>CM023450.1:122527499-123127499 GCA_013339765.2 Haemaphysalis longicornis
ATGTACTCAGAACTCAAAATGGACTCAAACTCAAAATGTACTCAGAACTCAAAATGGACTCAAACTCAATCGGACTCAAACTCAGTCACGATCACTCGGCTCAAACTCACTCAAGCTCAAACTCACCATGCCACACTAGCCTCGCGCTCACTCAAACTCAAACTCACGCGTGAGTTTGAGTCCAAATGAGTCTGAGTGAGTGGACTCATGAGTGAGTTTGCCGACCTCTGCAGTCGCGGGCGAACACTTTGGACGTGGTTACAGATCTTCGAGGCGCAGCTCTCCTTCCTTCGACAATATTGGCTGCCCCAGGCGTAGAGGCTGGACCGAGAAGCTAGCCTGCGTGATTTGCGTTTGATACTTGATGACCGGAGTGTGGTTGTGTTCACAGAGAGTGCCGAGGAGACCGATTGCTGCCCTGACCGATGGGAAATCAATAACCCCGTGCAGCGCGACCCACGCTCAGATAAAGAAACGTTAGGACATTTTCAGACAGCGGTCACTAGCCGGTAGTGGCGGCATGAACAAGAGGGCGGTTGGAGCTAAGGTGCATGCGGACACAGAGTGAACTGCTGCTTAAGGCTCAGACAGTTTGTTTGGGCTTGAAACATACAGCAAATAAACGCTACTTCACTGTGTGTTTGATAACAATTTCGCCGACCGCTATCACCGAACATCCGTCGCAGTATCTCTGCGGCACACGCTGTTTGGGCATTTGTACAGTGCTGACCCGCCGCGGTGGCTCAGTGGCTAAGGCGTTGCGCTGCTTAGCACGAGGTCGCGGTTCGACTCCCGGCCGCGGCGGCCGCTTTTCTGATGGAGGCGAAAAGCAAAAACGCCCGTGTCTACGAGATTTCGGCGCACGTTAAAGATCCCCAGGTGGTCAAAATTAATCCGGACCCTCCACTACGGCGTGCCTCATCGCCTGCGTTGCGTCGGCGTGTTAAACCCACAACCAACATCAATTTCTACAGTGCTCTTGTTGGTCAACATCATCATCAGCATGTTGATTGTTCTGATGTTCGCTCATTGTTCTCACTCTATGCATGCTTATGTTATACACTTGCTGAGTCAACAGTAAGCCATGTCTTCCGCGTGCGTCTTGTTAATTTCCTGTTTAAGCTTTCTTCTGGCTCAGCGTCCGATATGTGGGTGTATGAAATATACCTGAACACGAATGTTTCCTTTGCTTTAATACTGAATCTTATTCATGGACGCCGCTAAAAGCTGCCTTGTTGGTGTCGGCTACATTTCTCAGTAATCGTTTTCCACATTTAGTATTATTTAGAGACGCTGTTTTTTGATACTCGCCTCCGGGTTGAATGCGGCGACTTTATTATAGAGAAAGGAAATGACGAATCCCGGTCACTAGAGTACGGGTACGATGAAGGAGTTCTTTTTCGCTGGCTCTAGCGCACCCGGTACCGTAAGACACAAATACTGTTCTAGCTGGGACGACTACGCATAAATTCAATCTGATGGCCTCGAGAAGAACGCGGCGGTTCTCCAGACTGTTTGTCCGTACTTAACATGTGTGTATACTGCGATCCGCCATCATTACTGCTAATATCGAGAAAATAAACTGAGCTATTACACATTCGATAAAAATAAAATAAAGAAATAGTAAAATAAAAGCAGAAGACTCGTCCCGAATAGCAAATTGCTTACTTTACATTGACTTCTTGTCCTTCAAAACAAAACAAAATGACAACCATATGTTTCTCTAGACTTTGGAGCAAAAAGCTAAATGTGCGCTTCATTTATACTTTACGACTGTTTTTCGATATATTCTACGGATAAAAAATAGCTTATACTTGATATTTTGCTGGAAAGAATCATTGCCGCTCAGAAATACCCAGAGAGGAAGATATTTGTGGAGCGAAATTCGGTGATTTGTAGTCAGCAGCAAAGTGAATAAACCCGGACGTCGCATTTAGCCAGATTTGCTCCGCTCCCTCACGGTGTCAAGCGCTTCTCGCGGGGTGACTTTTCTGCCGGAATGACATGCGATGCAAGGGGAAAATTTGTACTGTGAGGCCTGGTTCAATCGAGAGAACGTTAGACAGATTAGCCGTTTAGCCGTGGCCCCAACCAATCCCAGAAGCAGTATGTGAAAGGATCCCGAAAACGACGCGATGAGGAGGGATGAGGTTTGGGATGGACATACGTCTTCGCTTTCGCGTCTGTCAAGGAAAAGGAGAGGTGGAAATACGCCGCTTGTCTCTATACACCTCGCATTACCTGCGCGCCCAGAATCAAGCAGCTCATAATGCAGCGTTGCATCTCGCTGCTTTGTCTGACCCCTAAGTTAAATGTAGTATGGGAAGATGAAAGTTTGCGACCGAGTTTTGGTATGACTTAGAATTGTCGTGCATGCGCAAAAATAATAATTAGGTAGTAACCATCTTTCTCAACGTTTCGTAAGGCCTGTAGCACCACGGGATCTTTTTTTTCCTGGTGAGCAAGCTACCCGCGGTTTGTATCAGCGGCTGAAGAAAATACCAAAGGGTTTTTAATGCCCCCAAGGTTAGTTAAAGCCCCCGATTTCTCAGGATGGGTCTTTGTTGTTCAGGCCGCACTGCCACCGCCGTTAAAAGAACACGACAGTCAATCACACAGGCGCCTCTTCTAGATGAAGAACAATATCCGCTCCACTTCACGCGCAATCAAAGGCATGCATGCCCAGATAATGTGTTCTATGCGCAAAACAGCCCCCATAAACCGGCCCTATGGAGCAACGAGTATTAAAATGCCCAATGCGAAGGCGATAATATCCAATAAAAAAGTTTAATGTTCAAAACAATATATAAAGGACGGCCCATGCGACGTGACACCGAAGATCGAATAGACTTTAAAGAGTTGGTAGCGCTGTCACGAACTTGCTTCGCTGGGTTTACTGCACGTGACAACCGCGCAACGAAAGCATCAAAAAGGCCTTTGTTTGCCCTCGCTAGAGCAGTACTCCAACGCCGAGTGGTAGAGTAACGAGGGCGAAGAGATTGCCCGAATTGAGGCATACCAAAGTGAGGGAAGGTTTGGCTCGCCCTTCACAGTGCAATCGTCTCACAACTGGTGCAGGCTCAGAAATTCTAAAGCATTTCAGCTGAAAATTTTCCAAACGGACTAGCCATCTTTTTCGTGGCACAGTGTGGGCGAACATCGGATGCATGACTTGTCGGATGATTCCGGCCCCTTCTGGCGGTAATCTCCTTAGAAAGTAAACTGCGCGCAACCTGTTGATGCGGGCTCTGTGTACCCCGCAACACTCTTCGCGGACTACATCCCTGTGGTGTCAGAAAGGCACGACGAGAACGAGAGCGTGATTCCGCTCCTCTTTGCCCACTCTTCTCTCCTCTGTTAGTCTATGTCCCGAGGCCTGAGTATCACGTCTGCCACCGCGGTGCATCTTTCTGTCACCAGGGGAAACGATACGCAGAGCGCAGTTTTTTCAGAAACATTCTGCTTCTTCCACGAAAATGACAACTCCTAAATGATTAAATGCTCGAACGATCTACGTCCTGAGCGGAAGGCGCACCGCAGAATGTACGCCCGCTATAAAGTGGCACAAACAGCGATGCGTCACAGGCAAGCAGCCTACAAGCTAGCAACACGTCTATAAATACAGATAAAGGATGGGGCCAGCGTGAGAGCATGATTGAAACACGAGCCCGTATACACGGTGAGAAGTGCCTTGCATCGTTAACCAAAGGCTACAAAGACTGCCGAAACAGTGAGGTCAACGCCGTTCCAACTGGCGAATGATGGAAGAAGAGGGAACAATTAAAAGAAGAGCCCATATAGGTTTTTCACGCGTACATATAGGTGCTGTAGCTTGAGACCTTGCCATCACCGGGGGCATTGTTCGAGCACCTATATCCGGACAGCGACATCGGCTGCGGCACTGCGGTTGGCGTCGGCAGACACTGTCATTTTCTCATCGCTTGGTTCACTTACCCCAGTTCCTGCATGGTGCAGGACAAATCGGGTTTGGCTCTCTGCCGTGTTTCTCGCCGCAGACCATTAAGAGCTGTTCCTGTCGCAGCCATTTCATAGCCCGGAGCATCGTACCCTAGTTTCTCTGCGGGGCGTGTTCATGACTATGCGGTATGAATTATAGAGACCATGAATAGCGGTGGCCGAGCAACTTATAATTTTCAATAGGACGATATCTCTTTTTCCAGCCGCGTACTGTTAAATCTGCCAGGCTGCATTTCCCTATTTGCGTCTATTGAAATCAGTTACCAGTGACTGAATGTTTTCTTTTTTTTTACTCAAAATAACTTTTTATTTTAAGCAACATAACATACGTACAAATTACATACAGGATGAGGTCCAAGGTCATAGAAACTGCAAGCGGGGCCCCTTATACAGATTAATAAAAATGATTGTAGTTACAAGATTGCAACAAAAACACTACTAAACGGAACAGAAAGCATGATCATACGAGCATTCCAAAATCGGCTGCGACAACTGGAAGAAAATTACTTTAGACCCTTCATATTAATATAATGCTGACAATATGCAATGTTTCACTTTCTTTTTGAAAGGTATGACAAATAAAGAAGCTTTAACGTCCTGGTTTAAAGTGTTCCGCAAGTGTAAGCCGGAGAACTGAATGGGTTTGCTGGCCAGTAATGGACAACGCTGGGATTTTTTAAAGCCAATTCACTTGCGGCTGATTGCGAAAGTGTCGAGCTGGCCGTTACAAAGTCTTCTTTGGATTGATTCTAAATTTCTTGTTTTTTAGAGGTTCAGTGTGTGTGCGAACAACTGTACTGACTGCCTTGGAAAATAGTTTGGGATTGTTCATTTTATATCTTAGTAAACCCCACATACTTTTGCATAAGAGTTTTTGTGTCGCCCGTTAAGTGTTAGCCCTTTCATTTTGAATCCGACTTCAGCGGCAAATTTTAAAACATTTGTGCATAACAAAGTGCTTGAAACACGGAAGCGTACATGAAAAAAAAACATTTTAAAGCGACTAAAAACTGATTGCATACAAAAAGGGGAACGGTGAAACATAAAAAAACAAAGTAAATGAAGAAAATAAGCAAGGGTAGATACAGATAGCGTGGTAGTGACCCCGAATTTAAATCGAGGGATTTCGTAGGATTTAGCGTAAGCCCTGATGTGATCATGATCGCCACTCGGCGAAGAAGCTTCACTTTATTGTGACTTATTTTTCTTTCAAAATAGAGCCTAATAAAGCAGTTCATCATAGCTTGGTACAGAATTTGACTTTGTGTTGCGTACTAAATATGCGAGCAGCCAACACAGGCCGTGCATGGTCACCCGAAATTCTTTTTTAAATTCAAATGTCGAGATTCTTCGAGAAGATGTTATGCATGAAGTGCTCAGCATTTCGTAGAACGAAACCTGAAGTGCCGTTGCCTCGGTCAGGCAAAGAGAAGTGTCATTCGACAGTCCGCAGGGGCCCGTACTCCTCGACAGCTTGCAGCCGTTAATGTCATGGTCACCAGCCAGCACTAGAGAAGAAAAAAAAAGAACAGAAACAATAAAAGCTTCTCTATCTGACATGCCGCATAATATTAATCCCTGTTTGTCGTTCCCAGTGAGATCCCTCCATCGGGGCTGGAAGCACAGGTAAAGTGATCCGGAAGCACGCATACCAAGGGCACCGCTAAGCAAAGTTTCTCCTTGGTCTTCCTCTTCTTCTTCTCCCTTCCTCCCTCTTTCCCTCCCTCCCTCCCTGCCTCTTACGTGCAGTGCAGTGCTCCAACGATTGGAGCATTCCGCGGCTCGCTAACGTTACCGTGCCACTATCAGCCACGACAACGACGAATCATATGCAATTACGTCGAAACATCAGACGACATCGCTGTGGCCGTTGACAGCCGCGTCAAGCATCGGAAGGCCCCTGTCTCGTGTATGACGTGGAGGGGCAGGCTTGCACTTTTTGTCACTTTCTTGGACCTGGGCTTACAGTGATGATAGATCCTTGGGACTGAAACTTTGCTTCGCTTCTTACGGGGCTGTGACCTAGAAAAGTCTGTTTAGATTTTATACAATGCAAGTGACTCAAGATATTTACTCCTTGAGCTGTGATCATATTTTTTCTTAGTTTGGGGTTATTCCCCGTTTTGCACCATTCTTATATTTTCCTTCAGTGTTTAGCTTTAAAGTTTTCTTTTCAAATGTCGTTTCTGTCCGAACTTTGGCAGCAGCATGTTCTTGTATCTCACTTTTCAACGTTTTTTGTTCGCTGTCTCGCTGTTGTCCCCGCAATGTCCAGCATTCACCCACATCACTGTACCCATCCCCATCTGGCGTAGGAAGCCCAGCCGCCATCAGGGCTGGCCGCACCAGTTCACCATTCAAGAGCTTCCCTCTCTCTGTTTTGAGAGGCTGAAGGAAAGATGCGCACGGGAGAAGAAGGAAGGAAGAGAGGGCGACTGAACAGTGTTGTAATGATTACGCGAGCGCTTTAGTGGGCATAGCTTTTCTGCCGTTCTTAACTTCGTTATCAGATCAGAACACCTCAGCATGCGCGGGGTACAGCCACTCCGGCATACAACGCCGCTTTCCTTTGGAAATTCTCCGCCCTCTCCTGCCTTTGCAGCGCTCCTTAGAATAGTACGTTTGCCAATCGATGTAAGCAGCTAGGTGCAGTTGTTTTTGAGCTGCGGGTGTTTGGCCGCTCCTTAGCAGCGAGGTCCTTTGTTTTCAACCAAGGAGAAGGAAGACGAAGGCGACGACGCAGGCTCAATTGCTGACTGCAAGCTCCCATTTCTACGTTTATATTTGGCTGAATAAAACCTGGCATGGTTCCCAAATAGTCACCAAGGGCTTCCTAATGTTCCGAGTAGCAAGTTGATACCACCCAAGCTGCAAGCTGATCTTGGAGTTAACAGCTGCACTTACATCACCCACAGCCCGGCCTCGCATACCGCCTCTGCTCAGCCTAACACCGATAAGCCGAATCACGGCTTCTCGCAGGTGCACCGGGATTGCAAATTCATGCCCTCGGGCATGCCGACATCCTGCCGAGAATACCATGGAGTTCAACGCCCAAAGCGGCTGGACCCTACCACCACCTGGCCCTTCGTAAACAATTTTGCGCCAGCACAGCACCCCCAAAAAAGCCGCAAGCCAACCAGACCCAATCACTAATGCCACAGTTCCCACGACATCAATTGAGGCAGCAGAAGAACTTGCCATGGCTCTGGCCACCCCCACTGGAGGCGATTACACCACTGTAATGACCGACTCGCAAGCCGCCTGCCGCAACCTCCTGCTAGGTCGCATAACACCAGTGGCTCTCAAAATTTTGCAAAGTGTACGCCAGCTCTCGGGAATGCACATAATATGGACCCCCGGACACGAGTCCTTCGGGGGAAACGAGGCGGCACACACCGCTGCCCACGTTCATACCCACCGGGCCGTTTCGAAAGAAGGCGAAGACACGCAGCCCCTTCGCTCTCCCAAGCCCGCTACTTTTACTTCATAGACAGACATCTTGGCCCATTGCTGCCACGAATGACGACAGTTCCCGCCACCACATCCTCATTTATCCAGAGCCGAGGCTACTACCTTTCGCTGACTCCAAACAAATTCTTATCCTTGCGCCGCTCTCCTTCATGCCATGTACCCCACCCTCTACTGCGTTACCTCCAATTTCTGCCCGACCTGGCACCCTGTACAACATTGTAAGGGAGCTTCAGAAAACCCCATCCCTTTGCCCCAATTCTCAGCCAACGTACGAGCAGCGGGCGGGCCAGCTGGCCAGCACCGACCTCTCAGTCCAGCGTAGCCTGGTGGAGAGTGCCCGGCAGCCAGCGCCGACCAGGGCTTCCCGGACTAGAGGAGGCCCCCCACCGGCCGGGCGCCCAACCATCAGCGGCTGAAACTCGACAAAATAAAGTTTATTCACTCACTCACTCAACAATGAAAAGGTTTAGGAGTCTTTTCGCTACTGCAGTTCCTCCACAGTAACATACAGGCGGGGAGAAAAGTGCTGGCCTTGTCGGCCTCCACCAACTGATATAACACGTTAAAACTGGACAATCGTTAACTCCTTTTGACCTCACAGTTTGCCGTTTCTTGAAGCGTTTTCTGGTACGCGTAGAACTTTTTTTTGTTCCTAGGCGGTGAGACTAGGCAGCGGTATGCTGTATAATTAGTTTTTTTTACTTTTCCGCCCTTTTTACTTGTCACCTGCTGCGTACATGCCCACGCCCCGGGTAGGCGGGGATGTTTTTTCCGTAAAAAAGCACTGGTAAAGATGTGACTTCAAAAACATTGCATTGCCCGTTTAGGCGGCCTACTAAAGTTGCTTGGTTTTTGTAAGTAATGCTGAAGACGTCACAAGCATCCTGAAAACTGACTGTAGATGTACATGCTTCCAGGAGGCCTTACAGTTTCTACCTTCAACTCTATTAACCTGCCAGGCCTTACTGACGTCAGTGCGCTTTGTTAATTATTTTTAGGGATTTCTAGTTTACTTCCGCGGTATTCTAGTGCAACTTTGAATCTAATATACGGACTTTCGAAAACTACAGTTTTGATAACCGCAACAGAAAGCCTCGAAAACTTCAACGGGTTATCGTCTTTCCCGGTTCCAGTCAACTGATAAACTAGCCATTTGTAGACGTCACCAAAAAAGGTAAATAAAGAAATGGCACCATGTCGGACCAGCCGGTTGAAATCCGAAGAAAGAACCAATCTTGAGGCTCTGCAAGCCCGTGTTAAGCCCTCGAACTGAGCTGAGCCACTTTCTTATTGCCTCTTTTTTTTTCTGTTTCCACATTGATGCAGTTTCAGTTAAAGCCGTCGAATTGGCCTTGAGGTCGATTTTGCGCGTAGGAAGGAAGAAAAAATAACTATTGGAGGTGTGTGTGTGTGTCTGGGCGGGGGAAGGGGGGGGGGGGGGGCGAGGCGAGGTAGACTCTGGGATTTCCTCCGATTTGAGCTGTCTTACGGAGGAGCGTAGTGGTGCTTTTGTGTTCAAATTTTCCTGTGTTGTTTTTTTCTTCAATATGTTCTACGGATCGATTGAGGAGAATGTAGCAGCCTCCATCGCCAGTTGAGTTTATAGGCTTACAACCACCTGCGTAGTTTATGTCCTCCGAGACCGCGTTTTATCTTCACCGCTTCTCCCAACCATTCAGTTCCTTCATTTGATATTTGCGTTTTTCGCTTACTATGCCGCATTAGATTAGTAAAATGCAGGGACCTATTGGTGACGAGACAGTGGCCGACGGAGTCGGCCGGGAACGTGATGGGGCAAGTTTTAAGGAGGTGGACCCCTTTCGAAAGAAGTGCCTTTTACTGCACGAACTCGAATTGGCAAACGCATGTGTCCCAAGAAGATTTTGAAGTATCCTCGCGAGAAAACAATTCCTGTGGAAATGGCATGCGAAAGTAGACTGCAAAAATGTGCGACTCATTTACCGCCTTATTCAAACGTGGCCATGTTAGGAAAACAAACGGGTGCCCAAAGACAGGCAGAAACTACAGTGGTGCCGAGTTTAATGGTCGTGCTCATAAAGGTGAGGCGAGCGCCTTCAGTTCGGCCAATACGACAACACTAAGACTCTTAATGGCAACAAAAAATGATGCGAGCAGAAGGCCGGGCTGGCTGCGTGTAAGCGACGACAATTTGAGCCGTGGGATAGCTTTTGCCCTATTTTTATTAGTCGTTTAAATTCCGCATATGGAAGATGATGCATCAAGGCTTTCTTTGCATTCCAGTTTATATGCATATGCTTTATATACCACTACCCTTACTTCTTTTCTTCCCTGTGGTTGATGGCATAACTGTGGGAGAAAAAAACTTTACCATCTTTTCCTAAAGAAAGTTGAGAGCAGCGAGAAAGCTTCGTCCAACCCAAGGGAAGTGCGTCCACTCGATCGTAAAACCTTCCAAACACCCAAATCGCAACCGAAGAACAAACCCATGCGGTGATTTCTTGTGCACTAAGTCAGCGCATCAACGAACGATCTAAATGCATACCGATACGGGGTTTATGAGATACAGGCATACTATTGCACTCCTCCTTCATGATCGATGTGTGTATTGTCTAATTTGGAACAGTTCTTTTTCGAGATTTTCAAGTAACCGTTTTAACACAATGAAAACCCGGTTTCACGCAGGTGCCATAAGTTCAGAGATCTTATCAGAGCTTTTCGGTCGACCAACCGGTGTATGAGGAAATCCTCTAGTTTTTCGACAGGGCGGCATCGGTCCTACTAAAAAAGCTTTCGCGTTAAAAAGAGCGCTGTTCCCGCCCGAAATAAGCACCAAGGTGCCATCCTCGTCCTCCCGAGCGGTCTTGCTTTTGACGCTAGGCTGGCGATTAACTTTTGACCATGTCAGCAAAAGACCGATTCAAGAGTGCGTCAAAGAAATCATGTTAGATATGATTCCTATTACCACCGGAGCTACATAAATACGGCTCAAGGAATTACAGCTCCAACGCACCAAGAAACGAAAGTTGCGAAATGGCTCTCTCTCTCTCTCTCTCTCTCTCTCTCTCTCTCTCTCTCTCTCTCTCTCTCTCCTCTCTCTCTCTCTCTCTCTCTCTCTCTCTCTCTGCCTGCCTATGAGTTTGCGTAAACTAGAGGCCTGTTTGTGTGTGTATGCATTTCTACTTTAGGCTTGGGACTGGACGAATGTCCCCTAAGCTAGCCGTTTGCTTCAAAGGCTTTGTGATGTTTTCGGCTCGCTTCAGCACACATTGTTAATTTTTAAGGGCAGCATAATAATCCGAGAGGCACCTCTCCGCCCAGTGAACGGAGACATGCATAAGGCCACGTGAGCTTTTAATTCGCCGTTTCGTTCTCCTTCTATTGCTTCACGACTTAAGTACATTGATTGGAGTGGCTTCAACATTGATTGGAGTGCTCATGGTTAAGCCCGAGCTCTTGCGCTCTTCCGCTTCGATCAGGTCTCCTTCTTTTTGATTCTCTTGCCGCTAGGCTTTAACCTGTTTTATTTTTTAGAAGGACATCCACCGGCTCCCCTCATTTCTGAAATTGAACCTCTTACCAGCTTGTATTTTTCTTTGGCATCCGTTGTTCGCTGCAGCTGTTGCTCTCTTAGAAAGGATCTCTTCTCTGTCAGAAATTTTTCTCACGTTTTTTTTCTCCGCAATTCTTGCTACTTCACGGCTTACACGTAATCATCCCAGCTGTCTCTTCCTTGTGCCCCTTACCTCGCTCTCTTCACCCTCCTCCCTGTCGTGCTCGGTGTCAAACTGTTTAGACGAGGCTCGCTCGTTCACTTGGTGAGGCAAGGACTCAGATAGGGCTTCTGATTTGTCCTCTCGGGAATTATTTGCATATTGGTTGGATGGTCGTCACTCGGGTACCATCCAGTTACTTTTTTGTGCGTGTGTCTCGTCGTAGTTCTACTTGTCTGGGTCTTTTAAGTCCCTCATTGCGTACGACATGCAAATGTCCTGTTTCGCGCGGTGCTCTGTACATGTCACAAATCCCGGTTTTCCGGCGCTTGTTTTTGTCGGTGTCAGTGGTTTGGTCCTTTTTATGTCGGTTTTGATACTCTTTTTGGGTATATTTGGACATTAGCGTGGTTTTATCCCTGCTTATGTGGGTTTTGATTCAGAATTGCTTTGTTGGGTTTTAAGGTCGGTTTCAACTGCCCCGCATCTAGCCTTCCCCTTTTTTCCTCATCCTTGCTCCCCCCAGGGCCCCATGGCCTCTCCTTTAATAAAGTGTTTCACTCACTCTGAGCAAAGGCAATGGCAGCAGTAAGCACATATGCATGATTGTGTTTATTATTTCTGGCTGTTGTGCCCATTTTAGGTTGGTTTTGCCTGCTGTTATTTCACTTAAGTTACTTTTTACCTGCGTAAGGTAGGCTTATGCGGCTAAACGTGCGCCAAGAAGGACTGGGCCTCTATGGTATAGGGATTGTGAATACGTTGCCTGGCTATTCCCCACCCATCGTTGGCGAAAAGCTTCTCGTCGCCGTCGTAATGGCACACACAAGGAATTGACGAAGTGGCTATTTGTACACAATTATTTGCATCTTCAGTTTCGTTACGCGAGATATTCATAGCTAATTACCAGGTTTCACATACGATTATCGCATAAAATGAACAGTCGCTCTTTTGGAACGAATGCCTTGACGAGACGAGGGAGTTTCCAAAGATCTGCTACCTGGACGCGGATAATAAAGGATACTGCCAACAGTTCTTTTTCGTACAACGGCTGCGTGTAACCTCCCAAGTGACTCCATCTTATGGGTCTCAACATTATGAGGAAACCTTGATCTCTTTGGGGTTGCTCTTCGTGAAACTTCTTCGAGCGGTTCGCGTACACAAATGGCTATTGGACGTAGACAATGACATCACCAACGGAAGATTGTCGGAATACGATGGTAATCGCAACCGCTACGGAGAGCACTTGTGTTTAAACGCTAAAATCAATGGGTTAAAAGTTCGGAAGTCTGAAGTTCGAATTGTCACATTACATGCCGATGCCACACCACGGAACGGAGGCACGTCTAAATATAGAGCCACGGATCATTTTAAACCATCTGGAAATCTCAGCGTCCGCCGTAATTGGGACACATGGTGCGTGCTCTTGTTTGTTTTAACAGCACAGCTGTTTAGGCCGGCACACAACTGTCTAGCGTAGACAGAAAACCCAGAGCGCACGTGCGCGGGCGCCTCGCGGAAACCGTCCGGCGTCACCGGCGCGAGGCCCCGGACACGGTCTTCGCGCAGTGGCTTCAGCTTAAAAAAAAAAAAAAAAACATACCGAGCGCACGTGAGCGTGTGCCTCGCGGTGACCCCTGCCGTCATCCGGGCTCGCACGTGGGTTTAGGCCACATGAGGAGCTCCCACCTTCATCGTCGTCGTCATGTAGCGACCGGCGCGTTACGTGTCCACCACGCCGAAGATGATGACGACGATTCTTTCATGCCCTCCATTCACAATCCACACGTGGAGAGGGCCGCCGGACCAACTGGCTAAGAAGTTTAGGTACACCAAGGCAAAGACGAGCTACAAGAGGATGTGGTGATCCTAGTGCCCCTGTGCTTTGTCCGCACACGTTTTGGGCGAACATCTTTTGCTCGGACGACGTTAGCCCGCAGCCAATGTATCTCCACGTGCAGACGCCAAACAGCCTTTGTGGTGGTGGTGAACGTTTATTGGAGCAACAGGGGAAGAGGAAGGGGTGTGGGAGGCCTCCTTAGTCCAGAAGGCCTCGTGACCGCTGGCCAAGCTTGCGTCTCTCTAAGGAGCCCCCTTGGGCCTCGTCGAGAAGGAGCCTCCTGCTCCGACGACGATAAGGCGCATTCGTCCTACCTCGTGCAGGCGCCTAGCGCGCATCGCACGCGTGGACGCCAAGGCCCTGTCGCAAAAGAGCACCTTTCGCTCCCACGACACGGCCGGGACAGCGTAGCACATCCACGCGCAGGCATTGTACGACCTTTTGTTGTCGATCTTGCCCTGCGCGCGTGAGATGCAGTACGCTCAGCCCGCAGCTAGGCCCATTGGGGAACACTCCTTGTTTCCCAGGCGTAGCCCACCTTACGATTTCG
Source organism: Haemaphysalis longicornis (assembly GCA_013339765.2). Taxonomy (NCBI): domain Eukaryota; kingdom Metazoa; phylum Arthropoda; class Arachnida; order Ixodida; family Ixodidae; genus Haemaphysalis; species Haemaphysalis longicornis. The sequence goes on from CM023450.1 coordinate 122,541,031, forward strand.
TGTTTCCTAAGCATGGCGGCCCGCTCGCCGCATAGTGCTACGGATTACTTAGAGATAGGGCAACACGTTCTGAACGAGTTCGACCGTTCCGTCGACCAAAGTTCGTTCGTAGTGGAGACGGACCACGTGGCATTCAGCTGGCTTCAGCGGATACGCGAACCACGCGTGCTGTCCATGTAAGCTGCGCCCGTGAAAACGTCATCGTGCGCAATGGGAGCGGTAGCACCACGTGATGGCGGACACATGTCGTGAGCCCCCGTGGCCGCTTGAATGTTCCAAAAGCTCCTAGCACCCGACTGGCTCCGTAGCCGCGCGCTGAATGTTGGCCAGTTGGTGCGAGCCCCGAAGGGAAGCGTGCAAACTTTGCAATGCCCGGGTGATATCGCATACCGAGCAGACCCACTGTCGGCTGGTATTGCATCCAGCAGAGACGAGCTTGTGCCCGGTGATCAGAACGATCCGTGTTGTAAATATGTTTTTAACTGGCTCTGTGTGAGCCGTGCTCTGAGATGGAGCGGGCGACGCGGTCGCCGGAGGGTGGGCTGGTAACCACTTGTATTGTGGTCAGCCTCGAGTGCTTTGCAGCTCGTACTGCTGCAGGCGCGTTTTTTTTTTTATCTCTCGGATTCGTATCTGCTACACGCTTAATGTCTCTCGCCGGAATTTGTACCACCCAAAGGAATTCCCCCTGAGAGTTTTATGGTGGTGAGCACCCGCAGTTTGAGGAAGGTATACGATACTTCCATGACTCGCGGGCGGCTAGGCGAGTGGCCGCAAGACTTTGCGAAGTTGTGCCCCTCCGCTTCTTGGCCAGGCATGTAGCGAGCTGATCTCCACTATCCTCGCTCTTGCCGTTGCGCCGAAGGAAGGGAAATGCGAACGTTGGCAGCAGTGACAGCGCGGCGAACACTGCCCTGAAAATTCCATTCTGTGCACTGCAGGGGCCAGCTCTGGACCAGGCACGTGCATCCGACGGCGACGCACAACTGAGAACGACGGGCAATACTGCGCAGCTCAACTCGTCACCGTGCTTCGGACAGGAAACGCCAGCGTGCAGCCGGGGTATACCCACGTGGTCACCTACCGCACGTATAAAGACGGCGGAATCCCGGAGCCCCGCTACTGGCAGGAGTGACAGCGCGGCGAACACTGCCCTGAAAATCCCATTATGTGCACTACAGGTTAGTGCTTGACAACCCTGTCAGAAAACCTCGATTTATACCTTATTTCTGTAACGCTGTTACAGCTGCCCGGTGTCTTTTTACTTGTTGTGTTCCTGTTGATGTTTTGAGATGAGTAAAGAAGTAGTGAGACTCATACTTGAGCTTAAAGATGAACTGAAGGCAGAGATGACGCTCTTAAAGGATTCCCTGGAACAAAACTTTGGCCTTGACGAAAAAAGCCTTCGCACCGAAATACACGAAATAAAAAAGAGCATGGATCTCATGAGGAAATGCCTTGATGACGCGAACGGCCGTATCAAAAGCACAACCAGGGAAACAAAGCTTTGAAAAAAGAAAACGAAGAACTTCGGAGCGGGGTTCACGCATTGGAAACAGACTTGGCTACAAGCCAGGGTGAGCTATTGAAATCTGAGCAATACACGAGGAAGAAAAGTGTGGAAATCAAAGGCATCCCGCAGGAACCTGTGGAGGACCTTTCTGATATACTTAAAAAACTAGGGGAGGCCGTTGGCGAAGCCCTGTCACCTGGGGATGTGGACGTGTGCCACAGAGTACGGACGAAGATGATACTAAAACGAATATTATTGTTACAGTTTCAAAGCCGGGAACAACGAGACCAGTTTCCTGAAAAAGCACGTAAGATGAAGGCTAAAGAATGATTTACTCGGTTCCCAGTGCGACGCCTTGATCTACATAAATGAGCATCTTTGCCCTGCAATGAAACGGCTTCTTGGCATGGCTGGTGCACGCAAGCACAAACATGCATGGAACTTTGCTGGGTCAAGAACGGCGTCATTTTCGCCCGACGAACCGAGAAATCGCAGATAATACGCATCAACCGCGAAAGTGATCTCGACAAAATTTGCCCTGTGCACACAAAGTAATACCCTCGAAACAGATACATGCGCAACGTCGGGTTGATCATCTGTCATGGCTAGTGATTACGTTCTTCCACAGGACATCGGCAAAGTGTGTGGTGACAAAAAATATTGAACCATGGGTTAAACTTCTCCACTTGAATGCCTGATCTAGTACAACCGAAGCGAGACGACATTTCTGTTCTGCTTATTTCCTGCAAGTTTAAATTTGATGTGCTAATGCTCACGGAAACATGGTACAACAACGATTCCGAATTTTATGTACCAAAAGGGTTTAAACATTTCTACTTGAACCGCACAGACAGTAGAGGGGGCGGTGTCTGTATCCTGACGGCCGTCACCGGCTGTGAAATGGTGGAGCCTTTTAGCAAAATAACTGATGATTATAAAGTACTGTGTATTAAGCAACGCGAAAAAGTGTTTGCAGTCGTTTATCGGCCGGCTGCAGGACGTATGCGTGCATTTTTGGATTTCCTTGACGGTATTCTGTCGTACGCCAATGAAATGGGATATACTCTAGTTCTTGGTGGGGATTTTAACATAGATATTTTTAAGCCAATCAATGCCTACAGCAGATTTTTGAGGAATACTTCAACACAATGGGTTTCACAATGTAATTACTTTACCAACACGTGTCACTGCTACAACGTCATCGTTACTTGACATGTTTATAATGAACATCCCAAAGAGCCATATCATTTTTGGTGTTTTAAGCTGCGATATCAGCGATCACATGCCGATATTTGCTTTTATAAACAGACGCTCCCACCTACAGCTTAACAAGACTTGTGAAACTACATACCGCTTTATATGTGAAGGCACACTACAGACTTTTAGAGAAAAGATACAGGCCATAGTCTGGTAAAGCGTTTTAGCTCATCAGGGAGCTGACACCTCATACGAAGAATTTTTGAAAATGTTTAAAATGCGATACTTTGAGTAATTTCCAATAAAACACTTTAAACCAAGCAATAAATCGCGGAAACCATGGATTACGAAAGGTATCCTTAGGCACATACAGAAAAAGAACAAACTTTATCAATTTATTTCTTCGTACTCGGGATCAAAGCGATTGCAAACGGTACAAGGCTTTCAGGAATAATCTAAACAAAGAGAAAGATCAAGCAAAAAAAGATTATTTCTTTCGCGTATTTAATGCAGACTGTCTTAGAAAAAGTGATACAGTGTGGAAAAAATTAAACGACTTTTTAAACAGGAAAACAAATCCTACTGAAGTGCAAACTGCTATTATTGATGGCAAAGTATTAAAAGGGGAAGAACTAGCCGATCGAATGAACGATTGCTTTACAGAGCTGGCGGGAGGCGCCAACAAAAGCGGATGCACTGACGTAGCCAACAGCATATCGAGCAATGCGCACCCGTTGTTCTTAACGCCAACCGATGTATCGGAGGTTATCGCAATCTTCCGTGGACTGAAAAACAGTCGTAGCAGAGACGCTGACGGCCTTGAAATTGCACCGATAAAACATGTATTAGACCTTATTCTGCCTGTGTTAACACACATCTATAATTTTGTTCTGTCAACTAGTGTATTTCCTAAAAGCCTGCAGATAGCGAGGGTAACGGTACTTCACAAAGGCGGGGACAAAAATGTGTTCAGCAACTACCGGCCGTCGTTGATATTGTCTATATTTTCGAAATGTATTGAAAAAATTCCAACCTTAGAATGTACTGTTTTTTCACGCAAATACAACATAATTACAAGCAGCCAACACGGTTTTAGCAAAAAGCATTCCACTGAATCTGCATTAGTGATACAAAAAGAAATAATTTTAGATAATATTGAGAAAAAAATGATGACCCTAAGATTATACCTCGATTTCAGTAAAGCCTTCGATCGCGTCAATCACAATCTTCTGCTCTCTAAATTAGAAAAATATGGCTTTCGAGGAAATATACTAGCTCTTTTACGGTCGTACCTAGGATCACGTAAACAGTTTACAGAAACTAATAAGTGCAGATCTAATGTTCGACCGGTTGTCAGAGGAGTGCCGCAAGGCAGTATTCTTGGTCCCATTCTCTTTCTGTATTATATAAACGACATTGTCAATATCAGTACAAGATGCACTTTTGTCATTTATGCTGATGACTGCACAGTGTTCGTTAATGGAAAACAATTAACTTACATAACAGAACAGGCAGGTAGATTTTGTGGCGAGATAAAAAATTGGTCTGAAACCAATAGCCTTTGCTTATTGAATCTAAAACAAAGTGTCTCTTATATAGGGCTCGGAATACACCCATAACTATACCAAACAGTATTATTTTGGGCCCATACACGGTAAAGCTTGAAAAATGTGTCAAAACGCTAGGTGTAATATTCACTGAACATATGTCCTGGAACGACCATGTTGACTCAGTGTGCTCAAAAGCTCGCACAATTGTTGGGATATTAAGCAGGTATCGGTATTTTCTTCCTTTTGAAATTAAAAAAAATTATTATACAATTCTTTATTCCATTCGCAGCTCAGTTATTGTGTGATAATATGGGGAAATACAACAGCAAATAATCTAAAGAAACTCACGGTTCTGCAAAAAAAGACAGTCCGAGCCTTTGAAAATGTTCCGTATAATGCACTCACTGACGAATTATTCGAGAAAAATCGGATAGTCCGAGCATTTCAACTATATCATCAAAAACTTACTAGAAGCTATAAAAATGCAGTACAGGGTAAGTTAGCGGTATTTATGGAATTAGCTAAGCTACAAAAAAAGATTTTGCCATACTCCTGTCGATGTCAAATTCCTTGGCAGGTACCCCTATCTCACGCACAGAATATGGGCGCCAGAGATTATGCCACACTTTACCCAACACATTAAATGAGCTTTATAAGCACTGCATCGATCCTTTATCCATGAGTGACAAGAGCATGTTGGAATTATCGTTGTGATGGCTTTATTTGAATTTTACTTGCGAAAACGTGTCATGAACGCAGGAAATATTGTTCGTGTCACTTTCATGTATACATTCTCACTCTCGCGTACGAATGTTATGTGTCATTGGAATTCTTAGATACCATGTCCTGAAATTTTACCTCGTTGCCTGTTTGCATTTTATGTACTTGTTTTTACATGTGACAAGCGCTACATTGCGGAATATTCACGTTGCTTTTGTCTCGTTTTACGGTGCACGCCTTAAGTGAACAAATACTGTTTCTATTTGCGTTTTACCGTGTTTCCTCAGCTATCTCACTTTTTTTTTCTTTTTTTTTGTCCCTGTGTGAAATTTTACCGAGTAGGAAATGAATCATCTAACAGTATGTATATATGTCTTGCGTTTGCACTTTGCTGCTAGTTGACGGTGGCCAGAGCTCTGTCAAGCTGCTTTATTGCAGTTTTTTTTCGGCAGCCATTTTTTTTTCACCATTTTTCACCTGGTGTATTGTTTTGGTGAAAAATAAACAAATTGAACGTGGCGGCAAATATCACCCGTCGCTAACCTGGAGTTCCTGACGCGCGCCGCACCTGACGGAATCTATGGCCACGTGTTCGATGTGTTCATCGGTGCGATCGTCGAAAGGAACACTGCCACGAATATGGCAATCCCCAGACGAGAGGCGCACCCGGGGACCACATGTCCGCCGGCATTGCCTTTGGCAGAACAAACCTCCTCCGAACGCAGCAGAAACGTCTGTTTTGTAAATATATAATAGTAGGTCGTTTTGGCTCTGTGTGAGTCGCACTCCGAGATGGAGCGGGAGACGCTGTCGCAGGAGGCTGATAACCGCTGGTACTGCGGTAGGACTCGTGCGCTATGCAGCCACGCTGCTGCAAGCGCGTTTTTTTTTTTTTTTTTTTTTGCCTCGGACCCGTGTCTGCTAGGAGCGGATGGTAGTTCTGCCGATATAATCCCACACGGTAAGGCCCCACGAGGCTCGGCTAGGGTGGCAATTTACCTCAGTCTAGGGAAGCCGCGTTGAGCTTCGTCGACTCGGGAAAGACCGGACAAGCGAGTGACCGTAAGACTTTTATTAAGTTGTGTCACTCTGCTTAAAATCGAGCCCAGCGCACGGTCGAGGAGCCTTTTCTCTTCGCGCTCGTGTCGCGCATGCCACAGCGTGAAGCGCTGAACCGGAAGCTATCCGACTTTATGCAGCCAGCGAGAGTCGCAAACCACGTCAATACTACGGCGTACACTTCGGGACCCCATCCCGGTGGCCGTACACTCGTCGGTTCCTTTCGGGCTGTCGCCGTTTTCTTCGCTCATGGGCGACATTTTGGCCCTGCGGAAACTCTAAGCACGCGCGACGAGCACAAAGCACTACGATATTCACCCTTTTGGCTTTCTCCGCGGGCCTGATCACGCGTCCTCACGTCCGAGCGGTCCGTTGGCGAGGGGCGACCTTTACGCCTCACGGCCTACTGGACCGAACGCCGGATCGCTACACCTAACGCTGGCGAGCGGCATTGTCCCAGCCACGGAGAAGTTAGGCTTAGCGACGCTGTCTCCGCGACACCCAGCCCGACAGCGAACTTCCCCGCGCTCCTCAACGGCGGGCGGAAACACGTCACGCGAGGCGAAAGGCCCAATGTATAATGAACTAGAATTCTACTTCACTATAGCCAAATGTTTGGCCTACTAACCCCACGAGATACGGCATAACACCCTCTCTCATAGTGGGGACGTAGGACCCCACGGGAGAGGGTACGTCCATGATGGGAAACAGCGCGAAAACAAAACTTGGGCAAGAAAGGCTACGGGACGAAGCGCTACTTAACAGTAAAATATTTCAGTAAAATATGCTGTTGGGCTAGTTGGAAAAACGAGCGCTACAAACGAGGACAGCGCATCTGTCTCGTCGTTCTTCGCTTTTAGACGCGACGCTCAGAGCATCTCTTGTCGGCGGCCCTGTCCTTCCTGCGTGCGTCCGTTGTTGTCCGCGTGCGTCCGTTGTTGTCCGCAGCCACTCTCCCCCTCTCCTCTCCGATAGCGAACACTCTCTCGCGAGGGGCATTGGATTCGATTCGATTGGCTTGGCTTGGATTGGATTAAAGTGGATTGTGTTGGATTGCGTTGCGTCATAGCCGCGGCACTCTCTCTCTCCGCGGTCTCCTCTCCTTCGGGCGCGCTGCGCATATAACCGGTGTGCCGCTCTCCGGCGGCCTTTCGGTCGACGGTTGCTCTCCGCTTGCGCTTGAACCCCCCTCAGCGTCGCATCACACCAGGGTTCCCGCGGGGGAGGGGGGCGTAATTTTTTTTTCTGTCCTCGTTTGTAGCGCTCGTTTTTCCTTACGCTACTTAACACACGGAGAAAGGTCATTTGTACTCGGGAAAGGATGTGCTCACCCTCTGACCCACTGATCCACGTGACGCAAAGGGTCTCTCTCTCTCGCGACGGGAGCGCGAACAACCCTGCGAGGGGGAGGGCTGGTGATGTGGCCAGCGAGCCTCCCATTGGCCGCTAGACACCACGTGGTCTCCGCCAACCCTAGCGGCAACGACAGGTACTCTGCGGACAGGTACCCGGCCGGGCTGGAGGAGCGGCGGGCGCGCACTTTCAGCGGCCTGCCCTTCGGGTATAGTTCCCACCTTTCACCGCCGCTAGTTCGTGGCGCTGCGGACCAACCCTCACCGGTTGACCTACAGCACGGGCGGGGTAGAGCGGCGGCGCGCGCGCATTTGCCACTGCCCTAGCCCTGCCGTGGCTACACGTGATACCTGTCTGTGTAAATGTGCATGTGAGCCATTAAAATAGGCGACTCCTTCCCCCCTTCTGAATTTTCGGTATAAAAGGGTCAAACAGCCCAACATTATCACTCGGAAGCGCCTAATCAAAAAATTGAAAGAAACATTTTAACTCGGGGCACCATGAAGAAAAATATGCGAGGCCTTCCATATCTTATCAGCGGACTGTATTATATGAAAATGGTGAGGCAGGCAATAAACGCGGCATTTTCCGTGACTGAAATATCAGTTCTTATTTTTCCTTTCGGTTGATGCCTTGGTTTGCACGCGCACAGGGCACGACCAGTGACACGAATGATTTGCCGCCGAGGGAGATACGGTTATCGCTTAGCTAAACGTGTTTCTGCTGCTCACGCTCCGATCGGGCTGAGCGAACTGCTGGCAGCGAGCGCACTGTCGAAAACATACAGCTAAAACTCTTAATCATGCAACTGAAGTGCACAACGAGTCTTCTTTTTGGTGAGATATAGCAGCGAAAGCATTCATTGGTACCGGTGATATTCCGCGGCAAATCCAAAACACGTGCGGCAAGCGTTGTCGGCTCGCTCGGCCAGAGACGATGCGTCGAATAAGAAAAAAGAGGGTTAGGACGGTAGAGGGTTGGTTCGTAGCGCCCTCACTCTGCCAAGAATCTGCTGTATCGTTTCTTTGTTGGGTGCGCAGGCCGTATGAAAGTGCGCGTTCGCCGCTCCTCCAGTCCGGCCGTGACAGGTATTGAGGGGGAGGGGGCGGGGGGTTCTCTGTAGATCTTGATAGCAGTTGTGATCGACGGTCACACTTTGCGGTCGTTGAAGTCCCCTGCTGCTCTCCGTCCTGCCCGCCGTCCTGCCTGCCGTACCTGCTCCCAGCCTGCCGCCTGCCGACTCTTGTCTCATGGCACCGCCGAGGGATGCCCCTCCAAGCCAGGCCTGGCGCCGCAAACCTAAGAAGCCCGCGCCGGCCCACCTGCCTGGCCATGGAGGCGGCGGCCATCATCGGTGCTTCCACGGCGTGGCTTTCGTCGGCGCCCCGCAGCTGCCCCCGCCGCCTCCAGCACCCACGGCCGTGCAGCCGCCGCCGCAGCCACGCAAGCGGCGCCGCACGGTGTCCACGTGGGTCCACCAAGCGGGGCCTACGGAGGAGCCGGCATGCTACGTGTCGACGTAGAAATGGAAATTTCAAAGAAAGGGTGAGGTCGGCATGCGGAAGATGAGCTGCCGGCGGTGTTCCCGGGGCGCACCCTACTCGCGGCCCCTGCACAGCTTGGCACCGCGCTGATGGACGTGAGCGCTCCTGGGGGCCAGGCTCCACTGGTCGCCCTGGGCCCACCCGGCCCCCCGTTGCCTCCGCCTGACAGTCTGCCCCTGGTCTTCCTCCAGCCCAAATCGCGGCCATTGCGGCGTGGGTGTTCTTACTCCCGCTTCGGCCGCGACAGAGCTCGACGAGGTCGTCCTGGCACCCGCAGGACCCAGCGATAGTGTGTAAGCGCCCCCCACCTTTTCTGTCCGTGTGTGTTTTTTGGGTGGAAGCCCGGGCCGGTTAGATTAGACCGTGCTCGGTCTGAGGGGGGGGTGTGAGGATCCCTTGTATCCCCTTTTCCTCCTCCCGAGAGTGCGACCTTCGAACCAGCGCGCTTTCCCGCGCCGCATGTGACGTCACCTCGCGGGCCGACGCGCCGGCGGGCACCAGCTGCCCCGTCACCGCTGTCGCTCCTCCTCACCCGGGAACCTGCCTCCTCTCCCCTGCGCCTTATAACCGCCACGCGCACGTTTCGAGGGTCTCTCTCTCGCTCTTGGCTCGGGCGCTCGGGAAGGAGATGGAGGATAGAGCGCCGGACAGCGCCCAGAGGGCGACACGGCGCCAGCGACACCCAGCGCCCCCTTCGGCAGATATGCGCAACGCTGGGTCGGCCCCCGCAAGCCGTTACGTTCCTGGCTGGGGGGCGCTACTCTTTTTGCAGCGCGGATGACGCTCATTAGTCGCCCCTTTTGGGTTTAAATCGAAGTAAGATATTCTAGAGTAATCTTGCCACATAGTGCAGGTGAATAAAGGATTTCTACGGTTGCATTGCGCGTGGGAAGGCATATAAAGACCGCATAGGCGTGATGCCCACAAGAGAAACGCTTGTACAGCCTACCTTCGGACAAAACTTTGTCAGGATCGGCATGTTTCGCTTCAAAAGAAAACGTAATTTATATTGTTCAATCCACAAAAGAGGAGGCTTTGTCTGCAAATATATCAGACGTTGCGCAATGTTTCCGCGCGCGGTATTCCATCCATGTGAGTATACTTGCGACTGCAGAACTTCTAACAGGACCACGTACATGGGCGTTACATATGGGTAATTGATCTGAATGTGATGCTCCATACATGTAACCGTATGAAATTCACATTTGTTTGTGTATAGTATAGCGAAAGTGCTGCCACTAATAAGTGCCCACTCCCCCCAAGAAACTTTTGAGCTTCCAGCTGTAGCCCAGAACGCCAGCTGTATAAGAACACGCCCCATAGAAGAAACTCTTCACGGGAAGGCTATCACAAGAAATTCCATTGGGCAGGGGGAGGGGGTGGGGGAGGAGGCAGAACATCTAATAGGCTTATCGGAATAAATTACGGGATATTCATGTTCAGATATTTTTTTCTCTCCACGCCAACGGGTCCGGCGTGAGACCTTCCTTAGAAAGAAATCGTAGCGCTTTATTACCGTCAACACCTTTCCACCAAAAGTCACAGGAGAAAAATTTAATTTTCTGAGGACACCCCTCACTGGTTTAGAGTTACTGGAATCACAACGGATGGGATAAATGAAGTTTGTCCTCCTCCTCCCGAGCTAGAAAATTTTATCTTGCGTTCGTATATTTCCAACTTTTATTGCGGCACGTCTTATCTCTATTTTTCTTTTCAGTGGCTTAGACAATTTCATTGTTTCTTTTGCAAGAAGAGGCGGTGATGTTATGATTTCCAATCGCTCGCCAAACATTTGGGAACGTTAACGCCTACAATTAAGTGTCCGCCCCATATGTGTTTCTATGTATTTAATACGGCGATATAATAACGTGAAATATTAGATGAAGCAGAGTAGAACCACTGGGTGCTAAACTACGCCTCTTTGTTACCAAATTTAATGAGAACTTATGTGTATTTACCGCCTGCTAGCCACCCTACTAACAAGTTGCTCGTACACCAAGGCAGCATGTAATCCCCTCGCTTAGTGTGCGCTTTTCAAGATTCAGGAGTACCTGCGAAAAAAAGGAGAGAACAAGAATCCGTGGGAGAATGCAAAGCTTTCAAACACGCTACCCAGTTGGGTCAACCTACGGCTCGGCAGCAAGGCGACAGCACTTTATCGGTGCCCCGTTTTATTTGGGGGCTTCCGCCTACTATAATACATTTCTGCATGATTTCAACTGTTGCAGTATGTTGTAGATATACACGCAAATACGTTACGACACATGTTTTTTCAACGGTCCGTTCACGGGCGCTGAAGGCAGTCTGCGCGGCGGGACCGCCCTAGAGTTGCGCGGGTCTGCCGCGGCTGGCGCTGCGGTCGCCCGGCAAACTTCGCTGTCCGGAGCCTGCAGGGAGCGGGGGGAATGCGGCTCGCCCGCACCCTCGCCGCCACCCCTCCAGACAGGGGCCCCAGACCCCAATCGGACGAGGGAGGTAGGCTAGTCTAACCTCACCGGCAGACCCCGTGTCACCACAGTCGTTGCGGCCCGCTTGTGGCCCGGCCTTGAGGCGCGCGTTGATACAGTGTAGTTCTTAACCCTGCCTTGGCGTTTATTATGCGCTGTACAACTCGGCGAATAAACCCCCTGGTTCGCCCTGCCCAGGCCCTCTACCCAGCCTGGCTCTCCGGCGGTGTTCGTGCTGCCTGCGTCGAAGCCGGAGACCAGGACGGTGACCACGTGGACATACCAGGAGGGAAAAAAGCCACCTGTGAGTTTCTGCTCGACCCGCGCATGGAAGCGGCGGCCGCGGATACGGCAGTCCCGCTCCCTCGGCATGTTCGAGGGGCGGCCGGTGTTTGCGGCGGCGGCGGGCGGCGCATCCCTGGCCCCGTCTCAGGGGGTGCAGTACTGAGCGGGCTGCGGCGGGCTCCACATCCCCGAGAGCCACGATAAGTCCAAATTCCACCTGGGCCACACCCCGCCGCCGCCTTCAGGCTCCACTTCCAGCATGACTGCACTGGCTGCTCCCCCGGGGCCCCTTCCGACCTATCCGTGCGGCTCCGGCTGCGGCGACTTCGGGCCCGGCGGTGCCTCTAGCCCCGTTCCCGGCTCCCATGGTGGACGCTCCCCTGCCAGCGACCCCCCCCACCACCGGTCCTGCCTGCTGCCTTGGCCCCGGCGTTGGCCGAACAGGTCGTGATGACCGCCCTGCCGAGCCTGATCAACTCGGTGGTGGAGGCCCTGGCGACCGACCCGTCCTTCACCGCGACCATCACGGCGGAGGTCCGGCGTAACACGTCCAGCGTGGCCGAGGCGGTGCTGTTTGAGATGGAAGTGCCCTTGCCTCCGCCCCTCTGCGTGACCCTGGAGGCGGCCGCGGCGGGAACCCCGGAGGGCATGGAGGGGACGGAGGACGCTACATCTACTTCGGTAGGCGACAGCACGGACAGCGAAAACCTGTTAAACTTCGAATAAACCAGGTCAGAGAAGTGGCCGCGTACGCCTTTATTTTTTGGGGGTTGCCCGTCGGCGGGATCGGTCTTGAGGAGGGGTGGGGTTATGGGGATCCTAGTGTCCCTATGCCTTGTCCGCACACGTTTTGGGCGAGCTGGTAGCCGCCATTTCGGGTAGCCGGCGCGTCACTTAAGTCGTGTCCTCTTCATGACCCCGCGCGACGCGCCGAACCGGCTCGCCGCAAACGTGTGCAGAGGGTGAGGGGGAAGGAGTACCGGTTCGTCACCTCCTCCCTCGCCGTCCTCTTCCTGATCGCCGGGGGAGACATCCTCTCCTCCACCCGAGCCGACGAGCAGCCCGCGAGAGCGTTCCGCGGGGACTCTGCTGAGAGATTCTGCCCACGGTGGAAGAATCCTGATCGGTCACGCGGGATGCCTCCCCTGCTCCCGCAGCCGTGATGACGGATATCGAGGTCTGAATCCCGCGGCTTGAGCGAGCGACAGAAGCCACTGTCTCCCCGCAAGCGATAGTCGTGTTGTCTGGTATATGCGCTGTATCTGCAAGGCAATAAAGCCTCCCTTTGGATTGCCCTGTCTGCCACATGTGAGTACCCGAACCCGTGCGTGAGTCTTCGGATTCCGCAGGGCTAGTGTACGGCGCGTAGCGTTCTCTAGCGGAGCTAGCCGGGGTCCTCTGATATCCCGTACGTTAGCCCACAAGGATTAGCCCTACGCAGCTGTGCCATCGGAAGACGGCGACGAAATGAGTGACGACGATTGCTACTGAATAAAACACTGTACATACTTCAATGATCTTTGTTTTACAGTGGCGTCTAAGATGGCTCTGCACTGCTGGGGTCCGGCTGCTCCCTCTCTCCTGGGATCCGCTGTTATTGTCGGGAGAAGCTAGTTCGGCCCCCAGCCTTTCACCACTAATGCTAGCTGTGGCAATTTTTTTTCATCCGTCTACTGTTACCCTATCGACTCTCCGCCTGTCAAGAGACACGTAATCCCTGGAATTTACTCGTGTGCATTCTATGGCTTCACCCATGCTACCCAGCGCTTTATTTGTATACTCCCCTGTTGTGTTGATGTGCGCTTTGAAATGCGGTATACAAATGACTGCGCTGCTCGACTGTACGCAACCTCCATTGTAACCCGGCCGTACTATGACCCGCACTATTAAAGCCGACTGTTGGGGTGGCTCCTGGCGGTTTCTTTAATGTCATTAGGGTAAGGCGGAGTGCAAAGGCCCGAAAATACTCGTGATGTGAAGTGCGAGTGACGTATATGCATATCGGAGCTCGGATAATTGAAAAGGTGCAGAACTTTTAACCCCGCACGAAATTTAAGCGCTTAAGGCAGGAGCCCATATGACCTCTCTTGAATTCCACCCCACCTTATTCTGGTAACAGCCACTGCGTTCTTTTCTCTAATTCTGTTGAAACCAGTGTGTATTAAAATTCCAAAATGAACACGGTGGCCATAACGTATGTTCACGGCGAACATAACGTATGTTCACAATACTTCGAGCTTCCAATTATACCAAATTTCGCATCCTGAAAGTACTGCGAAAATCTTAAAAACTCATCTTAAAGATCTTAAAGCACGTAAATCTTAAAAACTCACTTAAAATACGTGTTTATTTGGGGAAATTGTGTAAGGTATATCGATTAGTATATGCAATGAAGCTAAATAGTTAGGGGGGGGGGGTTATAAAATGCCGTTCGTACTGCCATTTCCAGACTCATTAACCATGTGCCACAATGTCTGTAGAAACGTGTCATGCAGTCGTGTCATTGATAAAGACGGCAAAAGATAATCATGTATAAAGGCTGCAAATTCGCAAATTGCAAATATGCAAATTCGCGGGTAATTACGCCTACTTGAGATTCTCGAGCACTGCGCTGCCTACAAGCAGTGCACTGCTTGAGAATTCCACTCTGATCATGGTTTGTAGTCTTTTTTTCCTTGTGAAGGTCGGTTCATAAGGAATTACGGTGAAAGGGTTAACTGCACTAACAAAGTAATGACAAAAACACGCCTATGGAGACAAATTGATTGATTTTTGGCTCTAATAAGAAAAAGGCAAGACGCCTGGAGTGGGAAAGATGGGAAGGGGGAATGAAATGGGGAAAGCATATAGATAATTAAAAGTCACATCGTTCTTGTACACTGCACTCGAGTTCTTGAAAACGCACTGAAGTGTAACTGTTGTACAGTTTTTGCCCATTCCTTTAATTAAAGTACACTGAGGGGTCACTACAACAGTTGTCCAGTTAGCGAACTTTCCCTTAGAATTCTTCGAGGGGAGAGACTGAACAACTGGTCGTCGTTACCGTATGAAACAACTTTAAAGAGGCAATTTTCTAAGGAAAACAGCATGAGTTCTCCGAGTAGTGGTGTGTCATTGCGAGCTCTTTGTAAGTGTTCTTGTACATAATTCGGGAGGGCGTAGGAAGCAAGCAGTTGATTTCAACCCCGGGAAAAGGGATGTTTGGTGGCGTCCATCGGGTGGAGAACTTTTTTTTTTACGAGGTGAAGTAGAAGTAAAAGTATTGTTGTTTTACGGGAAAGAAAACTATCATTTAAAAAAAACAATTTATTTATAACCAGACTTTTCTTCTCAATTTGGGATAACAGTGGCGAATTTCTAAAATACGACACGCGAGATCTAAAGACCCAAGAAATAGCACGTGCGTGTATAATGTTATCTATTTAGGCGTACCTCACTGCGACGGGGAAGAACGAAATATAAACAGATATGGCGAAAATTTAAAAGCCCGTTCCATTCTATTAAAAAAACGGCCTTATATCTCATGCGTGTCACATAGGCATAACTCCACCCATGGCACTACCCATCGGATATACCGAACTGGATCAATTGATTGATTGCGATTTCTTGTATTAAAACCCTTTAGAATTGTTACGTGCGGTAGTGGATGGGGCATAAGGATGGAAGAGGAGTAATAAACTTTATTAAAGCGCAACATCAACCGTCGAGAATGATCCGTGTCAGGTACAGCAGAGTCAACTAGTCCGTCAGTTGGTCTGAGGCAAGCCAAGCCCGCCATGTTTAAAGAGGGAGGCGTTGAAAACGTGTGGGCAGAATGGCAATGGGGCAGGAGAAAATACTTATTCAGAACACCCATGAGGATTCCTTGAAATGAGGCAGGCAAAATGTCGTTCACATGGGCGTTCTCATTTCAGGGTGCAGCCCTTTGGCGGCCGTCTCTAGGCTGAGCCGTGTCGTTGTCGTAACTGAGTGAACGATGACAAGACCAAATAGCGAAAATACCGAGTGAACGATGGCAAGATCGAATAGTGAAAGAAAGCAAATGAGGAGAGTGTCGCGAAATTGTGATAGGAGGGCGGTTCGCCGTAGCGGCGCGAGCACTCTCCGGAAGTGTGCGGTGGGGGAGGGGGTGGCAGTATGCTGTGCCCGCACGATACGCTCGTCTGCGTGACGCTGGCGAAAACGTAAGGGGGGCGTGAGCGTGACGATGGTGTGCATTCCCTGCCTAAGACGCAGGTCGCAGTCCCTTCCTGAGGCGCACTTTGCGCCGCCGACGCAGAGGCTTATCTTCGCTGGTGTCTAGAGAACCCACGAGTGAGTGTCGCCTCAGCACACTGCTGCTGCGCCCAAATGTCACATTAGGGAGTATCGCAATCGCCAGCAGATTTTTACCCTTCTTCATAAACACAGCCGATGCTCCATGGTATTGAATGCGCGTCGTTGTTTAGGCTCAGTTGCTAGGCATGGTTTCAAAAAAAAAAAAAAAACATCTCGCGCTATTGCATTCGCTGCGGTAAATCGCTGCAGTAAATTCCTCAAATTCGCGCCTTTCTCTCCGGCATGTACGTCTGGCTTCCTATTCGCGTTCTCGGAAGATGCCAGGTCTGCGCGGCTACCTTCATTCAGCCTTGCGAACTTAAACATGACGAAGCTTAATTTTTAAATGCCTTGCTCGAAATTCAGGGCCCTGCTTTTTCTGTAGAGTTACCTCCTGTTCTCTGGCAAGCTATGAATTTCGCGTAGAGGAGACACTGGTGACTGATCCTACCGCGGTGTGTGCGGGTCGGCAGGTTGGTGGGGTGCGCAGTTTTTAGCATCCTCCTGCCTATTTTGGTTGACTCGGTTTGAGAAACCGCGGAGCTCACCGGCCGAACTAATGGCTGTATTTGTCGCGGCTATTAAACGGCTTCCTACGTCTTTACTCCTGCAACGACGCCTTTTTCCTCACGCTGCTCGCATTGGAGTGATATGAAAAAAATGGCTGATGATTACGGTACTTCCTGTTGCCAAGGTTCAGCGCAGCGTCAACTGCAGTCTCCTCAGTGACGGCGCTCATCTGCTGCGCCTCACGGTGTTATGGCCTCATCAGGAAACGCACGACGGCGCGCGCTATACTCTGGCGTTCTCTCGTAGCGCGTCGCCGCCGCGGAGCATTTCTCCCGCCGCCTCGGCATACCACCCTACCCCTCACACTTTCGCATACTTTCCTCATCCGCTTTTCTGCTCACTCTGTATCTCGACTATATTTGGTGTCTTTCTCGTTATCTTGGTTACAACCAGGCCGACGGTGAGGGGAAACCACAGGAGCGGGTGCTTAAGAGCTTTGCTCTAAAATAAAGAAAATCAACCTTTTAACCACGCGAAGTCCCCACGAACCAACAGGCACAAGTTTGGGCAGGTCAGACAGAAGCTGTCGCTCCTAAATGGTCAGTGATGTCGCCACACCCTCACCAAAGCGGAAAAAGTGTTCCCTATATGTAGCGAAACTTTCCCCTCCTTCGGTTGAAAAGAAAATGAACGCCGAGAGCAGTGGATGAACACACAGGAGTGGACAAAGGAAAAGCTTTCGGCGGATCTGGTCGAGCGTTTTGCTCTGTGCGGGGGCTAGGTGATTGTCTTCTGCATAATCGAGTCAGCGCCCCTCATGGAACCCTCGTACTTGGGCTGTTCGTAACGTTTTGCCTCCAGAGCATTTTTCTTGCTATTGTGTTTTAGCCACACTAGGGTCATGAAGAAAAATTTTGTTACAGGCTAGAGGAACTGTTCCTTGTTTTATTTTTCTGTGTTTAGTCTTTTTCGTTTGTTTTATTCGGGTTCGTGCGTGCTCACATAAAAGTCTGCCAGTGAAAAAACGTTTGTGCCAATCGTGTATTTCCAACTTATGATGCGAATTGAATGCATGGCTATTACCTTAACAAACAAACAAAAAGAAATGGAAAAAAGTGCAGATGTAGGCGTTCAACAGACTTGCGGCATTTCCGCGCTTACTCTTCGTTGTAGTCCTATCCGCAATTACTTTTACTTCAGATGTACGTGATGGCATGGCTATTGCAGTGCTATCTTACAATTGTTAAGGAAAATATTTCATCTCACTACTTTTTATGCGCGCTGTTATACAATATCACACGTGAGTGAAGTTTAGTTAAGGTCTATTAATCCATCCAGATAATCGCGAAAGCCTTTTCAGCCTATATGCTTAAGTGTGATGGCGTCTCTTGACGACACCAATTTAGCCCGCTCTTCTCGCGGCAGCGAGAATTCTACAATAAAGCGGGGCACTTGTTCTTGTGCGCCACATTTATCGCGTCTCCAGAACGTGTAACCGTAATCCTTGAGTGGCCGTCCCTTTTATTGTTTACTTTTAACAGCGAAGCTGTTTAACAAATCGTAATGTTTCGTGCCCGAAGTTAAAAATAGCAAGATAAGTGCCGAGCGCGCGCACATGAGCACGGGCCTCACGGCGATCACCCGGCTGTTAACAAAGCCAAAAAAATGTCGAGCAATCACTGTGTGCGCGCCTCGCTGTGACCGCGCACCATTCTAGACGCACGTTTGTCAAGCCAAGCATACCGACTCAGGGACATTGACCAAGAGTGGCAAATAAAAAAAAAAGCTCCAGCGTTCGCCGTAATCGTGGCAACACTTTCTCGGAACGAGAAAGATGCGCCATAGCGTACGTACGCCACTCCAAGGTTATGTCCAGTGATTATGACTTCCAAAAAATGAGAGAAGCTGACACTTGTAGCAACAGTGCTGGATAAAAGGCCGTTGCGGCAGCGAAGAAGCAAATCGGTTGCAATCGGGGACTTAAACATTCGCGATGGTCGTGAAGGTTGCGTACAGCTTCGCATCCTTCAACGCTTACGCGTTAATGTGAGCTTGCTTCATTTTTTATTGCTCTCTGCATGTCGTGGACATGAGCTTCAAGCTTCACTATTCTCAACATATGTTGTCCACAAAATTCCATGCACGCATTAGAGAGAACCCCAGAAGCCGATCTCTTATTGCTTTTTCGTAGACTCCGAACTGAAGCCACTTTCGCTCCCTCAAGCGCGTCACGTAATGAAGCAGCGGCTTTTGAAACCGATGCACCAGAAAGCACCTGCAATGCCATCACCTTTTAAAGTGTAGTGTTTCTGCGATTGGCTCCCTATACCACCGCAGTCAGCCGCTCAGCGTGTAGAGCTTGCAGAGGTCGAAATGGGAGAGCACCCTTAAGGCCTTTAGACTCGGCTGTGCATTTTTATTTTCTGCTCGGCTTCAGGCAAACGATGAATAATAGATCTTAATCAATGAAGCCGTGCTCACGGCTTTTAATTAGTCGAGGGATCAAGGCGAAGCGAAGGAACTGAAAGGATGGCGCAACTTCTGTACAAGCACCGAAACCGACGTTCTTTCGTTGAATCCTAACTTTCAGGCCCCCGGGGGACGTGTCCTCTACACGCACTTCCCTTGTGGATTTCTGCTTGCCTCTCTCACGGCGTCATGTTTTACATGGGCAGGGAGTTGTAAGTACTGTTGGTTTTGTCGCTATGTGGCCGAGCTACGCGATTTGGCTGCCTGCCCTTCGTGGTTTAACGACGCTTAACGTATTGTGTTGTGCATGCGACAACAAAGAATGAAAGGCTTGGGAGGGGAGCGTTTGTTTCTGTGTTGTCGGCAGTGGATGTGGAGCTCTAAAAAATCGCAACCGCAGTCAGAGGTTTGTACTGCCTGTATGCTTGAATAATTGCATCCATCCAGGTAAACAATGTAAGGCGAAATTGTGCGATCAAAATTTACACCTTGCTGTGTGCAACTGTCGCTTAAAAGCGAACTGGCAGCATAATTTCAATCAGGGGCGTAGTCAGAAATTTTGCTCGGAGCGGAAGACATGGGAGAGGGTGGGAGGAGAGTGTCTGAGATTGCACCTCGACCTCCTCCACGTAATTTTTAAGTGGAGAAAAAATATGTATAATAAATACATAACTAATAACTGGCAGCAATGTACGTTTCACGTAGCGGATGAATTCTTATACCCTGCGTACTAACAAGAAAAATAAATTCTTTATTCATAACAAAATCTGTATGTTCCGGCAATTGTGACAGAAGTGCTAACACTGCGTACAATTTTCTGTCTTGTCTACATATGAAGAAATAGCAATTAAAGAAATAGTGCAAAGGTACAACAAATAAACACTATATGCTTAACAAACAGTGGACAGCAAAAAACATAGAAGTAAACAACTATCTAAAACTAACAAAGGATTACATGCAGAGGGTATTATAAACGTGAAAACATGAAACAAACAGTTTTTGGGTGGCCGTTTTATTTGAATGTCACTTTGTCACCACCGAATCGGTCTTCCATTTTTGCACACAAGCAATGGCTAGGGACAAATTTTAACGGCGTTGTTTTTTTGCCAATATATACATAGCGTAGGAGCAGCTTGTGGACCGTCGCGTATTGCGGATAATTGCACCAAAATTAGTTAACACAAAATATTCGACAAAAAGTACACTTGTAGAGAAACAAACGACCATATTGTTTTAACAGCGAAGTTGTTTAGCAAATCATAATTTTTCCTGTCCGCAGTTACCAAAAGCAAGAAAATGCCGAGCGCTCGTGAGTGCGCGCCTCGCGGCGATTACCCAGCGTCCCCGGCGCGCGTTCGTCAAGCCAAGCATACCCAATTATGGAGATTAGTCAAAATTGGCAACAAAAAACAAAAAAATCTTCAGCGTTCGCCGTAATCATTGCAACACTTTTCTGCTCGGAACGAGAAAGACGCGTCATAGTATCCGCCCCTCCAAGGTGACGCCCAATGATTATAACTTACAAAAAAAAATGAAGGAAGCTCACACTTATAGCAACAATGGTGGAGTAGAGGTCGTTGCGGTAGCAAAGACAAAACAAATCGGCTGCAATTGTGGACTTAAACCGTCGTGATGGTAGTAAAGGTTGCGTACAGCTTCGCTTACTTCAAGTCGTATGCGTAAGTGTGAGCTTCCGTCATTTCTTTTTATTAGGGCAGCAAAAGTGTCAACGGCAACAAAGCATGCAGAAAGCCCGTTCTATCAGTTCGCTGTTGCGGCGCTGCTCGTGAGGCAGTATGGCCTATTTTTGTAGCTGTGGCAATTGAGGTGCGGGAGGTGTACAGAAGAAACAAAACGACGGCAGGTTCACAACTCCACCCCATACGGAAAAGAGCGCTTCCACATCTGGACAAACCTGCAGAAAATGCTTCAAAAATGGAGACATGAAATCAATTAAAAATGCGGAGTCAATAGATACACCAAGACGTAAACGTCTACGGGGGTAGGTGGGAGACAAAGTCTGAAGTCGTTAGCACAGTCGGAGCAGTTTGTATTTAAAGCGAAGCTTTCTTGGTTTCGCTGATGGCGACCGTCTTATCCACAAAACTCTGTGAACACCTACAACCCCAACGACAGCCAACGAATCCACCAAGATCAAGCTGAGCGTTTCAATCGTCGTAGTTGTTAGACAAAGAGGCGTTAGTTTTTTTTTCTATTTTCTTCTCCTTTCCAAATGCGCATAATATCAAACTCGGTTCAAGCTTGGTTAGTCTTTCTGCCTGCCTCCTTTTTTCTGCAATCCCCCGAAGAATTATGTGCTCATTTCTATAGCTACCGCCATCTCATGCATGCCCTGCTTGCCCTCCGAAAGGAAGCAGGAAAGGAAGCAGGAAATCATCCCTGCCACAAGCCGCCGTGCTTTCTTTGTTTGATTACTCACCTGCCCGGTACAGGCTGACCGCACAGGTCTCCTCCCTCATCTTGGCGCACAGCGATGCACCCGGTCGGGCAACGCGGCCTCTGCAACTCGAAAGTATACCTGTCACCGTTTTCCAAACTTTTCCGCTCAACAGCCCAAAGTATGTGCTTCTTCGCCAGAAACATTACGCCAGCAAGTGTAGTTGGTGTACCCCCGTACAACGACAAAGTTTACTATCGATCCAGTGAATTTAAATGAGTGCGTTATCATTAACCCGGTTGGGGCCTGATGACGGCAAATTAGCGCGGCGAGTGGTTGATGGGAGGCAAGGAGCGAAACAGAACCCATCTAGCTCCCTTTGGCTTGTCGGTGACCTGGTGTGGGGACGGAAAGAAAAGCGGACGTCGTGAAAGGGGAATTCGGGAAATAACAAAACGCGAGGAAGCGTAGAGGGCTTAATTAAAATCGACTAAAGCGTCGATTAAAACCGCTTAGTGTACACGCGAGGATACGCGAGACAATGGTGCGTCCTCTTAGTGTAAAAAGGGGTCTATCACCATCGACGAGAACAAGCTGCACAGCTTGTGAAGGCGCCTAATGGTAGAGAGCACGCGTAAGCTACCTTGCTCGATCATTTATGTACTTGGGGCAAAAAGTAGCAACAGGGAACGAAAGGATTCGAAGTGGATGCAGGCGTGATGAGCCTCGAATTTGATAGACGTGAAGTACTTCTCGTGTATTAACGCGCGCTGGGCCTTGTGTACAGTCTCTGTTTGTTGGCTTGCAGCCCTTGATGAAGTGCAGCGCTATGGACCAAGCAGATGCTGATAAGACCGGGTGGCCATGGAAAGCTCGGCGATCTTGGGAGCAATCAACCACACGCTTCACGGATGAGAGATGGGTAGGTTCCCTATTATAGGAAGAACAGCGTTTTGGGAACCACACTTACGGCACTTTACATGACACACCTAGAAAATGTGACTTTTTCGAAGCTTCTAGTACAGGCTTAATTATAATCACAGGAATAAAAAAGTGATTGTGTGAACTTGGATTATTTAGGACATTCGTGGGCAGCGATTATCATTTCACTTTGGTCTACCTGAGAACAGCTATATTCAACTAAACATGAAGCCTGTTCACGAGTCTTCAACAACTATGTAAAAGTTTATGAAGCTTCATTTTGAGCGCGGAGTAAAACGTAGCGATCAGATGCCCCATCAGCTTTATTCTTTCGCAGTATTCGCCTTTTTCGGAGAGTGCATCATCGTCTAGCGATGTCTATGTAAATCTTGACACGCATTTGCCGTAAGCAAATGCGTGTAGGAACGAAAGACTGACCTCAGTGCTAGGATCTTTATAGGCCATGAAAACAGTTTTATGACACAGGATAGCCTTACTGGGCGACCATACTATCGGGCCTGGCAACTGGAAGCCAGAAGTTTGCTGTTAAAAATATAGGCTTGAAAGTGGCCATAAACGAAAGTACAAGTCTGTTTTATTAAAAAGATTTGGTGTTTTACAGTGCCCTCAGCGCTTGTCTTAGGGAAAACGATGCTATATTCACGGAGAAATTAAAAAAAAAGTTAAGCCGAAAGTTTCCTTCTACTGCTGCATTTTTCATGACGTCAGCGATGGCGTTTTGCGGGTACGTAAATAAAAAGATAGTTAGTATGCTGACTGAGTCTGCCGCTTTCTGCAAAATGCGTCTTTTGTTACCTTGGTTACTGTCCGCCCACATAGGCGGCGCAGCGATACACTCAAGAACCGCTGTCCGCGCAAGGTTTGCTTCTGACCGGATTTGTAGCTGAAGTAGTTTTGTACGGTTGAGAGTAATTGTTTCTTCAAACATTGGGCACGACTTGACAAACGGAGTCACATAAAGGGCAGTGTCGCTTACACCAGTTTTGCCAGTGTCGTGTGAGACAAGCCCGACGTGCCCGACGCCTGTGCAGGTCGGCCGGCATAGTGCACGCCGTATAAGGCATGCTTCTATTTACGTGTTCGTTCGTAGGTTACATTGTTTGCCCTACCATTCTTGCTTCTATAAAAGAAATATGCACTACAGCAGCTTTTTTGGGCAGACTTGGCAGTAATGAAATTACAGTAATCAAATTACAGTAATTAAATTACTTTTCGCTGTAATGAGTAATGTAATGAATTACTTTTGAGTGTTGGTAATTTAGTAATGTAATAAATTACTTCCGGCCAGTAATTTCATGGAAATTACTTATTACTTTTCCAATTACTTTTGACTACGATATAGCCTGTCCGCTTCTCTTACAGCATAAAAAGTTGACCAAGAAAAGTTGACCAAGTAGAGTTCCAATGGCCAGAGACTCTGGACCAAGTAGAGTTCCAATGCCCAGAGAGTCCCTGGGCATTGGACTTTACGAACACGAAGGAAACAACGCTCAATATACTCTCTCCTTCAAGGAGAGAGATATATGTACATGGGCGCCCTGCTGCCAACATTGTGGTCCCTTCAACGATCGATTCACAGTCCTTGGGAACTGAAATACTGTACGCCGTTGCTTGATGCCATCAAAAGCGGCGTCGCGACAAGGTACGTTGCTGACAGTCTTATGACGTTATGAACAATATTAAACTGTTCGGCGCTGCTACAATCTGTGGTACTTCGTTGTTGGTGCACAGCGTAGACGTCCAATTATTATGATTTACGGGACGCTTTATGGAAATCATCAAACCCAACTAATAGTTACACAATTATCGTTGCATACTCGATGATATTATAAGACAGTATGCTAATTGCTCCCTGCGCAGTTCACATATAAACAATATTTGGCTTCTTTTTTATCTCAACGTATGGCATGTTTGGCGGATCAAAGCCCAACAATATTATCACAAAAAAAATAAATTCTTCTCTATGCAGCCATTCACTTCACTCATTGATGATATTGTTTCAGATTGTCGAAAACCCTCGAGGACCCAGACAACATGGTTGCAGCCGCAACCCGTCCCCGCTTCAAGTTGGCGTGGCTCGGCGACGAGCGCCTTGAGCGGCACAATTGGCAGCTGGTTCGGAGCCACTTCGACGAACTCTTTCCCGGCGAGGAAAGTACCGGAAGCAACATGGCAGAGTTCACAGACGCCGGCGATGGCTTCTTAAAGATCAGGAGGACCGGGCCAATTCAGTCGCCAAGCGATGAACTCCAGCGTTGGAGGAGCACCGGCATCGCTGATCTTACTGTTTTCGTAGGGTACGTGAACATGAAAAAGTTCTTCATTATGTTCGACACAACCCTGCCCTCATCCGCTCCAGCGGAGCGTCTTTTTAGCATGGCAAAAGACACTCTGTCGTACAAACGGGGACACCTTTCCGATGCCCACTTTGAATCGCAGCTCCTTCTGAGATGTAATAAAGATATCCAACATATCAATGTATAGCGCTGTAAATAAACTGTACCTAAGTTGGTGTATAAACAAATATTTTTGGGATTGCAGTGTATATGTATGAGTGTAAATAAAGTGTATATGAGTTGGTAGTGTATGAGTGATGAATTTTTTATTAAAGTAATTTCAAAGTAATTTCAATACTTTCGAAAAGTAATAGTAATGTAATGTCATTACTTTCGATCACCTGCAATTTGTGTGTAATTTAATTACATTTTAGAAAATTTTAGGGGAGTGATTTATAATGTAATTTAATTACTTTTTAGAAGTAATTTTGCCATCTATGTCTTTGGGACTCCGAAAATTCGGACTTGCTGGATATTGCGGACTTTCCTGGGGAACCGCCAGTTGTCCCATAGGATTAATGTACCTTTTGAACAAGGGATATTTCGGACAAAAAAAGAAAGCCAAAAGTTCCATTTTTCGGACAAACGTTTTCGCGACAGAGCCACGGTGCGACACCAGGACGACGCCATTTTGAATCCTACCCACCTGGCTAGCTTCGGATTGGATGGGGATTGGCTTGACTCCCGTCGGGGTAACCAACTTTGTGCTTTCCCGAATTTCGAAGTTTGCTGCCGTGGACAGCAGCCTAGTGTCCTGCGCGGAGCTAACGGACGACGATATCGGCGCGTAGGCGACCGCGCTGCCGCAAAGCGATTTTGACTTCTGAATACACTCCAGAGCGCCCGCAACCGTCAACGCAAGGCATTGCCAACGCTTTGGTCCAATGTTTACGAAGAAAACGTGATGCTTGCAGAGATGCAAACAGATGTTCTCAGGCGAAGGACGGAATTTAGGGGCAAGGAACCATTCGAGAGCTGTTAAGTGCTATTTAAATGAAAGATAAATTTCATTTTTGCGAGTCGCGGATTTTTTCGAACTGCTGTTTTATTCGGAGCTATATTTTGTTCCCCTCCAGGTCTGAAAATCAGTCGGCTACTGTACATTCAAGCCCAAATAGCTCGTTCTGCAAGCTTATAATCCCGGTTTATTTGCGTTGGAATTTGTCGCCTCCGGCAAACATACAAGCGGCCCAGATACGTCATAAGTTTTACTCCGGCCGACTAGCTGATGAGTCGCATGCCTATTCCCTGTTTTCTCGTTATATTCGCTTTTTGAGTGACGTTTACGCTAACAGTGGTGTCAGTGTTATTCTAATTGAGGCAATCTTTGAATTAACTAAACTTGCATTTTGTCTTCATAAACACTTTAAGTATATACTTCATGCTGTAGACAGTGATACAAGAGCTTCGAATTCAACCCCATATCTCCAGCATCTGCTGTGAGGGCAAGTATTTTATATAAACTGTGAACGCATGCTCCCCACTCTGTTATGATTAATCCAACTGAACATTGAACAGGGCATTTAAGAACATGACCTGGCAGAAACTTGGAAGGTTAGCGGCAAGCGTCGTTTGTAGGTTCACCTGGATTTAAACTCAGAAGTTGTGAAACGCCAAACAAAAAGTAACAGGTTAAAGGTAAAATATGCAGTACGAAATAAAGCATTGCACGCTGTCGTTCCAAAGGGGAATTCTTCCGGTAAATGCTGGTGGTAAAGACGAAAAAGCGAAGGCGAAAATCTCCAGAGTGACAAAGAAGAACCATAAATTGATGGTATCGGAGCGTCCACCTTACGTTTCCACGCGCAACCTTGTTTATGGCGGCCCTGCACGCAAACCTCGGAGCCGTGGGCCTCCGCCACAGCAGCCGCGAAGGCTCCTGTTGCTTCTCGCGGTGCGCGCTTCCGGTGGAATTACCACGCCACCACCAAGTATATGCACCATATGAAAATTAGCAGTGCCAAGCAGTTTGGGAAATATAACATAGGTATATTAGTACATCTTCGTTCCATGGATTTATTCAAGTATTGAATTAGACATGACCCTCGAATTTTAGGAACCCTGAGTTTGTTTCGTATATTCTCCTTAGGCAGGATCATTATTGCGAGGTTACGCCTTTTCCATGCTCGTTTCCGTCACAGTACTGCATATTATTAGAAGCTAACGTCATCGGTTTCAAGTATACCCTGTGAGGTTCCTCCTGACGTCTCGGGCATCTTTATCGCTCCTTTTACCTTGGGGACTTTGATACTATTAGACGTTAACGTCGTCGATTTCAAGTCACCAAGTCAGCGGTAGCTAATCACTGGCTACAATCTTCAAAAAGAAAGTGTGCCAAAAAAGGTACACGACTAAAAGTGTGGACACCTTCCTCGTGCTCGGTTGTCGATATCGAGACGTGAGCAGCGAAAGTCGCAAGTTAGAGCGCCAAAAGCAGTAGGTTTTTATGCCCGGCTCTGCTGCTCAAGCGCATCAGTTTAAGAATTCCGAGAATACTTCGTCTCTTTCTTTAGGTACTGATTACTGTAACCTTCAGTTTTTGTTTCAATTAACTTGAACCAGAGAGGGCTTCTAGGAAGAATATAAAATTCATTGGGTACGATAAGTGCCCTGCATAATGATTATCAGCTTGTAGCATTCGCCGAGCGCAAAATATTCTAAACTGGCAACTATATACTTAAGGGACGGTTTAGTACCATATACTGCACGTATAAGCTCTGCATTGCGATCCTTGCTCCCAAGTTCTGATGAGAAGCGCCTCCCCGGCAGTTGCCGCACTGCCTTTTTCGAGGCTGCAAACACGTAAAGACCCAAGAATTGCTCAGATAAGGTGTCTGGGCCTACTTCCGTAAAACTACCGGAAAATCATTTCTAGGGTCAATGTCCACCTAATTGGGCAAACTTGCCAGGCGGTAATTCGTGCGCGCGTCGTATCAGGTAGGAAGGCGCCTCGTAACCCGCTAGCAGTCGCACCAGGTATTAGCTATGCGTACAAGTAACATATTGACAAAAGCGGGATACAAAATGCGCGAACAGGCACACTGAAATGGGTGCAACGACATAGCGCAACGCTCCTATAACGCCAGGCCATTCGATAACCGCCACCGATCCCTCCCTTTCACCGCGTAATCGAAACAGCAAAAGTCAGAGTAGTAGAAAAGGGCCGAACATCGATCCAATTTGCGCTCAATCTGTACGCTCGACCGAGACCTCGACCCTCGGGCCTAAATGAGCAGCGATGGCTAACGAGGAGCAAGATCACATTCTGGGCCTGACCAGGTTGTGTTAGAGAGAAGGGGAAGGCGGGCGAGAGAAGCGGACAAACAACCAATCACGTTGGGCTTGGTCTAACCAGGCCACAATACCGGGTTCACCTAAGTTAACGGCGTACCTATCGGGTCGACGGACCAGTGCGATGGCGAAATCCGGCATGCATCCCGTCTGTAATGTGTACGTGAACGGCAGTGGCAAAACCGCCTAAATAACAGCCACACGCCTGCACAAACGCACTGCCTGCTCTGCATTTTGATGAAAAACTCGATAAGCAGCGACTGTCATAAGATCAGTATCCGCCAACCTATGCGTGGATCACCTTCACTTCGACACAAATACCTCGAATACGAATTGCTGCACCTTCGAAAGTAGTAACACTACAGTAGTTAGTCCCAGTAGTCCCAGTCGTAACACTACAACGAGCAACGGACGTGCTTTGACGGGTTGTCGCCGCATGGTGCTATCTATAAATTAGAAAGTGCGCTATGCTTAACTTTAGAGCGCATTTACTTGATCGTGCATCCCTTACACCCTTACTACCTTGTTTTAAAACGAAGGTTTTTAGCCTCTTACTCATGCCGTCTGTATAGCCCACTCAAAGCGCACTGCAAAAAAAGCGAACTTTCTTTGACGGTGGTGGTGATGGCGGGTGAAGTGAAGAAAAAAATGTAGTTGATCCCTCTGCCATAGGAACCGGTAAAACACGAAAGTGAAATGTGCCTTCACATGAGCAGTCGAATGTTTATTGTGCATCGATATGAACTTCCACGTGGCTATTTATATTTCCTCGGTATGGCACCGTTAGACGCATCAACCTTAGCCACTGCATTGCACGCGTCCGAGCATTGCGTTAATCCGCCTCAAACCACGGGCGCTCGCAAACCGTCCGTGCGAACGAAACTAAACGGGTTGTCAGCGAATCGTTCGGTGAACACACGGTCCGCGGCAGCGAAAGGAGCAGCGGACCGTGTCACGAGCGCGAAATCCGCAAGTCGGCTTCTCCGCGGCTTACGCTGCGCGTCCCCCGTACACATAGGCGCTGGCATCGAGGCGCCAACTGCCGGCGCTCATTAGCGTCATGATGCACTACTGGCTTCGCCTCTTTTAGATGGCGGCACCACCTGGAAGGAAGGCTATAAGGGGCGTTTGTCGTCCTATTCACGCGTCGGTTCATAGCGCTGTCGGGAGCTCGTTTCGTACCTCCCGTTGCGGCGAAAGAGTTCATGGCTCGAATCCCGGCGCCGCCGCGTGCGCCGCGTCAATTGAAGTTTTTCTGGCGATGTCATTTCCGTGACGGATATGACGTCAGTTAGATCTTAGTGGACCCTGGCATAAAACCCTTTCATGTTAAAATACAAGGGCTTCTAGTGGTTGGAACCGAACCTGGGTCTCTCGCGTTATAAAGCCGATGTCTATTCGATTGCGCCACTCCGGCACGGTCGAAGCAGTTTGGATATGGAAAGGGGTGCATTGATGTGCAAAAGTGTACAGAAAAAAAATGGCATCATCGCCACTCCGTGAATGATGGCGAGGGTGTGGAGTACGGGGACTCGAAATGACATCTAAGTTGCGCCCCGACCGGTCATTCGATTTGAGCTGTGAGTTGCACCTTGATTATTCCATAAAACTGCAACTCATGGCTCAAATCAAATTTCGCTTGATTTTTTCTTGATGGTGGTGTGCGCACGGATGAACGCGGACGGACATTGGGAGGTCCTAATGTACTCCGCACCGTTACAGGCGAGGGAGTAAGCCGTTGAACTCTCCGCTACTAGCTCACGATCGTAGCCCAATGGGTAAGACGACCAACACTAACCCTGTCTGGTCTACCAGATAGGCTCGAATCCTGCCGGCGCCTGTGTGATTTTATGCGATTGTAAATGCTATGCGCACGGACGCGGACGGACATTGTGCGGTCCTAAGGTGCTCCGCACCTAAAATCCTGCACCCCTCGGTCTAACGACAACGACGGTTAAACGCTAGGAAAGCCATAGAATGCCTGTATTAGTAGTGAGCGGACCCACATCGCACCACGTTAGCATACAAATGAGGTGGGGATTGCGTTACCACCATACTAATCATCATAAATAATATGGTCCGCTCGCTTCTGGGTTGGGTTAGTTTGGTGTTGGACTTGATTTTGGAAAGCTTCGCGTCCCGCTGTAGTTCTCGTTTCTACAGAGGGTTAGTTGATTTTAGCCTAGGAGTATATATTTGCAGCAACAAATGTTTTTGATAGTTTCGTCTTGGCTCATAGTTTTACTTTGTGACAATATTAGTCGACCCTCTCATCCACGTGCAACAAAACCACAGTGAGCTACAACGTGGACTTAAACAAAAGCCGTACATGACCGACGCATCGAGAAAACGAAGCTTGCGGGACGCTCCGCTATCAAGCCTTCACCCTTTACTAAGTTTGGACCTGCACAGAACAGGAAGAAACGGGCGAACTTCAACGGCGAAGCGACGTTGACGACCACGTGCAGGCCTTAGCGAAAAACACAGGGTTTAAACTAATAGGGCTAACAACACAACAGGACGAGTAATTGCGAACTTCGCAAGGACACACAGGCAAAAAGGGCCGGTAATGTCCGTTCACTGAGTACAAGAACCGAAAATCAAAGACGTAGCTTCTGTAGCGCAACATGCACAAAGGTGTGCAGTCCGTTTTTTTTTAAATTAAATCGGCGCTTTCAGCCTCTCACTGATGTCGTCTGTAGTCTACCCAAAACGCACTGCATAAAAGCCAACATTTTATGCATTTTATGACGATGACGACTATTTTGGGTTACAGACAGACAGACAATGAACTTTATTGAAGGTCGGGAGGAGCACTGCCGCCGTTCAGGGGGGCAGCGCTGCGGGCCGCTCCCACGTGGGGACGGGGAGGCCGAGCCTCACCGCCGCGTCGTGGGCCCTCTGGACGGCCCTTAGCTGGTGTAGTAGATCGGGGCTCTCCAAGTCGGAACGCCACTCTTCCTCGGTTATGCGTTGACGGCCCCGAAGTGAGGGACACCGCCAGAGCATATGATCAAAATTGCTACGTTCGCCACAATCCGGGCAGTCCGGTTCAAAAGTGTCCGTGTAGAAGCTGAGAGTGGATAGACTAGGATAAGACCTGGTCTGCAACATTCTGAGCGTGGCTGCCTGCGGCCTGGAGAGTTTCTCGTGCGGAAGAGGAAACCTTCGCCTGCCCAGCTTATAGTGCTGAATAATCTCGTTGAACGTGAATAAGTGTCTCTGAAGACCTCCCAACCAATCCCCGAGGAATCGCCTCCGTCCGACCCGGCGCGGTGGGTTATCTTGCGCGCGCGGGTGTGGGCTACCTCATTGAGGTTAGTTAAACAGGACAAGTGCGACCCTAGGTGAGCGGGAAACCAGGTGATAGTGTGTGAGGAAATGACCTTATTTCCTAGGATGCGAGCTACCTCGGCCGAAACGGTAACCTGATGCAAAGGCCCTAACGGCTGCGCGGGAATCGGTGTAAATTCGATGCCGGCTGTCGTCAAGTAAAGCAAGAGCCACCGCGGCTTGCTCGGCTCTAGCCGGGGTCGTGTTCCTGAAAGACGCAGAATTGAGAACTGTGCCACTGTGATCTACCATAACTGCCGAGAAGTTTGCCGATCGGCCGTACTGCGCGGCGTCCATAAAGCACACGGAGTGCGGGTCGTCGCGAACTTGTTTTAGTAGGGCCTCGCCTCTGGCCCTTCGCCTGCCTGCATTGTGCTGCGGGTGCACGTTGCGGGGAAACGGGGAGATAGTTATAGCAGCTCTCTGCTCCTTAGTAAGGCCAACCTTGCGCTCCTCCTCTAGGGATGGATTACAGCCCAGAACCGCCAGAATCTCCCTGCCAGCGGGTGAAGACGACAACCTGGCAGTCTGAGCCATGTGCTGCGCTTCGATGATTTCCTCTAAAGTATTGTGCACTCCGAGCTGCATGAGCATCTCTGTGCTAGCATTCATCGGGATACCCAGCACGCGCTTGATGCTTTTACGAATTAGTAAATTGAGCTTAGCCTTTCGTGATTCTGTCAGCAGTGCATAACCGCCACGTACGTGATGTGGCTCATCAAGAATGCATGAAAGAGCCTCAAGAGATTGCCCTCCTTGATACCTCCTTGACTGTTGTAACCCGAGTAATTAACCGCATCAT
This sequence comes from Haemaphysalis longicornis, assembly GCA_013339765.2. Taxonomy (NCBI): domain Eukaryota; kingdom Metazoa; phylum Arthropoda; class Arachnida; order Ixodida; family Ixodidae; genus Haemaphysalis; species Haemaphysalis longicornis. The sequence goes on from CM023450.1 coordinate 122,573,097, forward strand.
GATATCAGTCTTAGCGGTGATTTTGGCGATGGTGTGCCTGTTACAACCGTTCGACTCGATGAGCATGCCGAGAACCTGGATAACCTCAACTCTGGGAATTGGGTGTCCCTCGCTCGTGCGGAGCGCAAGGTTCACCTCTGACAGTGGGACCCAGCCCTTGGGCTTAACCCCTTTCCTACTAGGTCTGTACAGTAGGAGCTGCGACTTGCTCGAGGAGAGGCGAAGCCCCGTCCTTGCAAGGAAAGCCTCTGTGCGATCTAGCGCTTCCGGAAGTGCTTCCTCTACCCTACCCTCGCAGCCTCCGACGCACCATACGGTAATGTCGTCAGCGTAGAGTGTGTGGATGATGCCCTTGACCTCCGAGAGTCTCGGAGACAATTTACACATGCCACTGTAACAGGAGCGGGGATAGCACCGTACCCTGCGGCGTCCCCCTCGTGCCCAGCTCGATGAGCTCTGACCTGAGATCCCCAATCTTTAGCGTGGCCTTTCTATGTCTAAGAAACGAGCTGATAAACGCGTGAAAGTTCTGGCCAAGGCCCAGCTACGAGATGTAATCGAGTATGTGGGCGTGCGAGACGGTATCGAATGCTTTCTCTAGATCTAAGCCTAGGATGGCTCTAACGTCTCTCGTGTCCCTATCAATGATCTGATACTTGATCAGCTTCATGACGTCCTGAGTCAAAAGGGACGGTCGAAAGCCGATCATGTTATACAGGAAAGAGACCAAGGTCTTCGATGTGCTTGGAGATGCGGTTGTTAATAACATGTCCGCCACTTTGCCTATGCACGATGTGGAGCGAGATCGGTCTGAGATTAGTCATGTCTGGAGCGTGCCCCGGCTTCGGGATCAGGACGACCGACGCCAGCTTCCACTACTCCGGAACCGCGCCCCGTTCCCAGAAGCGATTTATCTCCTCGGTAAGGAATGTAATCAACTCGTCATCAAGTTGCGAAGAAGTCTGTGTGAAATTCCGTCCGGACCCGGAGCAGAACGTCCATTGAGGGCCGCGAGGGCCTCCCTTACCTCGGGGACGGTAAAGGGCTCATCCAGAGCGGCCATTGGAGGACCTTTGTAAGGTGGGTAGTCCGCATCATCCGAAGTGTCTATAGGTAGATATCTCTTGGCTAGCTGACTCTAGTATTTCCGAATCGGAATTGGCCTGGCGGGCTGCGTGTAGTATGTTATCAATAGCGCGCCTCTGATTAGACCGGGAATTGGATTCACTTAGCAACTGCTTGAGCAGGTTCCATTTTCCACATGATCTCATCTGCCCGTCAACCGAATTACACACCTCGTCCCATTGCTGCTTGGAGAGCGTCTGACAGTGTAGCTCTATTGTGCGATTTAGTTCCTTTCGATTTAATCCTTTTTCGGAGTTTGCGGTTCAGCCGCTGGCCCTTCCATCTATCGGCGAGGGCTCTTTTCGCCACCAAAAGGTTTGCCAATCGGCTGTCCATCCTATCCACATTTAGGTCGGTGACAACGGACTTGGTGGCGGACGCTACATCCTCCTTAACTGCGCTACCCAACTATCTAGGGACGTAGGGGTTTCGGTTTCCCTCTCTTGCCTGATTTACGAAAAAGATCCCAATCCGTCATCCTAAACTCCTTCGGTGGCCTCCTGCGTACCACTAACGACGTGGCCAGAACACAGTGAACGCTGCCAAAGTCCTCATTGAGATTGCACCACACAGCGGGCCCAACGTTCGCCATGAACGTAAGGTCCGGCGTGGTGTCCCTGGAGCACGAGTTTCCCGTCCTAGTTGGAAAGGACGGGTCCGTAATCAGGGTGAGACCGTAGTCGGACGGCGCCGGCCAGAGGTCCGGCCCCTTGGCCGTGACGCGGTGATATCCCCACGCGTGATGCGGAGCGTTGAAGTCTCCAGCAACTACAAGCGGAGATACTGCCGCCTTTCTAACCGCCTAGGAAAGGAGAGAAGTAAAACGCTGCCTCATGTCTCGCGGAGAGCTGTAAATGGTAAGTATGAAAAGGCTATTTCTGAGCTGGCCACTCGGAATGATCTCGATTAGAGAGTGCTCCGTTTTACTGTGATCCATGAAGAGATTGCGAATGATGAAAGTGAACTTTTTCGAGACGAGAGTACAAATGCCTCTCTTGCCTTCTCCGTATACCGTATAAGATTCAAATTCAGAAAGTGAGACCGACTGATCCAATCTCTCTTGGAGTAAAATGACGTGCGGCTTATTAGGATGGGATCTGACGAACTGCTATAGGACTGCCTTTTTTACGTTGGGAGCCGCAACAGTTCCGCTGCCAAATGACTATCTCGCTATCGTGTCCCGCCATGGTTGGAATCCTCGATTACCCTGTCGTGCGAAATCCTGCGCGCAGGCCGCCGTGATCGTGATCGTGACCGGCCGCCGTGCAGGGCCGCCATGACTGTAGAGCTACCTGTCGATGGAGATGCGTCTGGCACGAAGGAACGAGGCAGGTTAGCTGCTACCCTCACATTAGATTCGACCGATTCAACTCTCGCGTTCAGAGCAGAGACCGCTTCGCTGAGGGCTTCGAACGTGGTCCTCAATTCGGACTGGAATTCTCTTAACTCGGCTCTAAGATCGTCTAAACCCTCCTCTCGTATGGGTTTAGACCTCTTTTTGGCGGGTTTCCAGATAACGGGCGCCTCGGTTCCATTGGCGTTGCCACCTCCTCGGTTTCGGGTGGTAAAGGCCGTTGAGCCGGTAGGGCCTTTCCTGCCCTTTTCATCTCGGCTATTTCAGCCTTCAGTTGCTCGAAAGCGTTCCTCAGCAAAGCGTTCTCGCGTTCTAGCTGTACAATCCTAGCCGCGCTATGCTCTGGCGGTGTTGACGAAACCCCCATTACCATTGGTGTAAGTCCCTTGACTCAATCGACCCACGTGGTCTGTTCAGCCTCGGGTGGCTCCTGGATGCGCACGGTTGGTGGCCCCTTGAATCGGGAACGTCTTCTGGATCGCGAAGGTTCCGTGGAACGGGAGTGTCCGGTTTTGGAGCAAGAACGTGGCGCCTCGAAGCGTCCCCTAGAGGGTGACCTGCTCCGGTCACGTTTTCTGTCTGGCGACACAGGTGGCTTGGCTCGCTGGCGCTCCCTTCTTCTTCTGCGAACGACGTACGGCAGTTGAAACCGCTGCTTACACTGCTTGTCCGCCGTGGGATGACGGCCCCCACATAGGGCGCATGTTGGCGTACAAACGTGGTCCTCGGGGGGGGATGCGATGCCACACCCCCTGGAGGTCGTCTTTTCGGGCGTCGGACAAACGTCGGCCCGGTGCCCCAACCTGCCGCAGGCGTAGCAAACGTTCGTTTGTCTGCGGTAAAGCGTTCAGCGAAGCATGCTTTGTGCGCACATGACGTAATTTGGTACCTTTAGGGCATTAAAAAAGGACGACGACCGTAGTGGTGTTTTTGATACGCTTGACCTCCAGGGCCCTGGGATTCTTAGGCTGCACCATATATCTTGAGCTGTTCCTGCGTTGAAGTCGAAGGTCGGCGCCCTGACGACCCCTCTTGCACGTGTTGTCCCGGGCGCTGCCAAGTAGGAGCTGACCTCGTAGTTTGCCACTCCAACCGTGATTGACTCCACTCTTGAGTATGCCCGTGCGTTCTTCTGCGTCGGCGTACTCCACGACAAAAATGTTTGCATGACGTTGGAACAGACGATATCGTCAGCGATCTCGGTAGGAGCGAGCTGCGCCGCTAACGCGAGAGCTTGGGCCACCTTGATTTGACTCACCTTCTTGACGTTTAAGCCTCCCCTGGGCCTAACGATGATTCTGTAGTCTTCCTCGACAGGTGAGGGGAGCCTCGACGCTGCGACGATACGCTTCTTGACTTCGGCGGGAGTGCGGGCCCCGCCGGTGCCGCCGCCACGTTGTGCTGAACTTGTCTTCCCACCAAGCGCGGGCGACCCTTGCATCTTGCGCTATGAAAACGCCGTATTCCACCCGGACTCCAGGCACTCTTCGGGGGTGATAGTCCTCCCCTCCATGGTCACTTGCATGGGCATCTTGAGAATAACAGACACACTAGCGCGGGGAGACGCTCGCCCCGCCGTGCCTTCGCGTAGAAGTAGGCCTAGCCGGTTAGGCCTGGCGGCCCAGCGTCATGGTCCGGTCGAAAAGTCTTGAAAAACTTAGCTAAGGAGCCACTCACCGACGAATATTTGGTATCGGCGTGGTATCGGGTTAAGTGAAAAAAAATTAAAACGCTTTCCTGCGACGCTTCGCGATAGCTCCGTTAGGTGCCTTCCGCTAAAGGTTGATGTGCAGCAGAGGGAGGAGGTGACACAGGTGTGCTTCAGCGCGACGTAAATAGGCCTAACGTCTTGTCCTGAGGTGAGCGTCGACAGCCGTTACCCACAGCTCGACGTGCGATGAGAATGACGTTGTGCTGCATGCGGTAAGGCTGTTGGCCGCAGAACGTTAGGCCTCAAGTCGCATTTTCAGGTTTAGGAGGACGTTAGATCTAACGTCACATTTTGAGGTTTGACACATTGACCGGCACCTGCTCGAAAAAGTGTTCACTGTACGAGAAGCAGCAGGTACCGATTCGTGCCGTAGACCCCAGATCCAAGCGTTAGGCATAAGGAGTGAATACGCGGTAGGTTCATCTAAAAAAGTGTTTCATATCTCCCGAATAGACACACGCGCAATGCAGGATCGGCCAACGTTTTTAACAACGGAGCGGTTTAGGCTTGAGTTGCAGCCGTGCCGGGTACTGCTCCAAATTGGCACAGCAAAGTGGAGAGGAGGCAATGCTACGCCAAGAAGTGTGAGGGAAAGTGACGAGGAGGGAACGAGCAGACGAGCAGTTGTGGGAGTGCGCCTCGCAGCGCAGCTGTTCGGGTGGGGAAGCGCGCATCTGGGATTGGCTGCGCCTATTGCTGACGTAAGCTCTGAAGGCCATGTGTTCACCTATTTGCGAGAGATGGTGTACGCTCGACGGCGTCTGACCTACCGATAAGACGGGCAGATCTAAGAAAAACCAAGTTCAATATAGTGAAGGCCACTAGCTCCGCCGTTTCCTCAATCCTCGCATCTCAATCGCGAAGGTGGCCGAATTTTTTTAACCTATTAACATACTGAGGCGTGCATTACGAAACAAATTACTCAGTACGAAATCCTGCACCCCTCCGTCAAATGACGACGATGATTGAACGCGAAGATTTCTCGTGAGGGATTCCTTGGTTGTCGTCTGAGTTTGGACTTTAAATCGAAGACAGTTTGGACTTTTGATTGCAGTGGCTTTGACTTGAACCTTCCGTCATAGCACTAATTTCGTACTACGAAAGCTTCACGTTCAACCATCGCCGGCGCCACCTGAAGTGGTGCATTATTTTTTTATTTCTTGCTTGATTTCTGTTCACGTTGCTCCACCACGGGCAATCAATTAAAACGCAGGGGCAATGAATGAAACCCCTGCTCACAGATTGCATACTACTGGCTTAGAAATAAGGAAGCATCCTAGGCTAAGCAGAAAGAAAATGGCTTTCCCATGCTAACCACTGACGATGACAAAGTACGGAGCAGCTTTTCAAGGGGTCAAAGCACGAGGACTGAGCTGGTACACCATTCGGACTGAATGCATATGCCAGGCGTGTATTCAAACAGTTGTGCTCAGAAAGCTCTCCTTTGCGCGGTAGGCAATAGCGTCTTTAGCTTGTAATTGCCGGCTGTGATTCAAAGCAATGAGTGACTGAGGAAAGCTCCAAATGTTCCCGCATATTCGTAAACCTCGTCCAGCTCTAGCAAGGTTTCATTCACGTCTGTATCTGATCTGGCGATATCCAACTCGTGGAGCATGTGTAAAAACAGTTTTTCCTCACCACGTCGTTCTTTTTTTTGTTACCTTCTTTTAGTACTGATAGTTATTGCTGGGGTACTTAAGTTTCCTGCGACTGCATAGGCCAAACTTTCTGCACTGGTCATTGTTCTCCGTTTTGCTGCCTTTGGGCTTCACCTCAGCATAGACATGCTTGCCACGAAGCACAATTTAGAGGCACGCACCCAGTTTTATTTGCAAGGTCCAGCTTTTCCCTCTGCGAACCTAACAAATCGGCCTCCTAGTCCTTCGCGCCCGCACGCGAGGTCGGCCTGCTGTGGCTACTCCCGATCCGCAAGTTACCATCCAGGGCTCTCCTATTCCCCAAGTCCCACTCTCCGTATATTGGGTGTGCCTATCCACTACGATGGTTCCGGCGCCACCCTCCTGCCGCAGCTACAGAAAAGTGGTCACACAGCTCACTCACCTAATACGAACGAATAAGAGGATCCACTCACCGGCCTCAAAGAACAAGACAACCTGCCGCCTGGTCCAAGCACTGCTGGTCAGCCGTATAACCTACGGAACTCCTTTTGTCAACCTAAAACCACAGGAAATCAACAAGCTGGATGCTTCTAATTACGGAAAACGTACAAAGCGGCCCTTGGACTCCCAACTTATACTTCCAATGCGCGTTCTGCCTCACCTCGGCCCTGCACAACACGCTCAGCGAACTACTAAGAGCACAGCGGACGTCCCACCCTCCATCAGCCTCGCCCCACTCCCTCAGGTAGACGCGTTCTCCAAAACATTGGCCGGCCCTCCCCTTCCCCTCAACACGAACTCCACGCATCCCCCTGTCCATTCGTCAACGCCTGAAGGTTAGCCCGGTACCCAAACACATGCACTCATCTTTCAATCGAGGACGTCGCGAAGCCAGAGGTGAAGATGCTTGATAAACGGTACGTGCGCCGACTCTCAAACCCGATATACGGATATTGCTACAACTCCCGACCGCACGCGCACCACCCCTAGTTACTGTGGACCTCGAACGGGACATCTGGCCACAGCCGTCACCTATCGAAAATCTGCCGGTCACCCTCAGCCGAAGCGCTTGCCATCGCCCATGCAACTACCACACACCAGCATCAACCATACTTGACCATCATTACGGACTCCCAACAAGCCTGTCGGCTGTAATCAAGCTGGCCTTGCACCACCCCAGGCCCTCCCTGTGCTCCAACACCTTCCCGAGGACATTGAAATTTCTATCGTCTGGACCCCAGGCCATGCTGGCCTTGCCGGGAATGAGGCGGCTCATGCCGCAGCCCGCGATCTCCTTACCCGGGCACTCCCACCGCAAGGACCGACACCGCCGGGCGCCTCATCTCTGACCATGAAATCCGAACTCTCGCTGGACTCTGCCTACAGCTCACTCCTCCGCGCACTACACACACATCAGAAGAACATACCCTCCTCCACACCACAGTCTCTCCAACCACCAAGCTCACATATATCGGCGTCTACAAACAGAACCTTCTACAACCACACTATCCTCTCCCACATATCTCCGTCCATTTTCCTCCCCCACAACTGCCCACAATGTGACATCCCTCTCACAACCTACCACCTTGTGTATTCTTGTCCCACCACCACCCCCAACCCATTCACTCCCCCTCCCTTGAGCAGTGGGAGTCTGCGCTGACCAGCTCGGCGCCGGAGCATCAAATCGCCCTGGTGCAACGAGCCCTGGATTCGGCGCAGGCTCGCGGCCTCCTGGACGTAGGAGGCTGACCACGTCCCTTTCCAGCTCCCTTGGCTGCTCAATAAAAAAATGTTTTTTGCCACCACCCTCTTGGCTCCACACAAACGTTTTATCAGGAAAAAAGTCATTCTCACAAACACAAAAGCAAAATTTTAGGCAAGTGCTCATAACGTCTGTAACGGAACAGCTTCTCCGGCAGTCGCCCATACCACACAGCAGTCCATACCACGAGATATTCTAGGGCGCGAGCTTAAACTTGGGAGTAACGAGAGGTGGCTCGTTCGGAAGCGTTCCTTAGCCCGAGGCGTTCCGCACTACCATATTAAACTCGGCAGATGTAGAGAGCGTAAGAAAGTAGCTGCAAGAGGGAATAGACAAGTGGGTAAATTCACCATCGTCGTCAAAGAAATCAACTCTCCCATTACACGGCGGCAGGACTGCTCAGCGGCGCAACGAGCGAGAGTAAGATGAAAGCCATTCGAACGTGGTCAGGCAGATGACAAATATAAGCGTCTCGAGCGGCAAGGTTACAAAGCCCTCCAACAACGCGAGGCGACAGCAGAGACGTCGTCTCACGCGTTCAACTGGGCATTCATTCTTTCGCATTCACAACCAGTAAGAAGTGTTTAGTCGTCCTCGGGATTTTCAAATTCGCGTACCAGCTGGAAAGCACTAAAAATGCAATAAGTAACGGTCAACGACAGATTTTGTAGCGTGAGCTACACTGGCTGAGCTTGAGCAGTTTCGTGTGGCTCCTGGAGAGCCGTGCTGCGCATGCGCGAGGAGCAGTGACGTCACACGGCGCCGAGAACGTTGCTCGCTGCCCGGCGTCTCTCGCACACACCACGCGCCCAGCGTCTTCTCCGATCTCCGTTCCGCACGTGGCGGCCCGGTCCTCTTGATGACCATGCGAGGGGTGGCCGGGTGTAGAACCGATGGCTCGTGCGTCGCAGCAACACCGGCGTGCGCCTGTAGACCAGCTTAGCTCTGAGGCGATTGGTGACGCTGCTCCGGAGCCGCTTGATAAATATACATATATTTTTTTTCAGAAATACGGAGCAGAAGACGTTTTTAACGTGTGATGGGGTGCCTATAAATGTCTATTCACAAACCCAGGTTATGAATAAAGTCCGTAAGAAGCAGCTCTGACAATTCCCCGCATGTTCTTCGGCCGGAATTGAAACATCGTTTTAAACAATAGGTACACGCGGCAAGCACACAAGAACACCATCGTTTCTTTGTTCAGCGCACGTGAGTACAGAGCCTAATGCCTGTTTTAGGGTAAAATCAGTCGCAGACAAGCTGCGAAATACGAAAATGCCAACCTTATTAAGTCTCGGTTATTGGGGCTAAAATAGTGGCGTACTTCCGGGGCAGTTACGAAACCCATTAACTGCACTTGATCATTATAAATGAGCTACGCTGTAACTTGCGTCCTTCATAATTGTCCTGGGTCAGCGGACCATTAATAACAGGCGGAAAAGCACTTCAAGCATTTGTTCATCCGGGCATGTGTGTTTGTCCTTGCGTTTTTTTTTCGCTACAATAAAAAGAAAAACTGCTCCGAGAAGCCAAATTTATTTTTTTAGGTTTGCCAATTAAAACTTTCTTTCCCGGACTACCCGAAAAGGTCAGCGGCCATTTTTCAAATCTTTTACTTTTTTTGCAGTTCCTGATATTTTGAATTCGTCTTTACGAAAGAACTCGAAAGAAAAGCAGCAGACCTTTTGCATGTTGCTTTCTTTTAATGCGGAGCATTCTTTGCCGAGTACTCCCACAGCAAGTAGCGTGTAACGCCCTACATGTTGACAAAAAAATGCAGATTTTGTGAAGATTCCAAATTTAATTGTTATAACAACGTAAATGGGAATAATTTGTCACACAAAATTTTGAAAAACTAAAAATAGGAAAAATATAACAAAAATTACGGGAAATATCAAAACGTATACCGCATGACATTTCTACAGTAATGTAGATTTCGCGAAAGTTTCACCTGTAATCGTTATAACTGCGTAAATGGAGATAATTGGTGAAACGAAATTTTGAAAACCTAGAAAATAAGAAAAATACAAAATATTTACGGGAAATGGCGACCCGTGTTACACCCAGCATTTCCACAATAATGCAGATTTCGCGAACGTTCCAAATGTAATCGTTAGAATAACGTAAATTTAGGTAATTGGTTTGACAAAATTTTGAATAACTAAAACATAACAAAAATATAAACATATCCCGGAAAATGGCGAACCGTATAACGCATGGCATATCCACAACATTGAAGTTTTTTTTGTGAGTTTCACCCGTAATCGTTATAATAGCGTGATTGTAGATAATTGGGGGGACAGGATTTAGAAAAACCAAAAATTTGGCTGAAAAAATCTCACACTGAAGACAGGCGGCATAAGAATGCTACGCATTAGTACCGTATAAACCGGAATATAGGTCGAGTTTTTTTCCAAAAAAATCCGCACAAAAGTCACCCCTCGTCTTATATAGCGGTCATTGGCAGAATGTAAATCGTTGTCTGGCAACAATGTGCAAGCGCAGTCCGTCGCCATTGCCATTCGTGTCGGACTGCTCTCTCGCACTATCAGGCTTTTATTTGATTTCGCTTTTCTCTAGTTTTTCGTCTTTTACTCGTTTATTGTGCGTGCGTGCGTACATTTCTGTACGTCTCTGTTTCGAGATGAGTGGCGGTAGTTGATGCCAGTTCACCGCGGGGTTTAAGCTGACGGCGATTGAGTCACCGAGCAGAATGGGAATATCGCGGCGCAACGCCAGTTAGGCGTTTCGGAGAAAAGTGTGCGGTACTGGCGGAGCCAGAAAGCTAAGCTGTGCGCGTGCAACCCCCGAAACTGATCGTTCCGTGGACGACAAGCGGTCCACCCCGAGTTGGAGAACAAAGTGGCGGACTTCGTCCGGGAACTTCGCTCACGATCGCTCCGGAGGCCATGCGCGGACCGGCTCCGCGAACTGTACAATGAGTGGATAGCCGGCGACAACAAAAAGACCTATGCGGGGCGGTTGCGACCGTGTCAAGCTGGGTGTCGTCCTCTTGGCAGTCGCTGCCCGACGACATGGTTACACGAGCGTTCAGGAAGTGCTTCATCAGCAACGCGCCTGATGGCATGGAAGATGACTGCGAAGCAGTCATCCTTGGACGACTCTGAGAGCTCAGGCGAGTGACTTCGGCAGGCATAGTGAGTGGCAGTGACGGACGGGCGTCGAAAATAAATATAGACATTGTGATTGCGCTTCTGTGCCGAATTATTTTTTTTTTTTGAACTTTTCCCACCTCACGGTAGGGGGTCGACCTATATTCCCACTCGACCTATAATCCGGTTTATACGGTAGATAATTCTCTTAATTTCCGCAGAATTTTTGCATGCCCAGCTCGCTTGCCCTGTCATTCGTAGAGGGAAGCGCACGCGTATCGGTGCCGAAACTTTATATCCTGCTGAGTGCGGTATCAGGGGCAGTACGGACGAAGTCCCTTCCTGTCAGCAGGCTTTCCGCTCTTTTCACTCGGAAACATGAGCATGCCGGAAAACATGCGGAATATTCATTGATACTGTGTTATTTCCTCTTGCGCCAACCTATCACAGATTCCACTGCTTTATATTTTTTCACCGTGCTTGGTGTTTTTGTTTCTCGCCTTTTCTTTTCTCTCCGTAATGCTTGTGTGCTTGAGGGCAAAATAGATGAAATAAACAATATCCCTGACAACCACCAGGAATTTATTTTTCTGGAGCACTAAAAAATACATTGATACGTTATTTTGTGTATCCGGACGGACGCAAACATGGGGCCGCAAGTGAATAAAACCCATGTCTGCTGATTCCGGCTGTTGCTTGGCTTTTTAACGGCGGGAAAGCCAACCTCTGCTGCAAAAAGCGCTCCTGGAACTGAAGTCTAAGCGATCCCTCTGCCGAAAGTTCTGTTTTGGCCTGTGCCTCATTTATTTTTCCCCTTACGGCGTACTGGGCTCTCGACGGCATCTTGAAATCAGAAAATGCGCAGTGGTACGAGTGGCGGGAAACTTAAACGCGAGACGAAAGGCCACAAAAAAGTAATGATGGTTCTCTTCAAAGCACAAGCAAAATGTTGGACGAATTCGATGTGTATGCGTCTTTACTCGCGCCGGCTTAAATGGACGATGACCACAACATACGTATTTGTTTTAATTCAAACAATTCACCTTTGATAACTCAGCAGCACAACGCCTTAGCCATGGAGGCGGCCGGGGAGGATACCCGTTTAATATATTCACGCAGACATGCAGAAGCTCGTTTTTTTTTTCTTTTTTTCTTGTGTGCCTGTTTTTTTTAATCAGCATTGTCTGTTACAAAGAAGTTGCCCTGCAGTTATTGTTCTCCCGCAAGACCACCTCTAGGTAGCAAAGAAATTGTGCAGTAGTGTGAAAGTTACTGAGAAGAGAAATGAAAGCCTTCTCACAGGTAAGAGGATATGACATATAACCAGAGAAATGTCCGGTCACAAGCGCCTTATCGTAGCGTTGCCTGCCGTATTTGCCGCGAGGCGTTCACGGTGACGGCGCTCCTTGCATCCACAATCTCCTGCTATTGTGTATTAAAGTGCATTTGTGTGCGTGCGAACCCCGATGTAGGCGTGAAGCGCATCGTTCAAGTATTTACTGCAGGCTTTTGTCGCTTATTTTTTCACAAATCTTTAATCGCCGTCGAGCCACGCTAGCAGCAAGGCTTGGGCCACTACCGAGCTCGAAACACTAACAATGAAAGTCAGATGCAGAAAAAATGAGCGATCCAGGTATTCTTCTCGCTGCATATAATGGAAGGAAGCATGAAGATAATACCCGAAGATAACGGCAGGTTGTTTGTGAAAAGAACGAAGAGGAGATTTAACCGGCACTTTGAGCTCAACTTTACAAACTACGAAGGCAGTCGAGATAAACAAGCTTAGTGAGAATGATTTTTATCCGCAAGGAATTCTACGTCAGTTTATAAGATGAGAACGCGTAAATATACAAGCAAAGGACATCTGCGTTAAACGCCACGCCATGAGTCGGCATTTGTGTGAGTCTGCAAGATAAATTACCGCACAACTAGATGTTTCATTTCAGGTAGCTGAGAAAGAAAGATATTTTTAGCGTGTGCTCGTCATAATTGTTTCAACGACTATCCCATTGAACTCAGACTTCAGCAGACAAAGGAGAATAGACTCTAATCCGCAAACTGGACTGTACTGGAAATGACTTTACTCCAATAAAACCTGCAGTAGGCTGGAGTTATTTACGACCCCCGCCGCGACGTGGCGCGCCGTCGCAATTTCTTTGCGGCCCACTGAGCACTAGCCCCTTTGCGGAACCCGTGCCTTTGTGCGCAGTAAAGACCTGTTGGGGAAAAGCACGCTTAATCCGTCTTGTTGGTTCACTCGATGGCTCTTTGGAGTTCCGTCGAGTATTCTTCAAAACTCGCGCCGTCTGGGTCGGAGGCACAGTGCCACATTGCGTGCCACCGGGTAACCGGCCCTTCCTTACATACACTGCATTGGGCATTTGGGTATTCGTCGGGGTACATGTAGTGTAACAAACAAGCTGAACAATTTTCTCCTGGATAATTATTTGTTCAAGTATATGTATATTCGCACGTGCATAAGCAGTCTTCGGTATAAAGTAGTTTATGAACTTGTACACTAAACAGTTTAGGGCAGTAAATCGAGCCAAAAATATATCGAAATGTGAGACCGGTAGGAATCAGGTAGAGAGAGAGAGAGAGAGAGAGAGAGAGAGAGAGAGAGAGAGAGAGAGAGAGAGAGAGAGAGAGAGAAATGACCTTTAATGTTACTGGTGACGTTAGCCTGGCAAAGGCACCTAGCTTGCTATACCAGATGCATAAGATAATAAATTTGATGGAGTAATAATGATGACTATGATTACGATGATGCACTCGCTTCTGAAGCCTTATTTAGAGAATCTGGTCGAGTACTGTACTATGTAGGAAAGTCAATAGAGCTTTTGTTGCTCGGGATGCTCCTTTAGAGTTAGACCAGGGGCCTAACATGTCACTTGGTGTTAGTCTTTCATAAAGCGGCTTGCACATTTTGCACCGCGCACATCTTGCCCCGCGCACATTTACATACTACGTGGTTGAAGTCCTCACGCACGTCACAAAGAATGCATAGGGAGAAGCAGCGTGTTGCTGCATGGATCGAAAATGACTTGTGTAAGCGATATTCATCCGCGCGCGGTGAAGAACCCCTTCGCCGTACTTGGTCAGTCCGTGAGGCATCCTAAAGTTACCATGTGGGCCTAGCGAGTGAAGCGGCGCGTAATTTTGCTGCGGAGCAGCCTACGTTGGTCGCTGAAAACTTCTGCCAACTTTGACGCAAGAGTGGAAGGGTCTTGTCTGGAAAACGGTGTATGTAACACTGGCCAGTGCAGATCATGCGCGATCGCTGTCAGGAGGCGAAATACAAGACTTTTGGAAGACCACGAAAGAACGACTTCTCGGTGAGCATTGCGCACAAAGGCGGCAAGTTCAGCTTCCGCCTCTTCCGAAAGACGTTCCCTGCATCCTTGGCCTACAACTGAGCAAGGGGGTTCCTTGCCGGTTTCACTTGTTTTTATGTTTACGTGATTTTGGTATTTTCCCCTTCACTCTCGCGTTCTTCCCCACTGTGACGTAATAAATAAAGTTTCTTATTATCCTCTCTTTCCCCTTATTTTGAGCGCCCGAGTGTTTCCTTGCTTGTTTCTTCCTTACAGCAACCCCCTTTTCGAAAGTGAGGGGAAGAGCTGCTCTCAGACGCCCTTTTTGATTACATAACAGCTCTGCAAGCAGTGAATGAAGACAATATTTGTATTGTAACGTGGCTGCAGGACAGACGTTACAGGTACATGGTAGATGATGACCAATATATTTACACTATCCACTAGTCGGCCATGAAGGAGCTGGCACCGGCTACGCCTACACGCAGCTTCCTCTTCGTCAATACTCGGAACCAGAGTGGTATTTTTCACTGACCACTTCGTTGTCACCTCGTGACAATATCGGATAAATGAGTTAGTCTTAAAGTTGTATACATTTTTTACACACGCACACGCAGACGCGTACATGCGCACACGGGCACTCACGTACGCACGCACGCACGCACGCACACACGCACGCACGCACGCACGTAAGACTGTCGCTTTGCCTATGCGATGTGCCGTCCCTAAGCTCTAACGAGGCTCAATTCTCTCATATTCGGGTATTCGCGTTAGGGTCGAAAACCTCACTATTTATTCACGAAGAGACTCGGACGATGCCCGGGGGGAACGTACCCCTTTTGTACTCGGAAGAGACTAATCATGTATGCAGACACGTCATGAAGCGCAGGACGGGAAACGCATGTCGCACTACTCAACGCATGAAAGAGTACACGCCTGGTGACAATGCGGAACTCGCATACTTTGTTAGAGAGATTCCGGCATTTATACTTAATCGGAGTTATTTATTCTAGAACTTTTTGGAAACCCAGTTTCGCAGTACATAATAAATGCGTCCTTATATGCGCCGACGCAATAGTGGCGACACGCCTAGACGTCCGTTTAACACCTGTAAGCAAATGAGGCCTGCGGCGCCCACATCTGCCGAAGCGAGACAGTCTGCGTAGCGATCACGGCTCACTCTTCCGTCCGAACGAGGAAAGCCTGTTATGCGTGGAAACGTGACAGGTCAAAAGGAGAACAGCGCGGCTGCAGAGCTCGCATGAGAGACACGCACCCTGGTACATTGCACTGCGCTGTGCCCCGCACAAGCGGTACGTGCCCGTCTGCACCAATTATGCCTCCTACGCCTGCCGAGAGGAGACGCCAGGACACGCCTCCAGCGAGCTTCAATAGCGTCAAGTAAATCCAAGGCAGCACGTACGTCAGAGGCGCGAGCATCTGAGAGGTGTGGATGTGGAGTTGATATCAAGAGGTTCTTTAACTTGGATAAGGGTTGGGAGCAGCGGCAAATGTGACGAAGTGTATCGGCATGCATGATGTTGCTGCCGCTTGGGAACAATTGCTTAAGCAGCAACACGGCGTTCCCGCATCCTTCTGCATCCTTCGCTGATCAGCGCGGCTTACAGCCAATTTTGATTTCTACGCTGTCATAGCGGTTGATGAACCTCGCTCCTACACATGCAACAGTTCGCTGCTACGAACTCAAGATTCGTCACTCTTTTCCTTTAAAGAATAAGTGTAATGAATTGTGGTTGATTTCTCTGGCATAAGAATCGGTAAAACACGAAAGTGAAATGCGCAGCGAAATCTGCATCTGAGCATGATTTTCGGGCTCGGCAGCTGTCTTGTGGGTGTGCTGGGCGAGCGACGTCCTGCTGGTACTCGCTTCGGCAAGGTGTAGGTCACTTCCGTGACAAGTATGACGTCAATTAAATCTTGGTGTATCCCTGGATAAAACATTTTCGTGTTAAAATATAAAAACCGAAAACGAACAACCCAAAGTATAACGTACTCTTTGGTTCTAAAGGTTCCTTCCCCGCAAAAAGACCCTATGTGCTGGGGTGCACCCTTCACAGGCCGCTTGCGTCGTTGCACTGCCGTCACTTCCGTGACGGATATGACGTCACTCAAATGTTTGTGTACCCTGGAATAAAAAACTTTCGTGTTAAAATTGAGAGTCTTTTGCCAGTGAATGGAAAGAAGTGTGGTAACTGCAAGTGCGTTCGTGGTTTCCGGGCGAGCCCAGGTTGCAGTGGAAACGGGGTCGGAGGAGGGGTTGATGGCAAATTATTTTGATTGATGACGGTGCTGTTGCTGATGATGATTATATAACGATAAGCAATAGGAATATACAGTAATATCAGTACTAGATATAATCAATCAACGAATTACGTTTATATATTGTGCCCAGAAACTGCCACGAGGCCCTTGTGCTGGTACAAATATAGATACAAGTACAAAGTGACAACAGGTTAACGAACATACCCGAAGACAAGGCGCGACAATGCAAACTGAGGAAAGGGACTCATGTACGACGACCCAAGAATTAGGATTGATGCACGGAAAACCACACACGGGGAGTTCTACAAACAAAATTTTTGCAAGGAAGGCACGTGAATGTAGACTTCAAGAATGTGACTAATTTACGTTCCGCATGAAAAGCAAATGTGAGCAGTAAGGGTAATTTTAATAAAAATAAATTCATCGCAAAAGCACAGCCGGCGGGCCGTCTAACGCACGAAAAACTGTATTTAGAAATACAATACTATAATCATTATTATTCATTTGTGTTACAACTGTTTCGATAGGAATACTACGAAGAGAGAACATTCCATGATACGCTTACAAGAATTAAGTGAGAATGGAGGTAACCGCGGCTTCCGTCAGAGAACTGGGAGGATCAGAGGCGAAAAATTAAAAAAAAAAAAGTATTTTTGCCTACATACCACACTTCGCATAAATTATGGGCTGAACTGACGCTAAAATATCAGCACCGTGCTTTCTGCAATTGATTTTACATTAGGTTTAACTTAATCATGATTACCTTTACTCCTAGGCAAACTACTTCTGAGTACAGTTCCCGAAGCATTCAATACAGGTCATATCCCGCATCTTCAGGTTAGAAGGCACATTTTAGGGCCCTTTAACGGGTTTTAATAATGCTTCCTTCTTTTTTTTTTTAAGTTACGAAGGCAGGCGTATCTCGAAACCCATGGAAGTACATGGTACAATGCTATCACGTTGAAAAGGCCTCACCGGTAGATGGCGACGTCCAGCTGTAAAAAAAAGCAATAGAAACAGGAAGGCAACAGAAGAATTGAAAGGGGGCAAACGCTAGATAGGTAACGATGCCGTGACCAAGGGCCCACCGCTGGAGATATACGGGTGGCCATAAACACTCGATATCGGTCAGACGTGGCTCTCCCTGTAGATTTCTTTTACGTCCTTCGTAGGCGTCCTGTGAACACGACGGATGGGCAAAAACACATTCCAAAGCGTTCCGCATAAAGGTCGTCGTTGATTTTGCTCGGCTTTCCGCGGAGTTTTGACGGGCTTTTCACCGCAATTTCCCCTTCTCGCTGCACTCGTGGCCAAGGAAGTGAAAGCAGCTGAGTTCTCAAAAACCTGGCATTTTGTTCCACATACGCTGCGCCCTGAATCTAAAGGCTGGTTTGAAAGAAAGAAGACTTCCGTTGAAAACGCACCAGAGCAAGAAATCCGGCCTCTTGCGGTTTCCAGTTCATTTATAGCTATATTTCTGTGCCATTAGCTCGAAACGTCGAGTGTACCGTGGTTGGGCGTACTAACCATATTAAAATCTGCCGTGCCTTGAAGCTTCAACTTAGATGTCCAGGTACAAATACACACATCAACGTCCAATCGGCAGCTTCAGTCGTAATCGCCATCATAACATAATCCAGCTAAGCAGCAGCTGCAGCAGCTGCAGGACGGAGGAGTCTCCCATAATCCTCTAACGGCTCATGCCCTGCGCTGCCCAAGTCCACTCTTTGCCGCCGATTTTTTTTATCTCGTCCCTCGACCGAGTTAATGATCTTCCAATACTTTCCGTCCTTATCAGTAGCCGCTCAATTAGCCTGGTTATCCACCAGCTGTTTCTAACCTCATCGCATGCATTGCATGTCGACTCGAAATGAGCTTCACTTCCTTAATTTCGGCTATGATGTCTCCCACCCGAGTTTGCTACCTTATGCAAGACGCTCGTTTCATGTCCTTAAGCGTCACTCCTATCATCGTTTCATGACTCGTTGGTGTGACATAAGTTTTCTTCCCGTGTCTTTAGTAAGGAGCTATGTTTCTCCTTATAGGTCATCACCAGCCATACGCATCGGTTGAACTATACCATTGTTCTTAGTCCGAATCGGGATCCTGCTATTTATTATGAACAGCGAAGCTGTTGATACTGGCCGTAATTCCCGCGATGCAAAAGGCTCCCCGACCACATACCCACCCAGGGAGATTGGCCGAGAAGAATTTGTTTGGATAGGTCACCGATGCCGCCTCATCCTCTAGCAGCCATTATAGATACTTGTATACATGGCTACGAGTGTGCCACTCCTTCCCGAGACAACTTGCAGATCCTGCCACCACCGCCTCGCGTCGATGACGAAGAGCTGGTGGAAGTCTATAATGCTGAGGATGACTTTGCGCCCACCACTCACCACAGAGAAGACGACGACCTCTTGGATACATACGACGACGATTACTAGCAGCGCAGCTATGCAAATAAGCAATGATACTGAAACTTAGCTATGTGTCCGCCATGCTGACCTACAACAGCTTCGCCACTCAAGTATTGCGCGTGAGTGAAAGCTACCCCTAATTTTTTTATGAGAGCGCAGGTTGAATGCACGGCAACCCATTCCAGCGCTGGGTTTCTTGTAATATTCCGAAATACTAACCTGGAGCATTGCTGCCCAAGAGTAAGTAACGGCTAGTCGGTAAAACTGCTTTAGGAATTATCTAATATATGTACATCTAATATATGTAGTCTATTTTCCCGGCTAACCGGAAAATGGGGAGGATTAAAATTTTAAGGCAAGGAGCACAACCAAATCAGTTATTTTCGTTCTTGACGGGGCTGTAATTTCCGAAAAACGTATGTATTTATTATTGTTTCCAAAACTAGTCGTTGTTGTAGGGGAGAAACAGTATGTGATGGAATGATATAAAAACAAGCTGGAAAAACACTAAAATAATGCGAAGAGGGGGGGGGGGGGGGGGGTGCAAAGCTCGTGATTACTTATTTAGGGTCCAGGCATGGGTTAACCAGTGGTTGATACGATACCGACTCCTGTGGTATCACGTTTTACAGTTTTAAAGCATGATAGGCACCTGTTCCGAAACCCAGGGAACAAGTAGCTAAAAAACCTTTTCAGATAACATCAACTAGAGAGCTGGGATCGGGACAGAACGTTTGAGCAATCTGTAACCGCACCTGCGGATGGCTAATGTCACAGAATAGCTTCGCAGAGCGAGTAATATATTTACTTGTGTTTTATGAGTGCCCGGCATAACTCAAAACGTTGTGCCGTTATGGGAGTGTTCACACTTTACCGGAAAGTTTCTTGGGGAATTCAGAAAGCTGCTGTTACAGGACACCTGAGAAAAACCGAGTAAATATTACTATGATCGACGCTGACGTGATCAAATCAAGTTAGGCCTTAGGCCCTGGCAGTGTAAAACAGAACTTAGGCACAAAAAAATGAAGGCAAAATCTGATACCAAGTATGTGTGACGCGGAATCTAGTAACAGGCCAACGACAAGCAGAGCTACTGTATTTTTCAGTTTTGAAAACACTTGAAAATATAGTCTGACAAGACGCCACCTGGAATTCCACAAGGGAGCGATTGAAAGTAGATCGACGTCAATTGACTCGGCACAGTCATTTTATCATAACAGCAACACTGTGTACTCAAGTTCTCGTCAGCACTTGTTACTTCCAGGTAACTCTATTAGCACGAACGTATAGCTTTGTGTAGTTACCATGCCCTTCACCTGAGCTTTACTCGCCTAAATAACAATACCGAAGCATTCTATAATCAAATTATGCCGATGTTCTTCCCATCGTGAAAAACACGAACTAGACCATTTCTGACAGCGTACTTGCGGAAAAGCGAAACTCAGAAACGACGCAGTGACACAGCCTCCGGCAACTACCTCGATGAAGTTAAGGTAAAGGGTGAAAGCGTGGAAGGGGCACGTCTGGCTGTGTCAAAAAGAGAACAGCGCGAAGCACACATGGGGAGGACTCCCTCAATGCGGTAAACAGTTCGCCGACGTGCGACCAACGTCGCGAGCAGGAGCCGGAGATAACGGCAAATCACCCTCGCTACTGCAACTAACGCCTATCACGCGAACTGTCGGCACCCGACACGGCGAAACATAACTTCGAAGGTTGCCGGGACATAGTGTCCAGAACAGTACAACAAAAAATTAAAAGTAGAAAGCAAACGGGAATGAAACAACTCACAACAAAAGCTCTCGCCAGCGAAGCGCTTGTGCCATGTCGACGAAGGGAGACAATACCGAGAAACAAATGTGCTCCCGCTCTTCTTTACATGGATGGATGAAGAATACGATGGAAGAAATAGAAAAGAGAGGACAGAGACCGAAAAGGAGGCGTGGCACGCGCAGCAACCGCAACCGCGCACATTCCCAACTCTTTCCGCTCCCATAACAACCATAAATAGGAAGGGAATGGAGTGCCGAAAGAACGACAACGACTCCGTTTTTCTCTTTCGCCCTTTAGAGATTCACGCTGCTGATTTCTTCACGTTCGCATCTCTTTTGAGCCACATCCGCTGTTTAATGCAATGTTGGCACCAGCGACGACGTCGCTTCCGCCTCCTCACACGCAGCTTCAGATTGCTGCGTCGTTGCTGCTGCTACCGATGCTTGAAAACTTCCGCGTGCTGCGGGAATGTTCGGAACCTTTTGAATGTTCGTTGCACCATGGAAGCAGCGAGGTGAAGGGAGAAAGATTTATCAGAATGCGCAGCGCTGAATGAGCGGTTTCGATTTTCTCATTTTCTCCTGTTTGTGCCGGAGTTGTGGGCGGATCTTGTTGGAAACCAAGGACGATGCTTAATATGGGTGAAAGGCCTATCACGCCTACGCTTATTTGCTGATTTGTTTCCTTCGCATTTCTGTACGCGTGAGTGGGAACCGTGACATTTGCCCTAAAGAAGTGTCAATAACGGGAGAATAAGCCTTTCAGCGGCCGCCAACTGCCAAAGGATTGTTCTGTTTCCTCCACCGAAGTATGTGACGTAGTAGTATATGGCGTACCACATACTAGCATGATTTAGGTGTGTATAAAAGTTTCACTTAAAAATCATCGGCAATTCAACCCAACGGGATGCGACTTACAGTGACAGCTGTTGGCGTACCACCATATCACGTATTTTATGGTTCTCGATAAACCTATTTTCTGTGGGGTACCTGTTACAGGTCCAAATGCAAGTCGTAACACCCTTTGTCGATATAGTGTGGATTTTATAATGGTCCATTTTATAAGGATAAACGTGATTGCGGCAACCGATGCTTAGACCTCCGCTTTTGGCGATCGCAAGGCGGGACTGGAAGCTGGTGTAATAACAGGCCGGTGAGCCCTTTATGACACGGAAGCCGATGCATATGGTGAGCCTGACATATGGTGATCTAGTGTGTACTTGGTCGTTAGTAGGCGCACGTCCGTCTTCAGAGTCAGCTGAAAAAAACTCCGATCGTGGACAGCCCATCGCCACTAACGAAAAGTAGTTGGCGCAACAAGGATGCACACGCCGGGGAGAGAAAGAGAGAGAAATATTTTTATTTGTCGAGTAAAGGCCGATGTATAGGTCCTCGACGACGGCTATCTTTTTAAAGAGACAGCTTTCTTAGTGGAACCGATGACATTCTGTCAAAAAAAAAAAATTGGCCGCGTATCTGCTCCTTTTGTTGCAAATGTCGCCAAAAGACAATAGTCTTTATCGAGTTTTGCCAAGTAAATGCCTCACTTCGCTTTCCCGCTCACCTATCATGTTGTTCCTCTTGCGTAGCGCTCCTCCCAAGGTAAAGACGCCAAAGGTTTGCCTAAATCATTTTAAATTTCCCGCGTTCCACTGCTCCAAACCGGGTGTCTCGATGCCAAGGCTGCCGTACGGTGAAGATGCGCGTGAATCGAGGCGCCCTACTTCCACGTTTATAGAACCGCGTTTCCCTAGTCCACGTGCGTTCCAAGCACAACGTGGAATCTATCTAGTGGAACCTTTCGCAACTGTTGCCACTTGATTTCTTCAAATGCCGCCTGAAGCTATATGGCGCGGTGATATTTTTTTCTTCAGTTGATGAAGTATTTAATCTCGCCAAAATCAAACATGTACGATTTTTTATAAAGGAACACTGCAAATATCACTTCTGTATTAATTTATTGTCTTATATGTGCGTAATGTCTTGTTGTTGGTCAACAATATTGACAAGTATGAACATTACACCGGAATTAGACGGCCACATTTAGCTGTGACTATATAAGACTATTGCGCAGGCATTGTTTTACTTTGGCCGGGTGGCTGAATCGAGTCACAGACAGACAGACGGACAGACAGACAGAGAGACAGACATACAGACAGACCAAAATTTCTGGGTTTAAGTAGCCCAAGAAAGACTATCGTCTTTAAAATAATGCATTTCCCCATACACTGGTCGGTTAGCCGAAAAGCTTTGATAATATCTCTGAGCATCCGCCGCGGTGGCTTAGTGGCTAAGGCGTTGCGCTGCTGAGCACGAGGTCATGGGTTCGATTCCCGGCCGCGGCGGCAGCTTTTGAGATGGAGGCGAAAAGCAAAAACGCCCGTGCGTACGAGATTTCGGCGCACGTTAAAGATCCCCAGGTGGTCAAAATTAATCCGGAGCCCTCCACTACGGCGTGCCTCATCGCATGCGTTGCGTTGGCACGTTAAACCCTACAATCAATCAATAATATCTCTGAGCACACAGCGCGTGCGTGAAACCGGGCATCCATTGCGTCAAAAGGGTTACGGGAGAATCCCGAAAAGGCAACTGATCTAGATAAGACAATACACGCATCGATCATGAAGAAGGAGTGCAATAGTGTACCTTTATCTTATAAACCATGTATCGGCACACATTTATATTGTTCGTATACATCTGTTTATTTAGTGCGCAAAAAAATTGCCCCCACCTCCCCGAAGGGAATCGTGAGGAAGTGCGAATGCATTCCTTGCGCCGAGAGTACACGGCGTAGTAATTCTGCCATCGCCTTGAGAGGCGCAGTACCGGCGAGGGGGAGCTGTCAGGCGAGGGGAGAGGCGCGCGCCGAGGGTGAGTGCAAACCTAACGGGGGGAGAGGCGCGCCAGCTGCAGAGCATGTGACGTCACGGCGCGAGGAGAGGGGGAGCAGACGCAAAGGCGCCAGCGCGCGGTCACGTGGGAGTGTGACGTCACGGCGCGAGGAGCGGTGCGGGAGCCGGCGCGGGCGCGCGCCGCCACGGCGCGGGAGGCGGAGCGCGCGCGGGTCACGTGGGGTGTGACGTCGCTGCGCCGTTGCTACAGACGCTCCTCTCCGCTCCTCGCGCCGTTGCTAGGGGAGAGGAGGAGGAGCAATGCGGACGGCGGATTCAGGGTCGCTTATAAAGTGCATCGCACTTAAGAGTTGTCGCAAGCGTTCAATCTTCATTTGCGATTTCGGTATTTGAAGGTTTGACGATTGAATGGACGCACTTTCAGTGAAGGTTTTGATGCAGTTTTAGCTTTCGCGCTTCCCTCATCCTTCTTTAGGAAGGAATGGTGAAGCTTTTGGGCGCTCTTCCCGCAGCGATTAAGTGAATTAGGCGATAGGGACGCGCTGCGTGGCTGGCGGTGGCATAAGGATCTTGCGTGCGCTAACCAATGGGGGCAATCACTCACGGGCATAGCGTACTTCCTGAGCGAACATCTCGCGGTTCAATGCCTCGTGATGTCATTTAATGTCGCAGACGCTGTATCTTAGTTTCTTTTCTCAGCGAAAACCACACACATAAGTCCCAAAGTTTAGTGTGTCCCGGTTGCATGCCATTTGTTCACGCGGATACCCTCACTTACCGCAGCCTTATGCACAATTTTGTAAGCGCTCTCCTGCCCCCGTGCAGCCACTCCTCGGTCCTCTTCAGCCGCCCTGATATTCACCTCAAAAGTTAAACGGGATTCGGCGCTCATGCCGTCGCATGATAACGGCCTCGCACAAGCTTTCGGGAAGATTTCCCAGCGGCCGTCCTTCGGGCACATTCTCTGACGCTATGCGGCAGTATATCGTGCATTGCATTCTTTGTATGCGCTTGTACAATTGCAGTGACGTGTCCGAACACACAAAGAATTTCTGTTGACGTTTCTGAGAGCAGCTGTACTGCTAACAAATTCTCTTTCGAAAATAATTGCAAGGCAGAAAAAATAAGAAAATCTGGCTCCCAGCCTTTTCGCATACCGCTCGAGCTACGTGCGCTTGTATTGTAGGAGACAAATTGGCCTCGCTGTGGAAACGGCAGGCTCCTCTCGGAGGTGGAAATACCAAGGGCGGAATAATGGAGCCTCAACTCGCTGTGCCTTTTAATTTGATAAGACCAGAGAAAGAAGCTGCAGCTGCTTTAGAGAGTAATCAATACAAATAAACGGCCCGAGCACTCATTCGAGCGCACTGCCAGGGGAGCCCGCATTACAATGGGAACTCGTACATCCGGAAAAGAGCGGCGGCTTCTTACTTCTCCCACGAGCGCGCACAGGTAAGCGAGCAGCCGGTCGCATGCATAATGGATGGAAGAACCCATAAGGCTCAGCTTCACTCAGGTCTCGGCAGCCAGACCGGGACAAAAAATGCGCACTGCCACAGCCGCAGCGGAGAAGATGAGGAGAACAGGCAATACTTGCAGCGGAAAGTCGAGAGAGTGGTGGCAGTGAGGACGGAGGGGGGCCGAAGAAAATCGAGGGAGGGAATAGAAAAAAAGTGAAATAAAATCGACACCAAGTATGGCTGTAACGTCCCAAATTCACATTTCAAGACCAGCCGGCCGCTCTACCAAATGTAGGTGTGGTCCTTCTTGTGGATCGATTGTTCTAACAAAAAAAAAATAGCGCAGCTTGCACTAGTGGTGCAAGGCTGGAGAAACAGCACAGCTATTGGCCCGAGCTCTCCCTTCGTCGAAGACCCGGATGTTGCACCTCACATTGATTTCCGAAATTGCCGCTGGAAGTTCTGCACGACTGGCAGGCCCGGATATTTTTGTCCGCAGGCTTTCACATCTCTCCCAAAGTGGACTGCGTTAGCACGCGATAGAACACACGGACACCAGCTTCGCAAACTCGGCGTCTGTTCTCCCCATTCAGGCGTGAACGCACGTGAACTGGCGAGGAGAACGGCACGCCAGCGATCACGCCACAAAACGCTGAGCTGCAGAGTGTTCTCAAAGGTCGAGCTGGACGACGCCGGGCACTGCTCACAAGGGGCACGCTCACGTGCACTCGGTATTTTTAAAACGATAGTCTTTCTTGGGCTACTTAAAGCCAGAATTTTGGTCTGTCTGTATGTCTGTATGACTCGATTCAGCCACCCGGCCGAAGTAAAATTGATACTGCGCAATAGTCTTTTAATGTCACAGCCAAATGTAAACGTCTAAGCCCGCTTTATATGTTCATACTTGCCAACTTTGTTGAACAAAAACAAGACATCACGCAAATATAAGACAGGAAATTAGTACACAAGGGATGTTTACAGTGTTCCTTTATTAAAAAATTCATGTGTGCTTGGTTTTTCGATACCAAATGATATTCTACATCTACTGCAGAAAGCCGCTTCCTGCTGTTGCCCGCGCCACCTCCTGGCGGCAAATGAAAAATCACGCGGCAACAGCAACGAAAGGTTCCACTAGCTAGGTTCCGCGTTCAGTTTGGAGCGCACGTGGAGCACGGCCACGCGGTTCTATAAACCTTGAAGTCGGCCGCCTCCATTCACGCGCGTCTCCGCCGTACTGCAGCGCTGTTCATCGAGGAACAAGGCTTGTAGCAGTGGACGCGGTAAATTCAAATCGCCTTGAGCAAACCTTTAGTGCAATTACCTTAGGATGAGCGCGACGGTACAGGAACAGCATGAAAGGTGAGCGGGAAAGCAAAGGGGGGCATTTTCCTTGGCAAATGTCGGCAAAGACTATCGTCTTTTGACGACATTTGCAACGAAAGGAGCAGATACGCGGCCAATTTTTTTCTTGGTATTTTTTGCGAGCTCCTTACGTGGCGCAAGCACACGCGCAAGCCCAAACTACGCCAGGCGCTCTTCAGGAGGCGCACGCTCACGTGCGCTCGGCTGGGCTGAGGTTTTTGGTAACGCCCCAAGGCAGAACTAAAAGATTAAACAGCTGTGCTGTTGAAAGAACCAGGACTACCAGGGCAACGGAAGTGGTTACTGAGATACTTGATTGGAAGTAGGACAAGACCGATAACTCGATGGAAGGATGAAATAAGATAATTAATTGGCAAAGAATTGATTCGAGGATCGCAAAACCGAGCGGTAAAAGTCTAAGGGAGAGGCCTATCCTGGAGTTTTTACTAGTATGTGATGATGATGGTGGTGGTGGTCGTGGAAGAGGTGGGGATGATGATGATGATGCACGCTCATAAACAGGCTTTATTTTCTTCATGTCGCCACGCATGAAAACGCCATCTCGATAGAAATGACAGTTTTAAACATAAAAGAAAAAAATTCCTCCGCGAGACCCTTTAATGCAGAGATCATGCGTATGTGTCTCTTTGATGTACAACTAGTTTCGCTCTGCAGTTATCTCTGCTCCTCTTCCTAGGTCTGCTCCTTCTTTGCTTCCGGCAACCTATCAAGGGATTCCCGTACACAGCGACAACAAAGGGCTCTGGACGCGATCAGTAATGGACACACACCGCAAGAAAAGGCAGCACGACCCCGCGGCAATGCGCGGAAAGGAAGACAGCGGATGGCCAAAACAGGAACAACGGAGGACGATCGCGGCGGGTCGGCACGCAGAATCACCGCTGCAGAGCACAAATAGCCGCAGAAAGAAGTAACCAGCCGCCGCCATAAACAACTACGTTGCTTATTGAGCTCGGGAAAGGGCCATACTGGGACAGACGCGAGACTCGGGCTCCTTGGATTGCATTGATTGCTTTAACAACGCACAAAGACAAGACGCGGAGCGGTAAATAGACAGGACGAGCTCTGGCATCATACAGTGGCCGGGCGGAAAGCTAAAGGTCAAACGCAACCCAGCCGAGAGAAAGCGGAAGTGTGTAAGCAGGGTGTAAGCATTAAGAGTAAGCAGGGGTGGAATGTGGCGACACGGCTTGGGTCTCTTTTTAGACCTCACTGTTAGGGACTGCAAGGTGCCGTCCTTCTAGGAAAGGCATCCGAAGGAGAGAAAGTGGGCTGTGATTTTGCGGCTGTATTCAGCGAGTGACGGGACGTCGACCAAACCGTGGCCGGAGGCATACGCCAATGTCTCGTGGGGACGATCGACTACGACACAGCGCCCGTGCGCCGCGACTGCTGCTAGGGCTATAACGAGTCTCTGCCGTGCGAAGGCCGCGTCACGCTTCTTTCGTCCAAGCAGGGCGATTACACGGATGCCGTTACTAGAAGTACCGCCGACCACGTTTTGGGAGAGCGCCAGGCTGGCGTCCGTAGAATGAAGGAGGAGGCGTCATAACTATCATTCTCTAGCTACTTCCCATTAGCCAGCTGCTTCACACCAGCTCGAGGAGCGAGTGGGCTTGAATAAAACGAACCCCACAGCGTAGGTTGGCTTCTTTTAGTGGCTTGGCTTCTTTTCGGGGAACAACTTGTTGTATAAAGCAGTTACAAATTGCCTTTTGACTCTGGCAATAATTCTTTTAAATTGCTCGGTACACATGAGTCTGCTTACGGGCTTCGAAGGCGGAAGCCTGGTAATATTTAGTAACAACTTGCTTGTTTTCTACTACATCGGGTTTGCTTCGGTTCCCTTTCCTTCTGTTTTTGTCTTTTTTCCTGAATTACTTCGACGAGCTTCTTTTTTGCTACCCCCCGGTATGTATCTTCGCCTTCGTTCTTTCTTTTTTTTTGTCTTTTGCCGTGAATTACTTCGAACTAATTTTCTTCCAAGCCACGTTTGTGTCTCTTTCTTCGCTTTTGTGTCTTCGTCTTACAGCGGGAGGCAAGCATTATTCTACAATGACGGTTTTTAACACAATGAGGTCATTATGGCCTCCGCCGCAAAGGGGCCATGGAGACGTAATAAAGTTTGTTTTATACGAAAATTCTTGATGTTTTATGGTGCCCCCAACGTTTATTCGGCCCCGCACGATAATATATTCGCTGACAAATTACTGTATTTAAGTTAAAATTCGCGTTCTCCCACCAAATCGTGTGTTTCATGACGTCTGTGAATGACGCAACGAGGCCAGTGTTTTCAAGCGAAAATTAGTGCGCTGTTCGCTCTTCAGCGTGCTGCGGAACGCCTTTTTTTACCGTCGGTCCTCCTAGATGGCACCACCATACTGCTCCAGGTCGCTGACCGTATTTGCACCTGACTTGCTTTCGTTACGGTAGGTAGTAATCGTTTCGTGTAACTTTGTGTATGTTCGACAAACATGGTCACGTTAGACAATGTCGCTTACGTCAATTGGCCTGTCTTGTGTGAGACAACTGCTTCGCAGCTATAAAACCACAGTGCTCGCAGTAGCAACAACAGTAGGCACTGGTACTTCTTTGTTTCCGTGCACTTTAGTAACTTTCATTGTTTACGCAGTACCAACAACAATACGCAATGGTGCTTCTATGTTTACGTGCACTTTTGTAACTTTCATTGTTTACCCCACCGTTCTTACTGCTCTAAAATGAATATTGTTCCGTTGCAAGAAGTGCAACAGGTGAAGTTGGGTGCAAAGACAAACAAAGATTTATTCAGGTGAACTTGCGCCTCTACAAAGAAAGTCACCAAAAGACGTGGTTTCTTGCGCCAAATCAGCGTTCTAAAGCACGAGCCGTTCCACGGAGTCTCCTACACGCGCCACGCAGAGCGAACCTTTCGTCATCGTCGTCTTCGTGGCTCCGCCTCATAGCAGACGCACTTGTGACATTTGCCCCTTCTCTAAAGGGCATCGTCCCGACGTTCAGCGTAGTAGCTACAGATAGAAAATGGTAGAGGGTGTGCATAGTCCCTGGGTGTGACGGCGTGGGACGTCGGATCATCTTGAATAGTACGGTTTCATGCGCACCACGTGAACGGTTTCAGGCTAAAGCTTACGACGTGCTGCGGGTACAGTGCTGACCGGGATAACTTCATACGTAACGTCGCTCAGCCGAAGCAGAAGTTTTTATGGTCTAAAGTATTGTCTAAGCAGCTTTTCTGAGACCCCACGGTGACGAACAGGACTCCACACCCACACACGGTCACCATGTTGTAAGTCCGCGTGCCTGTGGCGGATATTGCAGCGGTTGGCGTCATGGCGTTGCTGATTGCTTGTGCGCACGTGAGCAAGTTCACGTGCCTCTTCAGGTCGCCGTGTAAATTTTTCCGTGCTGACATGGTCGTCGCTGTCGGCATGCGGTAGCATAGCGTCTAACATAGTCGCCACTTCGCGACCGTAGAGTAACCTGAAGGGTGACATTCGGGTCGTCTCCTGTCGCGCCCTATTGTACGCGGAAGTGACGTAAGGCAGAATGGTATCCGAGGATGTATGCTCGACATTATTATACATGCAGAGCATGTCCGCTATCGTTTTGTTCATGCGCTCGGTCCAAACCGTTGGTCTGCGGATGGTATGCGGTTGTGTTCCTTTGAGAAGGTCCCGCTGAGCGTCATGACAAGCTTCCATGTAGCTGCGCCGTGAATGAGGCTTGTTTCCGCGGTTTGTGATTACAATCGATGAGCGCCGTTGTCCGAGCACGATGTTCTCTAGGAAGTACGTGGCCACGTCTTTGCAGCCTCTAATCGTCTGTACGGGGCCCTTGTCTCGGCGTAGCGGCTGAGATAGTCGGTTGTAACGACTACGAATTTGTTGCCGGAAGATGAAAGTGGGAAAGGTCCCAAAAGGTCCATTCCAACTTGTTCAAAAGGTTTTTGAGGAATCTGAACTGGTTGAAGCAAACCGGCTGGTCGTCCCGGCGACGTTTTCCGGCGCTGACAATTACAGCACGTCTGGGCATAATGTCTAATGGTGATAGAAAGCCTTGGCCAATAATATTTGTCCTGGATTCTGGCCAACGTGCGAGTGAAAGCCCATATAACCCGCGGTGGGTTCGTCATGACACGCTTGTAATATTTCATTGCGTAGCGTTGCGGCGACGACTAGACGGTGGGTATTACCATTAGGAGTGAAGTTCCTGTTGAAGAGCACATTGTTCCGCAACAAGAAGGATGACAACCCTCTTGTGAAGGCTTTCAGAACACTACTTGTCTGTCCCTCCAAAAAGTCGATGAGTGGTTGCAGTTGTCGGTCTTCGCGCTGCTTCTGGGACATGGTGGTCTTGTTCAGAGCTTCTAAAAACGGAATGTCGTATTCTTCGTCGTCTGCAGGCGTTACTGGAGCTCGGGAGAGGCTGTCCGCATCGTGGTGCTGTCGTCCAGATTTATAAACGACGGTTATGTCGAATTCTTGGAGCCTCAGGCTCCAGCGCGCAAGGCGCCATGAAGGGTTTCTAAGGCTCGTCAACCAGCATAGTCAATGATGGTCTCTTACGACTTGAAACGGCCGTTCATACAGGTAAGGCAGAAATTTCAACACCGCCCATATAACCGCAAGGCATTCTTTTTCAGTTGCCGAGTAGTTCGACTCCGCATGGGAGAGTGTCCTGCTTGCGAAAGCAAGAACCTTTCGGCACCATCTTGCTTTTGTACTAAGACTGCTCCTAACCCGATATTGCTTGCGTCCGTGTGGATGGTGGTCTCTGCGTCTTCGTCAAAATGGGATAAATCAGGTGGTGTTTGCATGCGCTGCTTCAGCTCATTAAATGCCGCTTGCCGTTCCTTGTTCCACACAAATGGGGTGTCATCTCGGGTTACGCAGGTTAAGGGGGCTGCGATGTGGGAAAAGTTGGAATAAATCGGCGGTAACATAAGCAGAGTCCCAAAAAGCGGCGTACGCCTTCTTTTTCTGTAGGTTTCGGGAAATCGGCGACAGCTACAATTTTGTCAGGGTCTGGCTGTATTCCTTCGGGGCTAACGATGTGGCCTAAAAAGTGGAGCTTCTCGTAACCGAAATGGCACTTCTCCGGCTTGAGTGTGAGTCCGGCAGAACGTAATGCCTGGAGGAACAAGCAAAGACTTTCCAAGTGCTCCTCGAAAGTGGCGGAAAAGACAACAACGTCATCGAGGTACACAAGGCACGTTTGCCATTTCAGGCCAGTCAAGACAGTGTTGATGAGCAGTTGAAAAGTGGCTGGAGCTGAGAATAAACCAAAAGGGGGAACCTTAAATTCATAAAGTCCATCCGGTGTCACAAATGCAGTTTTCTCCCGGTCCAGCTCATCGACCTCTATCTGCCAGTAACCACTCCTGAGATCCACTGACGGAAAATACCGTGCGTGGCGCAGTCTCTCAAGGGAGTTGTCGATTCGCAGTAGCGGGTACACATCCTTCTTGGTGGCGTGGTTTAGCTTGCGGTAATCGACACAGAAGCGTAGACTACCATCTTTCTTCCGCACCAGAACAAAAAAGAAGCCCAAGGGATTTGCGATGGCTGTATCACATTGTCCTCCAGCATTTGTTTTACCTGGTTCCGTATAGCGTCTCGTTCCTTGGGAGAGACACGATGCGGGTTTTGGCGAACAGGTCTCCTATCCTCCATTGTAATGCTCCGGTGGTTCGTAAGCGGCGTTTGTCGTACGTTGGTTGTAGAAGAGAAGCAATCAATAAACTGTTGTTATAGCTCCAGCAGGCATTGTTGCTTCGTGGATGGTAGACCAGAGCCTATGTCGAAGACGGAGGGTTCACCGCCCCCTGGCGCAGTTTCGGCCTGTAAGGCTAGACATTCTGAGTTTTCCTCAATGTTCTCAAAACTTGCTACGGCGGTTCCTTTGGAGATTTGCTGGCGTTCGTTACTGAAGTTTGTTAGAAGCACTTCGGTGCAATTATCATTTATGTGCAACACTCCTCGTGCGATTCAGATGCCACGGGTAAAAAAAAGGTCACTTATTGCTTCAACTATCCCTTCGCCACACCAGAAACCCTCGCACTTCACGGAAACCAAAGCGCACGACCTCGGTGCAATGTCTTCAGCAACGATACGCAAGGTCGACGAGCATTGTTCGTAATCCAGGTCTCGAGCCGTGACGTGGGTAGAGAACGTGACTAGACGCTATGGGATATTTATAATGGCGTGATACTCCCGCAGAAAGTCCATTCCCAAGATAAGGTCTTTACAGCACTGGGGAAGGATGACGAAAGTGCCGACAAAGTTCGAAATATTTATACGGATTCTCGCAGTACACTTGCCTGTCGGCGTCATTACGCGCCGCCCCCGGATGGAATCTGTGGCGCAGTCCTTGGAGTTTTTACTTTTCTGAGCTTCTCTGCGAGTACTTGGCTCATTATCGAAAAATCTGCGCCAGTGTCCACCAGAGCAGTTAGTTCCTGACCGTCGATTAAAACAGAAAGATCGGCGCTCACCACTTCATCGGCGCATTCCGCCGTTCACCGATCGACCACCGGCGACATTGGAGGGTCTTCGGAGCTTCCATCGGCAGTGACCTTGCCTCCGGAGGTTGCCGGTTCCAGTTTCCCCGGTGAGGCGGAGCCACGAAGACGACGATGACGAAAGGTTCCTGCGCGTGGCGCGTGGAGGAGAGTTCATGGAACGGCTCGTGCTTTACAACGCTGATTTGGCTGCTGAGGCTGTTGGAATGTCAGCTGTGAGTTGTTGAACTGCGTGGTTTGCGTTTCGCGAGCTCGACGCGCATGAGCGTTCCCGGGCATGAGGCCAAATTCAGGGGTTAGGCCCAGAAGGCGACGGTTGCTGCGATGGACATGCGTGTCGATGAGAGGATGCCTGCCGGGGCTGGATGAACGGCTGCCAGTAGGACTGCTAGACATAACCAGCACCTCCACCAGTGTTCCGTTGGAAGAAGTGCAACAGGTGAAGTGGGGGGCAAAGACAAACGGAGATTTATTTAGGCGGACTTGCCTCTACAGAGAAAGCCATTAAAAAGACGGGGTCTCTCGCGAAGCGCCGATCAGCCAAATCAGCGTTCTAAAGCACGAGCCGTTCCACGAACGTTCCTACACGCGCCAAGTGTGCGAGGAACACTTTTTTTTCGTCAGCTCCCCCCTTCGTGGCTCCGCCTCATAGCACACGCACTCGTGACAATAGGTATTACAGTTAAGCGAAGATAGCTTATTCAACAAGCTTATAAGCCCTGCCTATCTGGCGTTCGTTTCTGCCGGCCTCAGCCAATCACACAGCTGTGCATATTACGTCGTAGGTTCTGTGCGAAATTAGCAGTGGTCGCATGGCATGCCCTTTTCTCCGAATTATATAGCCTATTTAAGTGTAGTTTACGTTATAAGTGGCGTCAGTATGCTTCCAACGAGGCAATCCTTCGAATGAAGCAAACGTGTTTTTTTCTGCATGGCCCCTGCAATAACACGGACCCCCTTTTTTTTTCGGGTGACTGAACGGGAGATATGGGTTTTAAGTGAACAAAACACTCAAATCAAGTTTTTTTTCTTTCGGTTTCTTTTAACGGGTATCGAGTTAGGCGAAGTAAGGTCACTAACCACAAATTAAATAAGGCTGTCTTCGGATACATTAGCGGCTTAAAATAGTTGGGGCGGTATTATTGTTCAACGGGTCACTGGTGCCCAGTAGCAAAATATGTCAACTGTCAATGCCGCAAAAATGACCTATGGTGACATCGATATTTGTGCGAACAACTTGAACAGTGTGCGCGCGTTATGTGAACAAAGAAATTGCCACAAAAAAACTGCGGTTAATTCCACTGTCATATGAATCGGTAAAACACGAACGAGAAATGTGCAGCGAAAATTGCAGCTGAGCATGACTTGCGGGTCAGCGGTTATCTTGTGGGTGTACTTGGCGAGCGACGTCCTGCTGGGGGGTCGCTTCGGCAAAGGTGTACTGGCGTCATTTCCGTAACAGATATGACATTAGTGAAATCTTGGTGTATCCTGGCATAAAAAACTTTCGTGTTAAATATAAAACCCGGAAACGAACAACCCTAAGTATAACGTACTCTTTAGTACTAAAGGTTGCTTCCCCCCCCCCCACACACACACAAAAAACCCTCTGTGCCGGGATGCACACTTTACAGGCCAGTTGCTTATTTCCGTGAAAGATTTGACGTCAGTGAAATCTTCGTGTATCCCGGAATAAAACACTTTCGTGTTACAATTTTTTTTTCTGCCGTAATTTTGTGTTCACGAATGACATATATACGCGCCCTAATATGCATTATTCCTTCAATCTGTAGTCCGGTTGCAATAAGCAGATATCCGTAACGGGAACTCTCCTAACATCTCATTATTTGATTTTATAACTATACAATTTATTCATGTTCATTGGGCCTGCTTAACTCCGTTCCCCGAGTCATCTCGGCTGATACTTTGCTTTCATGTGCGCGGGTAACGCGCACGCTCAACAAACCGAATAAAAGCAACACGTAAGCGCACAAAGCTAAGTGTGCTCCTGTGCTCTCGTCGCGACATATCGATTCATAGTTCGTTGTCTTTGGGTAGGGACAAGAACGGCAAAAATTCCTCAGCCAAACAACAGATAAGTAATGTCACATTTTTAATACGATACGTCAGAGGATTCACACATGCGCACGAACGTACAAAAGGCACACGATAAAAGCAATCACGCACACACACGAGCAGCGCACACATACGCACACATGCATGCGCCCACGCCCACACAGACTGCAGTGTATACACGCACGAACACTACACACCGGAACACACACACGCTCGCGCATGCGCACGCACTCATACGCACACAGGCACACGTACACGTGCACACGTGCGCACACACACCTCTAACTTTAAGCAACAAAGCCTTACTTCAAACAGGTTCTACCATCGGTACCCAAGAGACAGGAGACCCGACCCATTCTTAAAATTGGCAGCAGGAACGCTTACCACGTGGGTCGCAAGCCGAAAAATGCTCAGCGCCTCCCCTGCAATAAAAAAAATTGACCAAATTTAGGGGAAATCATCAAGGTGGAGTAAGTTCCTGGGAAGGAAAGTTTGTAATCCGCCTCAATGCAACCGTACGGCTACAAACAAAAGCTGTACAGCTTCCTCAGAAACTTCGCAGTTGAAGAAAAAATCGTCCTGGTCCAGGATGACTTTCCTTCGCGAGAACAAAAATAAAATGTTCGCGGTAATATCGACATCCCATTTACAACAAGAGGCGACTCACGTCGTGGCAGGTCCAATCCCGACCTGCGTTGTCAGCCTCAGAACGCTAAACTAAGAGACTGTTCACTCCCCAGCCGGCACAAAACACTGCGCAAAAACATCTAGCAATTGGAACTCGAGGGAAATTGGGAAATCGCAACGGCTAATAAGACGGCTTCGTTCCTGTATCGACGGTTTTGGTTCTTCGTACTTCCAACGACAGGGTAGAAACGCGCACCCGACCATCTGTCACACTCAGCCTCTTGTTTCCTTTTCTTACCTAAGCCTTTTCTGCGTTCATTTGTGCTCTATCAACGAGCCGCTCATTTTCCATTTCCAAACTAAGGGTCGTACTTTTCTCGCCGATGTCGATCGTTGCGAGTTCCATTCACTCTCGAATACAATGCACTCTCGGGAACAGCCGGTCAATAATACATTGTACCCCTTCGGAACAAGAGGGGAGGTGGGAAGGGGTTCGTAAAATGAGGATTTTGGCGTGTAAATTAAAACAACAACAAAAAGCACGGCAGGTCCTTGGCTCCGCCTCAGACTGCAACTTCTTAACGGGAATTCGGAAAGCATCACATGGGGTAACGAACGTCTGCATGAAGGATGGGGTGGGGCTGCGGCGTCTTATCTCGCTGCCCCCTAGAGCGAAGTGAGCGCCAGGAAAGGAACGCCAGTTTTGCTCAACGCGAGTCACAGTGGCGCCTCGTCCTTCTATGACTAGTCTCTGTAACGGAATGGGATCTTAGACAACGAGAGGCAACGGAGTTTCATCTTTCTTCTGTAAGCCTCAGAAACAAAATGTGGATTGGGTATCATGGTTGTGGTTTGGGACGGAGACGCCCACGAAAATTTACGGATCAAACTTTTGCCAAGCAGTAAAGTGCGCTCGCACCCTCACTAAGAGTGTTCTATTCTCAAGAAGGTGAGGGCTGCAAAATTGAGCCTCTCGCGTGTGTATAATGCAGTTCCTCTGTCGATACGCAATAGAAACAAAGTGCAAGTGGTCACACGCATGGGCTGCAATTTATCTCAATTGGTGAAAAAGTGGGACTCTTAAAATGGAGCGTTTCTTAATCCGAATGGAGGAATTCTGTGCAGAGCATACTCAAAATTCTGGAAGAAACGGGCGCCTGGCGCGGATAAGCTATATTCACGGCTTAACTGTACTCCTTTAAACTCCTTGCCCCGTGTGCAAGCACGTTCGACCGCCACTGGCGTTGGTTTCGCGCCTTTAAATATGAAGAAACTGCGCACAAAAAAGCGCAACTGTGACCTGGCACGTACAGTGGCACCAGGTAACCGACTTTAGGAATACTAAAGCACGACGTGCTAGAGATTTGTAAATCGAAGTAAAAATTCTACCATACCGAAAATTCTACGAATAGTTTGCGATTCGCCACTACAGGAACGCTTCGCCAGGAGCCTTTCTTCGCGCAAGCCGTGCCCGTTGAAAGCTATCGCGTTTGAATGGCAGCCGCACGTGACCGCTAATTAATTTCGGCCGCATAGAAGTCAGACGCTTTGTTCGGACTCCCTGAAATGGAGATGTATTGCTTTACAGATGAGCACTAACCATTTATAGGCGCATCGAAGCCGCTCTCGGCACATGGCGAGTTCCCCTTCTTGGCGAAGCGCCCATTTGTCACCGACCAATACGTTCCAACAAATCCGTTCCCGTTCGAACTTTCTGGGCCTCTAGCTGAGAAAACTTTGTGGGTGTGACAATTCAGACCATAAACTCGTCTCTTTCGGGAGTGATGACATTCTACAACGTGCAGGTTGCGTGCTTTCAATGTATTTTCTTACAAACTTGCTGCCAACTAGCAGAAAATAATTTCAGCAGGTTACCTTAAAGCGACTATTTTCGCATATAGTGGGGAATAACAGACGTGGTTCTTACGTTTGAAACTTCAGCTTGAACTTCAGAGTTCCTTGGGATGGTTCAGGAACAAAGATCAACAGTGCAAGGCCAACTTGTGTGAACACGCACTCTTAAACTGCTCACATGTAACGGTTAAAATCCAGGCACCACATGACTTCACTGATTAGATATGGCACCATCCCACCTTTTTATATGCAAAAGCATATCCTGGCGAGCCTGCCAGATTTTCCTGACATAAGTTCTTTTTTAAAAAATTTCCGGTTGACCGATTAAAGCTCAGGGCTGCGCGTGCCGCTCCTCAGAAAAAATATAAACATCCGCCCTGACCGTCCATATGACAGTGTGTATCCGTACATAATATTGGCAAATAACTTTATCAACTAACAGCACTGGTGCCTTGGCGTTTGCATGTCAACATTCTTCGGCGCAAAGGTACCAAGTCCCGTGGTATGCATGTTTATGACAAATATGCTTCACCCATAAAAAAAACGATCTCTGCGAGGAAAGCTCTACTCTCAATATGGGCGCGCGCAAATAAGGCAACAATGCTATGCTCCTCGGGATTCCGGGCTCCACACTAGCGACACACGAAGCTTGAAACAAGGTTCAGGGTCGTCCACTCGTGGTGCGAACACGGCGCAGCGTAGACGTGCTTCGCGCAGCGCCATCGCACAAGCCCCGGCCACGCATCGAAGGTAAGCGGCGCAGGCGCACAGCAGCTTGGAGGTGGGGCTTCGTGTCATCTGCTAAAGCGCGGGAGCGCCGTGCTTGCTTTGCTGCGAAGCACGCCTAACTCTCTGCATGCCTGTTGTTACGAATCGGCCAACGCCGCCGTATTTTCCCCGCATCAGCCACCACGTGGCGAAGCCACCACGTGCGAAGCCACCACTTGTGCCACAGCCGCCAGGCGCCCGGCGTGTCGGTGAATCATACTTTCGTGTCCTCTACATGACCGGCCTCGGACGCTTCGCTATCGGCGCGATCAACATTCGGCGGCGCGCCCCAGGCATTCGTCTCGTACGTGCGCCCAACCGTCAGGTGCCAGCACGTCGGTGAGTCACGCCTCGACATGCCCGGACGAGCCATGTCTCAGCATGTTTCAAGGACACTCTCTCCCCTCTCTTGGACTCCACGTGCAACGAGGCCATCGATACTCACGAACTGTGGAAAGAGCGTTGTGTGTGTCTGTGACGTTCGTGGCGTGTTGCTACTTGGCGTTTTTGACGGTTGCTTGCTTTTTGGGGTATAAATAGAAGCAGCCCAAACGCTGAAATTCATTCCTGTCTGAGCAGCGAATCCATGCGGTCGCTCTGCTCGAGTCCTGTATTGTAACCTCGCCCGTCGGGGCATTGTATGTATTTTTTGGCTTCGGCTCAGCTCGCGCTATGAAAAGTAAACAGTTACGTTAGCATACTTTCTTCTGGACTTCTTACGGCTGCAACAGCGGCTGGCCGCTCGCATCGTACGCCGCTACCACTCGTATGTCGGAGGCCACGGAGATCGTATGGGGGCCCCCGCCCGGTCGCAACAACTGGTGTCGCGCTGGGATGACACGTCCTAACACTGTACTGTCTGTGAGTGTCGCGCCCGCGTTGCAGGAAAGCGCACTTCCTCACTTAGGCGCGTTGTGTAGCTTCTGCGTATGATAGCTGAGCCCTTCCTCTTTTCAGTGTGACAATCCAAGCTATACGCATACACTGTTGCAAACAGTTAAAGACTAGTTTGGTTTGGATTTATGAGAGGCGCTGTAGAGGAGGGCTCCGTGTAATTTCGGCCACCAGGATTTATTTAACGTGCAATGTCATTACGAAGAACACGGGTGTGCGTGCATTTCGCCTACACGGAATTTCGGATACAGCGGCTGGGTTTCGATCCCGCGACTTTAGTGTCGATGTCTGTTGGCTTTTTTCGTATATATGAATATCGTGCATCGTCGAAACGGTTCAAGCAGTCGCCCAGCAAGCGGGTCTCACGCACCAAAGCACGATCGTCCTACTCTCCGGTAGGTTTCTTTACTGGTCCCACTCTAGTCTGTTGCATTATGATACGTATCTCATTGGCAGCACTGCCCGCCTTGCTAGTTATTGGAAGAGAGCGGACCTACCCTTTGTTGCCACCTGCCACGTATCCTTCTTTCTGGTCCGACCCATACTTCCTCCCAATGGGCCTACGCGGGTAATGAAGCTGTAGTCACCAGTTGCATGCACCACAGTTGTTGTAGAACAGCTACTCCGTTCTTGAAATCCATAACGTCTCAGTTCTTCTCTCTACCATCCCCGACGCCTCCTTAAGCCAAGGCCCAGGAAAGGAAAAAATCCCCAATATGTTCTATATGTTTTCGATGTGGAATCAAATCCCAACGACTGTGACAGCGTACTGCCGTTCATCACCTCCACCTTCCAGCACCGTACGACGCGAGACGACTGCTTTAATTCAGTTCTTTCTCGACGCTCAACCCACGCTCCACCGACGCTCAAATTGGTCACTATGCTTCAATTTTCTGGTGTCCCCTCCGGAAGAACCCTGTCGCCTCACCCGCCTTCCCGTTCTCCCTTCCCAGCATCCCTCTAAAGTATGAATGGCGGCTCATACTAGCAAGGCATGGCCACTTCTTTATCTGCTGGCGGACGCTGATACGGAGGTCCAGATGATTTCTAACTGTCTGCTCGGCCAATGTGAAATATTTTATGAAACGACGATGAAAGGGCAGTGGCGCGTAGCTAGCCTGCGTGGACTCTCTGATTTCCGCCATGTACATAGTGTAAATAGATCGCTCCTCATCCATCATGGTCCGTCTAATATCTGCCCTGTCGCCACGTAAAATTTTGGTGGAGGGCGCTGGTTTCTTCCCCGGTCCCGCCCCGAGCTTCACCCCGTTTCGGTTCATGAAGCGGTCTCATCGTGGCTCTTGGTAGCGTCGGCCCAGGTGAGCCATGGGCGTGAACATTCGCGCAGCCCCCGTTACCGCTGGCCCATGTCCCGCCGAGACTAGATGACCTGACCAGCCGCGACATGACGTCAAGCCGACTGCCGTTCCCCGCGCCGTGATCTCCGGCACGTCTCCGAGGCTTTGGACGCTTCTTCGGGACGTTCGGCGGGGACTGCTGTTCCGGGGCCGGTGCTCACCACGGTAACCATGGCCATCCGTGGAGGCAAGAACTTCCATGTGTATTCTCATCTCATCTTTCGTTCTTGCCAATTCACTTCTACCCCTACTGTGGGCCTTGACCGGGAACCGGTCGCTCTGCAACGGGGCGGAACATGTCACGAGACGACGATAAAGAGGGCAGTGGCGCGTAGCCGATTATTTTGAACGCTCAGTCTACCAGACGTTTTACCCACCGTATTTTAATCGCGTGACGCAACGCCAAGCTATGAACATTTCATTACGAATTGTGCCTTTCTATTTTTTTATATTTTGTTGCTTGTTTCCCACACTTGTTCGGTAATAAAGCGGCTGCTACCTAGCAGGGTTACCCCAGTTTTCGATGAACGTTCGGGAAGACAGCGGTGTAGCGTGTTGCAGAAGGCCAAAGAAACCAAACTGTAGACCTTGCTTACGGCAACGAATAAAAAATGGCCGCTTTCAACACTGAACGGATCGTCCAAGACTACGAAAACAGCGGCAATTAAGGATGCGCCATGTAAAGCCCGCCCAAAAGTGACGGCTGAGGAGAATGAAATGGCCATTGTTGTGACAGCTGTAGACCGTCCAGCTGGCAATGTTCGTGAAATTAAGAACAGTGCGGGGCTGGAAAGTGTGTCAGACACAACCCTGAAGCGTCGCCTGTACGAGGCATACCTCTAATCCAGAACGCAGAGACTACACAACGCGCCGCAGTGAGTGAAGTGCGCTTTCCTTCAACGCGGTAGCAACACCCAAAGATGCTACAGGCACGATGGCCAGAATTGCCGAGCGTTAAGCATGCTCCACAGTAAAGTAAGCACTGCGTGTTCCCACGCTTTAGCAGACGTCACGCAACCCCTTTCCCCAAGCCCCTGTGTGATGCACGCCTGCGCCACTTAGCTTCGATGCGCGGCCGCGGCTTGTGCGCTGGCGCTGCGCGGAGCACGGCCACGCGGCGCCGTGTTCGAACCACGAGTGGACGACCTTGCACATCATGAGGTGTGGTCCCTGTGTGAAGAAACGTGGTGTAATTTGTGGAACGCTCCACACACGCTGCTCTTGGCGTCAGAATGAGAAGTACGTCGCGGTGGAGGAGCGAAAGACACGGGGACGCCGTCAGGGTAACCTTGACAGCAAGACGTGCGGTCGACTGACGACAGCGCGAATCAACTACGTCGTAGGAGATAAAGAATGGCTTTATTTTTTGAAGGAGGCATGAATGCTCTGGTGAAAAAGAAGGGACACGAAGAGGGGGACTGGGAATGACTATATATTCGCCACAGGTCAAGGTTGCATGGTCTCTGCATGCATAAAACATGCGTTAGCACACCATCCGTAGCCCTTTCTGGAAAAAGTTGGCTATATAAAGGGGGGCAAAGAGGGAGGAGGGGAGGGGGCTTTCCACCGTAGTCAATGCCTGGTGCCGCCTCACTTGACGTCTACATATCCTTGCATGAATGATTTTATGTGCATAATCCACGGTGCATTGCTTTCCTTTTCTTTTTCGTTTGTTGATTACGATAATGCCCAGCCTGCGTTTTAACTTTGTGCCTGTCTTAATTAGGCTCGGTTGGAAGATAACGCTTGTGCCCGTTACGTCTTTTTGTTGTTTCTTTCTTCCGCTATACGACGCTATGGACCACCGACACACACTTGACGAAACCCGCACACTGCTAAGCGCCCTGCAAGGCTCGAAAAGTCACAAGTGACTTTTAGTGATCGGGATCACTTGGTGGTTTATGAGTTCCCTAGGGAAACAGGTACACGCGGACTTTTAGGAAGTCGGTCATGGTTATCATACCAGCTTGTGTAGACCACTAATTAGCGTATATTTTATGACTGCCTCTAATAATAACGGGTCTCAAGAACGCGTTGCAACTGTGTTTGCTCGTCTGCCGCTAGGGGACCGAGTTCTAAAGAGAGGTCGTCAGTGCAGGATAAAATGACACTGCACATTCGGGGTGCATGTACTATACTGCAATACGGGGGAAGCGTTGGATGTGGAAGTTAGCTCCTTGGGCCCACTTGTGTGCTACTTAGGGGTTACGGCCATGTTGGCAAAAATCTTATTATTAGCCATAACCACTCCGGAGCATGTGGGCGTCTTCAGCGGGCCTACGACACTCACCGGAATGGGCATCTTGCAGCCTTCTGCGACTTTGTGCTTTAAATTTCCTGCAGGCTAAGTTTCCTGTCCGGCTGTTGTCGATGGGCCGATGGAGCACTAGAAACCACTGGATGCATGTCAACCCTCTCCCGGACAGCGGTATGAGCCACGTGGTTGCCATGGGCATCTTCTGGAACCCGGGACACACTTTTGGGGTCCAGAAGATCGGATGGTAATGCTTTCCAATTGAAAATTTCGTATGCCGTTAAGAATACTCGCTCCGTGGAAGAGAATAAGAAACGGGAATAGGGAGGTCCAGCAGAATGTGAAAAATGTATGCAAACGAAAACGTTCTTTATTTATTAAAGCAAAGCTTTACTACTTTCGTCCAGCGATTTCGCGGAGGATGCGAAAGTGCACCTTTTGACCGGAGACACATCCCCGCGACACAACCCTCGAAGCGCATCGCGTGATTCGCCGGGCCTGCTGTCAGCTCTGCGCACAAAGCCACAGTTTTCAGTTGTTCTGCGCAGAACTAGTAGCGATCGCCGCAGCCGCACCGCTGCGGCCGAGGAGCCGACCACCCCTGCAGCCTCCCATGCATTCGGCGCTGGGTCGTCTCGGGCAACGTGACTCGTCTCGCGCCCGACAAAACAACGGTGCGTTCGCCATGAATGAACGCCGCGTTCGTGCGGCCTCCCTCTGTGAGCGTTGAACGGAACCAAACGGCTTTGAGACGTGGTCGGCAATACAGTGAAATCAAAGGGTTAACGCAAGGAAACCAATACTTCAACCAGACTAAGCCAGTTTTACTTTGCATATCCAAGGTTAGCGAGCTAAGGCGCAACCATTTTTTTATTTATTCAGTTCACATTTCACTCTTTTGTCGTTGCTCTTGTCTTCTTTTTTCGTATTCTCGTCATTCCTCTGTTGAAATGCCAAGCAGCAGTCGAAGGTAAGCTTCGTGCGAAGCGGAGTTTCTGCGTGCAGAAGAAGAATTAAACGAGTAGCAGTGTGCGGAGTGAATGGATGAAAGAATGACAGGAAAGAACCTTAAGAAAACAGAGAGAAAACCTACAACAGCAATTACTCTGACGTCAAATTTTGATGTATACAGGCCTATGTGCCTCAGTGGGGCTAAATCGACTGACAAATAATAAAAAAACTTCACAATAAAATATTTTTTTAGAAACTTCATTTCGCTTAGAAAGCGTGATTCATAACGTTGATCCCCGGAGCGCCATTTGCTTGAAGTCATACCATATTTTCTCCCTCTTTCTGTAGGGAGAGTTTTGCCTCATAAAGCGAACTCGACTGCATTGCATTTTGTCCTGGCAGTGAACTCAACTGCAGTATAGCA
This sequence comes from Haemaphysalis longicornis, assembly GCA_013339765.2. NCBI lineage: Eukaryota > Metazoa > Arthropoda > Arachnida > Ixodida > Ixodidae > Haemaphysalis > Haemaphysalis longicornis. The sequence continues at coordinate 122,616,991 of CM023450.1, forward strand.
TTTTATTGTTTCTATTCTTTTCTCCGTAGTCTTTTAGCATCCGGTTTCCCACATTTCCTTCCTTCGGTTTCGTGAGTGCTGTCTGCTAACTGAATTAATGTCCACCAGGATACGTGCGCATTCTTCTTGACAAATGTCTTCAATAAACGCTTTGTTTTTATTTCTGCTCCGTTCTCGCACCGTTTTCAGCCTCGGCAGTTTCGTTCTTCCCTGGATTTCTTTTGCCAATCTCTTGGATAAGAGAGAGAAATGCGTACGTTTGGAGAGGCGGGAAAGCGGGGGAGGCCGTACACAGACCTAACTACGACGTTCTCACTTTGCGCTTCGTCGTTTGCCGAGAAGTCCAATCGTACGTTTTATCTTTGACCCCGTTTTATCCCCCAGTTTACTGTAGTCTAAAACACAACACTTGGTCGATACTTTGATTGCGTGCCTTGATCTAAGTATTTAACAATTTTTGGGACAAAACACCGTCTCGGGGCTGTGTCCGAAGATGTATGGTATTTGGTGTTAATAGACACGGACTTTTACGACGATAGGAGTAAATATGAAGGTTTGGCTGATTAAACGGAGCATATTCAGCAGCAAGTATGCTGTCGCTAGCAGCCTACTCATAAGGATTATAACTAATTCTTCATGGATTTGTTAGCCGTCAACATAAGGCTTAAAGAAATTCCCCCTCTCGGCCCATCTCCACGAACCGGAAACCTGGGGAGGGGCGAAGCATGCAGTGTATTAAGATTGTAAGACTCTTTCTCGCCACACGGCGCACGCTGATCGGGCGCAGGAGAAGCGCCGGTGGAAAGGGGAACCGCGCGCTTGCTGGGGCGGTGGCGCCCTCTCTTGCGTTGAACTGGATTTAACAATTATTAGATACAGACTGCCCGTAAGTTGTCTTCGTGTCACACCCCGGAGCATGCCAGGAAGTATTCTTAACATTAGAGAACCTGGCGTTTCAAACAAATTTTTAGACGGAATTCGTGACTGAATTTCGAGAGGGAGGGTATGCAATGTTTCCCGTCGTCTTAGCGAGCTTTTCGCTTGCGCTCGGATAGTGTCACTAGGTCCTGCCAAGCCTTCTAACATAATGTGCAAACATAATATTTTCCAGGTACACATTGGAGGGGGGGGGGGGGGGGGTCGGAGGGTCCCACTGTTCTCTGGCGCCTTATCATCCATAATGGGGTTTCGATGCTGAGCGCTCGGCGTATTAGGCCTTGACGCTTTGGCATTTTTTTTTCCCACGGAGACGAAAACGCTGGGGCGTAGAGGTATACAGCTTTGCTGTAAAAGTGTCGTGTCTTCGAAGCATGAAGCATTCTATCGCGTGGCATTGGAAGACGGGTGTCCCGGGGTTTTGGTACCGTGACTACATGAGACGACAGCAGACACTGACAGTGCTTTCCCCTCAAAATCTCGCGAATGCATACTGTAGAGCTCCTCAACGGGCTCCGAAATAGTTTCTTCGGAACGGTACAATCTAAGAAATGCGTACGCTGGTGCCCGGGGCAAACTAGTGTCTGCGTACCGGCGGCTGGGGCTACCCTCAAGCACTGCACATGACATCGTTCGTCCTCGGGGACCCGCTACACCGAGAGGCCTTCAGGTTGCTCCTCTCGTACCTCGACGAGTCGGGCCTCAACACCCGCCCATGAACTGTCGAAGCCAGACCCCACCCACTATCCACCCCCTGTTAACCCTTTTGTGCGCGTGCATGTATGTGTGAGTGCGGGTGTATGTAAATAGTCTCCTGCGTGCGTATGTATATAGTCTGTACATAGCCTTTTAATAGCCTGTTATCATATTTAATTTCCCAATACCCTTTCACTGCCTTTTTTTTCTTCAATGCTCTTTTCTCCCCCGGCGAGACCTGTGCCCTCTGTCGAGAGGCAAAACCTCGCCTTGTAAATATTTCCAGTTGAATAGACACTTCCTCAACGTGATCAACTTGCCAGAGCAGCAGCAAACGCACAGAGTCGCTCCAACAGCGCACGTCCAACAGCGCGAAGCGTATCCCCGAAGCGCAGCCCCTTGAGCATCGAGCGGTCGTGCCCGAAGCATCGAGAAAGTTCGAACAGGTGGTCAATGACGACACGACAGCTGTCGCCAGTATTGATTTACGGCAGCTGGTTGCTCTAATTATGCCTCAGTTTTGGTGATGTTCTCAGAAAAAAAAATCCCGGGCCATCATCTCGACTAGCGTGAAACTTGGGGAGGGGCGAAGCATGCTGTGTATAAGTGTGTTCTTCGCGCCTTGGCGTTTTTGCCAACGGAGATGAAACCGTTCGGGGCAGAGGTATACAGCTTTGCTGTAAGTCTTGTGTCTTTGAAACACGAAGCGTTCTAGCGCGAAGCTTTGGAAAGCGAGTGTCCCCGTGTGTTCTTTTAGTACGCGTTACGTTCTAGCGCGAGGGGTAAATGACTGTTCTGGTGTTTCAGTACCGTGAATACATTGACGATGACATAAGACGACGACAAGAGACGCCGACAGCCCGAGCCCCTAAGGGGCTCCGCCCCGAAAAAAATGTCTTCATGTCAGGATCTAGGCCTAGTACTGTTACCGGGTGGCCCAAGTACGGTCGTAAGTGACGCGGAATCGTCTCACTTTTATAATAAGTATGGCATGCGTACATGTACACGGGTGTAACAGCGTCCCCTGCGAGAACGTAAGGGCTCTGTAGCGAGGTAACAAAACTGCCTTGTCGTCAGGTCAAGGCTAGAATTGAAAAGTAAAAGCAAGCAAACATTTTAAGAACATGAATGCTTTACGAGCACTGTACGTGCTTCTGGCCGTCCGCGCGCTTACCTTCAGAAATGCCAGTTTGAACGTAGGATTAAGCCTCACCCCGTCAGGATTAATGCCGACTGCCTTCCTGTACAGCGTTCTTTCATGGACCTCGACGAGGAGACCACTGTAATGTATACTGAATTACAGTTCTTTTGGAACGCCAAATATGGCAGTATTTTGTTATGGTGGTTAGAGCTTGCTTTTCTTGTGGCGTATAGAGCCGGCGGGAATAGGTCTATATTTCCGCGCGTTAAGGAGATTCAGTTTGTAGTTATAAACTCATCTGTTTTTTTTTTTTCCTTCTCATTAGCGCTCAACGCGTCTCAGGCGCTGGAGACCCATTTGGAAAGCCGTCTGTGTAAAAAGACAGGACACGTCGTCGTAATTAATTTCCGCGGTTGGGCGACCCCCTCACTTGTCCTCATTCCAGCCTCACACATGTCTTTGCGGATTTAATAAAATTTCCTGCCACCAAACCAATTTTTCTTTCTTTTTTTGCATAGTTGAGCATATGTAAAAGCACAAATGGGCCTAAGCTTCGCGGATTTCGGTTATCCTCAATCTAGTCCTTTGGTTCCAGCCCTTGTCTCGTCTTTCACCCTTCTACGTTTTTAGCCTAATTCACTTATCTCTCCATACTACCCCCTTTGTCCGCGGCCGCCTATACGAAATCACCACATTAGAATTTACAATTTCTTCGAGTTTCGAGCTTTCCCGCCGTCGATTGTTGGTGCCATTCACGCAGTACGCGCTTAGGACGGGGCAATACTTCGACGGGAGCTACGCTGAAGGTTTCAGAGATACGAACGAGACTACGTAGCTATTATGCATGCAAAGCGTGCCGGGCATGCTTTCGAGATCCAAAGGGAGGCAGTGGGCCTCCGGAACTGTGAAGGCGCAAGAGCAAAGAGCTGGATCAATTTTCTTTTTTGTGGCATTCTTTGATGGCGCGACGCTGAAGAATACGGCACCAACTCGTTCCTGGTTCTTGTTCGGCGGTATTTTTCTTTATTTTTATATTCGACGCACGTCTTCATAGACCCGGAAGATCTATTTCAATTTTTTAGGGGGAAAGGGGAACGGCTGAGGACGATTTTCTTGGGATAACTGTGCCAGCGTCCTTTCTTTTTTTTCAAAGTTAAGGATTTTACGAACGGAAGCTACACACGACGAGCCGTAATTTCGACCACCTAGGAATTTTTAACCAGCGCCGAAGTATCGACACGGGCGTTTTGGCTTTTCGCCTCCATCAAAAGCACGGCCGCCACGGCCGGTATATAATCCGCGTCCCGGGGCTCAGAAGCACAATTACTTTCCTTGAGCCACCGCAGCGGGTACGCGTCGTTTTTCCTGGGTCTATTTCAGCTCCCGTAGATCCTAACCAGAGCAGTGCCTGAGGCTAATATCGACTAATCATGACTTCTCTCAATGTGGTACAACCGAATTGCCGCTCGATTCGTTCCTCTTCTTCCAACGTTTGTTCTTTATAGGCTGAATTTTCACCTGAAATCATTCTCCCACACAAAAGTTGGTTGGACCCGCGGAACAGTTTTTATGCCTCCATAACTACAGTACCTTCCGCCGGGACCGTCAAGGTCGCGGTGGTTTGTTACTAATATTGGTATCTTAACTTCTGTCGTAATATGTTTAAGACTTTTGACTTCTTGTCCTCAAAGTGGGATATTCTTGGTACTATTAATTTGCTTATGCTGGGATGCCGCCATTTATCATTGATAAACGCGTATTTTCCCCACGGAGTTTCCGAAGTGAGACCTTTAGATGCGGCCTTCTCGGTTAGCCAGAAAGCTGTGGTTGCGGCGGGAGACTTCACAGTCATCATGTGTCTTAGAGGATTCAGAACAGACACCCCAGGGAAACGTCTGTGTGAATGGGCAGGAAATAACAGCCTAAATTGTCAACATGTGGGCAATGCCACATGTATAAGTTGTCAGTCTCGGTCTGTCCTAGACCTTACTTTTGCGACCTGAGACCTAGACCTTACTTTTGCGAAATGAGCCGAGATCGCTCCAAACGCGAACTTGAGAAACAAGCGGAAGTTTGTTACCGGACCTAAATGCAACGCTGTCAAAGCTATTATATGATATATTTTATATGTAAGCTAGGGGAAGTTTACGGCCCCAAGTAATTAAACATTATGAGGTGAATTTAAGCTAATAAGTTTGGATAAGTTTGGATTTGGCTCATGCTGAACCACTTAAGTTTACGCGGCCTGCTTATAAAAAGGTTATTTAAATTGACTTTCAAGAATGGTGCGATTGAGTTTTGACGGAAAATGCATTAAACATATCAAACAGAAAAGGCATTCAAAAACTTTTGCATATATGCAAAAGGGCTTCAAGAACAGTAGAACTATACATGGAGAGCAGGTGAGTCCTTTTGGCAACGTTAGCAGTTCTTTTCGAATTCTTCCCTCGAATAATTTTCTTGGGCACGCCTGAAGGCACTCAGGAAGTAAGCAAGCTCGTCATTGGCTTGCTGTGAATTTCTGAAACACTTCAAAAGAAGGGTGCAGATTTCCTCTTCTTCACGTTCGTGAAGTGGATCGTACTCTAGGAAGGGGGGGGGGGGGGATTTGCCAGGGCTTGTAAGCGGCGGCTATTTAGTTAAGTACCAAAAAATAAATATGGGAGTAAAAAATAAATGTATCCAGAGTTACTCCGTAGGGACCTTTGTATTAAAGTCTCCCATCACAATCGTGAACTCTGTTGTTGTCTTCTACATTGCTGATTCGACATCCTCGTAGAAGCTGTCTACGGCTTCATCATCACAGCTGGTTGTTGGCGCTTAGGCCTGTACTACCTGTAACTTTTATCGCTTGTTTGGCTTGATCCCAACACCCGCGACTCTCTCGCATGAAAAACTTCCCCATTAAAAATCCCACTCCATGTTCTTTCTTCTCTTGGGGTCTACTGTAGCACAAAACAAGGCCGCTATGTGAGCTCCATGAAACCTCCTCAAGTCCTTCTAACTTCGCTTAACCCTATAATATTTCACCTAATGTCAGAGTGCTCGTCTAGTAGTACAGCTAAGCATCTCTCGCTAGACAGAGTGCGTGAGTTGAACATTGCCAGGTTCATGTTCCATTGGCGGCCTGTGCGGATCCAGAGATTCATAGCACCCTCTGCTGTACCGCTGTTCTGACCACCACCGTGGACAGGTGCTCTACAGCTGCTGTGGACTGAGGGCCGAGAGTTGAGTTGGTTGTTCATGGGAAGTGGCGGCACTAGTACACCAGGGTGGCCAGATCCTTGTCTGTTGAGCGAGTACTGTTTGTGTCCCTAAGAGCCTTCCTAGCGTGATCGAACCTTCCTGTGTAGCCCCTTAGGTATCCGGGATGATAGTTTCTTCCGGAGCTTACAGCACTCCAAAACTGAAAGGGTTGGGCATAGAGAGCCAGACGAAAAATAGCGAGAGAGCGATAGAAGTTCCCCGCAGACAACGTTGGAGCGCAAGCCAGCAGTGATGCTGAGTCAGCGTTTGCCGGATTTGCTTTTAACACGCGCCGTTCTGACGGAGTAAGCTGACACGCTGGCTTACTGATGAGATTCACTGACGTCTGGCCGTTTTAAAGGTAAGCTAAGCTAGTGACACTGTAATGGTAATCTGACATATTTCGCTCTGAACGTTTTCTTCTCATCTAGATTACTTTAAATTAGTTGAAGTAATTCTTTTCTCTCCCATACGAGCGCCCGATTTGCAATATCGACATCACAACACACTATCTAGTCTACTCCTGTCAACACAATTTTCCCAAGCCGCTCTACAACGCCTGGAATGGTGCGCTCACCAGCTCGGCGCCTGAGCGTCAAGCTCTGATAGACCGGGCCTTGGAATCAACATGGAATGGACTCACCCCCCATAGACTTAAGAGGCGGTTAACACCTTCTTTCCCTTACCCTGTCTGCCTAACTGAGCTCTTGGTACGATGCCCCCATCCTTTAGCACATACGTCATACAAGATATCCCTACAACCGCCCTATCTGCGAGCGATATCCCATTCCAAGATAGGTACAAATCCGGCACCTCCAGTGCGATGCAAAACGTTAATTAAACGTGCTGAGTTTTTTCATAAAGCAACTTTATTGAATGGCTCTAAGCATTAATAAAACAAATATTTGGACGGATAGTCAGCGGCTACTGTCTCTCCTCTAAACCAGCCTAGGCAATATCAAACCACTCTTATTTACGAAAATAATGCGCGGAATTGAGCTAAGAGAACATTTTACAATAACAAAAATTGCGGGTCTACGCAATAGTATCAGCATTTCTGGGACTCTTATCTGAGGCGTTCGTTTTAAAACCCACGATTGCACCCCTAGGCAAACAAGGCTTCTTTTTGTAATAATACATTTATTTACACATCAATATACAAGGTACGTAGGAGGTTCCACAGTATTTAATAGCAGCTAGGACAGCAGACGTAATCGGTTACAATTTTGGTAATGAGATGACAATGAACGTAAAACGGAACTGAACATAATACAAGGAAGTGTATATATTGTTCTCTGGTACCCAAGTGACTCGTTCGATAATTTGAAGAACACGAGACTAAAAAAAGAGAGAGATAGAGATCGGAGGCGACTTAAATTGTGTGACGAAAAAAAAGGACAGGGCAGGGTGGGTGCAGCGGCGCCGATGCTTCGTCGCGACATTTAAAGTCAGCATTTCGTGACATTGGCCAGGCCGACGCGGCCTCAGAGCGGAAGTGGGCGACCTCACGATACACCAGATATGGTGTGCTGCATCTCAGGCCCGGCTGGACCGTTTCTTAGTCCCGGGCGACTCACTTTCGTGAGTAGAGGACTTCACCGTGACACCCGTCAAACTTCCTGGCCGCGGATAGCTTGGCCAAAGTAAAAAAAAAAAAAACATTACAAGCTAAATCCACCGATGAATCCTGAATGCCCTCATCATACGAAACCCCGAATTCGTAGTACACGTGCTAGACGAAATAAAATGTTTAGGATCCCGCGCGATCATGTCGAGCCAGCGGGAATATTTCAAAGCTAAAAGTAAAAAAGCTGCAACACCAATAGGCAGGCGAGAGGCTGGGCGGGGTAGGGAGGGCCAAAACCTCCTGATATCAACGCTTCGAGATGTCATTGAGGCGGATGAAGAGAGGCCTTTGGAATGCGCGGAGACTTCCGAGTAACAAATAACGACCTGATTAAGGAATGAGAACCTCCATACTTGGGTGCCTTGGTCCGCAGCAGGGAGCAGAGAGTTTGAATGAGGCACATCGGCCATACCATTCTGAATACGCCAGAGGCTGAACTGCGGATTTGTTTAGCCTTCGCATAAAAGAATAGGAGTGCTCCAGGCGAAGTAGTAGACGGCGGCGGGGGCACACAGGAACTTCCGGGCTTGTACCCAAATGGGAACGGAAGCTGGCACCTGCGAAGGCCTGGAGGCAACATTCCGTTGGCTGAACGGTACAGAAGGGAAAACACCTAGCGCCATCTACTGATTCGCTTTCAACACTAGCGACATTATTTTAACCAACTTCGACCCCGTTAGATCTTTGTGTATTTCAGTTAGAGTCCGTGGTACTCCTTGTAACGGCTTGAGTTCTAGCCCGCTCAATCCTACGAGTTTTTACAGAGAAGATGTCTATGGCTAGGATGCAGCAGATCGTCTCCGGCAACAGGCCGAGCCTAGACCTACATTTTTCAGCATACAGAAAAAAATCATAAGAAACGCCATAGAGCCTCCATATTTTTATCTAAGAAGGCTGATATTTTTCCCGGGAAACTTGCCTTCCCAGGAATGCTTTATGTTCAGGGGGGCTGATGGCGACATTAAGGGAATCGCTGTGAGCGTGGTCTTTGTAAGCCGGCTTTCCCGCATAGTATGTTGCACATTGAAGAATGACCATACACGGATGAAGTATGGTTACAGCCCTACTTTTACTCCTCTCCACCCCCGCAGCATCTTTCCCGAGTCGCGTACACTCCTCGACCCAGGCGACGTCTTTGTACTCCCTAACATTGAGCAATGCCGCGCTATCTTTTGCGGCCACCTTCGCGGAGCACTAGAACCTGCGCCGTAGTGCGTGTAGCCGCACTATAGTAAAACATCATTTTCTCTACCCACCAATCGTGTGTGTCCCTAGTCTGGGACGTAGAGATCGCGTCGCTATATTTATATATCCACCATAGCAAATGCACGTTATAGCTAAAGCTCAACATAGCGAAACCCATAAGAACGGCAGCTTCACTGGTATTTCTTCATGCGTGGAAGGGATCTCATTGATTTTTATGTAAAAAATGTTCCGAATCGCCAATCTATTTTTCGTAAACAACAATGCTTGGTGCATTTCAGATTGCTATAAGCGCAAAGTGCACCTATTCTCAAATTTATTGATGGTTAGCGCGGTGGCGGATGGGCCGTTTATGTGCTGTTGAGGAAGTAGAATTTCGCCACCTTGAATGGGCATGCCCTTACCACCCACACCCTGGCGCGAAGTAATTCATGCAAAATAAAGTTGGAAGTTTGCCCTCATCCTGTCACCCTCTTGTTTCGTCCTCGTCTTCTGGCGCAGAATCATTCCTTCATGTACCCTGGCCCTTCTTTCCCCCGAGGGAGCGGGGGAGCAGGCTGACCATTCCACCGACTGAGGACCAGGGAATTCCTGGCCAATGGTGCCTGTGCAGATGCGCTGTCCCGTGGCCTTCCTGAATGAGAAGACAATAACCAAATTCATTTTTGCAGAGCGCCGCTCTTAAGCGCCCTCTCCTGTGGTTTCTCGACGTCCGTAACCGTCGGCCTCATTGTGGCCGAGAGAATCAAAAGGCCACCGAAGATAGGGCCAGAAGTAAAGCGGAGCAGGAAAGTATGTCGTTAAACTGTGAAGCAGCGCTTAAAACGAAGACAGTGAGAGAATAAGACACAGACACGAGCCATCATCATCATCATCATCATCGTCGTCGTCATCACCAGCCTATCTACGCCCAGTGCAGAGCATAGGCCTCTCCCATTAATTTCCAATTACCCTGGTCCTGTGCTAACAGCGACCAATTTATCCCCGCAAACTTCTTGATCTCATCTGCCCATCTAACTATCTGCCGCCCCCTGCAACGCTTGCTTTCTCTAGGGATCCACTCTGTTACACTTAATGACCAACGGTTATCTTGCCTTCGCATTACATGCCCTGCCCACTTCCATTTCTTCTTCTTAATTTCCACTAATATGTTCTTAACACGCGTTCGTTCCCTGACCCACTCCGCTCTCTTCTTGTCCCTTAATGTTACACCTATCATCTTCCGCTCCATCGCCCGCTGAGTTGTTCTCAATTTAAGTTGAACCCTCTTAGTGAGCCTCCAAGTTTCTGCCCCGTAGGTGAGTACCGGTAAGATGCACCTGTCATACACTTTCTTCTTCAGGGACAATGGTAGGCTGCATTCATTATCTAAGAATGTGTGCCGTATGCACTCCACCCCATTCTTATCCTTCTAATTATGTCTGCCTCATGTTTGGGATCCGGGGGCCACAACTTGGATTAAGTAGATATATTCGCTTACCACTTCCACTGCCTCGACACCAATCTCAAACCGCTGTGCTGTTCCTAGGTTATTGATCATTACTTTGGTTTTCTGCACAATAATTTTCAGGCCCACGGTTCTACCCTGTTTGTCCAGTGCGGAAAGCATGCTTTGCAATTCGTCCCCCGAGTTACTTAGCAAGGCAACGTCATCAGCAAATCTGAGGTGACTGAGGTATTCTCCAGTAACCCTTACTCCCACCTGTTCCCAATCCAACGTTCTGAATACTTCTTGTAAACATGCTGTGAATAACATTCACAGAGACTGTGTCTCCTTGTCTGACGCCCTTCCTTATAGGTATTTTACTGCTCTCCTTATGGAGGATGATGGTAGCTGTGGACCTATTGTAGATATCCTCTAGTATTCTTACATAATGCTCGTCTACCCCCTGGCTCCGTAATGCCTGAAGGACTGCTGAGGTTTGGACCAAGTCAAATGTTTTCTCATAATCTATGAAGGCTATATATAGGGGTTCAGTATACTCAGCGCACTTCTCTATCACCTGATTGATCGTGTGAATGTGGTCCATTGTTGAATAGCCTTTACGGAACCCTGCTTGTTCTTTAGGTTGACTGAAATTTAAGGTTGCAGAAATTCTGTAAGCAATTACCTTGGTAAGTACCTTTGTAGACGACTGACAGTAAGCTGATCGGCCTGTAAGACACGAGCGCTGACTATCAACTATCAACGGGTGTGACGTCATTGTATTTTTCCTTTATATTTCCGCAAGCAATAAATATTGCGCAGTTGATAGTCAGCGCTCGTGTCTGTGTCTTCTTCTGTCACTGCCTTCGTTTTAAGCGCTGTTTCACAATTTAATTATGAACCAGCTAGCCCAAACGCAAACGTTAGTTAAAGTATGCCGTAAGTGGGAGGGGAAGAGCGATATTCTGAGTCCGTGTGAGACATGCTCCGCGGAGGTGACGCGCTACCAGAAAACGCCAGAGTAGCGCGCGCCTTCTTGCGTTTGCTCACTTCCTGAGACAAAGGAAGTGTTCTCCTAGCAGAGGCTCTGCACCGCCAACGCCACAATTCAGAGGGGCGCGCCGCCGTCGCATTAGGGACTATCGCAGTCGTCCGCCAATTTTTTATTTATCTGCCCCAAAAGGCGGTTTCTTTTCCTTTTCCCCTCTCTTTGCGGCATGGAGAAAATTCTCTGATTGTTTTACTGTTTATTGTACTAGGTTAATACCAACTCAATTCGTTTTTCGGAACTTCTTGTATATATTTAGCGCTTGTGTTCCTACTTTTACAGGAAAAACAACATCATGGTTTGCCGGTACCACTGAACCAAATTTGCTTTCAAATATTCCTAAATTATGAAAATATTGTATGCCTCACATGTGTTTTCGAGATTTCGGCGCACGTTAAAGATCCCCAACTGGTCGAAATCAATCCGGAGCCCTCCACTACGGCGCTGCCTCATCGCCTGTGTAGCGTCGGCGCGTTAAACCCCACAATCAATCAATGACATGTATGCCTCAAAGTAATTTTTAACTGTCGACAATGTCTACAAACTAGAACCCACGTATTAGCCAGCGTACATCTAACTAAAAAACTTTACGTGGATACGAGAGAGAGAGAGAGAATAGTCTTTAATGATACTGGTGAGGTTAGCCTGGCCAAGGCTGCCTAGCTTGCTACACCAGATGCTATGAAAAAATGAAATCAATGAACAGATGATGATAATGACTGTGATGAAGATGGAGATGACGCGCTCATTAAGAGAGTCCTGTTTAAAGAGTCTGGTCAAGTCCTGTGCTTCGCAGGAAAGACAATAGAGCTTTTGTCGCCCGAGATGCTCGTTAGCGTTCGACCAAGAGCCTAGCACGTCACTTAGAGTTAGTCCTCTAGAAAGCGGACGACCCAAGGACACTAGAAGGGACGTTATAGCTTCTCTATACCGCGTACACTCACATAATACGTGGTTCAAGTCCTCGCGCACGTCACAAAGAGTGCAGAAGAAGGAAGCGGCCTGTTTCGGTACCACCAATCTTGTTGCCTCGCTTGTCGCTAAAAGTTGTCAAAAGAACATTCGTACGTGTCGCGGTTGACGATCAGTTTGAAAGCTGATAAAGCGGCTAAAAGTTGCTCCTCATTTCATTTTTGCGCACCTACGCCTCGGTGTGTCAAACTTGAGAAATACCAACAAACACATTTTCTGAGAACGCGACGCCCGAGAAGAATACTAAGGACGATGAAACTCAAGAGATGTGCCCGCACCACGCATTGCTGGAAAGACGTCAGTTCATTGTTCCTCTGCTAGCCACGCGTCTCTCTCACTTTTTCTTTCCACACTTTGTTGGTGGTTATAGCCGGTTCCATCGCGCCCCCAGCTCTGGTATATGTACAGGGGGGAAGTTGGGAGAGTTGCTAGTAGCGCGTCGTCCTGTGTATTTCGTCCTTAGTCAAAGTCTTTTTCCGAGCCTATTTTCACGATGTAATTTTTTTGGGTCACGTGTTTCAGCTCACACAAAAAAGTAACACCGACCTATAATACCGTAAAGGTCTTGTTTTCGAGTTGCGGAGACAGGAGAGGTCATCGTATCTGCAATATAACCACGCACAAATGAACATCAGTTTACGACAACTTGCAGAAATATTTTCTCTCCTGTTCTCTCTTTGTCTTTTCTCACCAAGTTTGTCTCTCTTTGGCCTCTATTGTACAATGAGCAGAAGAGGATATATTGCACAATCATTCGCCACTTACTTCGCGCTGCCGTAACTATTGTTTTTGTAGTTGCGGCATTGGGAAGTTAAAAAATGCCCCTCCTAATTTCGTGCTATCCTCGGCTTGTTCAGATATGAGTTTATCTTTGTCCACCCTGTATGGTGGCTTGAAACGTCGTCCCTGTTGAAACACAAATCACTGGGGAGTAATTCCCTGTGGTCCTCGGAGGGCAGCCGGGCGACTCCACCGCAGCCTTGTCCATAGATTCACGATTTTCTCCCATTCTCTCGCTCCCCGTACTTCCCGCTTTCACCCGTTTCCCCTCTTTTCTCCTCGTCTCTGAACCATCCTTTAGCAGTTTCCCCCTTCGCGACCTTCTTCTTCTGCTTGGAGTGCCTAAAACAAAATTAACCCAGTTTCTGACCTTCCCATAGGTGGTTGTTTTCTGATTTTCATTTTTTAATCATTTGCAACTTACATCTTTCTTTGCTCCAATGCTGTCGCTCCCTAATTTATTTCATTGTGCCTTTTTTTTCCTTGCCACGACTCATCTTTCATTCTTCTACATTAGTTACGGCCGAGGCCATTCTTTTGTGCCATTGTTTTTTCTTAGCATCCCAAAGACTCCAAAGACATTCGTTTGAGAAGCCAGAACAGACAACAGCTAATTTTCGCGTTCCGCAAGGTTCTCGCCGTCTTTTACATTCTCCATTTTATTTAGCTTCTGTGACTTTTGGGTTGGAGCATAATTACTTGCTGCCGATTGATTACTTTCGAGGAGGTTTACATCTTCACTTCCTTATACCCTCGTCCGGCAGACCAGCACTAGGCGTTCTCAATAGCTAGATTTTCTGTCGTACATTATTGCGCACATTTTTGCGGTGATCATCGCTTTCAGACTGTGACACAGTTGTCGTTTTTATGTTATTTTCTTTGAAGTCTCGGGGCCGGCTTTCACTCCGTTACTTTGTTTCCACTTTCTCTTGTTCAGCCCTCCCGGTTCAGTCATCAAGTATCGGCCACTTCTTGAGTGCCCCATTTCAAGGCGCTTTATTCTTGCCTGGCACTTGCAGACACATCAGTGTTTCTTTTTTGCTCCTAATCTCGGGCCTGTCATTTTTTGTGCAGGATATTTTCGGCTCGTCTTCCTTCCTCCCCTTTCACTACAACCTTGCTGTCTTATAGAACTCATCCCTTCACTACAGTCCCCCCTCTTTTCGTCTTGGCAGCGAATTGCGTTGCTCGCTCAGGAGAGATCGATTCGCCAGACATCGATACGACGTCCATGGACACGGACTGCGGGTAAAGCAACGCCGTCTCGCACGATAGTCTGCAATACAGTACAGCGAAGCGCACGATAAAGAGAAACAGAAGTAAGGCGAGCCACTAGCCTGTTTCTTCATTTTTTTTTTTTTTTTTTCAACAATGCCTTTATCATATATTCTTTTCTGTGGCTCTTTCGGACGCGTGTGTCGCACCACGGGGTGCATGCCTCTAGAAGTATTGCCGGTCGATCAATGCTGACTTTTTTCGATCGTTTCTTTTCCATTTGTGGTCTCATTCCTTTGTGCAACTAAACTTCGGGCCCTTGTAGCGGTGTTTTTTTATATAATAAGCAGTTCATGGCGAACTCTTTCAGGTTTTTTTGCCGCTGGTTTTTCGGCATCCCTTATTTGAATTCTGCATACCCTCGTGATGCCGTAGGGCGTACTCGCGCAATAAAAGATATATACCCTAACGCTCGTTGCAAAAATGTCTAGCACGAGTAATCTAAAAGTGGAAGTGTGCTCTCCCCACCAACCCAGCGCACCTTTACGGCATCGCGGACAGCTCTCTTAACCCCAGGCCACAAACTGAACCACCAATTCGTCATAGAGCCTACCTCCGAATAAAAGGTTTTTCTCATTTTCATACAGGACAACCACAGAGGCCGTGCTTTCTCAGGTATTCATAATTTTAGAACATTTCGGACCAGAAATAAAACGAAAGATCACTCCTTTCCTCAAGGCGAACCATAAACGATCATGCAATGGGGCACGGGCTATGGTTTCTGAAAACTTGCATGCCTACAGGTCGACTGCGCAGAAAACGCTAATAAGATCCGCCAGTTACCGCTGGACGAAGCCAGGCTTGCATCTGAGGGCACTTATATTGATGCGAAAGATGCCATAGAGCCGAAAGCTCCCCATATCTCTCCCCTGTAATTTTTAACGTTCATAGGAAAACAGCGAAGCCTCTCACCAACTTTTACCTCTCCGTTAGTGTACAAGATGAATTCTTTCAAAGATAAGAGATCGTACCAGCACCGGCAATGGTAGGCCCTCTACGAGTGCGGGAATAGTTCTAACATGAATTCCCTTATGTATAAATGATAATGGTCGCATTCCATAGTTGAATAATAGACTGCAATACGTCAGTTTTATTCAAGAATACAACCTCCTTGCTTTTATTGTTGCTTTCTTTGAGGTCAAATTTTGTTACTTTTATTCTTATCGAGCAATATGATCACGTGTAAACCACGTGTGGAATGTTTGGTTTCGTCATCATGGCCTCTCAGCGACTGAAGATACTATCAAATTTTTTTTAGAATCGGCACACTACTGCTTCTTTTTGCTTATTCCCTGAGAATTACGATTCGTCTCACCGATTTATTGAAACAAATAATTTACTGTAGCATTCATTGCCGTACACCCTTTCATTCAAACCTTCTTATTTTGAACAAGATCGAAAAGGCTTACTAAGCCATCAACAAAAACAAGTTTCTACTTGGAGGCACCCCTAACTTTGCCACCACTGTACTTCTTTGCGCCTCCAGAGTTTCGCTTTTTCCAACTGACTCTTGGCGGCTTTATTACGGTGGCCCGCACGCAGCTTCTGCTTACCACCTCGCCGCACAATGTGCTGGCCGGCGGCTCCCTTCACGTTAGCTTCGCGCCCGACCGAAGCATACAAGCGAAGGAGGAGGAACACCAAGATTTCTGGCTCTGTTCTAGTGCGTGGATGTTCTTGAACAGGTAAAAAAGAAGGAATCGAGGAGGATTTACCTCGCTGTGAACTCGTCGTCCGTACAAAGGACGACACGACCGGGTGGTTCTGCATGTTTGGATGCCTTCGAGATAAGCGCGGCACCGCCTATACTTCTTTTTCTTTTCTCAGCAACTCAAGGAGCAACGGCTCAACTCCGGTTTTTTAAAGCGCCGGGGCTTTAGGTCCAGCTCAAGATTCGAGTGTAGAAATTTAAAAAGTTCCTAGGAAGGAGAAAACTGCGCGGAAAGCGGGACGCCAAAGCAAGATTACAGGCAGTCAAATGTACTACAGTGTCAAGAGGGGTTCCTTTTTTTGAGCGTGCATTTGTTGCTGCTTGTATATAGCCGTAAAAAAAAGTTTTCCAGCATTTTTTTCACATTTTTGTCGTAAAGGTGAATTTCCCCTGGAAAAAAAGAGCGAGAGCTGCAAACCCTGAGGAGGGCGTGTGTGACTGAACTGCTGTTAGCCGCGTAACAGCAAAAAAGGGCAAATAAAAGAAGCGAGGAAGGAAGAATGAGCTGGGCGATACGTTAGCTATACCATCTAAATCAGAGCTCTTCAACGATGAGGACGCGGGTTCGATTGCCGGCCGCGGCGGCCGCTTTCTGGTGGAGGAGAAAAGCAAGAACGCCCGTGTGTACGATATTTCGGCGCACGTTAAGGGTGCCAGGTGGTCAAAATTAATCTGGAGCCCTCCCCTACAGCGCGCCTCATCGCCTGCGTTTCGTCGGCGCGGTACACCGTACAATCAGTCAGTTCTTTCATACTACGGAGATTGTGACGTTCATCGAACTGTTCCCACAAACTCCACGATGTGGGCTTTTTTTTTTTTCTTACTTCTTTTCTCCTCGTTCTTCCGCCTTGTTATCTATAGGGCATTTTCTACCATCCCCTACCCATTCCCCCGCCGAGTAGCATGTCAGTGTAGAGATTCTGGCAAACATCTCGGCTTTCTTCTTTAATAAAGAGCTCTCTCTCTCTCTCTTTCTTCAAAGTTTTTACATTGAATGACTCTGGCTTAATGAAGACAGTAATACAGTACTAAATGGACTTGGCAACTAGGCCAATTTTGACTGCTGCATTATTTTAGGAGGTAGCAACTGTGGCGTAAGGGACAGCATATCCAGCAGACTATCGTGCTGGTGTATGGTGTATAGGCTCCGTGCAGTCAAGTTTGCCGAGCGCGCGTAGCGCCATCTACCGCGCCTCCGCGCAACACTGGGTAGGCCGAGCCGCACCGTCCTCGCCGGCCGCCTGCTTTAGGAACTGTGCACGCGCCCTTGCAAGGGCGTCTATCAAGTGGTTAGGTGTACTTAAGTGGCTCAAGTTTGCGGAATACGCTGCAACGGCGACAGGATGGAGTGTTATCGACCGAGAGGCTTTAAAAAGAAACAAAGCGCTGAAGGAAACCTACCGCCTTCGCTGCCCTGAATCGTCCGAGTTGGAAAGGCTGGTCACAGCCGCACAGGCGGCACAATTCCGTGAAATTTTTAGAAAATACAACGGCGATGACTAACAAGCAGAGTACATGCTGCTGCCAAAGTAAAGTATATTGATTTGCCAGCTGTTAATACTCGTGAGCTTACAACAAATTTCCCCTCTTAGCAAATACCGCGTGCATCGGCAGTATTTGCCGGAAGCTTGGTTTTTCTGCTTTGCGCGTGTGTCTTTCGGGGCGTTTATAATGAAACTTCATGCGGCACGTAACACTCAGCTGTCGTTTTAACAGGGCTCACAATAGCAACTTCAGAGGACAATAAAAAATAAACGGAGTTTATGATGATTCTAATATTTGGAGGCCCCGCTTACCCCGTAAAAAGGAAGAGGTAGTCTTGGAGCGAAACCCGTGTACATTGCGAATGTATTCACGGAAAAAGAGACGGAAGGCACAGAGGTTGTAGTCTTTCGCTCCTGAGGTGATAATTGACTTCGTGCACGGAGCAAGAAAACGTGAAAACGTGCTCGCTCCGTGTTCTCGGGGTCGGACGAACTGGCACCAGCGAAAAGGAACTGTCAGGGGCGAGGAGCAAGAACGCATTCTGGGAGTGTTTGGCGATAATTCAAGCCGTGAAATTTGAAATCGTCGTCAGGTTCGTTTCCCGGCCGCAGCGGCCGCTTTTCCGATACAGGCGAAAAGCGAAAACGACAGCGAGTTCGAGATTCTGGCCACGTGAAAGATCCACAGGTGGTCAAAATTAATCCCGATCCCTTCACTACGGCGCGCCTCATCACCTGTCTGGCGTCGGCGAGTTGAACCGCACAATCAATCGAAAATCTTCGCCAGTTGGTGCGCAGTTCTCGATGCTTCCCACCCGCATGATCCACACTGGAGCCCGCGTATTTTGATCCAGTGAGACGGGCACCGTACTCGCGAAACCACAGCGTCCGATATTTCAAGTATGCGAATAAAAAGGCTTCTTTCCAATGCTGTGAACAGCTAATTAATTTGTGCTTTCTAGTGGGAACACAAATTCACTGAAAAAAACTATGTGGAAACGTGAAAACGTGCGCACGAATGGCTCCACCTGCGTTCTGGCTATGCATGGCAAAGTCAATATTGCTTGCCCTCCTCCTCCGTACGCGTAGTCAACAGTTCACACCTTCAGTCTATTCCTAGCCCGGTGCGGTAGAATTACTGTAGTATGTTTTAACAAATCTAAAACTTAAAAATTGCCTGTACTACAGTTCATCCGGTGCCGCCAAGCAGGAGCGCAACCGAAACCCGAGCACGCTGGCGAGCGGTGGCCGACCCAGTGTTTTTCTTATCCCCGATGGCGGCGCTGGGTGTCGCGGCTCAGTGTCGCCCTCTGTTCACTGCACGGCGCCTATACCTAATTAGCGAAAACTGTAATGGAAATTGTGCACCGAGAGTTATGTATACGCTAAAGGTAAGCTCCACCAATTTTTAGACAGAATTCTTGCATGATTCCTCATTCGGGGGTTGTCCTGTAACCTACTCACTAAATGATTTTCCTTTAAACAAGAAATATGCAATAAAAAAAAACTAGAGCGAGAGTAAAGTCAAACCGGAGCCGAAGGTAGGTAGCGGAAGTTTCCACCAGATTTACGTCAGCAGGACCTGTTTGCGGGCGCTCGTTAAAAGGACAAGTTGGCCATCGACCCAGAAAACCTAAACGAGTACTTAAGTGCGTGAGGGACCCAATGACGGCGACTAAGCACGGTGAGCGCTGTATACGAGCTGCCAGCGATCAGGACAGAGCAATGCCAGAGCTCTACGTTGTCTTTCGGAGACCGCCAACTGGGCACGAAATAAAGAATGCCACAACCAATACAAGGAGAAGAGGGCGGCGGCAGGGGTACGACTCTTAATTAAAATCGGCGAAAGAATCGATGAAACCCGCTTAGGGTAAACTGACGCTCTGGGGAAACGATGATTGTGTTCGCTCAACGTGAAAGAAAGGTCGCATAGCAGTCGACAAGCAGAGCCTGCCTGTCGATGTCCCGAGAGCGCGGAGAAGCTTCTTGGCCTGCCCGTCTATGTGCTGACACCAAACGGGAAAATGGCAGAGCGCCTATCGAGGCGGCGAGGACATAATTTGATATACGCTGCTCTTTCGTGCGTAATATTAGGGCGCCTCGCGTGCTGCTTACGGTCGCTGCCTATCGATTCCGAGTATTCGACGGGGTAGCCCGCTATCGTCCAAGCGGGTGCTTCAAAGCCCGGCCGGCCGCATGTCGGCTGCAATCGACCGTCCGCCATATGCCACGGAGACCAAGGGGCAAGATTTCCATTTGGTGTAACAATAGTTCTCCGTCGATTACGTGTGCGCGCCTAATTTTACAGCGAAGCTGTGTATGGCTTCGAGGGAGGACGAGGAATAAACGTCCCTGTGGAACAGCTCGCCTTGGAGAAGAGTCCTTATTCCAGGACTCCTTCACTCCGACTGGCTTCTTGGGCTGTCGTTAACAGCCATAGCTGGTCATTAGCGTCCGAGCTGGGCAGTGCTCTCTCCCAGTGCTCAGGGGAGGGGAAGGGAAGGGGGTCGGGGAGGGGGGTTCTTATTACAGCCCATATAACATGGTAAAGGGTGCCCTGGATCCTCGCAGAAATGGCATAGTGAGGAGTACAGGCAGAATGGGGGCCCCACGTGGGTGGGGAAAGGTGTTTCTTTGGATGCCTCGAAAGTGGTGTTCTTGCTCTTTTGTGAGATTTTTTGTGTGGAAGGATGTACATTGTTCGCTCCAGGCGGCAGTGCTGCGTGATTTCCTTGAAGGACAAGGGGGGACAGACACTCTACTGCTCGCCGAACTCCTGAGTAGCCCGGTGTGTCAGATCTCGGGCATGCTGGTAGGCGGCTTCGTGGCCGGGCACGTTGGCATGGGCTGGAGCCCAAATAATCCTTACGCGGTGTTGTGGAGAATTCTGCAGTGGAATTTTTGGGGCGGTCGGGGAGATGAAGCCGCTCGAGAAAGTTCTGCATGATTGTTGGCAGTCCTTAATAATGATCTCTGCAGGGGTTTGGGCAATTAATAGGCCGATGACCACTTCTACCTGTAGTGTACAAGCGGCAGGAATTGATGCACTTGTGAGGAGGGCTTGAGGTGTAGTCACAACAGTGGTCATGGCTCTCCTTCCGGGGTAGGAAGCTGCGTCTGTGTATACTGTGGTGGCGTTGTGGCCGTAGCGTTTGAAGGTATCTTTCGCTCTCGCGTCTCTGCGATCCTGGTGGTGTGTAGAATGCACGTTCCGGGGCAGTGGGGCCACATCAATTAATTAGCGAATCTCATGAGGAAGCTGAGTCGCATCCACCTGGAAGTGTTGAAGTGGTGAGCGCAGGCACAGTTGGTCAGAATTGTTCTGCCGGTGCAGGTGGAGCTGACTTTTAATCTCTCACCTTCAGAACGGCTTTGTAGCCGTAGAGGAAGTCTAGACTGAGTTTGTAGGTGCGTTCCCCGCAGTTAAAGCCATTCACTTGTTTAAGCATGGCCGTATGGCTACGGTTCCGTGCATTTTTCATGTGCGTGAGTGAGCTTGCTTAGAAGCTAACGTTATGGAGAATCTTCAGTAGAAAACGGCTGAAACTGTTGTTTTATCGAAACTTTCCCCGAAACAATTTTATTGCGATCGTTCGCTAAGACAATTCCATCTTTGCCCTGAGTTTCATTATTTGTCGTAATCGCTTCAGAGTAAAGTAGTAAACGTTACAGAATTACCGCCTGCTATCAATGCTGCGGTTCTAGAGTAGGAGTATGGTTATGGAAAGCGGCTGTAAATCTTGTCTCGTCGAAGCTTTCGCAAGAAAACTTGCAAGTTGGCGCTAAGACAACTCTATCATTGCGCTGAGTTATTTTATTTACTTGTCGTAATGGGTCATTTTACAATAAGTGAGCTTCTTTGTACCTATGGTCACTACACGACAGCTCTGTGTAGTGTAGCAAACAGCTTCTCTTGGTATCCACCTTCACAGACTGGAGTGGCTCATAAATCTTTTTCATCCCTAGGTAGCCTGGAGAAAAGTGCAGATATGGATACCTCGTACTATATAGTCAACGTGGTAATGATCTCGTAAGTGATATGCCTGCGCAGGTATACCAGGACGTAATAATCACGACAAGTCTGGTCTGATGTGAAAATGTTAGTACATTGTAGCTGTAGTAAAGATAAATCCTAAATGATTTCTCCGGAGGTCGCTCAGGAGATACGGATCATGTATTGACTCGATCCCCAAAGGTAACAGTAGTAGGTAATTTCTGTCTCGTTTGATCATGTGGGTCTGTTTATTTCCACGAGCGGCAACTTACGTCGCGGAAAGCTTTGAGGTATCGACAGAGGTCGCACGGGAAATTTAACATACCCACCACACAGAGCACGGACAGAACACAATCCCGAACATCTCCGCCAACATAAAGCGCGGACACATGGACGACTGGTGCATGCGATTCGCATGTGACTGATCGTTACGACTGATCGTTAGGACCGGTTTTGGCGTCGTTCGCTGTTCGGAGGAGACTCACGACGTGCGACTGGCAAGCCAGATGCAGCCGTGCCACCGTTGCGACCGTCGTGCGGCCACAGCCAATGAGAGCCCGAATGCGTCATCGCTGAGAAATTTTCTTTCAAAGCCCTGAGGTGGCGCCAGTGGCAACTCCGAGTGTTTTGTGGGGAGAAGCCAACGTTTTTAGATTAGGTCAGTTGGCAAAGAGCGATGCCTGCCAGTACCGCGGCGCGGGCCGGTGCTGCCAGCCGACCAGGCGGTGGCGCTGCGGTAGCGTTGAGATCGGTTTCGGCGCGTCGTCTGCTACTCCTTGCGTGGAAAGGCGCCGGTGAACGACCACCACACACCGTTAACGTTCTTCTATGACATGCAAAATCCAACTTCTATCTAATGTTATGCTTTAGTGACAAAAGCTATACATTTTTAACGACATTATGACGAGAAACAAGCAGTACTGAAGACGAAAAAAAAAAGGCGAGGCAAACACTGCACAGTCCGCTTGTCTTCGGCTGCTTCCCGATTAAAGGGCCGTTTATTTTTCCCCAGTACGGGATCCCTTGTAGCTCAATAATATTTAAAGCATACCCGAACACGTCTTACGCTACTGAAACTGCGGAAAAGCCTACAATAGTCAACCATCTACTTGGAATCAAGAAAAGACGCCCCGTCATTTTTATTTATTCTGTGGAAGCAAATGCAGTAGGTACATTTTCCCAGGAACATATTTACAATCCCAACAAAACTGATCAAGCGAGCCGCTTGGAAACGAAGTGGTGCAACAATAGTTGGATTTATTAATAAAAAATGAAAGAAGCTCCCACGAACGCGTAAGACTTGAAGGCAGTGAAGCTGGACGCAACCTTCACGACCATCACGAAGGTTTAGGTTCACGAGTGCATCCGATTTGTTTCTTCTTCGCTGCCGCAACTACCTTGACTTCATCATTGTTGCTAGAAGTGTGAGCTTTCATTTTTTTAAGTGATAATCATTGGACATGACCTTGGAGGGGCGTACGTGTCTTTCTTGGTTGATTTATTGATCGTAAGGTTTAACGCGTTGCGAGCTAATCTAAAAACGTTGGGAGCAGCTCAACGTTGCCGCCGCCGCCGACCCGTGCGCTCTCCGCCTGGTAAACACACCAGTGGTAGAGAGAGAGAGAGAGAGAGAGAGAGAGAGAGAGAGAGAGAGAGAGAGAGAGAGAGAGAGAGAGAGAGAGAGAGATAACCACTTTATTTTACGGCTGGGTCAGGGGGAGGAGGTGGCGGTGGCACAGAGGGCCTCCGCGACCTGTTGGGCCCTGGAGACGAGGGTGGTCTGGGTCTCCAGGGTCGAGCTCGGCAGGGCCTGCCCCTAGTGGGTGGGTGTGGGGAGAGGGCGAAAAGGGGAGCGCGGGCAGTCACAGATCGAGTGTAGTTGAGAGTCCCGGGCGCCTCAGAGTGGGCAGAGTGGTGAGGGAAAGAGGGAAGGGTGTGAGTAGGAGAGGGAGGCTCTGCAGAGGAAGGAGTGCGTTTGGAGGAGGCGCCAGGTTCTGGCCTCCTCCTGTGTGAGGCTGGGGTGCATCACCCCCCCTCCTTCCGCTACAGCACGGGCGAGCGGAATCGTGGGCGTTAAATGTTTTCACACCGCTGTACTGAACACATAAAAATGCAATGTATAACGTAATAGCACTATAATTTTCACTTCGAGTTGATAACTGTTTTCTTTTCCTGCTCGGATTTCTCTTGCACATATCTCAATCGGCCTGAGTGCGCCTAAGCAGGGAGGCAACCATGGAGCAAAAACAGTGGGCAGAGCGGCGCCGACGACGCATCGCACGCGCGGCATCGGTCCAGGTGTCTCAAATTCACGCGTACGAATAGTGGTGGAGACCGTCGTAACGATCAGTAGCAGGCGTAATCGAATGCTCTAGTCGTGCATGTGCCTCGCGCTTAACGCAATCCTGAAAGCCACTGCCAGAACTCCTCGAAAAATCAATACAATGCATGAACAAAACGAGTTATTTTTTAGCTAGCAAGCCCAACTGTTCGTACACCGAATACAAAAATAGGCATCCAGACTTGCGAATGCATCGACCAGAAGAGGCTATGACACGAAATACAGCTTCGAAAACCGAGCGTCACATTTCATAAATGTATAACGTTGCATAGGGCTATCATTCTCAAGCCATTACATAACTGTATTCAGTGGGCGAAAAAAACTAAAAGAACCCTTGAGCTTCGTCCATTTTAAATAGCCCATAGGTGTCCCAATAGATTGCCTTGGTTTCGCGGGCAAGCTTAGTAACCGTACAGTCCTCTCAGTCTTTTCGCGGTGGGTCCAAGCGGGACAGCCACCAGCATGTCGGAAACATTTTCCAATCTTCCACTCTCCAACTATTTGCATGAAAGGTGCCGTAGCAGATGAACTGTACTAGGAATGCAAACGTAACCACCCGTCGATTTCGTCAAAGGAGGATTCTCTTTCAAGGAGTCAGACACTCAAACACTTATCATTACTGCCCGCCTCTGTAAAGCCGTTTGATTCTAAGTTCCGGTGGTCAATGTTTTTTTTCTCTCACAGAACTTTTCTTTTCAGTGTGAAGACGAAATAGATCTTAAACTTAGTAGTGCTGTTTGCAGTAAGTTGAAAGTAGTGGCGCTTCAACAACAGCTCGAGAAAGATAAAAGGCTACTTAAAGCAATGAAGAAGATTTGGATAGTTGGTTTTGCCGCCATTCGTTAAATGAACATTTCGAATAGTTTGGCGCATTTTTTGGTCCCCTAAAGATCGAATCAACTATGTTAACTATGTTAACAAGTCAACTATGTTAAATAACCAAATTCTTTTCGTCCAGGACTCACACCGATGCCCTCGGGGACCACATTTGCTGTCATCTTGATAATTGCGCTAGAGACAGCTCTTCATCAAAATGCAAGTTATCAGAACAAAGTAAACAGCACGAACATGTTTTGGACAAAGGGGATAATTCCCTCTGTCACCTACATTGTTGTTTCCTACTCTGTTGCTCTTTAAAGCTTTGTGCTTGTATCAACGTCCGCAAGAGCTCGTTTAACAAAGAAAAACGTGAACCAAAGGGTTCGCGTTTTGAATCAGTTAGTTGGTTTCATAGAAAAATAGCCAACAGGTTTTGATGTGTTATCACTTCCTTAAGCTTGTCCAGCTGAACATGGTTCTACTACAGTTGGCCAGAGAAGGACCAGCACAATAAAAATAAGACGGGGGGCGGAGGCACACGCACATCAATTATCTAGGTTTTGCAGAGTAAAAAATGAACACAGGGACACATGCTGCGAAGCCGTTAGAAAAGGCCAGTCATTCTAGACCAAATGCCATGGTCACGTGTAAGTGCTGCAAAATTTGCTAGAAAACACATTTCTGCAATTCGGGGAAGATCATTTTCTTACATTTTTTAGCCTTTCGTCAAAGTCATTTCGAAAATACGAGTGACATTTTCTGATATTTACTTATCAGTGCCTTTTCGCTCTTCATGCCGGCGTCTTAGCTAGCTCAATGTCATCCATCGGGCGTCTTCGCGTCAGATATACGAGTACCTCACCGGAACGCCGCTAAATATCGGTATCGGTTTTTCTCACCGACAACCCCATAACGTAGCCGTCGCACGACGGCCCTTTGCTAAAGCGAGAGGAAGCGGTAATCCAATGAGCTCGGCATCAACGGAGCTCCGGTGGCAATCGGAATCTCGTCAAGACATTCGGGTATCCATTGACTCGCACCATACCACCGTGTATGCGAGACTGGGCTGCTAACTGTGACAGGGAAAGCAGAAAATGGAAGCATTAAAGTAGACAGCATCCTGCTACGCAGATAAGTAAAGAGTAGGGAGGAAAAAGAAAGCAACATTAGAGAGATAGAGAGAGGATAAGCGGGAAGAAAGAAAGAAAGAAAGAAAGAAGAAAGAAAGAAAGAAAGAAAGACAGGAAAAAGAAAGTAAGGCGGATATGCACGGGGAAGAAAAAGCCCGTTTCAAATGGCGGTCGTCTTCTGTAGATGAAGACAGATGCTCTCCGAGAGAACGGTAAGTGAGAGTCGTGACGCCAGTCATGGAGGCGCGGATAGAGAGATCGAAACTGAAGCGCGATCAGGGTTAGCGTTAGTCGAGGCGAGCGGGTAAGGCACAATGACAACCCGTATGCTTGCGGACGCTGCGGTAAGCATACGCGCGTCATGACATGATTTCGAGCTCCGGGCAGCGTCTCCGACGCTTACAGAAAATCGTTGGACAACTAGGGTGGATCGGCGTTTCGATTTGGCCCTTCAGGATAGACGGCTCGTCACAAATAGTGTTCACAGAAAACGCAAAACGTGAAATCGATTCCAAAATGACCAATAAGTGCTGTATAGACTCGCTTCTAGTGGCCGCAGGTCCCCCATTCTTTTGGGAGAGTTATATGAGAACAAAATTCATTACCTATGCTTGGGTCTT
This sequence comes from Haemaphysalis longicornis, assembly GCA_013339765.2. Lineage (NCBI taxonomy): Eukaryota > Metazoa > Arthropoda > Arachnida > Ixodida > Ixodidae > Haemaphysalis > Haemaphysalis longicornis. The sequence continues at coordinate 122,643,440 of CM023450.1, forward strand.
TGGTTGCTTGTTGTTGTTGTTCTTGTAAACTTGCTTTTGCTACAGAAATGCTCACACAGCTGAATTTTTGCGCTTATATACGTTCCTTTGTCCACGTGTTTCCGTAAGCTCGCCTAAACAGCTGTGTTCCAGATAACGCCACCTGCATGCCGTTAATCGTCAAAGATTCCCGTCAGCTTGAGGCTCGCGTATACGTGGCTTTTCAAGCGGACCCCTAGAAGGAGCTCGCCGAGTAGGATTCACGCCGGGTAGGATAACGGTAGGATGCGCCGAATAAACCTCCACTTCTCTTTTTTTTTCCTCCCTCGTCAGTCACCGAAAATTGTCTTTTTTTTTTTTCGGAGCGCAGAATTTGTGCTCTGACGGGGAGGAAACTCAATCGGCCGGCCTGCGAATGCGCTGGGTCAAAGGCACGTGGCGCATCCTGCCAGGAGGTGGCCGGCGGATTCCTCCGTCGTGTGAAAGCTCCTTGCAGCCACATCGCAAATTGGATCCACTCAAATGTGGGGTAGGGACCACGACCCCTTCCCTTCCCCCACGTTTTCGAGCTCAGGGGAAGGGGGTATGAATTAGGCACTAAACCTATCCATCATAAATAACGACTCCATGTATAGTTCAAGCCCTGAGGGCTTTGCGCGCAGACGGGGGGGTGCGAAGTTCACCGCAGTGGAGGGCTCCGAATTATTTATTTATGACCGCCTGGTTAATCTTTGACGTGCTCCCAAATCCGACATACGGGAGGTTTTGGTTTTCGCCTCCACCCGAGGAGTGGTCGCCGCGGTAGGGAACCGAAGCGGAATCGAACACGCATCTTCTGGCTCAGCAGCGCCATCGCCTTAGCCACTGAGTCCACCGCGGCGGGTAATTCTGTATAAAGGGAGAAATTGAACGGAATTACAAGTACGCTTATTCTGCATAACTTGTGTTTGACGCAACGAAAAGTCCATATCTATGGCGAAATAAACAAAAGTCATAACTTCGAGACCGATGCGGCACCACGTTGCAAATCTGTGTGAAGCCACGCCGATGGTTCTTAAGGATCCCGGTCAACATGCATGACGTTTTAAACTGGTTGCTCCCTGCTTCCGAAAACTACAGTTACGAAAAAATTACAAGTGGTAAAATACGCAGCGAAGCCACAAATATGCTTTGACAAATTCAGTTCCGTGTCCCTTGAACCTACGCCGAAACCTCGATACGCAAAGTTGCTTGTCTTTCGCTTAAAAGCAGAGTAGGATAGTTGCTTCAACAATACAAGGCACTTTCCGTACCATGACGGAGCCAGCAGGACCGCTTCCGCCATTGTCCGTTTGTTGTAACAGCCATACAGTTCACTATGCAGTTTTGTAGGCTTTTCGCATGCCCAGTTTTCCCGTCATCTTCGTTTTTACTACGCGAGGACGGCGCCTACGCAGAAAAAAGCAAAAAAATTATAAAGGCGTTACTCCTAATATTAGCTAATAATTTAAAAATATGGTCAACGATTTATCGCTGCCCGAGAACATAGGAAAGATATCGTTGGAGAAGCGTATGTCCGCTTGGTGAATGTTTCGGGCACTGCACTGCTTTCTTCTTTTTCGTGGTGTTTTGCCAGCATTCACGCGAGAAATAAAAATAGCGTTGTAAGGGGCAAGGTAAAAGTAGGGTCATTTGGTACGTAACCGGATTTGGATGCGAAGAGGGTAGACATGAGGATCGAGCGCGGGAAATCGAAACGGGAAATTAAAAAAAAACTGCAGCACTACCTTGCCGCGAAGGTACTTCGCAAAGAAGCCCATCACCCCGTCAGGTGCAGTTTCGTGGTTGACACGGTTGCCTGTCAACCGAGTACCGCACGCCACGGCAAACGGGAACAGTTGATTCGTAGCTGGCAAGTTCCCTGTTTTTACTATTATTGGTTGCTGTTGTTGAGTCTTATCATTTTCCTAGCGTTATCACGCACAAACTTGTCACCGCAAGGCTCGCGGCAAATGAATACACCAACTAGTGGGAAAACCGCGAGACATAACGCGAGACAGTAACGAGGGGTTCCACTTGACAGTGCGGGGGCAATGGAATGCGGCAAATTTAGATTGACTGGGACGAACCTCAACCATGTTTATCGTGCGAACAACAAGACGGAAAAGGAAAGGCTTAATGGGTGGACGAGGAGAGAGGGAGAGAGAACAAACTTTTATTTTACGCAGCACCTAAGTCCAGGTCCTAGTTTGAATTCAATTCACCGGGTCCACATAGTACTGCAGGATTCCAGGATTCCCGTGTGATCCGGTGCACATGTTCATAGAGAGGTTCCTGCGCAGCCGGGATGATTAGTGTCGACGGGGGAGACAGCCAGAGCTCCCAGGAAGTGATGGAGGCGAGGGGTGGGGCAAGATATGGCGGGGTGCAGCCCAAATAAGAATGAGGGATGGATGGGTAGGAAGAAGAGGTGGGACAGGAAGGATGGCCAGGGCGCCGACAGATGCGGTGAAGAATGTGATGGGAGGGGAGGGAGGAGCTTTGAAGCCTGCCGAATTAGGCACGCAGCCTCACCAGTTAGACGGGAACTGGGTGGGTGCGTACAGGGTGCGTGATAGGCGTTGGGCGTGAAATTGGTAACGGCGGGAAGCGCGGTGCTGGCTGAGTACGCACCTTCGGCGGGGTGGTACAGTGTAGGCCAGGACATGGGCGGACCCGGGAAAGGTGCTCTGGTAGCGCATTTGCTAGGGCGTTTCCGCACGTGCCAGCGTGGACAAGGACCCAACCACTGTGAAACGTGGCGAAGGATTTTGCAGCAAGTATCGAAGTGACCAAGTCAGTGGTGTGTGGGTGGGTCTCATGGGGAGCTAAATTACGAAGGGCTCCTGATTCGGCGAGGAGAGAGGAAAGGGGCATTTAAGTGGAGGCAGCGTCTTTCGACTACATCTGCAGTTGAAGCAAGCAGATACGTGGCCAATTTTCTTCCTCCGCTCGACAATTGGCTGCCAGGACCATTCGGAGGCTTTTTAAGGGAACCGTGCCGAGCTGGTTTAGAGAAAAAAAATCAGGCAGTAAGAAAAAACCTTCTTGTTTTGAATGCTTAACCGGTGCTTCTGCAAGATTTCTTCTTTCTTCATGTTTAACCCATAGAGTTTCATACAATAATAACTAGAGGGGAAACTGGCGCTAGTGTCAACGCGAACATGGCAGCGGCGCTTACGCTTCAATGGGAATGATGGGTAGTTATGGAACCGGATTGCGTAGGATCGAAACAAGGCTTCTGGATGCGCAAATTGTGTTTTTGACAAAAAAAAAAACTGTTATTGTCCGGTTCTCCATTTACAAATTACATGGCGAACAAAAAAGTTAGTGACAAAAAACTGGTTTTGTACGAAATAAAACGCCGCGTTAAATAAAAAGCAGACGCGGAGTCGAGGAGGTTTGCGGAGCAGGTTTGCCATTTGCCGCTAACTACAGCAGGACGCGGACTTCTTTAAAAAGTACTTGTAAAAAGTTTCGGCGCTGGTGGTTTGTAATAGGAAGCGAAACGTTTTGTGCTCATAAAAAAAAAGAAACCGATTACCTTTGGAGAAGTTATTCCTTGCCTGAATTAGTGACATTCATCAAGCTGCGTTCCTATCAACCGCGCGATAATACTGGTCTACGCCGTAGGAGCCGGCGTTCGCACGGAAGGTGTGGCTGTTCGGGCTGTTCCAAGCGATTCGCAACCATCGTTAGCTTCGACAATACATTGCTCTGCCGAATAAGCAGCGCCGCAACTCCTAATTCGCAGACAACTTCGCCGCACAGAGCGCCGTCATTTGTGTTTTCGTGCTCGCTGTGCCGGCAACGAATTGATAACCCACCCAATTCGCAACTCTAGTTATAAACTTTCTACTCAGGGTGGTCGTCAGTGCGCGCGCGGCATGCAGTTCAAGGAGAAACATATTTTTGATAGCTTCTTCCAACACACCGCATAGGCAAATGCGTTGATGTAAATCCAAAACGAAAACAAAACTGCCTGCAATCCATAGTAACTTCCGCAAGCCATCGAGCGTCAATCCGAATTCACAACTACCCATCACGCCCGTTGAGGAGTACGATCGCAGCGCCAGTTTCCCCTCCAGTTATTTGTATGAAACTCTATGGTTTAACCACCGCGCGGTGTTAAACGACGTTGGTAAGATTCGATACGCCATTTTTATTTTCATGATATCTACAAACGACTAGTTTTTCGGTTTACTGGAACACGAAACGATGATAACCCGTTTAAGTGTGCGAGTTTTTGCTGTTATGGTCACCATCACCTCTTCGGTTTTTACAGATATCCATTTCTTTCGTTAGGAACTGCCCTCAGACTAAACACTGGGGTTAGAATATCATAGATATAAATTTCGCATGGCCAGCCGATAGTGTTGAAGGTAGAAGACGCAAGGTGTTCCTTAGATCTTATATACTTTCCTGCAGAGACAGTATTCAAGATAGGAGGTTCGTAAGGATGGTTTCCCGAGTGAACCCTACGCGTTTTTGTTTTTCTGTGGCGCACACACAAAAAAAAAATCGCGGCGAAGAGCATATGAAAAAAAAAAGGGGACACCGCAACAGGGAAAAGGTAGCTCATGAACGGGTAACACAAGGTAAGAGCTAAACTAGCCCAGCCGAATGTTTCCAGTACATTGAGCGCTTCTTTCTTTAATAGTACTCGTGTCATAGCACCCGTAGAGCTTATTTTGTTTGTGGTGCAATTTGAAGGTGCACACAATGCATATCAAACAACCAGCCCAGTAAGCCGCTCTGCTGCGGCAGAAGGGGACGCGGGCTTTCCCTCGCGACACTGAGATCATGCTAGGAGGCCGCGTCGATTTCAACATTTCAGTTCTATAACAAACCTTTAAATTCCAATAAGCAATTCAATTCCTATCTGTCCGGTCCTGCAACTTCTTCAAAAAGAAAAATGCCATAGCCGATTTAAGCAGGCACGCGTGCGGCACGCGTATAGTACGGAAGCAGGCAGCAAATGAGAAATAAAAAAAAATTGGCCGCGTATCTGCTCCTTTCGTCGCAAATGCCGTCAAAATACGACAGTCTATCGGCTTTTGCGAAGTAAATGCCTCCCTTCGCTTTCCCGCTCACCTCTCATGTTGTTCCCCTTGCGTCGCGCTCCTCCCAAGGTAAAGACGCCAAAGGTTTGCTTAAATCATTTTAAATTTCCCGCGTTCCACTGCTCCAAACCGGGTGTCTCGATGCGAACGCTGCCGTACGGCGAAGACGCGCGTTAATCGAGGCGCCCTACTTCAGCGTTTATAGAACCGCGTTTCCCTACTCCACGTGCGTTGCAAGCAGAACGTGGAACCTACCTAGTGGAACCTTGCGTAACTGTTGCCGGTTGATTTCTTAAAATGGCGCCAGAAGCACCAGAAGCTATAGTGGCGCGGGCGACAGCAGGCGACGGCGGAGTGAATTCTTTTTCTGCAGTTGATGAAGTATTTAATTTCGCAAAAGTCAAGAATGTTTGATATCTTAATAAAGGAACACTGCAAATATCACTTATTTATTTATTTGTTGTCTCATATTTGCGTAATGTCTTGTTCTTCTTCAACAATGTTGACAAGTATGAACATTCCACCGGACATAGACGAGTAGATTTAGCTGTGACTATATAAGACTATTGCGCAGGGATTGTTTTGCTTTGGCCGGGTGGCTGAATCGGGTCACAGACAGACAGACGGACAGACAGACATACAGACATACAGACAGGCCAAAATTTCTGGGTTTAAGTAGCCCAAGAAAGACTATCGTCTTTATTGCCCATCTCGGACAGCAACACAAGGTACCAGGTACAATGACAAAGAAAAAAAAATCACAGTAATGCCGCCATGCCCCCCAGGGCCGGTGTTGTCATTTAAAATTCCCTAAGCGTAGTCAGGGGTTCAATTTTAGACAACCACTCTGGCGGAGAGTTCTTCGCTCTCTGAACTTCAACAAACTGTGACACACTTTCCCTAAAATACTGTCTCGTTGGTCGCGCGTCGACATCGCAATGCAGCCAAGCCATGCGAGAACGCCAAATGCTGTGCAGGCCTAACAACATGACACTGTCAAATGGTACACCATCCTCTCTATCAATGCACAAAAAAACGAAAATCGTCTTTAAAAGAAGAAAGGGTAATGAGATCGAAAATACGAACGAAAGACGCTTGCACTCGCACTGATGTAGATGCCCTTCGCGGAAACGAAATAAAACAGACATATATTGAAATGGCCAGTGTTCTCTGAATCATTCCCAGAAGCATACCGACTGCAACGTCAAAATAGTATAACAACCGTCCCGATGTTTCCCTTGCTACTTACCTGCACGCTTGTCCCAACTGTGAAAATTCACCGTTCAGCTTGTCCTTTTTCGTTTTTGTAACGATCCGCCAAACCAAAAGCTCGCTCACCCGAATGTAAACAGAAAACAGGAGAAAATATGCGAGCGGGGAAATCGGAATTACGATTCATTTTTTTTTTTCCCGACCAAATGTGTACGCTGATAGTGCGTGCGGCGGAACAGAAAAACGTGTTTTTTCTGCGTGGCTGCACCGAGAGCGGCAGTAACTGCAGCGGATGAATGCAGATGCGCACATGCTCATGCTCAAGGCTCCGAGTGTAGACACCTGGTGCTGACAGCACAAGAAACACAGCGTCTTCAAAGATGTGCAGCTCCCTGCGCCGTATTTTCGAATATACTGGGTGGTATTCTGGAATCGCAAAAATTTTCGTTCGTTGCCCGTGTTTCCTTGGGTACGCAAACTGTAAGAGGACGGTGACGTATGTGAATGTAGACCTCTGACAAAACACCGTATGATGCTGACGCGGAGTTTACGAATATTAAGTCGAAGCAGGCCTGTATATAAATAAGCGGAGAAGACCAACTACCACCGACTTTCAGGGGCTCAGAACGAGGAATAAACATGTTCAGGAGGCGGACCATCTCTCTCTCTCTCTCTCTCTCTCTCTCTATATATATATATATATATATATATATATATATATATACCCAGGAGGCCGCGGGCCTGCCACGAATAGGCTGAACATTATTAACTTGTAAAGAATAATGTTCCACCTCGCGCACACGTACTGCGCACGCTTGATTGGCAAACAGCCAGCGGGCCATAACTCGCATCTCAAATAACGACGAAGCATACGGACAGGATATTTCGTGGACGACAGGGAAAGCTTATGCCACCTTTATCGGCTCAGCGTCGCAGTGTAGACCTACAAAGATACCTTGACAGGGATAAAGCAGCACTATTCCCAATTTGAGCAAATTAGGAGCATAAAAAATTCAATGTAAGCATTTCTACAAAAAAAAAATATGTCGGCTCCTGATGTTGCCTCCTGAGAGAGAACCACGGGCTAAAGACGATGGTTTCCTCCATCTTATACGCAAATGCTGTAGGGTACCGTTTTTCGTGAACAACATTAGCTTTTGCCAACAACGAAAGCTTTTTTCAACCACTATAGCTTTTTTTAACAATGATAGTGAACACTCTGGAACAAAAGTTATCCGGCGAAAGTTAGCGCACGTGACTCACCTAACCTTATCTGAAGCCAACAAAAACTACAAATAGGCTTCCAAAGACATTTCACTATGCGAAGACAAAGACTGTTGACCTTTATTCAGAATAAAACAAATAAGAAGACATGTTCTATGAACATTTGTTTCTCTGTTTCATGCCGTTTCGCTTATTTGTGATAGTGGAAACATAGGAGCAGCAGAAGCAACAGTAAAGAACAATTTGGCATTCTAGATGGTGTGGAAGGCGAGTGAATTAACGCTATCCACGGGGAGCCTTGTGGGAGGTTCAGACTCTGCTATTTAATGGAGAACGAACGCTCTGGGGAATAATTGACACGGACACGAATGGTTGTCATTTATTATTTACCGAGGGTAAACGCCGGTTGTGCCTGACACCGTTTGGAAGCGTAGAAATAAACCGAAGAAGGGGTACCGCTTACGAAAGGTCGTAAACAACGAGGCAGGGGAAAGTTAACGCTTAAGGTGCTGCAAGAGCTGCCGCAAGAAGTGCTTCTTAAGGCCCCTAGAAGTACCAGACAGAAGCGCCACCCCGCACGTAATTGGCCATAAAAAAGGCGCTCCACGAGATTTTTGTTCTTCGATATTTTCGGTATTTTGAATTCCGAGTCTATGCCCTTCTATTCGTTTCTGGGAAATGAATACGATAGTGCATATTTACAGCTATTCGAAATTTCTCATATGATTCGAAAATTCCAGAAATAATTTTGATGTAGTTTTAGTACTAGTATAACAAAAAAAACCTCTAAAAGCTAGGCGACGAACCGGAGAAGACACACCCGCGAACCTATCTATTCTATTACGATCTCTTATAATTTCTCAGTCCAGAAATGAACAGGTCGTAGAATAGTGTTGCAACTTATTTCCCTACAATGGCGTGGTCAATACGTCACTTATAGCAGACGTCTGCGTCCAAACATTACCAGACTTTCTGCGTTAGAAATTTTCCCTCACTCCTTCCGAGAGAAAAAAAAAAAACTTCGGGAGGACAGGTTTTTCTGTGTGCTTTATGTCTTTAAAAGAAACACGTTAAACTTCCCCTACACCATTTTCTTTATCCCCCCACGTGGAGAAAGATAAATTCCCCAATCTCTACAAATTGTGATTAATTGATTATGAGGTTTAACGCGCCGGCGCTACACATGCGATGAGGAACGCCGTAGTGGAGGGCTTCAGAGTAATTGTAAGCACCTGGGGATCTCTGACGTGCGCCGAAATCTGGAGCACACCTGTGTTTTTGCTTGTCGCCTCCATCAGAAAAGCGGCCATCAAGGCTCTACAAATTTCAATGGCGCTTGTTCATTTCAATCACCTGGAATACCACGTCACCACGTACAAGCCTTATCTTTCGCTGCAGTTCAGCTAAAGATTCGGGCATTAGAGCTTTCAGGCAGTTGGACTCGAAGCTATGCGTTCGTAGCGTGTTCCTTCGCACTCACTGATCGCGTTACTCGGGAAGCCAGCAGTGACGAAGAATTTCGGAAGCCCCAATCAAAAACCCTTTTTTGCACGGGAGATTAATGACGCACCGCTTCTTCACTGCAGCCCCATGGCCAATGACTTCATTGTGTCCATTCACTAGTATATATGCCGGATATCAGGCTTATAAGTCCCGTGCACGATCGTCTACTGGCTACGGCAAAAGTGCGCATCGATCACCATAGGTTTCGGGCAGATTTAAATTGTAACCCGCTCAGACGCACACTGGATATATGGCACACTCATCATCTTCCGAAGTCATCCTTTCCCTCTAACCTCTAGCGCGCTCGAACGCCTCCCGCAGAGGCAGCGGGTGACAAACGGCTCCTCCACACCGGAACCATTCATCTTTTCTGGCACAGCACGGAAGCGGCAAAAAGCGCCTTCTTTCCAAGCTGTGGCGGAGCTTGGACGAATCTTTTGTAACCCGGTTTTCTGCGAAAAGTACGTGTGCGCTTCAGAGAAATTCGCCTGGCACGTTTTCTCCTCAATCTTTGCTGGTTGGTTTAAGAGGTGTGCAGACGGACGACCGCCAGCGCCGGGAAAATTTTAAGACGGAAAATGAGCTCCACCTGGTGGGAGAGCGTGTCACAGGTGAAAAAACGAAGTTATATTCTGTGTGTGTGCGCGCGCGTGTGTGCGCCTGTGCACGTGAGTGTGTGTGTGCAGGTGCGTGTGCGTGAGCGTGTGCGCGTGTGCACGTGGGCGCGTGTGCACGTGGGCGCGTGTTCCTGTGCGCGCGTGCGTGTGCCCGCGTGCGTGTGCCCGCGTGCGTGTGGGTGTGCGCAGGTGCGTACGCCTGCGCGTGCGCGCGGACTTTGACTCCCAGGCGGTTTCGACTTTTTCTCGTTGAGATTTTGACTTTGGTTCGCTCGCAGTTTGTACTTCTTATCGCAGCGGCTCTGATTTTGACCATCCGCCATCTGATTTCGCTCTAAGAGAGCTTTGTGTTAAGCCATCGTCGTTATTAGATAAGGGGGGGAGGGAGAGGGGTTGCATAACTTTTCGGTCTAATTGTGCACGTCCATGCACACTACTGCCACGCCGCAAGTTCAGATCCGACAGCGCACCTGACATACAGCTCCATGCGGGTGACGGTACTACCATCCCAAGAGTCAGCACCTTGCGTGTCCTGGGCCTCCACATCGAAGAGCTACGCTACAACGGCCACACCGTTAAGCTACTGGATTCCAAGGTCTCCAGAGCCATAAGCTTAATTAAGAAGATTTCATCCAAATACGCTGGCATGAGAGAGCACAACCTGCTCAAACTCGTACAGTCTTTCGCCATCAGCCACCTGGCCTATGTCGCGGCCTTTCATGACTGGACCGACCTCGAGCGTAGAAAGCTGGAGGCGCTCATACGCAAGGCACACAAAGCTGCACTTGGTCTTTACAACCACACTAATAACGAACGGCTCCTTGAGCTAGGTGTGCATAATACACTAGGCGAGATAGTCGAGGCGCAGCAAACCGCGCAGCTTACACGTCTCGCGCAGACCCGAACGGGCAGGGCAATACTACAAAGGATAGGATATCAACCGAGGCTGCAGGAAGGTAGGGACTGGCTGCCGCTTCCGCGGGACCTACTGCGCAAGCTGCAGGTCGCCCCACTTCCCCGCCACATGAGTCCAGGGGAGAACAACGAAAGACGGCTCGCTCGAGCGCGGGCACTTACAACCACTCACTCCAACGACACCGGGGCCTTCTACGTGGACGTGGCCAGGTACCCGGACCGCAAGAACACGTACGCCGCCGCCGTCGTCGCAGCCACCACCGGTGAGCTCTACACGGCCGGCAGCATCGTGGCATCATCCACTGAACAAGCGGAAGAGCTGGCCATCGCGCTGGCTCTCTCCAACCCTAACTGCACCACCGTCCTCAGCGACTCCCGGACGGCCGTCCTGCGTTTCGCCGAGAACAAGGTGCACCCGAGTGTTGTGAGGGTGTGCGGGGCCCTACGGTCATCACAGACAACGGTGTGCATCAAGTGGTTCCCAGCCCACATGGGCACAGTGGGACCCGAAACGAACCGCAACGAGGACGCGGACCGGATGGCGAGTGCGCTCACTAGACGCAACGCCGGCTCGGTCTCCCCTCCTCCAGCGGACGATCACGACAACGAAGGTGAAGACTTCAACCCGATTACTACGTACGGGGAGGTACTGAAGTGCTTCCGGGACTCCCGGAGACGATACCCTGGGCCTCACTCGAACCTCTCTAGGCAAGAGGCAGTACTGTTCAGACAATTGCAAGTGCGTGCGACGTGGACCCCTGTATGGGCGAAACACGTCCACCCCGAACTACAGCCGAGTGACGTGTGTGTGCTGTGCAGTGCTAGTCGCGCTACTATGGCGCACATGCTATGGACATGTGCTGTGACTCCGGACCCAACAGACGCGCTTCCACCCCATCTTGCTCGTGCGGTGGGCAAGGAAGACTTAGACTCTCAACGGGGAGCCGTCCAGTTCGCGATGGAGGCCCTTCAACGCCAGCAGTCATAGATGCTGCCTCCCCTACAGGAGGCTGGTATCTGCGACTAATTTAGCCGGCCAATAAAGATGTTCTCTCTCCCCCCCCCCTTTCCAAATCCAAACTGCTTTGACAGCGTCCGAATGACGCAGTTGGGTAGACGTTGGCTTCATAATGCGAGGTCGCAGGTTCGATTACGTCCACGGGAAACTTTTTTTCTTTTGTCAACTTCACGCACGAATATCATTATCACCAAAGAAAGTTGTTTTTCCTGCAGTGACTTTTTGGGGTCCGCACGGGCGCAATCAGTGAGAGACCGATAGGCTCGCTTTGAACTATCGCTGTGTCATAGGCAGGATTGGTCCTGCATTGCACAGATCTCAAATACTAGGCCTGAAATGCAAACAACATTTTTTTTTATTTTGACACAAATACGAGTTTTTGAGCTTTCTCAGCATTCGCCTGGAGGCTCAGATATGTTTTTATGTAACACATAGTCCTTGCTGCTTTTCGTGACATGAAGTAAAATGCCACAAACCGTACTGATAGGAGCTTACATCAAGGCGTTTCCTCTATACCTAAGGTAGGCAATGTTTCAAGAGGCCGCATATTGGGCAGCACAGCTTGGGCAGGGACAAAGCACAACACTGCAACATATGGTACAATCAATTAAAGGCTTTTCCAACGCACGATACTTGCCATAGAGAACAGGGCAAGCATAATACACATATTCATACACATTGCACAACAAATAGTACACCTTAACATTCGCGTGATCGCAAACGCGCAAAAAAAAAATGGCACAGCTTGCACTACTGGTGCAAGGCTGGATGCACAGCAGTGCTTGGTGACGACCTAGCTTCCCCTTACACTTACACAAGATTCCAGGAGTGGGAAGTTGGTGAACCCCAGCAGTGCAAAGCCGTTTTGACGGCACTGTGAAGCAAAAAAAAAAAAAAACCCGCCCGCATTTGCCCACGGGGGGAACTAGAGTAAATGCGTCGCAGAGTGGTGGGGGTATCGCGTGAATGTTGCGTAATTGGGTATGGTTTGGGAATGCTTAATTGTTATTTCGTCTTTATTATTCTTATTTATTGAATGAAGGAGAAGCGAAGGCAAGGAGTGTAAAGTTAAAGTCTGTCTTTATTGCTTGGTGCCGTCAAGCAAAGCGTCAAGTCAAGCGAAAGCCAAGCAAAGACGCCCTTGACTGAATTCCGAACGCGCGCTCCGCCGCTTATATACACACCGCCCGCGTTCGAGGGAGAAGAGTACGGGGGAGAGACGCGCATGCGCACACTTACGTACACAAGCGCGCGAACTTTCCACGCACCCACCACGCCGTTATCACGTGTACACGCCCTGCCGCCGTTACTGTTGAGCGCGACGCAGCGCACGGGTAGCTACGACGCATGCGCGCACAGACGCGCTCCCCCCGCACCGCCGCAGCTGTTGTTGAGAGCGACGGAGTGCACGGGGTGCACGCACTCCTCCCGCACCGCCGCACCTGTTGTTGAGAGCGAGGAGGGTACGGGGGAGAGACGCGCACCTGCGCCTCGACGCGACGCGCATGCGCAGTGAGCGTGTGGACGGCGCCGACAACATCGACGAGTGACATCGCGAGCCTAAGAAATGCTCCGCATTTAAAACATTAAATATGTACAGTGTTTTATTTGGTAGCTATCGTTGTCATTCCTTTCGTCGTCATCTTGCCATGGCAGACCCCCATAGGGCAAGTCCCCTTATAGCACGTCCTCGCCTGGGTAGACCTCGTCTTCTTCGTCAGCTGTTCCGGTGGCCGTTTAAACGGGTGTATTGTGAAGGGATTTGTCGTCATCGTCTTCGGCGCCGCGGGTCCGTGGCGCACCGGTCGCTACACCACGACGCGGACGACGAAGGCGGGAACTCCTCATGTTGCAGCGACCGTCCGGCGTCGTCCAGTCCTTGCCGTGGACATATATGTCCACGGCAAGGACTGGACGACGCCGGACGGTCGCTGAGAGGTACGCGCTCATGTGCGCTCTGTAGTTCTTTGCTAGCCCGGCGGCCACATAGAGGAACGCGCTCACGTGCACTCGGTTTTTTTTCCTCGCCGGGCGGTCGCCGCGAGGCACTCACTCACGTGCGCTCGGGACTTTGTCTGCGCCGGGCGGATTTGTGTCTACCTAAAAAGCTTTGCTGTTAAAATTAAACTACAAAGTATTTATAACACTGACCGCAGAGCACGCAAGTAGGAATAATGAGCGTGTTATTTATTTGGATAACCCACAGCAACGCGTAAGCCGTATCTGTGTATTGTTATTTCGCCACATGTAACCCGTGTAAGTGCAAAGTTTTAGTCGCTTCCAATTTCGTAAGAAGCAGTAGATTAGCTCAAAGAACAAAAACAGCACGTGTAAAGAAATGGTACGGCGCGTATGGTTGACTAATAACACTCATTGTTTTGCTTTCGCTGTCTTACCCGAGAGCACACTCCTGTTCTGGAAACCATGCGGTCACGCCATCCGATGATGATGATGATGAAAAAACTTAATTATAGTCGTCACTGTTAAGACGGAGTCACTGCTTGGGAGTAGCAGTGTACTCGTCCCTTCAGACGGCGGTCAGGAACCCATGGGCCCTGGCGGCGTCTTCCGCCAGCTGGACGACTGCTGTTTGGACGTCGGGTTGGGAGCTAAGCAGCGCGGCCTCCGAAACGCAACCGGTCGTAGGCCTTGTGTTGTAGGTAACTGATGCACCGATATTCTGTCGTCTATTGTGGTTGATGAAGTAAGCGGCAGTTTAGTATCATCGCCGTTGCTATCTTTTACCCTTGGGAGTCACTAGAAAGCGCCCACAAATGCGGTGGTAACATTCAGCAGGGCGCAAGCGAGTCGCCCACAACAAGTATGCAGCAGCGCCCACAGAATGTGGGCCAAACACTCGGCTGGCGAGAAGTGCGTTTGCGTGGCGAGCACATGGGGATAAAAAGAAGACAGTGAGAGGACAAGTAAGCAGCACACTTCAGAAGCGGTGTTGCACATAGTCGTCGTGTACGCCCGATCGGCGGAAGCCTCTGTGCAACTAAGAACGGTGTCGTCATCGGCGTCGGCGCCGTCGGTAGATCGCAGGCGACAGGGAGGATATGTTCTCCCTCGTTCCCATGTTTGGTAGTTGCAGTATAAAGTGCGTAACATGTAAAGAGCTTGAGGGATAAACTTGCTGGGCTGAGGTAGAAAATCCGCGGTTTTCTCCCTTTGTCTGGCCTTTTTTTCTTAGAGGGTGGTAACACCTTTCGCAAGCCACTTCAGCGCCGCTTCGCCAATGAATGATAGATCGTGGTATTGTTCCATCGTACGTACTAATCCCACCGCGTCGCTTTCTATTGCGTCGTAACGTTTGCGTGCCTTATCTACTCGTTTCCGTCTCTCTTCGGCGTCAGGATACACTACTTACGGGCGCGCTCTTGCTTCACTGCACTGCACTGACGCCACCGGTGTTTACATCCGTGAACACCACTTCCCCCCTTTGAGAAACGCACCAACCACAATGCCTACGCGTTCCGTTCTAGATTTGAATCAGCCCCCGTTACGCACAACGAAATACCTGACCTTGCAGCATCCGTGCGTTTGTTTCTCCAGCGGTATGTAGAATATGTTCCCGCAACCGTATATTCTTGAGAAATAACCTGCATTGCAAGCGCCGCGTATCAGTCGTATAGAGCTACAGAGAGATTTCTTTCGCTTGTCAGTTGGAACGCCGCTGTAGATTTAATTAGAGCAGCACTTGGGCCACTTTCATTCCGCACGTCCGCTTCTGCAGCCTGAAAGAGCGCAGGCGTGCGGTGGCGCCAAAGACAGTATCTTATCATATAGAAACAGCGAAACGCAGCTCTAAGGCACCCGCTAGGTTAATGTGGAGGGCAGTTCCTGGATAATAGAAAAACCTACTCCTTCCCCGTCTTCCCAGAAATTTAAGCGGGATTATTACCCCCCCCCCCCTTCCCCCCATTTCCGGCAATAATATTGCGTGCGATTTACAGGGTGATGAAAATAGACAAAATAGACAGATTTCATTTCATTTCATTTCATTTCATTTATTCGTCCTTAAGGGCCAGGAGGCATTACATAAGGGGGGGCGTACATCAAGGTTGTAACATCTTCGCAAAAATGTAACAAGGAATAACAGAAAAAAGGAAATAAAAAGACAAAAATCAGCACTCAAGTGATGGCGTACATCGGGGTTTCAACAACTTCGTAAAAAAGTAAAAATGATCACAAGTTAACAAGGGACAACAAAAGAGGAAAGGAAGGAAATTAACACTCAAGTGACCAGGCGTACGTCGAGGTTGTAACATAAAAAAGGCGACAATGGTCACACATAGTAACTAGAAACAACACTAGAAGGAAATAAAAGCAGGAATGAACACTCAAGTGACTACAGCAAGACTAAGAATAAATTTTACTGGAGTGTAATAACAGGCAAGGAAAGAAGAGTAAAAAAGAGATACGAAGAAGGCAGGTGGGGTGTTTAGGTAGCAACGTTTGGGTTGCTGATATACGTTAGTTTTTCGCGAAATTTTGTGCGATCGCTGCACGAAGCAATGTTATCCGGCAGCGCGTTCCAAAGCGTGACGGTGTGGGGAAACAATGAGCTGCTCATCGCCGTCGTGCGGCCCTTTATCGCCGCCAAGGGGCGAGTGTGAGATATACGGGACGATGTCCGAAACGGGCGTTTCAGGAGGGCGTGTCCTGACCGAGTGAAGTAAAAGGTGTGCGTGATGAAAATAGACAGATTAAATAGACAGGAATTTTTAAATTACGCACTTAGATTTACGTGAGGACCATCTCTACAGTGAGGTTATGCGCCCAGGGAGCATATAATTAGGTGTAATTATTGATCTCGGTGGATTAATTAACTAAAATTGAATAATTAACTTTGTAGGGGCTGCAGTAAGTAGACATGTTTGTATTGAAAAGTAAAACGCCATCGTGTTTCTACGCAGTTTCATTCGGCAGAATCCTTCTGGCTCATCCGTACTCCGAGATATCGAACTGCGAGGCTTAATTGCAGTTCGCATGATTACGCATGCTAGACAGCGAATACCGGCACAAAGCTCCTCTCTTTTGTGACGTGCCTGCTGTGTATGGTGTTTAGTGTGACAGCGGGACATCAGAAACACAGAACAAAAGTGAGGAGTTTTGCGCCGGTCTTCGCTGTCTAGTACATCTAGTAAAGCATGTGATTTGACAACTAGAAGTGTCGGCATATATGGCGTGCGCACGCACGCACACGCACACGCACACGCACACGCACGCACGCACGCACACACACACGTACGCACGTACGCACGCACGAACACGCGCACACGCACACACACACACGTACGCACGTACGCACGCACGAACACGCGCACACGCACACGCACGCGCGCGCACACACACACACACGTATACAGTAATACCTCGTTAACTCGAACTCGCATATGTCGAAAAATGGGCTCAGTCGAAATTTTCTGCGGCACCGAACCATTTTCTATACGTCCAATGTATTTGTTGCCCTTTATTTCGGAGTATTTTTGGGCCAAACTGCGGAATCTGGAAATCTTGACTGAGAGTGGAACGAAAATTTTGCCGCTGCGGACCGTTTCGCAAGATTCGCGTGATGCTGCCGAGCCTAAGTCCCTCGATTTTTTTTCTTGTTTAGCCGCGCCTGCCACAAAAACCGATGTTTTCCCCGAACGTGAAGTCAGAGCCTAGAGGCATATCAACTTCATCAAGCAACCCTGCCGGTGAACGTCTCTTCTATGTTATTTTTCTCTTTAGAACCTTTATGAAAAGCAAGATTTAAAGCTGCTGTTGAAGAGCTGGCAAGCAGTAGCTGTTTTTTTTTTTTTTTTTTCAAAGAGCCCGATATTGAAAACTCGCGCAACTTTGCGTATCTCTAAAATCCGCTTATCTCGAAATAATTCCTGGTTTTTACCACTTTGAATTAACGAGGTATTACGATATATATATATATATATATATTATATATATATATCAAAGTTGCAGTCCTTATTGCCAGTGCTGTTTGGCGTTTTAACGGTGTTTTTTATAGTGCCGAATGAGATCAGATTGCATTTTTTTTTGCAGGAATAAATAATTGAAAATTCAATTCGAGAAAAAATGCGCCGTTTTTTTCCGGAAGCGGGAATCGAACCCACAACCTCCGCAAACGCGTGCGGTGCTCTACCATTGAGCTAGTTCCGCGGCGACTCCCTTCTCGACTATACGGCGGGGTTTTGTATTTACGACTGCTCAGAGCCCGGTCAACTAGCGCCGCCCCTCTGTTGACCGGCCTCTGTTGACCGGGCTCTGAGCAGTCGTAAATACAAAACCCCGCCGTATAGTCGAGAAGGGAGTCGCCGCGGAACTAGCTCAATGGTAGAGCACCGCACGCGTTATGCGGAGGTTGTGGGTTCGATTCCCGCTTCCGGAAAAAACGGCGCATTTTTTCTCGAATTGAATTTGCAATTATTTATTCCTGCAAAAAAAATGCAATCTGATCTCATTCGGCACTATAAAAAACACCGTTAAAACGCCAAACAGCACTGGCAATAAGGACTGCAACTTTGATATGTGTCCTTACGGAATCCCTCGTCCCGTACGTCTCTGTTCTACAATATATATATATATATATATATATATATATATATATATATATATATATATATATATATATATATATATATATATATAGTAAGGAAATGAGGGGCTCGTTGAGGAAAATACAGAAAGATAGGGCAGCAGTCTACAACGCCAAAGGAGGCATAGGAGTGTGGTTAGGCTCTTTTCTTTTTCACTACGGTTAATGAAGTAAACATTTTTGTTAATATACAGAAGAAAGATAGAAAGAAAAACACGCGCCCAGAGTGGGGACCGAACCCACACCTTTCGATTACATGTCGAATGCCTTACCAATTCTGTATATTAACAAAAATGTTTACTTCATTAACCGTAGTGAAAAAGAAAAGAGCCTAACCACACCCCTATGCCTCCTTTGGCGTTGTAGACTGCTGCCCTATAATATATATATATATATATATATATATATATATATATATATATATATATATATATATATATATATATATATGGCAACCAACCACAACTAATTACGCAAATTGAATTGAATTGAACTGACGCGGGACGACAATAAACACACAGGCCCAACCTCGTGACCGCAGTGCCGAGCAGCCATGGTTATGGCCCCGGCGTGCTTAAGGACCTAAAACGAATCTCCAACAGATCGTCCGAAATTTATTTAGGATGACGTCAGTGAATTGATTCGTCAGGAGAGCATACGATTTCAAAGACAAAAAGCTTGAAGCATGTCCACGTATGCGAACCTAGTGTCCACAACCTTCTACTACGCCATCGAAGACTACCTGACGGACACCGGCCTGAGGTGCTCACCGCAAAAGTCGGAACTCCTGCTAGTCCCGCCCCTGGGAAGATATCGCAAGAAAGAAGAGGAGGATTCTCGAGTGATTACGGTGCGCACGCGGGACGGCACCGTCATTCCGAGAGTCACCACCCTGCGGGTGCTGGGGATGTATCTGGAGGCCAGTCGTTGCAACGGCACGTCGGCCGACCGTATAGTTACGAAACTCGGCATTGCCACGAGGCTCATCAAGCGCCTCGCCACGAAGCACAGCGGCATGAAGGAGGCCAGCCTCCTGAGGCTCATACAGTCGTTTGCAATGAGCCACGTGGCGTACACCGGAGCCTTCCACCCCTGGAAGCGGCCGGAGCGTGACAAGATCACTGCGGCCATCAGGAAAACATACAAGACGGCGCTGGGCCTGCTGGCCAGCACCAGCACGGAGAGATTGCTGGAGCTGGGCCTCCATAACACCTTGGAGGAGGTCAGCGAGGCCCAGAGGACGGCGCAACTCGAACGTCTGTCAATGACGGTGGCGGGGAGGGAGATTCTCGCGAGAGTCGGCTACAACCTACGAGAAGAGCAGGAGTCATCGAAGACGCCACGGCTGCCGCAACCGGTGCGGGAGCGCCTGCGCATCCTGCCGCTTCCCCGCAACATCCACCCGGACCACAACCGGGGTAGGAGGGAGGCCAGGGTGCGCGCGCTGACCGAGACGCACGCGAACGACACGGGGGCGCTCTACGTGGATGCGGCCCAGTACCCCGACAGAAAGGACACCTACGTGGCCGTGGCGGTGAAGGCCACCACGGGAGAACTGTACAGCGCCTGCTGCGTGCGAGCGAAGAGGACCTGCCAAGCCGAAGAGACGGCGATCGCCCTGGCGCTCACGGGTGCCGGGTGCACGACGATCCTCAGCGATTCGCGCACGGCCATCACGAACTTCCTCAAGGACTCAGTGTGCGCGAGTGCAGTGAGAATGTTACAGTGCAGTGCGGGGTCCTCGGCCCCGAAGACCGTCACGACAGTTCGCTGGTTCCCGGCACACGCGGGTGCGGGGGCGAGCGGAAGCGGCTTCCCAAACCGCAACTAGACTGCGGACGCCGTCGCGCGCGAACTCACGGGCCGCGCGGCGCCTCCCCGCGACTCGCAGGCGGCAGAGGGACGGCCGGAAGAACTAGAGATGGAACCCTTGGTGGCTTACGGAGACATCCCGCAGTGGTACCGTGCGGGGCACCGGCTTCGGCCGCCCCCACATCCCCGCCTCAGCAGGGAAGACGCGGTACTGTACCGGCAGCTCCAGACGAACTCGGTGCTGACGCCGATGCTGGCGCGGCACGTGTGCCCGGAAGTGTACGAGTCGGTGTTGTGCAGTGTGTGCAACGTGTCATGTGCGACTTTGGCCCACCTACTGTGGGACTGTGAACTCAACCCGGTGGAGGCGAGTGCCTCGAAGGACTTGCCCGCTCGAACCACTAGTGCCATGAACACTTATGACCCCGACGTGCAAGCACAAGAGATCCAGCAGCTCAAGGCCGCCCTTGCTCGGCAGAGGGCGCAGGGAGGTCCCGGCGCGCACTCTTGGGGCTTCCACCCCGAAAGCCCGCGGGAACCGACCGCCCGGAAGCCAGCGGGCCATTGCTTTGAGGACGACCTAAGTCGCGGGGGGAGGAAGGCCCTGCATGGCCCTTACCTCTCCGCGTTCGCAGGACACCAATAAAGTCTTTCTCTCTCTCTCTCTCCCAAGTCCCAAGCAAACAGTGGCCCGCGCACCCGCGCATTCTGATTACAACGCTCCCCGCTATTTGGCCAGCGAAAGGCACTCAACAAGTAAATCAGTAAACGTAGCTGAGTCAACAAAACGTCGCTAAAGGATGACGCTCCACACTGCGTCACCATGAAGTGTTCAACTACTGCAGTTGGCGGTCTGCTTTCATTACCATCAAGCCCATTACTACCAAGAGCGCAGATAGAAACAGCTCGTAACGATATGAGCCGAGAACAGCGGGCGGAAGCGAATCCCGATTTGTGGTGCAGCCATGCAGGAACCACAAGAAGCGAGCCACGTGGTGACAAATGACATCGGTTGCCGATGTGGCCGTGCCACTGTCAACGTCGCCGCGCTGCTCCTTGGCTCCAGCAATGCCGCCGTGATTACACAAGGCCACAACCTACAGCACTACACGCGGCCCTGCTCCTTTCCCCTCTTTATGCCTGCCTTCTCTTTCATCGCCTTCACACCCCTTTCCCAGTGTCGAGTAGCAATCCGGGCTCTAAGCTGATACCTCTCGGCCTTCCGTTCATTTCCCCTTCTCCTCCTCTCTGCCTCTTCCCCCCGTCTCATCTCTCCTCTCTCTCTCTCTCTCTCTCTCTCTCCCCTCTCTCTCTCTCTCTCTCTCTCTCTCTCTCTCTCTCTCTCTCTCTCTCTCTCTCTCTCTCTCTCTCTCTCTCTCTCTCTCTCTCTCTCTCTCCACATGATCTCAGAGTTTTATTATCATTCCCTTTTAATCATTTGTCAATTGAAACGCGGTCATTAACCTTTTCCGGTGCTTTAGTTATATTGTTTGGCAGCATGCATACAGGCTTCATGTTCGAGGATGTTATTCTAACTCCGCCCTCATCCTTTGTTGACCGCTTAGTAAGTGCGCCCAACATTACGCTCCACATTCTTGCGTTATCACACGGGTCGCCTTTTATTCATGGCGAGAATTCGAGGCCTCCATTCACCTTGGATGTGACAGCTTCGTGGAAGAAGTGTGTTGTTTTGTTGAAGACGCCTGCAGGCACCTTTCCTTTCCCTCGCGGCGACAAAGGTGTACAGTGGTGGCTGTCTTGACCCTCGATCATGAGAAAATCGATTGCAGAGAGGCGAGGAGAACAAGGGTTATTTATATCAGGCACCCTAACTCTTTCTTAGCGGCATGCATGTCTTGCGCAGAGAGAACCCAAAATACCGCATGGACGCAGCGCGCTCACTAACCCCCCATATACGAATTATAGCTACAGCAGCCTGACACACCCGGCAAGATTCAGAGCCGCTAATTTCGGCAGTGAGAGACAGAGAGAGAAACAACTTTATTTTTTTCCCCAGAAAGCCAGAAGGGAAAGGAGTGGAAATTCTCTGCCCTTCTTTTCAGTCTTCGGCCAGGAATCCTTGACCCCTGGCGGCTTGTTCAGCTTCTTGCATCAGTAGTTGCTGTAGTATTTCTTCGGAGCTGAGCATCGCCGTCTCTCATTGCTCCTCATTAAAGATGTTTATTTTTTGTGTGTCATTTTGCTTTTCTGTGCATGCCCATATTATGTGTTTGAGGTCTGCCCTTTGGCCGCATGTTTTTCAAAGATCGGTGACGGTTAAGGGTAGTAATAGCTATACAAAAGTGGGTTAAGGAAAGTTCCGGTCTCTATTTATCGCCAAGCGATGGTCTGGGATCTATTCAGATATTCGTGTGCCTGTGGATATTTTTCCTGCTGATTCTATAGTGGCACAAGACTTTTCTATACGTTGTGAGTGGGTCTCTGTCATCCGCTGTTTCATCTGGCAGTGTGTCCGCAGGTGGTTGGGGGGCTCGGTAGACTAATTCGCGAACAGTCTCATGTGCGACTTCAATGCCAGGCCTTCCGGGGTGCATTGGAGTCTATATTAATGCGTCTTTGGCTTCGGGGTCTCGTTGTATGTTTCTAATAATATTGTATGCGGTTGTCGAGATAGAGCCTCGGGAGAAATTTGGGACTGCTGTTTTCGAATCGCTAATTATTCTGCTTGCCTTTCCGGTGGCCATGGCGAGGGCTATTGCCACCTGCTCTCCGATCTGCCGGTATTTGACCAGTAACGTGCAGGCTATCAGAATAGATCCCGTACTGTCCACGACTACATTTATCATAGATTTTCTTTTATGTCCTTGTTGTAGGGCCGTATCTGTGTATAGGGTGCCTTCTGGTTTACCATATTTCTTGTGGAGAGCCTTCACTCTCTCCTGTCTTTCTTGTTTGTACGTAGGGTGCATGCTGCTTGGAACGGTGGCTAGGATGAACGTTTCTCTGATTCTTGTGTAAAATGACTGCAAGTCTGCTATGAAAAATCTAGGAGGCTGAAATATGACATTTCTGGAGCTTTACCAGTCTTTGTCTGCATCTTTACCTTTTCCAGTACTAATAGTTGAACTAACTCACATTTGAGAGGAAGCCACCTAGGTGGAATAAGATTCGGCAAAGGAGAAGTGGCAAGCCCCCGTAATAACCCTGAAGATGTAAGACAAAACGGTCTGAGCTATAAGTTGATAGAGCGACTGCCCTGGATAGGTAGCGGCCGCAGGGCTAAGCCCAGGCCACTTGGAAAGAAAGCCTAATTTGAAAGTCATCGGACGGGGGGGGGGGGGGGAAGAGGTTACGTAACCCTTATGACAAGGCGGATGTAGAAATGGTAAAGCAGAGTCATGACACAAATCACAGTTGAAGTGGTAAATCAAAGTAAAATTAGCGTCGCACATAATTCTTTTTGTCCTTGTTTTTGTTTCGCTAGTAATTATGTCTTATACATCTTTATCTCCGGAAGAAATAATGCCTAGAAGTCTGAAAGAGTTTCAATTCACCCCTCGAACATGGCAACACTCGGCAACCTGCTGTAGCTGTAACTTTTTGAGCATCTAGCAGAACGAGTACCCAGGTTTTTCTTTCCGGGACCGTCGTGTTACGCCCGTGCTCATCGCTTTCCAGAAACTGTTGTTTTAAATTACTTGTTACCCACCACAAACTTGAGGCAAGCCGTTTTAGAGGGGAGTACAGGCGACAACGCGCCCGGACTCGATAACATTACAACCGGGGAAACTTGGCAACATTCCACGGCTACGGCCAGATCATTCACCTGTGTCGATCTCGGAGTACTCTTCTCCAGTGATCGCACTGGAAGGTCCACGGAATTCAGAAGTCAGACGAATGCCGTCATGTAAGTTGCATCCACGCCTTGTATATATCCTGCATTGCCTCTGCAAGATGTGACAAATCCCTGCGATAAATCATCAATTATGCTCGTACGTCCCGGTGGGGACTAACTGCAAAATACAATTCCGTGCGGCACATAATTGCTGCAGTAAGGATGAATGAATAATTTTGCAAGAGGACATGTGCTTATGAAACTGAAAGATCCGAAAATGGCGAAGTTCAAGTCCGAATCGGTGGTCCATTGCTACGCAGGTAGACGGTGCTACGAAGAGTGTACACACAGCTCGGAAACTCATGTACTAGGACGCTTTCGCAACGTGCCCGGACCGAAATACACAACCTCGTAGTGTCATACGAGAAAACATCCACAAAAAACGACAAAAACCGCACATTTCACGTTTCCTATTTAGGGTGACACTTAGGAGCACCCAGCGTACTGCAGCCCTTTGCAAGCGTCCTTTTATCAATTACCCGTTTTGTCTAGTTATGGTGCAGTTTTCACTGGAAGCGTGAACCGTACTCGTAGACTGGATTAAGAGAAGACAAATCGATATTTTTGGGAAGAGCCTCGTAAACATGAACGAAAATTGCACCGCTGACCACACACCGATGCCAGGGTTTGTGTCGGGCAATTCCTGGAATTCTCGGTCGGGAGCCTTGTTTGCGCATTTCCCTTCTCCCTAGCCGTGCAGGCTGAAAGCCATCGCGGACCATTCGTGTCGGATCGCGATGGCTAATTACGTTTTGCTGCCTAGCAGTCAGACCCCTTGGCGGGTTTCCTTCGGATGGAGATACGTGGCTCGACGGCTGTGTGATGAAGGTTTATATGTATATCGAAGCCCCCTCTTGGCACTTTGCGGGCTTCCTTCTCTTGGTTCGGGAATTTTTCATCGACGTGATGATTTTTTAACAAAGCAAGTCCTTAATACAAAAAATTGGCGCAGCTTGCCTAGTGTTGCAAAGCTGGAGGCACAGCAGAGCTAGCGGCCCCTCTCCCTTCGTTGGAGACCCGGCTGTTGCCCTTCACATGCATTTCCGAACTTCTAAAAGTTCTCCATGACAACACGCTCGGATCGTTTTGCCCGCAGCCTTTTCACGTCTATTGCAAAGTGGACCACGTTAGCACACCCAGCGTGTTCTGTGCTCCCCATTTGAGGCGCGGACAAATGGGGAGTGTTCTCTTGGTTTTTTTGTTTGCAAGCTCTTGACGTGGGGCAAGCCCACGCGCACGCCTGGACGACGCTACGCCACAGGACCAAGCTCAAGCTTAAACATCTCTGCTGTTTACAGCGGCTCAGAGGGGCTCAGTTGCGGCAGTGAAGACTATGAGCGAGCGAGCGAGCGAGCGAACGAACGAACGAGCGAACGAGCGAACGAACGAGCGAGCGAACGAGCGAACGAACGAACGAACGAGCGAGCGAGCGAGCGAGCGAGCGAGCGAGCGAGCGAACAAACGAACGGATGAACGAACGAACGAACGAACGAACGAAGGAACGAACGCTCACGTGAAGCCAAAAGCAAGCGCTACGAGTAACCCGAAGAAAATGTTGCAGTGCGCCCACCTGCGACGGCAGCTAAATCGGAAAGACGCCGGTTTGAGAACGCTGTAGACCCGAATTCGATTCGCAGCAAGGGGCGTGTTTTAAATGCAGCGCATTTCTTTAAAGGGGCCCTGAAAGGCATTTTGAGCACACTAAATGAACTAGCGCAACCGTTAGATTGGGTCGTCAACGTCCTCTGTGCCAAGTATTACTCTTTTACGCGCAGCGGAAAGCTCACACTTTTGTTGCAAAGTTTGTCGTTTTTTTCTCACCCTTTCCTTCGTGTTTTTGGACGCCGCCATCTTCACATGTCTACATCATCGATTCCCAGATGTTCGTCATGAGCTAGACACCCTGCTATTGGGCGGCTTTTTTACGCACTTCCGGCAAAGAGATGAGTCGTCTGCTCAGCGTCGGCTCACCGGCTTATCTGCCAGCGGAGTGCCGGAGTGCTTGGGCATTTTACGACAAACGAAACAAGTGTAAAACAAACGCTTAACCGTTTGGTATTGAATGCAACACGGCCATAACACGACATTGATATTCTGTTACCTGAGTACGTTCCATAAAGGAAGCGTTGAAGCCCCGTGGCACTTCTTTCGTGCAATCGCAGAGAACGCCCTGAGCCGAATGCCCCGGGGTTTTACGCATACATTTTTTTCAACTTCAAAAATCCAGAGATGCGTTTCTAACTAACACAACGTCACAACGTGCGTTGAAAGTCTGAACCACGATTGACAGAGGATGGGTTGCCTCCTGCCCGTCGTAAATTCGGTACTCACCTCGCGCGCGCTTTGCGGGGACGAACAGCACGTCACTTAACTCTGGCGCACAAGCCGAGATGGCTTTTAGCCGCGCACACTTCACATACCCATGCGAGGTTGAGTCGTACGTCGCTCGAGAAAGATAATCCAGACCATGGGAAGCACTATCCACCCGCAGAAGCACAGCGGCGCATTTCATCGCGAAACAAAGGCGTCCACAACACACACACCATCGCCTCCTGTAATGCCAAACGCATCTCGCACTTCCCAATGGGAATGATTGATACGCCTGCAGTGCCCACATGTCGCGAGGTGGGGCCCCGAGCTGAACCGGGATCACGAACCGTAACTGACTTCTAAGCGGTTTGTGCCTTGTTGCCAAGGCAACCGATGTTTGAGATTGTCGAAGAAATGGCGCTCGCTCCAGCGCTAGAAAGCTCAGAGCCGCGGAGGAGCATGTTTTGCCAACGTTTGCCGCTCTCCATCACGCGTCGCCCCAAGCTGAACTGGTCACATGATTGAAGCGTTTTGTGCACGGGTTCTGTATCGGTTTAATACAACTTTTCACATGCCGCCGGCAGGAATTTCCACCGCCGCAAAATAAGACCCGGCACCAGCGGGGCCACATCTGATACGGCGCTTTTTGGATAACAGTGCACGGTGCATCAAGGGAACGAGCGCACTAAAGTCCCTCGATAAACGCCGATCGAGGGACTTTAGAGCGCACGACCCTCCCCGTGCGGCTGCGAGTTCGCCGCCGATAAAAAGTCATGTGCCGCCAGCAACGTACACCGCGAAAGGGCAAGGCGAGGCCGCCGCATACATGCGGCCAGATTTTTCGTTCGCTTTTCCAGCCTTGAGCGGAGTGCGGGATTCATGGTGTCAACAAAGCTTGCCCGTAGCAGACGACAGTCTGATCAGCGCAATAGCGGAAGTACGTCACCGCTGCCGAGCGCAGCATCATGGGAGGCAAGGCTGGCGCGCCGTCAACAGCGGAGAGTAAGTCGAAAGGAGGAGGAAACGCGAAGCGACGATATGCGCGGTTTTCGATTTACGATTTCTCAGCTAATACTCATCGCTTTAACAAAATTCTTGCGGGAGGAGATGCAAATACATTGCTTTATTTGGGTAGATGTACATCCATGCATCGGCAGAAGGTATTTCAGGACCCTTTAACTCACATAATGTAGTGTCCGCCGTCGTCCGCAACAGCTCAGCGCGCAGGCGCGCCTCTCTCCCCAATCTCCTCTCCCGCATCACGCTAGCCTCCTCGCTCTCAACAACAGGTCCGCACCCCTCCCCCTACACTACATAAAAAAATAATACTTACCGGCGCCTGGTTTCGATCCCACGACCCTGCGGGCGGAACGCAAGGTACATGGTGCTCTACCCACTGCGCCACAAAGCCGACACAGAATGGAAGGCTGCGAACGCGCCTTATATCCTTGACTCATTCAAACTACGTCAAGAAGCTGCTGATACAACTCATTCACTACCTGTGGGCGGAACGCGAGGTACATGGTGCTCTTCCCACTGCGCCACAAAACCGACACAGAATGAAAGGCTACGAACGCGCCTTATATTCCTTGACTCATTCAAACTACGTCAAGAAGCTGCTGATACAACGCATTCACTACCACCAACTCCCCAAACACTAAACGTTAACGCAATACACCCACCCCCTATGCGACGCATTTACTCGAGTCCCCCTCGCGGGGAGATGGGCCCTTTTTTTCCTTTCCGGAGTTTGGCAAAAACTCGGCTCATACGCAACTCTTTCACCAGTTTACGCAGCCTAATATTCTTTCCGGCATTTTCATCGAACTTGCGAAGCACAATTATTGTTGACCAATATTCGTTGCTGAATTTCTACCTGGAATAGTGTATTATGCAACCGTATTTTGCTGCAGCATTGGTCCTGCCTAATATTTCTACCTTTTCGGTTGTGCCTTTTAGAACTTCTTATAATAAACAACTATAAAAATAAAACACCAATAAATAAAGTGGTTCGGAAAAAAAAAGCTACTGCATCAATACCCCTCAGAAAATCGATCGCATGTATAAAATGTGAACATAAATACTGCGAATGATGATGAAAACAAGTAAACAAATCTGGAATCAAAGCAGCCAAAACCTCTGACGATGATAATGGTTGATGTTTGATGGCGCAAGACCAACAAGGGCCAAGTAGTAGTAAAGCTTTTATTGAAAACGGGAGACCGCTGGTCTAAACAGGGGAATGGAAAGGGGAGAGGGTAGTAAAAGCACTGGGACTAGTAGTACAGTTCTTGGCTTCACTGCGTATCTTCTTGTTCACGCTTATGAGGGTTCAGTTCTTTTCAGCTTCACGCTTCAAATGAGTCCATCCCAACTGGTGGGCCAGGCAAAACAGTCATGCTTTCTCGGAAAATATTCCAATCTAGCCTCTTCACTGTTTTCCGCTCGCGAAGTTTCTTGCCACGTAGGTGAATTAGAATTGGTCGGTGATCACTGCCCCATGTCGTTGAGTAAGGCATCCATTCTCTGGTGAGTCCAGGGGTGGCCCAAGTAAGGTCCGGTGATGTGTCTTTGTAACCGTAAATACTAAAACCTGTGAGTAAAAGTGAAAATGAAACAAAACAAAATACATTGAAGATGCTGGTGTAGAGGGCCAGGGTGATTATGAGTGATATTGCAAGAGCTGCAGAAATTTCATCTGTGCTAAAAATTAAAAACACGTTTAACAGACAACATTGGTTCCTCGGCTAACGCATATGATGGGTGCTGCGGTGTACAGTTCACGGAAATGTTTGTGTCGTGTTGCGTCGAGTGCCGTGCATGTAATTAGGATGTGGACTACGGATAGGCCCCTTCCACACCTGCTACATATGTGTCGCGGTATGTGGCCTATCCGCAGCCTAGCCATAAGGCCCCTTCAGTGTATCTGTTGTGTGAGTCAGCTGGGTAGCGTCCTAATTCTGGTTCTTTTACGTGTACTTGTCTGCTTGTTGGCTCCAGTGGGACTGCCATGTGTTAATAGGCTATTGCCTGATGTGTGGCTTGAGGTCGATGTAAGGTATGTTGTTATCGACTGTATTCATGGGAGAAGCAGCAGCAGCCATTTCATCGGAGGCCTCATCGCCAGTGATTCCAGTGCCATGGAACCATGTACATAGTTATCTAAATGATTGAAGCATACGTGGTCATTATAACGTTAAAAAGAAGATTGATCACGTACTTTTTACAAGGCTTTCTAGATGCTGCAGCCTCTACGCAACGCTATCGGTATCTGTGTACACGATGGACTTGAGAATTTTATTTGGATGATGGGATTTGATACGAGCAATTATGGCGCACGCTTCTGCCGCGTAAATACTATTATGCAGATTCATTGGTTTACTGACGCTAAAGATTGATCCGTGCGCAGCACAAGAGACAGTGGAAGCAGTTTTTGTAGAATTCGGCGCACCTGTAATTGTCCTCCAGGAACAGGAAGTTTTGCAAAATCGCACTCCCGGGTACCACATTTTTTTCTACTTGTGTGAATGGCAGGTCGCATGATATAGGATGCAAGTGCCAGGATGGAATGAACCTATGGATGGGTGTCTTGTGCGTGTCTGTAAGGGGTACAATGAGTGCAGAAGCCTCCTCCCTCAATCTGAGAGAGAAAGGTAAGGAAATAGACGGCCTGTTTAAAACGAGTGTAGTTTTTATGTGGCGTTAATGATATGATTAAAAGGGTGGTTGGTGAGATACAATTTTGGATGCATACAGCAAGTCAACATACTTCCGCTGATGCCCTAGGTACCGTTTGTCTCACTCTACATACAGACCCTCGACAAAGCTAGTGCGGAAAGCGCCACAAGATGCCGCGCTGGGTGGAGCATTTTCATTGCTGCTGTTGTTGCTGACCCCTACACGATACTGCCATAGTCTTGCCGGGATCCTAACAAGGCAGTATACAGACATGAAAGAAGTTTTTTGTATGCACCGTAGTATTGGTGTGAGCGGACTTTAAGAATGTTCATTGTTTTTGAGCATTTTTGTTTAAGTTGTTTTAGATGTGGGATGAATGTCAGTCTGTTATTGAGTAATATACCTAGGGAATTGGCTCCTTTTTATAGGAATTGACATGCAATTTATAGAAATGTCAGGGTCCAGATAGATCATGCGCATCCGGGTGAACACAACGCAAGTACGTTTTCCGGGTTCAGTTTAAAACCGTCTGTGTCCGCCCAGCCAGCAAGTTTGTTCGCCTCCAGCTTGGCCTCACATATTGACATATTACTTGGTTTAAAAGATATTTTAATGTCATCTACATACACAGAAGAGGCAATGATTGGTTGCAATGTCTTACGGAGAGAGTTCATCTTAAATATAAATAGTGTGCAGCTCAAAAAAATGCCTTGAGGCCTGCTATTTTCCTGTGCACTACCAAGTGCACTACCAATTCTTACAGAGAATGGTAGTTCCGTCATGAAGATACGAAGGGTGTTCAGCATGGTTACCGAAACACCGAATGACCTCAAATCGCTTAAGAGGCCGTACCGTCAGGCCGTGTTGTAGGCCTTTGTCATATCAAAGAAGATTGTAATGCTGAACTGTTTATGAATGAAGGCATATTTACGCAGAATTCAAATGCAACGAGTTGATCGTTGGTCGATCGCTCCGCCCTGAAGCCTCCCTGCAATTCTCGAGAAGGCCATTGTACTCTAAGAAATACCCGAGTATCCTGTTAACTATCTTCTCAAACAGCTTGCACAGGCATCTTGCCAGCGCAATTGGACGACAACTTGCTGGGAAAGAAGGGTCTTTCCCTTCCTCCAGAAAGCCTAGTGCAATGGCCAGCTGCCTCTAAGACAATGGAATGTGTTAAAAGAGTGTCTGCGTGTAGGGTTTGTATCATTTTATATGTGATGTATTGACCTGGAGCTGAGTGTTTACACGTGCTCAGAGCAGCCCTCAGCTCATAAAGCGAAAACTCTCAGTTATAGGAGTGCTTGAGGTGTCGTTATTACGTAAAGATTACATGAAAGCGTTTGCGTAGTGTGGAAAACTGGACACGTGTTGGAAGTGTTGTGCATGTGCGCTATCCTGGTCTTCGAATGTGTTCCCTGTTGTGCTGACCAGGGGTAGGCTATGTGACTCTTGTCCTTGAAGTCTGCGTATTCGTTTCTATACCTTGCGTGTGTTTGTGTATGAGCAATGTGTTATGAAGGAGCACCAACTATCTCGTTTTGCCTCACGGTGCACTCGTTTTCAAAAGCCTTTGTGCTTTCGAACAAAACGAAGTTACCTGACGAGGGTTCCGACGAAAGATACCCCACCCTTTGTTCTGAGCCTCTCGCGCCGCCCACAGTCCTCGTTCCACCACGGCGTCCTTTCGTTGCATGGGGCACCAGAGGCGTGGGGCGTAGACTTTTCGGCGGCGGTGAGGATGTGCGCCGTGAGGAGTTTGGTTGCCTCTTAAACGTGTGTCTTATGGACGTGTGGTGTAGTTTAGATGTCTTCGAGAAATAAACTGTATTGCGATACGTAGTTAGGAGGGGGGGGGGGTGACCAGTAGTTGCGGCTTGCCGGTGACCAAGCAAGCCCGTTCCGCCAGACTTTTCTGCATCGGCGGGTCGGAGCTACCCAGCGCCGCCTCCCATTTCTCGGTGGTACGCATGAGTGGGAAGGGATCTTTGTACATGCCCGCATGGTATGCATGATGGTGTCTTTCACGCCACATGCGGGGCAGTTGGGGGATTGATGCAGGGTGGGGAATGAGGGGCAGTTTGGCACTACAGGACAAAGTGTTTGTTTTAATGAGGCGCCATAAGCGTTCTTCAGCGTGCGAGAGGGTAGGATGAGCCGGAGGGAATATGCGGCGGGTGAGGTGGTAATGCTCTGTTATTTGCCGATAGCTAAGCAAGCTGTCTCAGGCTAATCGGGTTCCGTGTAAGGGGACGAGGCTTGGGCCTGCTCGGACAGTGAGTTCTCGAGTTGCTTTGTTGGCTGCCTCGTTGCCCCCCAGCCCTGTATGGGCAGGAGTCCAGATCAGCTCCACGAGGTATGTAGGGGGATTTTGAACAAGAACTTGGAGCGACTGAGGAGAGATGGTACCTCTGGCAAAGTTTTGAATGGCCGTTTTCGAATCAGGGATGATGATTGTGGGGGTTGGCCGTTGCGTTAGCGCTAGGGAGATTGCCGCTTCCTCTGCGTTGCCGGATGACGGGTGCGTATTGTGAGGGAGCTTAGGGGTGGGGAGTTAGGGCTGAATATTGCCGCCACAGTGTACGCGTCGTGATGCCTGTAGTCGACCGCGTCTACGGAAAGCGTGCTTGGCTTAATGGGATATTTCTCAGTCAAGGCCCGTGCTCGCATTTCCCTGCGTGTTTTTTGTGCACTGGGTGCATGTTGCGTGTGAGAGGGCGGATGCAGAGGTGCGCGAGAATGCTTGGGGGAATGGGGACTTTGGGATCAATCAGCGGAGCTTGCAGATTTAATCTATGCATGATCTGTCGACCAGTGGGTGTTGTCGATAGGCGTTTAAGTTGATTGAGTTTATGGGCCTCGACTATTTCTTCTGCAGTGTTGTAGATGCCAAGCGGTTCCAATAGGGCAGTGGGAGTGCTGTGGGGTAACTGCAATGCCGTCTTGTATATCCTGCGAATGAGAAAGTTAATTTTTGACAACTCTGCTTTAGAGTGATTCAGGTATGGCAGAGAATATGTAATGCGGCTTATTACAAATGCCTGTATGCAGCGGATTCTCTCTGCTTCTTTAGGGCTTTGTTGCGAGCTGAAATCCTGCGTTCTATGCCCATGGTTTGAGTTACCTGGGATTTTAATTGTGTTATAAAGCAGGTGTTCGCGCGGTTGCGCTGGAGAGTAATTCCCAGAATTTCAATGCTAGGAACCACCAACACTTCTACGTTCCCAATGTGGACTTTTATACTTATAGACGTTTTTGAAACCGATTCAGCTGGAAGGACAAACAGTTGTGATTTATGTGGGTGCATTCTAATCCAACCTTGTGAGCTTCGTCAGCAACGATTCGGGCACCTGCCTGTAGGGTGTCTTCGATTTGGCCATCGCTGCCCCCTGATGCCCGCAGGGTAATATTGTCGGCGTAGATGCTGTGTCGTAAACTGGGAACCTGTGCAAGTTTCCGAGGAATGTTTAGCAGAGCAAGATTGAAAATAATTGGTGACAGAACTGCGCCCTGTGGGATGCCCATCGAGGGAAGAGCTATGGTGTCTGAGGTGATGTCACCAATCTGTAATAATACCGTTCGATCCGTTAAGAAGGT
Organism: Haemaphysalis longicornis; assembly: GCA_013339765.2. Taxonomy (NCBI): domain Eukaryota; kingdom Metazoa; phylum Arthropoda; class Arachnida; order Ixodida; family Ixodidae; genus Haemaphysalis; species Haemaphysalis longicornis. Next base: position 122,676,843 of record CM023450.1, read on the forward strand.
GTTTACATAATTGTACGTGCGATCTGTCCCAAGCTAGTGATTCGAAGTTGGGAAGTATAGTTAAATGGGTTACTCTATCAAATGCTTAAGTGAGGTCTAGTGCGAGTATGGCCGCTGCATCGACCTTTGAAGGGGGATGATTACGTCATGGAGCGATTGGTGATGCACATCTTGCGTGGAGAGTCCTGTCCTAAAGCCAATCATGGTGTTGGGAAGTGCACCTGTTTGATCTGCCATCCTCTTCCGTCTCAACGAAACAGGCTGCGGCTTGCGTACCTACTCCTACATTGCCGATTTTCTCACCCACCACAGGCGATCCTCAAAGCAGGCGATGTGAAATCTGATCCCATCACTCTAGGAGATCGAGGCACTCCTCAAGGTTCTGTTCTTTCACCTTTGCTTTTTAATATCGCTCTCCTAGACCTCCCTCGTCAGCTTAAAGCCATCCCCCGTGTTCATCACGCACTGTATGCGGATGATATTACCATTTGGACTGACACAGGTTCTTTAGGTGAAATTCAAGATACCCTTCAAAAAGCCACTGACACTGTAAAGCAATATGCCTCATCAATTGGCCTTCGGTGTTCCCCTCAAAAATCTGACCTCATCATTGTACGGAAAAGTCCACCTGCATCCAACAAAGAATCAGTTCAAATTACCCTCGATGGTCAGCTTATACGTCCCAGACCTTCACTCAAGATACTTGGTGTTACAATCCAGGCCAATACACGGAACGATCAGACATTTCAAGCTCACCACAGTATTCAATCAAGTTACCCACATGCTTCGTCGCATCTCCAATCGTCATCGCGGCATGAAGGAGGAAGACCTTCTCCGCCTTATCCGCGCCTTCCTCATATCACGGGTCATCTACATCGCCCCCTACCTACTCTCAGCAAAAGTGACACGGAAGCCATTGATCGCCTCATCCGCAAAGCTATAAAGAAAGCTCTTAATCTTCCTATGTCCACCGCGACAACTAAACTGCTCCAATTAGGCATTCACAACTCGGTCACGGAACTCATCGAAGGTCATCTTTCCAGTCAACGTCTCCGTCTAACTCAAACACCAACAGGACTGGCACTTTTACAGGAGCTCAAAATGTCAATTCCCCAGACCACGGACAGAAAACCTCTTCCCCATAATTGGCGTCAATCCATTCGTGTCCGCCCTCTTCCCAAAAATATGCATCCCACTTTGCACTCCGGTCGTCGACACGCCCGTAGCCAAGCCCAAGAACAAATCTACGAAAACAATCCTAATGTTTTGTACACAGATGCCCTTACTCCAATCCGTCCCATTACTTAGCCATAGCAACCACTAAAGACAAGATCATCACCTGCGCCTCAATCAAGACCACATCTACCTGGGCCGCGGAAGAATTTGCTGTGGCCCTCGCCATCACTCAAACACCCACACAATTCTAATTACGGACTGTCAAGCCGTCTGTCGCAGCTTTTTATCAGGTTACGTGGCCTCAACTACGTTCCTGGCTCAACACGCCCCCAACAGGAAGATCGACATTGTGTGGACCCCGGGACACTCCTCACTAACGGGCAATAATTTTGCCCATAGACAAGCCTGCGAACTCTCCTCCCAGGCCTCTGAGGAAACACCAAGTCTCGTTCCCCTGCTCACATTTCAAGACATCACCCAACATTACCGCACATCAAGACAACATTTTCCCCCTCCTCACCCGCATCTTACTAAAACAGAAGAAGTCATACTCCGGAGGCTTCAAACAAACACCTTTCCTCACCCAACTTGGCTACATCGGATGTACCCACCCAATACTCTGCCACATGTAAATTCTGCCCTAACCCATGTAGCCTCATACACATGATCTTGGGGTGCGTACACAACCCAGCCCTCCCTCCTTTACCCCCTTCCCTTCCCCTTCCTGAGCTGTGGGAGAACCTGACGACCAGCGCCGGCTTGGATGCACAGCAACTCCTGGTGTCCAGGGCTGAGACAGCAAGGTCGTCCCATGGTCTCCTGGACTGAGGAGCCACTCCCACATCACCAGGCTCACAATAAAGTTTTTCCTCCTCTTCCTCCTCCTCTATATGTTTGATTAATCGTGCGCGAATAGTGCGTGAATGTGCGGAGTTTGACATTAAGGCCTGGTTTATTGAAGAGCAATTGCTAAAGGGGTCTCCAGTGTGTTCGATAGGAGCATTTGTAGGTTCGTTCGTTTTCTGGTGTATCGCCTGCAGTTCCACTGCCAGACTGTAATCATTTCATTGGGCTTGACCATTGGGAAGACTAACGATGAGAGTGCGGTATTGCCAGGGGCACCGACGTTGACAAACTGTTGCATGCAATTGTGCATTTCGGCTCTAAGTTTCTGAATTGTAGCCTGAATTGTGTTTTGATTATTAAAGAGAATTTGGTGGAGTTGAAGGTATTCCTGCTTCTGTTCGGCCAAAGCTTGTTTGCAGGCGTCTTGTACAGCGGCTAGGCGACCCTTGACATGTATGTTTATTAGAGGAGCAGTCTCGTTAGAGACTACTTTCCTTTTCGTAGCTGGTGGAAGGGGACTTTCGCGAGCCACTGCTCTTGTCTGTTCACCTTGAGGGATAGGTTCTGCTATGCTAGCAGTAGTCTGTTTCTTCAAGGCTGCATTTCTCGTTTGAGCGCTGCATTCTCCTGCCGCGTAACAGGGTGATTTCCGCGCGGATCGCTCGAAGCTTTTTGAGAAGTTCAGGATGAGGCGCGGAATGCAGTGTGGGGTGAATGGGAATTTGAAACTGTGGTGAGCTACTAGGAAGTGTGCGCGGATAGCTCAGCCGTTTTCTTTCGGTGTTTTGTCGGGGTGGGTCTCGTTCTGAGGTACCCATGGTTGCATTCCCATTTCGGGGAGTTGCGTCGGTAGGAGCTTGATGTGTCTTGCCCGGAAGAGGGTGAAGGCACCCTGAGTAGGTACTGCGTTGTGCGATGCCGCCGTCTGTGCGCAGGTGAGGGGAAGGCGACGTGGCTGATAACGTTTCGGGCAGTCTACAGTTCCGGTGAGATGAGGGTCTTCACATATGATGCACCGGGTTACACATTTGTGGTTCTGAGGGGCATTGATGGCTCCGCAAGGGAGACTGTGTGGTGGAGCCTGGGCGTCGGGGCACACGTCTCGTCGACGACCGTGTTGCCAGCATGCCGTGCAAGCTTCGGACTTTCTGCGAAATGGCTTGCAGCGATAGGTTGCCGCCCGGTAGCGGATCCAGTAGGGGACATTGGCGCCATCGAAGAGAATGTGTGCTATATTGAAGGTATTATAGCATTTGGCATCTAGTATCCGGAGGTCAGGGTTGAACTAGAAAATACTGTTAAGTACTTGCTCCGGCGAGTCGTCTTCGGGGACATTGGAGATTACCCCAGTTACCGTGTTCACTGGGGCCGGTACGTGTGCAGATACATCATATTGCTGCCCTTTCAGCGCAAGGGAAACGATCTTTTCGTACTTTATAGAACGTTCTTCGGAGGGTGTGCTTACGATGACACAGTTGGCTCTTGATTGTATGCGGACCCGGTCGTCGATACATGAACACTTGCCTTTGAATGGTATCTGCCAACGTGGCTAGAGCAACTTTCGTGAGCGCAAGATCGCCATGCGCCAGGATTATCTTGATATAATTTTCAGGCAGGGTTGAGCCGATGGTTTGCGCCGGGCTGGGTGACGCCGTTGGTTTTGTGGGGAATTGATGGGAATACGGTTGGCACTTGCCTGCATTGCAGCATGTTGTGCTTGGAGGGCTTGTTGCTTTCGGTGAACTGTAACCCAGTCAGGGTGGGTCAGCTCTGCCGGTTCGGTATCTTCTCCTTCGACAGTGCTTTCAATTGGGGCTTACACGGCAGCTGCAGAAAGCTGCAGTCGGCGCGCCGGCGCTGCCGGCTAAGTTCTAAGGCAGGCTAGGCCTCTTAGGCTTAGCTCATCAGGAAACGTGGGGCAGTCTTTGCGAAGCAATATTTTGGCATACAATGGTCCAGAAGGTCAACGGTTGGCTTCCAGAGGGTCCGTGAACCTTGGTGTATTCTTTGGTACCACTCACGTTGTTGTGGGCAACGAATTCCCGGAGTGCGCAAGCAAAAAACACAGAGCCGACGGGAAACGCATGTGAGCGCCGCGGCCCCCTCCCTAGCATGGAACCGTGCAATTCCGATGTCTCTGAGAATGTACTCCAGTTTGCTCGTGCTGCTTCGTTGAAATTCCTAAGGGAAGAGGAACTGTTGCGTCTATTACCTATGTATGCTAGTGTGGTTGGGAAGATGTCACTACCATATGGGTTAGTGCCAACATACCACTCAACCGATGGAAAGAGTACTGCAGATCCAATAGCCACGTCGAGGTGTGTGTACGTGTTGTGTCCTATATTATGGGATGTGGGCTTTGTTTTGTGGAATAGGCATGCTCCTGAAGATGTTGTCAATAGGGCCACCACGGGCATCCGCGCGGGAAGTGCCCCCAAGGGAGTTATGTGCATTCAGGTCGCCTATGAAAATGAAAGGTTCCGGAAGCTGATCTACAAGGCCCTCTAAATAGGAGCTCGAGAGCTGAAAGTTAGGAAGGATGTACAGAGACCATATCGTTATAAGCCTATTGAAGTATATGGTTTAAATGGCGACAGCCTCAAAAACAATCTGTGGATGGATAGTGTGACACGCCACGAATTTTAGGGCAATAATGGCCACACCACTTGGCCATGTACCACCACCACCCCTATTATTCCTAAATATCATGTAACTATTCAAGAAATTTGTGTGTCTGGGATTTAAATGTGTTTGTTGGATGCATATGAACCTTGGCTGATTGGGATGCAATATCTCGTCGATATCATCATGATTTTTAGGGAGGCCTTCACAGGTCCATTGGATGATATTTTCTCTTACCATTATGTACATTTAAGAGCCACTGGAGTGTGTATGTGGGTGTTCATGTTTTGTCTTTCTGGGCTTGTATTCTCGAAGGGGATTTTTTGGGCCTTTCTGTTGCCTTGGACGCCGCACCCCATTCCTCACACTGCAATGCAGGCAGGCAGGGCCCGACGTCCATCTCATCGCCAGATGACCTGAGTAGCCCGAAAGACTGGGCTCCCTGGACTTGGATGTAGCACCCTTTGGGGCGCTCTTCAAATTATCCACCACCGCCAAGGGTGTTGCGGGCGCCACAGGCAGTACACGTGGTGGAAGGAGGATTGGAGCGGGCGCGGGTTTCTCGGTCCATTTCCTCCAAGCCCTGAGGTGAGCTCGAGGCCTGTCCTCCGCTCCCGTCCGTGTGGGTTGCCACCTCAACCACTGCCGGTCTGGGAAGCGGTGTTGTGGCGGCTTTGGTTGTTTCTGGTAACCCTGGAGCGGGGAAGGGGGGAGCGGGCTAGACGAAACAAAGTCCAACCCGCGGTTCTGAGTCCCTGCCGAAACCAGATGCGCTTAACCCCCAGGCGAGCTGCGTCTTGTAAGTAACGAGGGGAAAGAGGAGAACCTCTTTCGCGTCTCGGGAAAGGCGATGTTTTCTGTTAACTTTATGTTTATAATTTTTCTCGAGATGAAATTTTTCACTAGTGTGAGAGTATGCTACGTGTGATTCCTGACAGTTTGGGCAGGTGAAGTTGGTTGTAGTGCAGTTTTCGGGTTGATGATTGCGCTGGCCATGTTGGCACATGTTGTTTCGTCTTGCTTCTTGCGCTTCAAAAAGGCACTAAACCTGCGTAAGAAATCCCGAAGTATCATTCGCACGAGAACATGGTTGTGGGTGAGAGTGCTTTCGATTACGGCGTGGTAACTGGAGGGGCGCGGGTTCGCTGCTTGTCACTGACACTAGTGCTTTTTGTTTCAATGTTTCGGTAATTGTGCTAATGGACTCACTCTCGTGTGCACGCACGCACGCACAAAATGTTTTGTATGAGTTGGGTACAACTGAAGACATTTAAGCTTTTTATACTTGTAATTGCCTACTTATTCAAGAGGGGTGTTTTACTAAAACGAGTAAACAGAGTAGCGGCTAAAACAAGGAGCTGGCTGGTTGGTAATGGAGGTGGATGTGATCGCCTAATTGCTTTAGCTCTCTGAAATAACGCGATTAGCAAAAACACGCTTGTCTAAGTTCGTATACTCGCGGAGATTTTAACGAAACCTGGATAGTTCGGTTGACAATAAGCGGCTGAAACGGTGCATCAAAGAGCAATCTAGAAGCGTGCGAGCCACATAAAACTTTCTCGCATTGCGTGCGTTAGCTTGGTGTTTACGGCAAAGCAATGGGGAGTCCAAGGCACGCTTTTCCAGCGGTAATTGAGCGGATCCTCGCCGACATATTTATGAGCCCTAGCCGTTTTCATTACTCCGATTTTTTTTAGACGCACCACCTCCCTCGGTTCCGCACTTCGTTCTGGTTTGTTTCATTTTTTGTTCTTCATAGCGTTCCTTCGGCGTGGCTGGATCGGAGCTGGAAGAAAAAGGAGAATAATAAGGACCCGCGTGCTTTAATCAGCAAAGCAGCCCTTTCTCTGCCCGACATCTTTCCTTCCCTGTTTGGGTGGCCGAGTTTTTGGTCTTGGTTTGAAGATACTTGTTATGAGTCGCGTATTTTCATCATTTCCAAGCTTTCTGAGGATGTTGCTTTCGTGTTTTCTCGACCCGCTCTACTTGGCTGTCTCTTTTTCTTTCTTTTAACCGTCATCTTGAAATTCCCTTACACTACGCTTGTTTTTATAGAAACGCCAATTTTTCGAAACTTTCTGACGCGCTCCTTCCGTGCATCTTCTCGCTTTCACTTTGTGTACAAGCTGGCCGCGGCCGCTCACTTCGCCGCCTAATTTGAATATTGGACATCTGTCCGGCTTGAGCGCGCCTCTTGAGATACCTTTTTACCCCTCGATTTGCCTTGCTCTGTCTTCCCGTCCTTTATTTTTCCGCTCTTTTTCTGTACTTGGCTTGATGAGCGTAACCAAGATGAGGGAGCTTGACGATTTCTTGTTCAAGCCTCGTAAGTTTCGAACTCGCGAACCACCAAGTCTGCCAATTTCGTCCCGTTCTTTCTTTCTCAGTTTGTTCGGGCTTTTTGTTAGTTGGTTCCTTACCGCTTTCCTAAAACGATTAATAAGTGTTTATAACGCACTTTTGTTGTTCGCACCGGTTTTCGATTTTGAATCTTCAAAAAAAGACTGAACATAATGGAGGAGTACTTTGGTAAAGGGGCTTGAAATGCCGCGCCGATGCAAGGATTTAGTAACCAAATAAAGCACTTGGTATTAAATCTCCTCGCAACGAATTTGTTTTAAAGCGATTGAGTATTAGCTAGATCGTAAATCAAAAACCGCGAATTTCGCGCCGCGTATTTCCTCCTCCTTTCAACTGCTTCTTCGCTGTTGGCCTCCCCTCCCAACTCCGCTTCAGCGGGACGAACTGATTGCGCTCCCACGCTCCTTACGGGCCGCTCTTTGCTTTTCATCTTAGACACCTGGACACGCTGGAAAAGCGAACGAATGACCTGGCCGATGTGTGCGGCCTGGCCTTGCCCTTTGCGGTGTACGTAGATGCAGGGCTGCAGTTGGTATCGGCAGCGAACTCGACGCTGGGGGAATCGTGCGCGTCCCTTGCACCGCGCACGTTTATCCAAAAAGCGCGGTCTCAGATGTGGCCCCGCTGGTGCCGGGTGTTATTTTGCGGTTTGTAATTCCTACTACCGGCGGCATGAAAAAAGACATTCAACCGACACAGAACCCGGCACAAAACGCGCCATCGGATGCTTTATCAGCCGGCTGAAGGCGAAGAGCAAACCAACGCTCACTCGCGCGAACCCGTGTTCTGACAAGCTGCACCCATGTGTTGCATTCAACATGACGGGAACGAAAGCGTTTGTTTGACTGTTTGGATAGTCGTAAAATGTCCAAACACTCCGGCACTCCGCTAGCAGATCAGCCGGCGAGACATTTCGGAAAACATTTGACAGATGGCGCCGTATGCATTAGTGGTCGCTACGCAAAACTTGAGACGCTCTACTAAAAACTCCCATCCGGTGTCACGTAGCGGACGCAAAAATTTCGTTTAGCGTGCAAAGGCCACAAACGCTGGACTAAAACCTATTAGCGCAAAATCGTGCTTTGAAACCGCTTGCGTTTACAAAGCTGCACGCCGAGCGCAGTTTCAAAACTAGTGACATCGTTTATACACTGGCAAGCACAGTTTTCTGTAGATATCCACCGTTTCAGGGCAAGCAAGAGCTTGTTTTATGGGGCGGAGAGCGTAGGCCCGTTCGCACTTGCCAAGATGAGAGCGGCAGGATTCTTCGCTTGTCGGGAGCGTTTTGTCGAATTCGGGACAAATTTTGGTTGCGCGACAGAATTCCCGTCTCGCTGCTTTTCGCAAGCGGGAATGGAAAGTTCTGCCGCGCTGCCGTCGTACGCAGCTCGGAGGTAACCGCGCACGCGCGAGTCGGGCCGGATGAACGCGCACACTCCCGCACGGCAGCGCCCCAAGCGGCAGACGGCCCAATCGCTCCCGGCGCCCGCTGGAGCCCGCCCTCTGCACACGCACACTAGCCAGTATATTCACCTATAATGGAGGAAAGATTTTTTGCTTCCGATGAACGTCCTGCCCCTGTGTTTTTAAATACGTGAAGTGGTTAGCACGTCGTCCTCCAGCTCGTTCTTAGCATCTGATTTCCGAACGAAGCTGCAGCTAGCCAATGCAGCGACCGAAGCGTTGTTGGGGCTCGCCTTTTGTTACGCGTTCGTTTCGCGTGAAATGACATTGTACTTCCGGGTGTAGTGCTTCCCATGGTCGATTATCTTCGAACGACGTCCTAACCTCGCATGGGGTATGTGCAGTGTCGCTAAAAGCCTTCTCGCTTGCGCGCCAGAGTTGTGACTTGCTGCTCGTCCCCGCAAACCGGGTGTGAGGTGAGTGCCGTATACGACGGGCAGGAGGAGGCAATATCGTCGCATCGCGGTTCAGACTTGCAACGCATGTTGACGTGTCTCGAAAACGCACCGATTGTTTTGAAGTATAAAATTACGCGTCACCCGGGCATCCTAGGGCGTTCTCTCATTGCAAAAAAGACGGACTTTCTTTATGGTGACTCATGATAAAATCCACGTCGTGTTATGGCCGTGTTGCATTCAATACAAAGTTTAGCGTTTGTAATTGTTTCGTTTGTCGTAAAATTCAAAGCACTCCGGCACTCCGTGGCAGATCAGCCGGCGAGCCGACGCTGAGCAGACGACTCATCTCTTTGCCGGAGTGCGTGAAAAAGGCAACAGGATGTCTAGCTCATGACGAACATCTGGGAATCGAATGTAAATGAAGATGGCGGCTCCAAAAACACGAAGGAAAGGGTGAGAAAAAGCGACAAACTTTGCAACAAAAGTGTGAGCTTTCCGCTGCGCTAAAAGATTACTTGGCAAGGTGACGTTGGCGACCCAATCTAGATTGGAGTTCATTTAGTGTGCTCAAAATGCCTTTCAGGGCCCCTTTAACAGAGGACGAAAACTGGCGCAAAAAATAGGGCTGGTATGACACTCTTAAAGGGCCGAAAAAAAACATAAACGGTTTATTGACCAGGTCAGTTCAATATGCGTACTCGGGAGAATCTTCATTATCTATTTTCTATTTCTTCGCGCGGCTTATGCGACTTCGAAAACCACTTGGTGACAGAAAAATGACTGTCAACTTCATTTTCACAGTTTTTTTTTCGTCAGATTTTGTGCAGGACCATGCTTGCCAGATTTTGGTGCCGATATCCAGATTGGGCGACAGTAAATTTAGCTTATTTATAATATTTTTAATTTCGCCATTTTGCCACAGGGCGTAGGTAACAGGAAAACAATAGACAAAAGAGAACAGGGGTACGACACAGAAGGCAAGAAAACAAAAGAAAAAAACACACAATGTGAGGCGGGCGCACTACAGGAAACTATAGTGTCCAGTTTCGGAAATAAATTCCAACAGTTTCTTGTAAAGTGGGCCGTGCGTCCACCGATGAATATCGGGAGGTCGGCCTGGGCGATGTCCTGTGGGCCCCATGTGTCAAGCTGGGGTTGATTAAAGCCCTGGACACGTCCCTAGCAAGTGTTCCAATGTCGCCGCAGCAATAGGGGCAGGGCAGTAGGGGGCAGGTCGGAGGAAGGATCTGCAAGAACTAGAAGTCCACGTTGCTCGCAACAGCAGGCGTCAGTGCGACGCCCAAGCGGATTCTTCGAAGCCCGACCTCTTCATGGCGGATTAAGCCGCCAGGAAGGTAAGACCCACGCAGAGGGAAAAGGGTACGCGTGGAGCGCCGAAGAATATCTTTCTTGATGAGTAGGGTGTCTTCCAGTGAGAGCTGTAGAAATGGGAGTGGGTACACCACTTGCTGCGGGTGAGTGGCCGAGTCGGCGAGAGCGTTCGTGGTCCTGCTTCCGGCGGGCCTTACACCGCCAGATCACACGGAATGATATCTGAGTATCGCCTGGCATCTCCATGAATGCCCAGTATCTTTAGGCTCCTCCTTTAACAACCATCAGTGAGAGCGTGCGTGGTCGTACTCCGCGTGTCCACAGGACGCGAACAGGGAAGGAATGATTGGAGTATCCGGTGCACTCGCAGTAATGCCCAGTGTACTGTTGACGCGCTTAATTTACAACCATCTAGGGGAGGAGAATCTTTATGAAGGAGAAGTCAGCTGGCAGCGGATTGGCTTGCTACTCCAAATGAAAATGAGAGCTGCGAAAAGTGAAAGGAAGCGAAAGAAACAAAAAACTAAGCATACACTACAAACCAAAAATAAGCACAAAGAAACTTACAGACGCAGGATTGCGCGCACAGCACACGCACAGTAGTAAAGTTAAGGCAAACGTTCAGCAGAGTTTTGTGCAGGCCGGAGTCACGGGGAAATGACACCAAGGCCCGTGTACTCCGTGTTGCCGCGGCAGTTGACTGCCATGGGCCAATGGCGTCGCAAAGTTTCAGTGGTGCGTCATCACGCAGTCCCAAGGTCGTCTTCAAGGTTAGGCGCGGGGTGTCGTAACGCGGACACACACACGGCGAGAGCGTGCGTGGTCGTGCTCCGGCGGGTCCAGAGGACGCGAACAGGGCACGGGAATGATTGGAGTATTTGGTGCACCTCGCATGTGATGCCCAGTGTACTGTTGACGCGAATTTACAATGATCACATTTACACAGTTTCAAGTTTACTTCTTTACAATGATCTAACATTTACACAGTTACAATAATTAAATTCCTTGAAGTCATCAATTATGCGTTGTTGTACAGACAGAAGGCATTGCACTTTTCGAGTAGCGAAGCTGGACAAAGAATGCTTGCGCATTAAAAACAGTAAAAGGAGACTGCCTGGCCCTGCCAAAATGAGTCGTACAGATGGCGCCCAGTAACGGGGCCCACCCCACTACCGCGACTAACTACGGCACACAGCTGAATACTGCCCGCCTTGGTTAACGCTGATCAGCACGTGTTGTGCTTCCCGAACTTTGCACGCAAGATCGAGCTAGAATAATTTTTCTGTATATTCTTACACCGCAACATCGTTTTCCAGATAAGGCTATACGCCAAGAACCGCGTAATAATCCTAATAATAGCAATTACATAATAACAGTAATAAACCTAATAAACTTGCTGCCGTGACTACAAAGTAGGTGAATGCTTTCGTGAAGACCAACCTTCAGTCAGAGACGGAGGCACGCATAAGGTTGTTAGGTGATCTAAGAGAAGTGGAATGATAAAGGTGGTGGCGATATTACGTGCACTTGTAAAGTCTTGCGTAATCCATCTAAACAATGTTGCCCTCATGCGGAGGCTTTTAACAATGGTTCATGCAACCGCAGGTATTTCTCGAGTTTCAGTCAGCGGCAGCGAATACTGGGAATGCGCATTTAATAACATCAAGCAATGGTGGGTGCGTGATATCTATCGTTACCACGCAGGAGATAAGAAGATAAGTTTCCATATTACACATGTGACACTGGTCACCACCACTAAACCATCCAGCCAGCCCTTCTTTTTACACATGACAATTTCGTAAATACGTGTTTAACCATATAGCGCTATGCCGGAGACCACCAAGAGAGCGCTGACGCCGGCTGCAGCAAAACGTGACACCCAGCCCAAACGTAGAAGAAAAAATGAAATAAATGAAAAGAGCGAAACATGAACGAATAAAGGCAGAGGGAGGTATGTATATTTCCACTAAAAAGCGAACAAGTCATAAGATGGATCCCCCCCGCACTTGCAGACGTCTGACTCCACGTTGCGACGGCTCGCAAGTTCGGGGGATGCAAATTCATGCATTTCCATCTCACCTGACAAAGGGTACAGAGAAGCCCGCCGCGATATATCCAAAAGCTGCGAGCCTCAAACATTTCTCCACCACACTCTCTTCTCCGACGGGCTTGATTACTCCGGAAGGGTACAGGCCCATCTGCTTTGCGACTTCGAGATCATCCGTTCACGTCCCGCCCGCCTGCCCTTTTTTGCGTATCTCCCACCACTTCCCCCGCAACGCTAAAGGTCTCGACCATATTTTTTTATTTCTTTCACTTGCTTTGTCTACTGCACACGATTCTGCACCCGATGAAGTTATATTTCGATCTCCCTTCCATGCTTCAACCCCGCACAAAAGAACTTCAGTGGGACGGAGCGTTTGCCAGGACGCAGATTGTAAAAGTCAATTTGGCACAGGCACCGAGTTGCGAGGGAGCCAGACGTAACAATCGCCTAGCCATAAACTTCGTTGCCACCGTGCAGTTAGAGCAAAGAAGGTTAGAGAGAGAGAGCAGTGAAGGAGGAGGGAACGGTGGGAAGCATTACCGGCGCCCTCGGCGTTAGTAAGTCGCCCTGGACATTGATTATGCATGCAATGAATTTCGCGAAATGTCGCATCCCCCATCCACCTATTAGCTTTCCCCCACTGCTACACAGGCGCCCCATAAACCCCTCTACTTCTGAGCTCTATTGTTGCGGCCTTATTACTTTAGACTTTAGGCGCGCCGGCGGTATAGCCGTTCATAAGGTTACGTTAGGTACTCCTGAAGGGCTGAGGCAACCAGCAAGTTGGCTTAAAACAAAAGTATGTGCTGCCCCAGCATTTAGGCGTTGATTCGGCGCCGAGAGAACCTTAATTGCTGAGAATCGCTAACCAAACCACATATTTTTATCCCTCATTTCCCTCGCGGCGATTATGGTGTAAACAGAGGCTGGTGTAGCTTTCGGCATGATAAACCGGATGGAGCGAGCAGCGGTGATATAAGCGGTATAGAAGCAACGGAATGCAACACTACCACGTACCAAGCGGTTTCATCAGTTTCCTTCAAATTTGTTGTGCTTTCCCCAACTCCCGCGTCCTTTGCTGCTCGGACCACTAAGCAAATGTTTCTTCATGGGCGTGATCAGTATTATGCTTTGTTGAACGAAAGCATATTGTTCTCTTTGCGCCGGTAGCGGGATAGCAGCGTACGCCTCGCATGGCGGCATCGCATGGCGGCCATTTCTCCCGCGCGCTGGGATCGGACCATGACAAGCGAAGAATGAGAGAGACAGCGCATGCGCATGAAAATTGTTATGCCGCAGCCGCTGTACTGCACAAGGGTAACACGCACAGAGGCCGGCATACTTTTGCGCAGCTGTCGCAATTAGCTGCGGACCAGGTATTTTAGTACACGGAAAACAAAACTACCCCGCTAAAGCTATTTGGGTTCGCCGCTTGATGTATCGGCTGGGTCCAATCATTTTTGCTACTTTTGTAATTGTTCTTCGACGTTCAAATTTCACACAAGGGACACTTAAAACATCTCGCAGTCAAGCTTTAGTAAACTTGCGAATGGTATTGTTAAAATATTTGTCACGCAATTTTAACCACTTCGCGGTGTAATCGGCGGGATCGGTGTTGGTAATTGCTACTTTAGAAAATTGTTCTTCGACTTGTTCACTGCTTAGCAGTCACGCAATTTACCCGTATCACTGTGGTGATAGGCAGGCATGCTAAAAGCTTGTCCTGTGTTCAGTGTGCAGGGTAAATTGAACAGAAAAAAGGCGTATGAAGCAATTTCATGCTACCTATTTACGAAGAAAAAAAAAAGGCCTAAATGGTTTATTCCGGCTGTTCTTCACGAAAGTTTGGTCAAGGACCGGGGACACGTCAAGCTGAACACGACGCTTTTTTGCTCTGTCCTACCACTCAGACAAGGCAAAACAAAGTCTTGAAATCTTGAAAATTTGTACTTCAACGTGCTTGTGGTTCAACAGGTAGTCATGAATATATTAGGTTTAAATTCCTTATAATAAGACTGATTGAAGACTGTTAGAAGGGGTTGTGTCTTTTCTGACGCCCTAAATGATAAGTGAAAATGACAATGAAAACAGCGTGAACAGGTGCCACATGTAGTAATATAAAGTAGTTTCCCCCAAAAATCTCCACTAGGACAGGAAATAAATTGCAAGATTATTGTTCTCAGTTGGACTAGAGGCGAGACATGACCTTAAAAAAGGCATAATAGAGTTAGAAATTAAACACTCTTTCACTAAACGAAAAATTTCGTTTCGCGAAGAACCTAGTTACTTACCAAAGAATCTATAGTACGATGGCATGGTTTTGTTCTGTGGTCTCGTGCAGACGTCCCATGTACATCTTGTGAAACGTAATTCGCGTACATTGAAAGAAACCACCACGGGTTCTAACAATTGTAAATCCAGAGTGAACAGCAGATCGTCCGCCACCCAATACACTCTTCCACAGACACCATACAAACTAACATGTACAGAAGATAGCACGCATACACACCACAGAAACGTCATTTAAACATACTCCACAAGGAGTTTTTCTCTTTTTTTTAACGGCTAAATTTCTGAAAAAGTTTTATAGCTTTCACTGTTAGCTATCTGGTTGCATATCAGGTGTGGATTGTCACATTTTCCCTCCACAGGAGCGTACCCGATCCTGGGGTTTCCTGTAAAGTGGTCAATTAATACTACAAGCAAACATCGCAGGTGGATCGCTATGTGAACTCCGGGAGAGGGACCCATCTCAGTACACTATGCGTCCTAAGCGCCACCCATACGCATCACAATACACATCATTTACGGGCCCTTAACATTACCCAACATACAGGACCATTGCACTCGGACGCCATCAAGGCACCATCGGCAGTAGCCCGGCTACTAATAGAAACACCGCTATTCCCTCCAAATCGAAACCTCCCAAAAAGGAGCAAGCGGTACCGGGGCGACACGTAAAAGTTGAAATGTTTTTTTCCCACCCCATCCGTAATGGCGTACACACAACAGGGTTGTGTGTACGCCAGGGGGGCGGCGAGCAAAAAATGCACTCAGGCTCGTCTCTATGGCGAGCTCAGCGGTGGGAAAGCAATAATATCGGTCAACTGAGATGCAGCTACCACACGGTGCGGCAGGGGTCGCACGGGAAACACGCCCGTCCGTGGCTAAGCGTCAGGGCAAATGATCCACCTAAGGATCCTGCCGGCCGCCAGAGAAAGGCTCGCGGTCTTTCCCTAGCCACACAGATGCACTCGGGCGATAAATAAATCCTGGCGTACCTGAGCGTGTCTCGGAGAGGTCGCTCCGAATCGTATCCCGGAGAAAGATCTGGTTCACGCCGGAAGTTGGCCAGTCAGCTGAGGGCAGTGCTAAAGGAGCTTCTTACTCCGTGGTTTAGGGAGAGCGGCCTCCAAGGACGGGGTTTTAGCCCGTAACGGTCGCTGAAGCCCCCAACCCGTGACTGAAATTTAAAAACGGTCCCTTGGGACGTTGTGCTAGAGTCGTAGCGAGCTGACAAGCAGCGCCCCCCCCCCTCCCCCCCAGCGCAATGTGGCGGGCTCTAGGATTACCTGACTGCAGCTTCATAAGCTTCTAATATTCCCATCGTCGGCATACTGGTCATAGTTTGTGTTCCCTTTAGTTCATCTGAATAGAGCCTTGTGCAGAATATTACAAGGCAGAAAATATTATTGTACGGTTGATGGCCGGTAATCTGGCAGAATAGTTTCAGGAAAACATGTACCAAAATCAACTCCAAAACCAACTGAATTCAAACACATGCAGGCACACGCGCGAACTTTCCGCGGGTGGTCCTACCGTTAGAAAATTGTGGGCGACACAGCGTTGCCTTTTCTTGACGAGGCATATCGTGACCGGCCTTCTCGAGCGTGGCAATGTCGAGTCATTGTACCCTGCCAGAAACACACTCGTCACTGTCTCTTGGGAGGAGTGTCGTTGAACTTCCATCGCTCGTTTTTTCCCTGGGAGAATCACGACCGCCATGAGGCCCAGTGCCTCTTTCCGGCTTGATCTTGATCCCGCAATTGGCTAACGTGATGGATCGACACGAACAGTCTCTCATAATTCTGCACGTGAGTAGAAAGCCAGTATTCTCCGGCTCATCAAGAGGTGGTTATGATCATGGCTGTGACGATACTTCATGACGTACGTGCCAAATATTCTTTCTTTAAAGAATATTTTGTAGAAGAGCAACAACAACAACAACAACAAGACGAAGACTGCCGTCGAGGATAGAAGCAGCGATGGTGATCTTCGACCAAAAAGAACAGCAATGGGCCGTTTATAGAATCTGCGCAGGGATAAGAGCACATGCGCGTCTTGCGTTGTTGTCCAAGCGCAGTTTCATTTTTTTAGTCTAATCGCATGTTTGGCCACGTCATTCGCCGAATTTTCACATTTGTTCACGCTCATCGGTCGCTTCGGGACATTGCGGTGCAGCCTACTGGCGGCGATTCCTGAGTGTGTGCATGGCTACCCTGACCGTAATATAAATACCGAAAGATGGCATTGGACAAGGCCACAGGTTGATGGCAGGGGCAGGCAGAAAAGCTGGTGGAGGAATGAGATAAGCGAATTCGGGGGAAAACAGTTCATCTAGACGGCGAGGAATGAAGACGCAACTGAAAGAG
Source organism: Haemaphysalis longicornis (assembly GCA_013339765.2). Lineage (NCBI taxonomy): Eukaryota > Metazoa > Arthropoda > Arachnida > Ixodida > Ixodidae > Haemaphysalis > Haemaphysalis longicornis. Next base: position 122,693,741 of record CM023450.1, read on the forward strand.
TGTGGGTGAGGCATTCATCCTCCAACGAACAGCATCAGGCTGACAACTATTACTATTATCATTATCATAATCTGCATCACGTTTGCATTTGTTCGCGCTAGTGTGAATGTGTTTTACTTCAGAACCGAGTGCGTGAAGCGCTCATTTGGTATATCAGAACAGACGCCATTGAAATAAAGAAAAATGTCACCAAAATGCCTAATTATAAACATTTCCTCGAGATGATTGCGACAGTGGGAATAATATTTTTCACAACGAATTCCAAAAGAAGTCACGTATTCCCCTCCTTCACAAAATGTATTGCCGTAACACCGCGTTCCTTGATGCATTGATTCGTCATGTACCCTACATATCAGTTTAACGCATCAACAAGTAAAGTGGATGTAACCCAATCTAACATTGTTGTCTATTCCACATCTTTCTTTCTAGAAGCGCGCAAGGATTGGCACCCTGTACCGAGCGTACCAACAAATAGATTTGACTATTCATTTTAGACATGCTTTAAATAACGCCGAGTAACTTCGCCACTTTGCGACTAATTTCTTATCCCGATCGTGATATTATGAAAATCCACTTATCAAGAACACTCGAGTGTCATATTATGTTATAACCAGTTACCAATATACCTGTAGTCAAAATTGTCACTGTTGTAGCCCCTCCCATCTATAATTTCTTCTACTCTGGGGGTACAACCAATAACACGAGATGTAATGATATAACGCGCATTCAAGCATTCCTTTGGCCTATACAAGGTTCAAAAGGCTGTGTTGTGGTCTAATTGGCTCCTCGTAACTGAATACGTTCAGTAAGTTGCCACTCGCGCCACGAACAAGCTTTGGTCCCCGCTGGAGAAACCGTCCTAGGGCCAGTGCAGCAGCCCAAAGAAGCTCTGGCTAACATCTGACGTCACCAGGGGCCCAGCGAAGCCTCGCAGCGTGCTGTCGGCTTCTGGGCCTCGGGCGTTTAGAGTTGGGGGAATTTTCGCCAAGAATCACGTCTGTATTCCCGTGCGCACGGTGATCATCACTCTTCGTCGTACACGCACACGAGCATCAAACACGCACACACAGAAACGCACGAGCACAAGGTGCTGCTGCAGATCCTGGCTCCATTAGGGGCGGCCATGCATCACGGCGGTGGTGACAAATGACGGACGCCTCGTCGCGCAGCCAGCAAGGCAGCGCGGCCACGTTCTCAGGCCTTGACGACGGCGCTGGATGGGGATGAGGCCAGCGTCTTTCTCTTTCCAACTTCACTTGGCGTGGTTCTGTCGCTTTTTTTCTTTTAGCGCGTAAGTATTCTAGGGCGCACTTGTCGCAATATATCGTCCGTCCATAGTAACATAACGGGTGTCGCTTATAGCCGTAAAAGACCTCAAGGAATTTATATAATGCTTGACCACTGTTTACGTATCGAGTAAATATATTGCATCTGAGCAAGGCATATGTGAATAGTAGTGCGGTCGGCTTTAAAAAGGGCCAGTTTATAAAAGTCGAGCCCTTAATTTAGTGACTTGGCCTTTGTAAAGTTGACGTCCCGTAATTCTTTAATGTAATGCAGTGAAGCTTTTTAAAGGCTCCGTGGGTTATTTACAGTATCGGAGGGAGGCGCGACAAAAGCGATCAAAAGAGAATTTAAAAGAAGACCCACGTGAAACTTTCACGAGAGTAAAGGAGCCATGCAAGAAAGCCTAGGAGGACCCTGCGTAAGGGCCACGGTTGCAGCCAGAATGCTCACGCAATCTGGAATTGTTCCTGATAGGTGGTTCGTTAAGATCGCTTTCACATCGGCGTGATCTTGTCCTAGTTAGACGTGCTTATTCTTTTCTCCCTTTCTCACCGTTCTCTGGTTGCGACGTGTGCCCCTTTGGAGAGTTCCAATTAATTAAGTTAGCGAAAGAGGAATAACAAGTTGGGTCGGGGTGGGTGGCGAGGTTCGCATTTAGCTTACGACCTGAATGGCGGTTGGGGTGGCGGAAACATTTGTTGAGCTGTTTTGTGAGAGTGGTACTTCAATCTAAAGGTCCATGGGACGATCGGTTGGTAGACGCTGAGGTCGCCAAACGAAGCTGGATTTTTAGCTGATCGCAGGGTGTAAGGGTCTGTTGGGAAGCATAGTCAGTTCGAGTTCACTGTATGTATACAGGTGCCAGTTGAACGACATGTATATACGACTGAAAAATTGAAGCTTTAGTTGCTGCCATTATTATTGCATCCCGGTGGTCTAAATCGAAGCAAAAAACACCCAGCGTTTGTTCACCGTGTTGGCGCATTCACGCGGTAGGCTGAGATGTCCGCTACGGGTCAATTGAATTTAATTAAGACGACCAGGACAAATTGCAGGTCTTGAACCGATAAGTTGTCTCGGAAGTTAGTGAGTTATATTACTTCCCATAACAGAAATATGCGCGTTTTTTAAAGGGGTATGCGACTCTCTCCTTTTGAATGATATAAGTGACATAAAATCACGATCTGGGCGCGGACGCAGATAATTATGCATGGCTAGAAAAAACTCATGCACCCCTCCGTCTAACGACAGCGATGGTTGAACACGAAGCTTTCTCGTGAAGGATTCTTTGGTTGTCGTCTGAGTTTGTACTGCGTATCAATCATGTCAAAACGAAGCAATCGGATAGACGCCGGCTTCATAACGCGAGGGAGCCAGGTTCGACGCCAACCACTGAAGCATTTTTTCTTTCACTTCTTCCACGATCATTCATCATCCCCGTCAGAGAAAGATGGCTTCCCTGCAGGGCGTTCTCGCGTTACAGACGCCATGAGTGAGAACTCTAAAGCTTCGATTGAAAAGAAAAGATCACGGTGATTTCTTTTCGTGCAAGTTTATCTCGACACCCCTGCGTTTGCCCACATCGCGACGAAATGCGGGTAGGCCCAAACAAGTCTTCCTGATGTGCACCTTCGTCATTATCAAGACTCTCGTCGGTCTTGAACCTGATAATCTCAGTCAGTGGTCTACATACACATGTGATTATATCATGTCTTCGGCCTTGGTCGGGTTCCGGCCCAGCCGCGACAGAAGGGCGCTTCAGAGGAGGAAGGGTTCGTGCTCCCAAGCTGACGGGTTCCGCTTGCGCGAAGGAGTTTTTGCGTGCAGGTACTGAGAGGCATCAAAACTCGCTAAAATAGCAACGCTTTTAAATGCTCGGAGAAAAATCGGCGCTACTCACACCGGCATGAGTTCATGGAGACTGCTGTTACGTCTGAAAAAGAGGCAATGGCGACCGACCTGGCATGTCAAAAGCTACGGATTCTCCGACATTTCCCAACTACAGTTTTTGCTAGCAAGAGACTTCTCACTGCCGGACAGCGATTTTGTTATCAACGACCGATGCGACGTTCAACTTTTCCTCAAGTGCCTTCCGGCCTAAGAAGCTGTCGTGTAGCTGACAAGCTAGCCATAGAAGAATTTTACGCGTCAAATGTTGCAGATGCCTCAGCAAGGTTACCCGCGGTGAACAAACACGGGCTTTTTAGAAAACGACAACACATACAGGAAGGACGGGACGAGCGGAAACTCTCAACAAACCTCAGATATAAGTAGAAATGTTATCAGGTAGCTCATGCACACTTATTACATACACAGCGTAGTCGGTGAAGGCAGCAAAATCACATTTCAAAAGATACGAGCCAAGATACAGCATCTCTTTTTTGTGATGAAACACCGATGCGTCACTCGCGCAATCTCCTCCCTTCTTTCTGACGTGGCGGCCAGTGCGCACCCCTGTTCAAAGAGGTTAAGATTCTTCACAGGTGCCGCTTCACTACGCAACGCGAAATCCTATAGGCTTATCACATGAGAAAGGAGGGAGGAGATTGTGTGAATGATACGTCGGTGTTCCTTTACAAACACGAAATGCTATGTCTTGACTTGTATGTTTGGAAATGTGATTGCGCTGCCTGCACCGAATATGCTGTGTATGTAATAAGTGCGCATGAGTGACCTGATAACAGTTCTACATATATGTGCGGTCTGTTTAATAAAAGTTAGTTTAGAGTTTGCGCTCGTCCTGTCCTTCCTGTATGTGTTGTTTTTTTTTTTTTGGAGAAAGCCCACGTTTGTTCACCAAAGATTCACCAACTCACCCAACAAAAAGTTCTGCTTCACCCGCGGGAGGATGTGTAAAAAGAAGGTGAAACGTAAGGCCCACAAGATTGGGCACATATACGTATTTCATAAGCATTTCGGTCAGATAGTCAGTAAATTACGCCTATCTGCTTTCAATGAGGTGCGCTCCGTTTTGCTGAATCGCTACATTTTCCGCGACAGAACTGCCCATTTGAAACAATTTTTGGGGTCAAGCACATTGTGGATGCCTTAACCTTCCCGAATATCTACTACATCTGTGACTACGAGATATGCAAAAAGCTGGACTAAAATAGAGAGACGAACTGGTTGGCGAACATACATCGTTGAAAATTAAGCGCAAACTGAAACAGGGACACTAAAGGGGGACGATGCAGTCGCATGCGTCGTCCCCCTCTATTGTCCCTGTTTCATTTTGCGCTTAAATTTCAACGATGTACGAGAGATGCATTTTCTATTTTTATATTATATACGGCAAAACGGGTTTTTGCCGTATATGTACGGCGGCGGTTTTCCGTCCCGCATGGCCTTTGCTGTACGGGTACGGTTTCGACCCTCCGTTTGAAATTTCGCGCCATAATCACGATGCATGCTTACTGGGGGGTTCTGCCTCCTCCTAGGACTTACAAGAAGCGTTTTAAATTTGATTGTACTACGTTTTTCTGGAGATAAACGGGGCTATGTAGCTTCAGTGCGTCACGGAATCTGTATCAGCGTCCTTTCGTAGTTGAAGTTTTACCGCGTAATCGCAACCGATGCGCGCCAAACTTGATTTTTATCTTTATCGGCACGCCCTTGCAGGGGCAGCGGAAGTTGATTGCTATCTATATTGGTAATGCTGTTGGTTTGTTTATCGCCGTAATTTATCACTGTGAAGTAATTCGACCACCTGGGAAAGTTTTTTTTCCAGAAAATTCGACCCTCAAAACGGTAAAGTAAGAATTCATATGTTGTATAGCCCCTCGAATGCAAGAGCTCGACTATAGATCTTGATAGAGTTACTGGGCGATTAAAATTGTAGTATGTACGTTCCTCGCATCGTGTAAGGGCAGGCACGCTGACGAGAACTTTTTAGCACAAACCTAAACAAACAAGCTTTAAGACATTGCTAAAGATTCTCAGAAGGTACTCGTGCGTGGTTTCTATAGTACGCTTATGCTACGTTGTCGACGAAGGGCAAAGAAGATAAGTGTAACGCAGGAGTCGAAGTGGTAGTAATTAAGACGTGCAGCTCTTTCCCAGAGTACACGGCATGGATGTATTTTACCAAAGGTTAAGCTTCGAAAGGGCGACATTACACACAGGCCTGTGAAAGCTCTAAATTCGGAATCCTGGGAAAAGGCTCTCGACAGCTGAGATTCAGTCAGAATCACCCCTGCTTTCCATTGGGCCATTTTTTAAAGAGTAACTGAAGGGAGTTCTGCGCTTTCTAAGCAACTCGACTGCCTCCTGACATCAGCATCCTAAGGCCCCTCTTTGAAGCCTTGAGATTAAACAAACGCAGTGTAGTTATTTTGTTTCAATCACTGGATCGTTGACAGCAGTACAGCATTCGTGCATGTACTCTGGACAAAGGTAATGTGTCTTCGGAGGCCGTTGTTTGACGCTATTCCACCTCGCTATTCCATCAATCACGGGCGAGCGACATCATTGAGAAGCTTCCTTGCTTTCTTTTTTGGGCTACCTATGAAACATGCTTCATATGAAATGAAATCTCCCGCTTAGAAGCGACGTGTACAGCCAGTGTAGGCTGAATTATGTCCTGCAGACTATTAACTGTACCGGATGGAAAGGAAGGGGTACAATTTATGTAATTGAGAGCACCAAAAGCGTAAGATTATGAACGGCAGCAAGCGGGCACGCTCGTGAGTGTCACACCGTGATCGGAGAGTCGTGATAACAGAAAGATCGGGACAAAAATGCAAACTGCTCGGCAGCATTTTTCAGCTTTGGATACTCAATACTGCACTGCAAGTTCACCGTGGTAAATCGACTCGACAGGCTATTTATAGGCAACCGCAGAGCTCTCAACGGACATCCCGAAAGCTGCACCGACCATGAGTTGTAACTTTTTTTTTCTTTTTTGAAACCGGCCAGCAACTCTCAGTTCGCCACGTCTATTTCAGGCTTCGCCTTCATTACGTAAAAAACCCATCGCACAATGGTAAGTTTAGGGCTGGGGTCAAATGTGGCAGACAAGCCCCCTATCTCGTTTCGTTACGCGGGCACGCGCAAGAACGGTTAACTAATGGCCCTTAGCTAACGACCGCAGACGTAAGCACCGACCGTATAGCTTCCGACCATAATGGTGTCTAGCTCTGTCAGCCTGCCGGTCAGCAACGATCGAATAACGTTGCACGCTCGCGATGTTGCTGACGACTTGCCGTGTTCCCTGCTGACCTGACTGCGACGCAGTGAATCGAACGGGTCGTCTAGGTTTTAGTTATTCCGTGCACTACGAGGAAGCTGCGATGGTGAGCGATCTGATAAGGAGATTGGATACACAGATGTTGGATGCTCACATTTATCTCTGTATCATCCTCAGACCTTCTCTGAATAGTAGTAGACTATGTACAATTAGGATATTAAGTCGGCGTTGGGATAGAACACGTCAATGTAAAGGCCCTCGATTATACCTGGCCCTCTTGAGCTCTTCGATGCGAACTGAGGTATCCGCTAATTCATGTTTATTTCGCGTTATTTTGTCTTGATTGATGCTTCCACATCAGTTAGTAGTCGAACCCCAGTACACCTTGCCAGCAGACACTGGTATATCTTGAGTTTATTCTATCGCGGCAATACCCAAAAATGTATTTTGTCCCGTTAGTATTCTTGTTGCTGTCTTGTTGCTGGCTAGACAGATAAGAGCGCCACAACCTGCTGCTCTTTAAGCACAGTGCTTGTAAAGCAACGAAGCACTATCATTCGAGTTGTGAAAGTATTGTGCCTCGAAGGTTGTTGCGCTCAAGAATCGGCCGGGTCTACATTCGCACAGGCACAGAAATTGCGCCCCCAGTTAATCGCCGATCCTCTTTGTGTTAACATGTACAATAGATGCTGGTGCCTCCGATATACTGCAGACTGAAACGGCCGAAATTCCAATGTAACTAAAACTTTTAACCACCCGCTCTATGGACAGCCCTTGCTCGGGCTAAACCGCACAGGCGAAACGCAATGAGCTTTGTTTAGACTTAGAAGTGCACCAATCACTGCTCTGGAGTCATGCTAAATTCAGCCCCCCCCCCCCTGCACCCCCCTCCAGTACCGCTGGACTGGCAACTTGAAGAGAGTACGCACAGTATAAATTATGCGACCGTCCTCCCAGCCCGGCCGTGGCGGCCGCTTTTCTGATGGAGGCGAAAGGCGAAAACGCCCGTGCGTTCGAGATTTCGAGGAAAGTTAAAGATCCCCAGGTGGTCAAAATTAATCCGGAGCCCTCCACTACGGTGCGCCTCATCACCTGCGTTGCGTCGGCGCGTTAAACAAACCGTCCTAGCCAGCGAGAACGAATGTTAATAGTCAAAATAAGATTACATTTACCTCCTGCGAAAGGTATCTTACATAGTAGGCGCGCACAAAATGAAAATGAGCAGAGCTATCTATCCGGAAGAGTTGCTACGCATGCAGCAATTCACCTCTAACCTAACGGTGTACTGTACGACACATGCGAACACGACGAACCAAGGCCGCTACTCGCCTTTGTTACGAGTGCTGACTGAAGTTCCGTCAATATACGAATAGACTTTATGCTGAAAAGGTGCTCCGCGACATAGCAAGCAGCGCCGCTGTTCTGCATTAAAAGGACTCTGCAACACTTCCGAAAAACACTTTCACTCTTTCCTTCGTTTCTGGAACCACTGTGAACGTTATATTGTCGCCATAACGGAGCGGCACTTCTTGATTTGCTCGCCGCAGCAGATACGCCTTCGGTTTCTGCTTTGCTTTTGTGACTTTCTTTTTAAAATGACGCTCAAGTGCGTTCATTGCTGCAACTGCAGGAAAGCGAAAGCCGGCCAGTAGCCGCTACAGGGAAGGAATGACGAAATTTCAGCGGTCGAAGCACGCCATGACCGGGAAAGAGAGAAAAATATTTTGAACAAGCCTCTGTCTGAGTTATCTGATGGGCACAGAGCAGTAATTTCTGGCTCAGGTACTTTGAGACCCCCTAATCTATGTACTGGATGTGTTCGTCGACTACGCTCTGCAAGCATTTAAGATTTCGAAACAGGTTGAAAAAAGTGTTGCGGGGTACCTTTAATGCGCCGAGACTCATTGGCGCCGTCTAGGTAGTGTAAATCAAAGAAACCGCGAAATTCTCTAGCTAATCTGTTGTACTGTACCGACACACCGGAAAAGTTACGAAATAAGCGAAGAAAAAATAAAGGTTAAGTGATTGAACCGAGAATAAATCCTTGCCCGTTTTCACAATCACAGTTTAATGCACAAGGGCGCGCCCAATCTTTTTGTCCCAGGCAGTTCTCATTTCGCTTATATTCGGCAGCACGTCAATGGTAAGGATAGAATTAAATTCTATGTTTTTCCACTGAACTCATGCTTGTCCGGGGCTGCACAGATTTTCCAAGAAGCACTGGTCTGTGCCATGCAAGCGAAAGAGGCCCCTCTGCAGTCATCGATGCCAAACGATGCTGACAGGGGGCGACACCTAACGATCGAAAGGCGGGGAGAAGAGCAGCGCAAGGACCGATTTGTTCTGCAGCCATGCACGACCAGCTGTAAGCAAGAGAAGCAGTGACAAATGGTGTATCTGGCCGTTGCCGCCACCAGAACGCACGGTAACGACACGGCGCCGAGAAACTTTTGGTCACGCGCTCTCCCTTTTTTGCTTCTTTGATTCAACCGCACAAAAAGTGAAAACGCGTGAACTGCCAAGACGTCAAGCTCGATTGAGCTCACCGACGAGCTGCCTCCTCCTCAGTGTAGGAAAATCCATGCGACGGCAAAGGCACAAGTTTAATCCAGTCCATGCGGGCGGTGATTTTTAATGTCCGTTCACGAACTGCACGCACCGGCATTAACCATGCTCAAGAAGCCTTAGCGTGGTGACTAAATGGTATTACTTAAGAGCGTAGGATTGAGCTTGTATCAATTTTTTTTCTGGATAAATCGAAACAGACGAGCTAAAATTATTAGTTAGACATGAACCACCAAACCAAAAACTGTGGCCGTAGTCCAACACAGCAGTCGAATGGTGCTCAGTTTACAAGCGGAGGTATATATGTATCGCTAGTTAATGTCTTGTTTGTCCATGTTCTCTTTTTGTGCGCTGAATCTCGAAATGTATGTATGTATGTATGTATGTATGTAGGTATGTATGTATGTATGTATGTATGTATGTATGTATGTATGTATGTATGTATGTATGTATGTGTTTTTTGTTGTGTGTATGTATGTATGCACGTATTTATGTAGGTATCTGTATGCATGTATGTATTGTTGCATACGGGAAGGCGTACCCGAGCCGAGCTCCGTCGCCTCCGACATGCGTGTAGTAGCGTGGTGAAGCGAGTGGCCAGCCAATGTTGCTGCCTTGAAGAAGACCAGAAGCCGAAGGCAAACTTAACTTGTTTACTGCATGGCGAGAGATGAGCCGAAGCCAAAGAACAATCCTGACTGGCGAGCCTACAGTACAGGACTCGAGTAGAGTGGCAGCATTGATTCACTGGTCAAACAGGAATGAATTACAGCGCTTGGGGGGGGTCTTATTTTTACCCAAAACGCGAACGGTCAAACAAGCGTTCCCTCTAGATTGTGCACCCGACATGAACGGCACAGACGCACAGACACACTCTTTCCAGAGTTCGTGAGCGGTCGGTAATAGCGGCGCACGTTGAGTCTCAGAGAGGGGACAGAGGTCTCCGCAACGGCTTCCGCGTCCTTCGGACAAGTCTCTGCGTGTTGCGTCGGCCGCCACCGAAGTTTGAATCACACCGATAGGGAGGCGCCAGCGATCCAGACATGTAGAGGCCTGTTTGGATCCGTCGGCTGCAAGCGTGAGTCACCGACAGGGAGGCCTGCTTGAAAGGCGCACGTAGTGAAGGCTCGCCACACCGCCGAGGAGTGTTGCACAAAGCACTGCGGCGGGCTGATTCGTAACAGTATGTATGTATGTATGTATGTATGTATGTATGTAGTAGTGATGTATGTATGGTATGTATGTATGTATGTATGTAGTGTATGTATGTATGTTGTGTAATGATGTACTAGTGTATAATGTATGAGTATTTATGTATGTATGTATGTATGTATGTATGTATGTTGTATGGGTATGTATGTATGTATGTATGTATGTATTGTATGATGTATGTTGTATTATGTATGTATTATGTATGTATGTTATGATTCAGCGCACCACTATTCTGTTCGCGCGTTCTGCAAGCCTCGCACAATGCTCATGTGCTTTGTGGCAGAGCCTACCATTACGTGTGCCTGGCGCGTGGGCGCCTCGCTTTCGGTGACTCAAACCGTTGCAGCGACAGCCAACGGATTCTACAAGTTGAAACAAGAGCTGGCGTTGTGGACGCCGCGGCCAAGATCTCCTCTTCCTCCTTTCTCAGACTAAACGATCGCCGCTACTGCCCGCCCTCACGATCTCTGAAAGAGTGCTTGTGTCGTGTGTGTGTGTGCGTGTGTGTGTGTGTGTGTGTGTGGTGTGTGGTGTGTGTGTGTGGTGTGTGTGTGCTGTGTGTGTGTGTGTGTGTGCTGTGTGTGTGTGTGTGTGCTTGCGTGTGCGTGCGTGTGCTGTGTGTTCGTGTGTGTGCGTGTGTTGCGTGCTTGTGTGTGTGTGTGCTGCGTGTGTGTGCGCTTGGCGTGCTGTGTGTGTGCTTGGTGTGCGTGTGTGTGTTGCGTGTGCTTGCGTTGCGTGTTGTGTGGTGCTTGGTGGGGTGCTTGCGTGCGTACATGCGTGCACGAGCGCAAGAGTTTGATCACTGCGGAGCCTCGTTGAGGCGAACTCCAAGGCGCCTGAAATTTTTATTCGCCCACTTATGAGTTAGCTTTATTTCTGTCCGTGTATTCTGTCGAAAGCCTTGTTGATTAACTAGGGAGAACTTCGAAAATTCAGTTCATAGCGGTATACGTGACTTTCAGATCCAAAATGTTTTCTTTAGAAAAGACAAGGAAAAAATATTTCGGTTTTGAACGCGTTACCGCAATCCCGAAAGGTCGACCGCGAACCCTGTAGCAACGAACCAGAGCTCGAAGCGGGGGTCGAGCGCGCAGCCGGGGCCGCGCTCGCCAATCCTGCCGAGACGTATCTGTAAAAGTTTCGCCCGAGATTGCGCGTCGATCGCCTTGTCCTGCCACGCTAGCCAATTAAGCGCCGCTCTCAAGAGCTGTCGGACGTGTACCAGAGAAAAGAAGCTGGTCCACGTTTCGTTTCTTGTTATTTTATTACCCAGACTGGGCCTCTTCGGTGAAAAGAAAAACGTAGCGCCTCATCGGCGCTACCCCTGGACGTACCCTTCTGCCTCGTTTTGTTTCAATTTTGTTCCGATCGCTTGTTTGCGAGGTATCCAGAAATTTGGTCTCAGCCTTTCGGCCACTGTCGTCCTGCCCTTGACCGACGAGTACCCTGCGTGTCAGCTGCTCGCCGGGGACATTAGACGCTACGACAGCCGCGACCCGGAGATAAAACGCACGCGGTGGTATTCGAAAAGCTTTTCTGTTTCCAAATTTACCTCCAGTGTTTCCCGATTTCTGATATCTTCGTTATATTTTTCCCTATATTACTGATCCCTTCCACGGTTCTCGCTTTTCCCCCCTGCGTGTGCCCGGACACAGATATAAGAGGGGAGATGAAACTATGACTAGAATTTTGAGCGGGGATTTAGACACGACAAACTCTACTCTGTTCTTTCCCCAGCACAAACTCCAACCAGGGTCTATGGTCTCCTTTTCAATAAATCTATTCATTCACTCACTCTCTCCCGCCCTCACCCCAAGCTCTGCCATTCGGTAGCTGGTTGATCGTGCACGCTACGTTGGTGCTCCAAAGCGACGTTCACTATGAACCTACAAGAGGGACTTTTCCAATTTACCCCCTCTATTTCCTCCTCAGCCTCACTACGTCATCCATGCACCCGTTCAAAGCAACCTTTTGGCTTCCTTCTCTGGCGGATGTTGGTAGTCACCTGGTTGTAACCGTTGAGCTTCCGTCTGCGCCGTCGCTATTTTCGACCCGTCGTGCCCGGTGAAGAAGCTTTTCCATCTGAAGAAAGGGGCTTCATTTTTATGCGAAGGCGTTGAGAGCCCCACATCTCTCTTCTCTCGGGGCCTGCGCATTTGCCGGCTGTCCCGGTACGCCGGGTTCGATGCGGAGCGTTCTCTCTGCCGAAGCTCTCCACCGGAGCGTTCTCTCTGCCGCTCTGCGTCAGCGTTGAAGATTGATACGCCGGAAACCTTCGGCTGGGTTTCAACCGGAGTAGTTAACGGAAAACGATTACGCCGGGTAGCACGATGGACCAATGGTGTCCTCTAAACGACACTTCTGCTATATGATAACTCACCTAATGATATCGACATAAAATTGATTTCCGATAGGTCGGTGTACTACTCCGCTTTGATTACCACCATTATGCCCCAGTAAGGAATGCCAGCGTTTAAATTCACCAGATATAACATCCCGGTTGCCAGGTTTCGCCTGGTATTTCAAGTATAGTAATCTGCAAATGGGTATCGCGTATACTGTAAAAACTTGTTAATTTGAACTCGAAGGAGACCATAAAATTGTTCGGATAAGGCGGAGGATGAGTGGAAATCGCGCCACACTGCGCTGGCAGAACAAAAGAAGCCACCTATGGATTTGTTATCTCGAATTAGGCGCCACTACACGTTTGTGGCAGGTGATTTCGTAATTAATAATGGCATGCGCCGGAACACTGGCGCCGGGGTTGCGGCGCCCTCTGTGGTAGCGAAATAAGCTGTTGCAGGAGCGTAGCGCGCACGCGACGCTGTTGTTTTTCTGCTTCGCTGTTTTGCATGTCTAGTAATTTTGGTTTGGTTGGGATTTAAAACACATTGTCATCACTCTGGGCCGTTCTCCTGCGAGGAGGGATGGAAACCAGGAGATTATAGTTCGAATAAACCGTTCTGGATACCGACGCGTTCGAATTATCAGGAGTTTTCCCCCATTGAAATGTACAGGGCTGTGACGGGACCAGGGCGTGAGTTCGAATTAACCGGAAGTTCGAATTAAAACAAGTTCGAATTAAGGAGCTTTTACCGTATTTATTTAAATCGTAGTATATGAATGCGTCGCAGTGGTGGATACAATGAAAATCACAAAACTGCGCCAAAAATGCGCCTAACATTGAAAAAGTTCCAAAAAAAAGCGTAAATTTCACACCATACTATTTCACAACATATTGCTCCAGTATTTTCTGCGACCGTAGGCCACCACGCACACTGTAAGTGCAGTCAAGGCTTAGTTGTATGTTGAGTTTGGATTGAAACTGGAGTAAGCTGCAAAGCAAACGACCAGAGCGCTTCCTCGGTGTGTTTTCATTCACCAAATTTTATTTGTGTTGAGGTTTGTTGATACAAAACCTTTTTCGGCAACACCGGTTTAGAGGTTAAGGCTGATTGAGAAAATTTCGAACAATGTTAGGATGAGGCGAGGCTGGCGGAACAGCGTGTATGTTGAGAAGTCCCAGTTGGTGGTTGGCTATGCGACGTTCCTATCCAGTCTTAAGCTTGTGTTGCGCCCTTAAGGCAATACCTTGAAAGTATTGTGCTACAAGCTCTAATGTCAAGTCAACGAATCAATACGGCTGGTTATGGTGACAATGTATTGAAAAACCATAGCAACAGTAAAGCAAAGCTGTCGGCGACACTCTACAAAGAGCGCGCAGTCTTTTACGAGGCTTAAATGGATGCCTCCTCTTTTGTCGAATGCAATAGTAAGGATGACATGCGTGTTAACGGACGTGGTGCGGGTTTATTCACTCCACTCGGAACCACTTTTCTGCGTGGCGGTTGTTCGATGCTCATCAGTGCCCATGGAACGCCCCCTAGGTATACTAAAGCTTCCAAAACGTGTCCTGATTGCGCGGGCGATAACCGGACTTTTGTTTTTAGTGACTAAAACCGGAATACCGCATTTATTGCACAATCAACGTGCGCCTCACCTTACGAGAAACGCCAAGAAAAAAAAGCGTTGAGTAGAAATTTCCCTTAAATGGAAGGTGTCTGTTTCTAGGGCGTTGTCTTACGCCTTGGCGGCCGTCGTCATCAACCGTGGCGAACGAAGTCGCTTAGGGTAAGCGAGTCTCTTCCGCAGGTTTCTTTCTCATACACCGGTTCATTTATTGAGCCCTCGGCGGGCCCATATATAGAGCTAGAGTGATCGAGGGCCGTTGACACCGCTTATCGCCAGTCAAAGGCTCAGACATTGGATGCTGAAGAGATTCCGCCCGGCAATTCTCTTTGGACGGTTCACTCGTCAATAAAATCTATGGCTGTCGAGACTCCTTTCTTCAAGAATAGACAGGAACACTGAACACTACAAGTGCGACGATGAGACCACCCAAAATGGCCTTCTTGCACAGCCTTGTTGACTGACATGGCGAAGGGGGCAGGAAATCAGACTGTGTATCTCCGGAGGGCAGAGTCTTCTTCTAAGGTAGCATCCATAAACCCCCGCGTCACACACTAGGCTATGACGGGGGTCAGTGCAGCAGGATTGTGGGATCCGTCGACCCCAAGGACGAGACTCGAGCGTCAAGGGGGGAGAAGAGCGACCATCAAGGTCTGTCTTTTAATGGAACGTCAGGGGGAAGGGAAGAAGAAGAAGCAATGCGTGCGCTCGTGCGCCCCTAGACATGACGATGATGCCAGTGCACAGGGAGATTGACCACTGTCCCTTCAAGACAATGACTGGCCACACCAGGCCTATGGAGGTCGATAACGATGCGGCTGCGACCCCTTCAAAGAGATTCTACAAGGATTATTGCTCCTTGACAATGGTCAGAAGCAAGTGCCCAAGGAAGGTCAACTCCTGCAGTGTTGGCATTCAATAAAGTCTTTATTCCATTTGGAGGCCGTTGACACGGAATGTCGCAAGGTGTGTGGCGGAAGACGAAAAGGAACATTTCCTTTCTGAGGGTGTAGATATCGTCCTCGTGGCCCGTACGATGGGTAGAAAGGATCCATTCTTGAGCTCGATTGCGACCAGTTTGGTTTCTAAATGCGCACGTCTTGTGGAAGCTGATAAGGAGCGGTTCTTCGGTGCACTTGACGAGTCGATGTATACAGAAAGGACGATGGCGGCTGTGCATAAGAATTTTAAAGAGGTATGTGACAGAGGAAAACACGCATAAGGATCGGGATCTGCAAATGTGCAAAGTGTGGAAGCTGGATGCCCTAGCCAGTGCTGCTCATAAGCAAGAAGAACTCACATTGCAACTGTTTTTTGCAGACAAAACGCACAAGCCGTGTGTCCCGTTTCGCTCGATAGTTTCGGACCGTGGTTCATGGTAAATGGCTGTTTCCAGTTACTTGCAAAGGCATTTAGAACGTTTTGACCGTGCCTGACCCCTTTTTTGTTCGAAACTGAAGACATACCAAAGTATTTAAACACTCTTGCGTGCCGTAATATCACAGCCATAAGCGTAGACGTAGAGGGCCTCTTCTTCTCCCTCCCACAGGACTTGTAGTGAGTAATGAGAATGAGGAGTTCGCTTTTGTTAATGGCTGTGGTGCCATGGTAAAGTCCTTCGAATTGCTCAATAACACTGTAGTAGGCTTCAACGAGAAGTTCTACGTACAAAAAACTGGAGGATGCATAGGGTCGAAGGTGGCCCCCGTCCTGAGAAATATTTTTATGGGTAAGGTTGACTGTGACCTGAAGCGTGGTTGGCGAGACATTGCTCTCATATTTTTTCGTTACGTCGACGATTTTCTGATCCTGGGAAGCAGCGTTAATATAAAATTTTTCAGACATTGATTTCTTGTTTTCTTGACGTCTTAAAGGCCAGAGGCAGAGGCTTGAATTTCACATGCGAGCTTCCCTCACACGAAAGCTTGAAGAATTTTGACCTAAGCCTGAATTTTTCTGCCCAACGTGTGTGCTGGATGTGTGCCCTCCGATCAATCAAGCCCCTTCTTAATTTTACTTCTTTCCACTCCAAGACAGTAAAAAACGGAATTCCACTCACGAGCATCGAATCGGCCATTAACACATTGTGTCGCCATTTGCCGCAACGCAGCTTCAGTGAGCAGGTTGTTCGGTTGAGAAATGCTGGTTATCCTGTTTCTGTGTTGCAGTCCGCCAGTGAGCGCCTCGTTAAACAATTGGTAGGCAGCGCCCTTGGTGAGTCTAATCTGAAAAAAAAAAGCGAGAAAGTGGCTGCGACCTTTTGAAAAAGACAGCTGACAGATTCAGCCTCCAGGTATTTTTTCTGCCAAGAATGAATTGAGCAGTTTACGCTCAATGGTAGGTAAAAGACTTGACCCCGTGGGTGCGTTGCCGCACGAGGTTCTACAATCAAGCCCGGAATACGTTTTGTACCGTGCAACACTAAAGTTGTGTACTGCATTGTTTTGTCCGGTGGTGGTGCGTAGGTGGACCAGACTGGCCGCTGTATTAATGTACGCCTTGGGGAACATCACTCTTCTTTGAAGGAAAACTCCCGCACTCATTTGGCCTCGCATTGTTCCGAATGCGGCTGTGAACCGCGCCTTAACGACACGGAAGTGCTTTTCAAGCCCCGTGATTCCACAAGAGAACTTGCCGAAGCACTCCGTATACGAGCTCTGTTAGTCAACTATCTCTCAGTACCTCTGAGAAGGAAGTAACAGTTCTTAAGGAAAGATGGTATATGCGGAGGTGAGGACACTTTTCGTGTTTCAGCCCGCCGCTGTGCTTCATGCTTCGTGCAGCACTCTCCGGCTGTGTGGTGAAGCCTCTACTGTGTGAGCCTTTCGAATGGGCGCTTCTGTGTCGGTGACTCAGGCTTGCAGCCAACGGATCCCAACATGCCGCTACCTGCTTGCGAAAGTCCGGATGGCTGACGCCTCTCTGTCTGCGTGATTCAAACCTCAGCGGCGGCAACGCGGCGTGTAGAGACATATCCGAAGGACGCAGACACCGTTGCGGAGACCTCCTCTCTCCCCTCTCTCGGACTCAGCGTGCGCCACTACTACCGCCCCCCCAACAAACGCTGGGGAGAAGTTTGTGTGTGTCTGTATCACGTCGCACCGTCTGCAAAAACTAGAGGGAATTCGCCTGTTTGACCGCTAGCGTTTTGGGTATAAATAGCCCCCCCCCCCCCTTATCCCCCAAAGCACAGAAGTTCATTCCTGTTGGAGCAGTGTATCATTGCTGCCACTCTGCTCGAGTCCTGTACTGTAACCTCGCCCGTCGGGGCATTGTTCTTGTCTTGCTTCGGCTCATCTTTCCCCATGCAGTAAACCTGTTGAACTTGCTTCGGCTTCTTGCCGTCATCTTCTAGGCAGGAACATCGGCTGGCCGCTCGCTTCACCACGCTACCTCCCGCATGACGGAGGCGACGGAGCTCCGCTCAGGGACGACTTCCAGTATTTAACACCACCTATGAGCCCCTGCAGCGGGAACACGTGTCGGTTTTGGGGCTCTGGGGGATATATATGTGTTCCTTTGAAAATAAACTTTTTGCGCTAATAGTACGCGCCGGTGTTGTTTTCCTTTCTTGTCCGTGTGTCTATTTCGCCCGTAAATTTCAGCAACAGAAGGTGCAACTGCAGTCTTTCGCCTTCCCCGTCTTAGAAGTCCATGCATCCCCCATTTTTTATTCCGGCGTGGGCCCTTCTGGCTAAGGACGTGCGGATGAAACGGCCCTACCCATTACCTCACGCAGAGGAATTGCATTCCTTCTTCATCAAAGAACCGTTTATTAATTTATGAATTGCAAAAGATGCTATAGCGCGAAATAAAACACGGACACAGAAAGACGACGGGACGAGCGCTCGTCCCGTCATCTTTCTGTGTCCGTGTTTTATTTCGCGCTGTAGGATCTTTTACAATGAACTACCAACTCGCCCAACAGTACACTTTGTTAACTTCTGAATTGCGTGGCCGTATTGCTTATACAGGTGGAAAGTGGAAAGTAGCTGCCATTTTCGTTTATTAACAGCGGAGCTGTTTAGGCCGAGCGTTATCGGTCGGTCGTACCAAAGTTCCTCGAAGTCCCAAGAAAAGCCCGAACCTTTTCAAGTAACGTGAAACCTGGGGAGTGGCGAAGCGTGCAGTGTATAAGTGTATTCAAAGATTGTAAGCCTATCTCTTTCCACAAGCCACGCGCTGATTGGAAGGCGGAGAAGAGCTAGTGGGAAGAGCAATCACCGCTTGCTGAGGCGGTGGCGCCCTCTCTTCGTTGAACACGATTTAGGCCATTTACATGCCCCATCTGCCTCATGTTTGGAGTAGTGGCAGAGGTCAACGAGAGGGCTGTGCAATGCACGCGCCTCGACCGGGGGGCTGGTCCTCGGCGTTAAAACAGGCCCCTGCACCGGGTAAGTTTGTCTATTCTTGCTTCGACCGAGCACCCGAACCGATGAGGCCTAGCGTCGAGATCCGGTGGGTAGCAGAGTATTCCACAAACTATAACCAGTTATAACCCGTCTACAAACAGCTTCTGCTTGTTCTTGACGATTGCTGAAGCGGACACGAAGCGTTCCGCAAATTTTGAATCGTGTAAGTTGATTTTGAACTGGTTTTATCCATTATGTACTTTTCTTTTAGTACGCATTGCGTTCCAGCGCGAGGCATTGGAAAACAAGTGTCCCAGTGTTTCAGGACATTGACTACATGAGACGACGACGACAGGAGACGCAGGTTGAAGCCTCAGTTTCTAAGGGACTTCAACCCTAAAAATGTGGTTAGGGAGGTCCCGGGAATCTAACCCGGGATCTTTACGCCGTGAAACCGGCAACCTAACCACTGGACAACCCCAAAGGCCCGATGGGTCCGTGGATAGCAAGGCCGGGAAACAGTAAGATGGGCAGCCGATTGGAAAGGAAAATAAATTTGGTGGAGCTTGCATGGTGTAAGGCTGGAGAAACAGCGGAGCTGGGGGTCGACCTAGCTTCTTTCTTCTTTGTCTTGGGATCCGCTGTCAGTGTGGCGGACAGTCCGGAACAGCCTTGTAAAATCCGTCTAAACACGGCCTCACCTCCCAACGCCTAGCCTAGCCTACCAAAAACACCACAAAACCTAACAGAACTTGTGAAAACCCAACAACACCCGGCAAAATTTAGCAAAACCGGAAGCAGATAAGCCGACCGCCAGCTCCGCTGTTTCGCCAACACTGCACCACTAGTGCACGTTGCACCAATTTGTTTTTTCTTCTAGGCGCCGAAATGTGCTTTCATAAACGTCTCCCTTCCTAATTCCAGCACGGATAATACGATTAAGCTACATGCACTCTCCGATCCTATTTAATTTCGTGAACAGGCATTCGCAATTATTCACGACGGAGGAAAGTGTAAAAAGCTTAGTGTGGAATGCAAAGTGAACACTGGGATGCCGCGCACTCCTAAAGTGGAAGTAAACAAAAACAATATTTCAAGGCTCGGCGTAACAGATAAACGTGTACGTTTCCACGATTTCAGAAATACGGGGTAGCGAAGCGTTGCGTACACAGGCAAACCTTTGTTGTTGTTGTGGGTGGCTTCCCCCTTTCTTTAAGTTCCCATTGTTCGGTGTTTCGGTGTATGTGGGAATTCGTGCACAGGGTCTCTTTGAAATGTTTCGCGACAGTAAACGTAGGCTGTGCTAGGGGCATCAGCGTCGCCGTTTCGTGAAGATATGATGGCGATTCCAGCATGAACGTTTTCCTTCAATAGGAGGAAGGCGCTGAACATTTTCCGCTTTCTAAGTCCTAGGAGCTTCGCGTTTCTGCTGCTACGTCCGGGACTGCCGGAGAGGTGTTTTTCTTTCGATTTTGGGATAAAGCAATGGTATAAATTATTGGGAGATACGTTCCCGTCACCCCCAATCTTACACACTCTTGTTTTGTTCTGCCGGTACAAGGGTAGGGTACGCCGCGGAGTTTTTTGTCGGGTGATAAATATGGCTTGCGATTTACCATTGTTTTGTGGCGCTGATCGACGCCACAAGGGAATACCAACGACTGTAGACGTCGTTTAATCTTGCGGCACATCGCATAAATACATGTGCGCGTAGAGGAGGCAACATGTTGTCGTCGTTAACGGAATAGTTATACCTCTTTTAACAAAAGAAGACAAAGAGAAAATTACGACGACATTGTGGGAAAAAAGTTGCAGAGACATCTTCGTTTGTATCCTAAGATGTAAGACGCGATAGCGATACTTCGACTCCCACGGAGTGTTTTCGTGCGCAGTTGCTGCATTTCCCATTGCTTCAAGAGCACTAAAGGTCATCGAAGAGAGAAAGATTAGCAACGAGGGTTTTTAATCGCTGTGTGCCACGAAAGACTAATGCTCTCTCCCCTTCTGTGGGTTAAAATGCGAGCGGGAAAGGTTGCCGATGCGAAGTGTTTGTCAGTTTGAGCGAGGAGGCGTCAGTATGAGTGTTTCAAAATGTTATTCTGTGATTTGCCTCGCCGGGATGAAATTTTGTTTTTTAGAACACAGCATGTTAGAGAGAGAGGAGAGATGTGTTATGTTTAGGAAGAATAGTTTGCCCCTAAAGAGATGACCTGGACATCAGGGTGGAACCGTGCAAGACAGGGGGTTTTTCCCGATTTTAACCGAGTTTTAAGTTAATGTATGATGTTTATTCCTAACACCTTATCGCAAAGACATTTGCAGGTACTTGTGCTGGTTTTTCGTCCACAGAGTCTGTGATTCTTCGGCATTGCGACCTCGTTACAGCAAGGGGGAAAATCATGTTCCCAGGCATGGGAGGTGAATTCTTTCTTAACAGTTTTCGAGGATGGCAGTGTGGTTGTCACAAAGAGCACGGTATGTAAGTTTGTGTGCCTCTTAATCAGTACTTCGTTCTCTTCCACACCATTGGGTACGGGTTCCCAGGTGAGGTTGTTAACTTTTTGCATTGGAAGACAGGAATAGTCTCACCGAAGAGCTTAGGTATTCTGCCTACGGAAAACAGTAATTTCCTTCGAGCGTCTGTAATGATGTTAAGCTTCCGTTTGATACTTCGCTGTTGGGCTTGCCAAGAGGATGGCTCCAACTTCCACTTCTTTCTTCCTGCATGTAGGAATGTCATGCGGTCTCAAGGATTTCCAGAGTAGTCAACAACGACAATTGCAGCCTCGTGCTTTCTTACATCCCGTAGTCGGTGTATACTGTGGCCTTATGAGTTTGAAACTTTCCCTAAAGAACTTGATTCTACCATATCGCCTCTTCCTGTGTACGATTGGATCCATAGTTTTGTTACAGGAGAGTTTTAGGATCGGTGACATGTATATCAATGCATGTAGTATTTTCTTTTCAACCATGAAAGGGGGGGGGGGGGGTGCCTGTCGTCTACACGATGCCCCCCAACCCCCAGATTTTGTTTTTCCATCCGCTCTACTGGGGTTCAGAGAGTGGCTTCTCCGATTACTTGAAATGCGTTACCAAGACACAAGCCGAGGACAAATTCATCGGCATTATAACTAACATCCTATTTAGGACGACTGCAGCGTGAAGGCTTGTCCCATTGACCTTCACTCGCTCCTGTCCTGCGATTTCCGAGTTCATTCTTTGCCCCCAATATTATTATTTTATCTCTATGGCCTTCCCCTTCTTCGAGACCCCCAACGACTGTCCATTCTGCTAGCCTAGTAGTCCAGCCGCTCTTACTTTGTCTTATGGTCAAAATTGTAAGGTTGAGTAATGCCTCATGTGCTGTCCTGGTGACAGTGTTCTTACTTTCTTTGGTGCGGGTACATTTGTGGTACCGTAGGGTCTGCAATATTCGGCTCGTGATCAGTGGCTGCATGAGTCTTACCGCTTCTTCTTCTCTTTTTCTTCCTTTCTCTTGGGTGGGCGTTTTGTTTGCGGGCTAAAGATTGGTTAAAGATTGGTTAATTGGTTACGTTTTTTTTTTTTTTGCCGTTGTGAGTTTGACACCACCGGTTGTCTCCAGAGTCACGATGAGCATTCTTACGTGACTGTTCTCTTGGACGACATCCGTACTTATTTTTGGGGGGATTTTTAACTCGGCTGTGTGGCGCCATTTGTCGTTTGCCAAACCGAACTTGCAGCGGATACAGAACCGTGATAGTATTGCAAAGTATTTTTAGAACCTTATGTGATTATAATCTATATAGTGGACTTTATTTTAGTTCTTTTCGGTTATAATATATGCCTTCCTTGATTTTTGAGAGACTGGCGTTAATCCTTGTTTCCCTGTTTTAGCTACAGTCACCCAATGTTGGTTCCGGCATAAGTTCCGGATGGGAAACGCGGCGCGGTGGCTCAGTGGGTAAGGCGTTGCGCTGCTGATCCCAAGGACGCGGGTTCGGATTCCCTGCCGCGGCGCCCGCTTTCACAAAAGCACCATTATGTCGAGATTTCAGCGCACGTTAAAGATCCTAAGGTGGTCTAAATTATTCTGGAGACTTTCACTATTGCACGCCTCGTATATATATGCCACGTGCAGTTTTGAAGGATGAATTACCGGAAATTTTTTATTTTTTGACCTTCCGGTGGAAACACTCCTTAGGTGTGATGCCGTGAATTGCCGGCACAGCTGGCGCTCGTGTCTTCCGAGCATGCTACCACCGAATGGGCATAGAACTAACTTAACCGCGCAGGCGCGGTACACCTGCTAAAAACGCGTGTCATTTCTCCCGTATCTGCCGTTGCATCATTGTCCTCCTTTCCAAACGTGAGCTGCCGTTGCGCCAAATTACGATTCGGTGAAGCCCTCAAATCTTGCTGCCTCAGTCGTAGCTTCCGGTGGCAGCGGTGACGTATTTCCGAGGACGCCTGATAAACACGGCTGATAGCGGACGGCTAAGAGCCACGGGGAATCGAGAAATGAGCCAAACTGAGCCAAAAACAATATACCCAGTTATTAACGCTATCGCTCAAATAGCCTGGGTATATTGTTATATTATATCGCATAAAAAAAAGTCCTCCCCGTTTTTTCCCTTCCCAGTTCTCATGAATGCGGCGTGTGTACATTTATCTATTATCTTGTGTGTGGGCGTGCGTTCGTGTGTTCGTGCGTGTGCGTGTCGTGCGTTCGTGTCATGCGTGCTGCGTGCGTGCGTGCTGCTGCCTGCCTGCCTCCCTGCCTGCCTGCCTGCGTACGTGTTGGGTATATGCACGGACAAGTTTTTTTCTCCCTTTTTTTCGAACTTTTTTAGCGCGCCTGGTTTTCCGCTCGTGACAACTTTTTTTTTTATCCCTCAATTTCGCAGCTGTAAGTCTCTTTGCTGCTTAACCTACCTTGGCATTTTCACGCCCCGTCTAGACGCAATCGCCTCCTGTCGGCGCTAATATTTTCTTCTTTATGCTAATTTCCGTCCGCCCACAATGTTTAGATATGGTTAGTGCAATTAGCAGAATTGAAGAAATTCACACGACGTTTTCTTTTATCAGAAACGTGAAAAACAGAGACGTAAGAGACTCATACACGAGCTGCCTTTAATAGCTATTGCATGAAAATGGTAGCATCGCTGCAAGTTTGCAATGGAGATATCCACGCAAGCGTTTACAGTAAAAGCACTCTGCCCATACAGTGGGCTTTAAAACTGACCAAAACTTTAAAGAATATTTTCCGGTTATTGGTTTTTTCATCAAGGCCGTGGTACTGCGCGTGGCTGCGCGTGGAATGTTGCCGTGTAGCATTACCTTTTTATTCGAATCACTTACCTCCTTCATGATGATGCTGTCAGTGACTGTTGTAAAGAACTTCACTGGCTCCCTGCTCATTGTGGAATAACTTCAAGGCGGATACTAAGCCATCGATGAGGCGTCACTTACGTGTGCAACAAGCACAAATTCCATTCCCCAACACACATGCTTCAGTTATTTATTGCATCTGGTGTGGCATAGATCATCCAGCTACCCACCGGTGTTGTCACGTCGCATCACTACTCACCTGTCACTCTAAATATCCTCACTGAATTTTCAAGATGCCACCTCGATTCACGCAGTGAACCGAAGCGCTACTGCATCATACACGGCTGAACGTCACCTACCGACGACACTTCCGTTTTGAGCTAAGGCAAGCTACTTCGCAACGTTTCACATTTTCCAATGTACATGAAAAGAGTGAATAATTTTACTTGTGGATGTGCGCTATTTCGCTGTCCACGGTGTCTTTGGGCTGTCGGTTTCACCTAAGAAGACCACTGAGGGATGTACTAGGTCCTTGGTCACGTCTTGAACGTGCATTACAGATGGTGAGAGCTTTGTTAACGGTATCAGAAAGTAGCCCGACCGAACCAGACTCACAAAATAACTTTGTGCATGCGTATTCATCATCAACCTCGTCAATGTCTTCCTCATATGCACCAGTATTTTTTAAGGTAATTGTCATCTCGTCTACATCCGGCGAAACAAGCTAGATTCCTTTGCTCGGCTAACAACAGCAGCCTCATTGAAGATACCTTCATCTTTCGCTATCTTGAAATAAACATGATTGCGCGCTCTGATATTTTCACATTCTTGAACCGACACAATGAAGTCCCAACTTCGCTTTTACTTTAGTGTGTATTTCACATATCAACATGTTTATGTTGATGTGCCTTTTGTAGTGAGATTCCCTGATGCCAAGGTGGGTCGCCAATCAGTGGCCGACACTTTGACTCAATCAGTGTGCGCAACCGGTGGAATGGAAATTTCATAAATCAAAAAAATTTACACCATCTTCCCGGGGGTTGCCGTTGCGTTTCCGTTATGTTTGCGATGTCAGCGTGTGGATTGCTGTTGTTGTGTATCCTATTTACGCAGCATGTTCACCCCCGATGCGTCGCATCTACCCCATGGTTCCCCTCGCGGGAAGATGGTGTAAATTTTTAACCGAGCGCAAGCTGCGCGCTAACGCACAGCTGGCACGGCGACGGGAGCGAGCGCCTGGCCGCGCTGACGCACAGATGGCGCTGCGGTGAGAGCGGCGAGGAGAATGGAGGAGGGATGCGGACTGCGCCGCGGCAACGGGAGACAAGGCGAGTTAAAGAGATGCGTTGCATCTAAAAAATTGTATGGGACATTAGGAACAACAAAGGCACCGAGAATAAATAACTCTAACAATAAATGAATTAGTTAAACACATGTACGCAATAATTCCGCATAACTTGAAATTAACTTTGGGTTATCTGTTTCAAAGCTCAAGGAACAAGGCCATGTTACTTACTGCAACTCATTTTTTTCACCTCAGCCCACAAGGAGATTTATTTCTGACCGGCACATGCCAAGCCTATTTCTCATTTTTTGTTAGCTCTCGGTTGCTCAGGGCCAGGTACGAACGAATCGAGCCTTTCTTTTACCACAGGACATGCCAAGCTTCGGGGGGAATTTTCCCTACTTAATTAAGTACGCCACAATGCGCCATCGTCATCCTCATCATCGTCAGCACACCTTATTACTAAGTGCAATCATGATGCGGCACCCCACGGGAAAAGGAGGCTGATCATCTTGCTCCTCATGTTGGGGAGGAGCGGGATGAGGGTAAGAATGAGCAGGATAAGAAGGATGGGGATAAGCAGGAGATATACACTCACTAAAGAGTTTCGCACCCCCACGCGCAGACACCATAGATACGCCCCCAACATAAAAGAACCCCAGCTTCACATTCCCGTTTTTTTTTTTTCCACCGAGGAGATGCACTTTTTTTCTCGGCGCTACACCACCACCTCCAACTCCACCACAACCTATCCCTATTTTTCGTATCTTTTTGGTATACCCTTTCTGAAGCAACCGGGAAGAGTGGACGGGGCTGAGTGAACGTTTAAACTGGACGACCCGAGACGTCAAAGTGTTCGATGCCAAAACTACAAGAAGCAAAACAAGGCAGCAGAAAAAGGAAAGAACGATGAAGGCAGACTTCCAGATATTGTGTATTTATGACCCCTATATATCCTGCCAAAGAAAGCTCCTGTCGCGCTGCTGTCGTATTTCGGTAAACGCCTCTTGATGTTCCTCGGCTGCGTCTTTAAGGATCGGGCTGGTTTTTCTGTTTCTGAGCTTCTTGCTTTAGCTTTGTGGCCCTGTGAGATTGTTCGTAGTAGTGGTAGGCGAGGAACGAAATCGCAGCAGCAGAAATTTGTACTTTCTCCCTCCGCGTTCGTCTGTTATTTAGAGGTGTGTATATGTAGACGAGTCGTTGGGGGCTGCGCTGGGGGTGGGCAAAAAATATTGCGTTGCGAGAATTTACGAGACCGGGCAATCAGCACATGTGGAACGAATGCTTTATCGCGTCGTTGAGGAAATACGGGGACAGACATACTCAGGTTGTAGAGCCAGTAGTCCATTGGATGTCCGGCGGGAATAATTTTCTGTGGGGGGGATAGGGGGCGAACGTGTTTTCGCCAATATAAATACTTGGGAGGGGGGACTATAAGCTAAGATATTAAGGCCCCAGATGCTGGCACGCGAGAAAAGGGAGAAAGCTTTTTTTTCTGATTTAACGGTTAAAAATTTCAGTGTTTATTAACGCTCATACATCACAAGAAGAAACAATTCCGTTGTATAACGCTACCATTTATTAAACAGAACGATCGAAGGCGCATGGCAGAAACAGTTGTTTTGCGTCGATGAAATTGCAATGTAAAGTTAAATAAGCTTGATAAGCTAGATTATGAGAAATTACTATATGCTTTTGGCCGATCTATTCTTACAGTCACTCATCCGTAAAAGCACCATGCGCTGCACAAGCGCACTCATCACGAAATAATTTTCTGAGTGAACGGTCTTTGTCCCTTCTTTTTAATTGTTTCGCAATGAAACGAAAGCGCACTGCGTCCGCACAGACGGCTGTCAGGCATCATTAAAGAAGCCCCGTTGTCACTCCACAAATCGTGCCTAACGAAACGCTTGACCAAGGCAACGCGTCGTCGTGGGGACTATGATGGCCCTTTGAAGAGCGCGACTAATAGCGTGGAATAGATCCCCTCAGCGAATAGCAGAATTCTATCGGGTATCCCTTGAAGTTCATGTTGCCAAAGTTACACTTCGCAGTTGAAGTGATTGTAATTGCAGTAATTCTTGATTGGATCGAGAACTTTGCCTTCAAATCACGATGCCATGGTTCCCTCAATGCCTTTGAGTGATACAATAAAAAGTAAAAAAAGGGACGCGGGGATGAGTCCAAAGTATTCTTCCTGTGCTGATAGAAAAAAAGCACAAGGGATTCTACTATTATTTTCCCGGAGTTGCGCAAATTTTGACCAGTGCAAATGGCGTGCAATGATTTGTGGCCCATTGCGTTCTGTGGCAGGCGTTCTCTGCCTTTTCGTTCTCTTAATATAGGTCCGCGAAGAATTCTTCCACTTTTATCCTGTGTTCCCTAAATTTTTTCACCGTCGGACTCAAGCGCTGCTGCACCTTTGAGCTCTCCATTTGTTAATTCAAATGTCTATTTTCTAATACATTCCGCAGAACAGAATAAGCTAAATTATGCATGCTGCATTTTTTCACTGATGCATTCTTCATTTGTAGAAGGCCTAGCTTCCTGGTGTTCCATCTATTACTTAAGATTAGAACTAAAAAACACTGCATTAAGTGGTTTACGCATGCATTAGCCAGTCAAGGGTCAGAAAGAAACACACTAAATAATCTAGCCAGTCACCATGTATATAGCAGGCTAAAAGGCAAACTTCATGGTTTGCACACACAGAATAAGGGCGTTGTCTTAGAAGCATGATGAGAAGAAAAAGAAAAAAATATTCGGCCACCTTCCCAATTGAGATCCGAAGACTAACAACAACAGCAGAGCTGGTGTCGCGCACTAAATTTAAGTTGTCTTTTTTAGGTCTGCCCCTTTCTTTAGAGAAAGACCGTTAAAATGCGAAGGTTTCCCCATGCAAACACGGTTAAATCAAAGCATAATCTAACCTCCGAAAGTCCAAATTTAAAACTGCCAAACTACAAAGCCAACGTTGACTTCAACTCAGCCAAAGTCCAAAGCCAAGGCCCGTGTTGTGATAATAGCGCAATCGGTAATCGGTACAGTTGTCTCGCTATTCGGCAATTGTATGCATTATTGCTGTTTAAATCTAGCGAAATTTTGACCAGAGACTGGGGCCAAACCCTCTTTTCCTTCTGGAAACGCTGCTCGCCACTTTACCTACGTAGGAAAACTGGTTGCGCGAGGTGGGCAATAGGGGCCAAAAGAGTTTACGGCCGTGGCAGTACCGCACATGCTTAGGACCACACACCCAGGGGCACCCTCCCAGAACTGCAGAGTGGGTGCGTACTGGACACTGTGCGACGAACGGGTGCATTTCTTGATGCCAATTGTTCTCTTGGGGGAAACATGGCGGTGGAGTGGCTAACGCGGTCGAACGAGTTATTATATTCACCGGACCCCGTTTCTTGCAAATAAGGCCTTGCGAATGCGTGCAAAGAAACAAAATATATGTTCCGACTTCACGAAGCAGCTTCTGGCCAGATGGCTGCGCAGGTGCAGCGCGAAGAGAAGCCAGCCTTTCAAACGAATTCGACACGCCGCGTGAGTGGCTCAGCGCCTGCCCTTGGCAGAGGGGTGGCTAAAAAAGAACACAGGCGTAGTTAATCCAGAAATTCAAAAGTAGGTCTCGAATTCGTTTGAAACAAACAACTTTGTTTCTTCAAAAAAAAAAAATGCCAGGACCCGAACTCGCATTTCAGTGGTGGCTGGATTACACCTTTTTTGGTGATGACTACGTGCGTTCTCCCTGACGAGAAACCAGCAAAGGCCCCCTCCCCTTTCTTGGAAGGTTGGTTCGCATTGGACACTCAGACAGTTTTCTGATCATCAGTGTCAGCGAGATAATAGACGATGAGCAAGCACGAGGTGCGCTGAATGGACGAGGAAGAGGAGGAAAGTGTGGGGAAAAGGGGGCAACTGTCCCTTTTGCACCACCCTGCCGACGCCTATGCCAGCAGCCCCGGTGTTTTCCTTGCTTTGTTGGGAAACTGATCGGCATATTCTTAACGCTCCCACCGTGTTCATACCTTGAAAGTACGTTTCCAAATAAACAGTTGCCGTTGCGCAGGTTTGCAAGTTCATACCATCATATTTACGCATCCTTAAAATTAACGGGCCATTAGCTACATACAGAAGCGATAACTGCATGCAGAATAATAACTGCATGCAGAATAATAACTGCATGCAGAAGCCAATGACTTGATATTTGCTGCTTTTTACAGTTACTCTGCTGGAACGGACATCAGGAAATCACACGCGCCCCGACTGCACTCGTGCATTTTGTCAGGAGCCTAGTAAATTGTGCATTCGCTATATAGAAAGCGCAATTAGGACATGCGGAGCAGCCTCACTATATGCCTACCTTCTTTTGCCGCGAGCCCGCAGTTTAATCTCCAGCTGCACCAGTCATGAGCTGCACAATAATTATACAAAGTAATGGGAAGTGGTAAAATAAATTACGCAGCTTGCATTAGGGGTGCAAGGCTCGAGAAATAGCAGAGCTGGGAGTCTACCTAGCTTATCCCCACACTTACAGCGGTTCACAGGAGAGAGGGAGCAGAAAGAGCAAGTCTGGCACGTTTTTCGTACGGCGAGTGGCAATCCAAGACTGCCACCTTCTACCTTATGGGCCACCAAGACGTCATCGCCGCCGACCAAGTCAAGCCCGCTTATGTCGCCTCCCTCCGTCCCACGCACGGCTTCCCCGTCTCAATCACCCCGCCCCGGAATCCCCAAGCTCAAGCGACCAAAACGCCACGTGGGCAATGAATACAACGGCATCTGGCTCTACGGGGGGAGCCCTGTAGCGACCGGTGCGCCACGGGTCCGCCGCACCGATGACGACGACGACGACGACGACGAAGGCAGGAGCTCCTCACGTGGCGCAAACCCACGCACAAGCCTTGACGACGCATGGCGCTCTTTCACAAGAACGTGCTCACGTGCTCTCGGTATCTTTTTTCGCTAAAGCCACTGCGCGAAGGTCGCGCCGGGCGCCAGGCGCCGGAAGAATTTTTTTTCCTTGGTCATTTTTGTGCTCATGCCAACGGACCAAGCTCAAGCTTTAAACATCTCTACTGTTAAAAGATGACGGGCGATTTGGCTGCGCGAACCAGGGTGGCTGAGGCCCCTGTCAGGCCACATCCGCCTTTAGTCTCAGCCTCCCCTTGGTTTTGCCAAGAAATAAAAATCAAATACTCGAATAAAAAAAACAGTATTAAGAGCGATCAGCATTAAATACCGTCGCCTTCAGTACACGCCTTTAGTTGGCCGGGTGCCTTAGCCGTTTTCCATTTAGCGCTCTGCGGCCAATCAACTTAGGCCCTGTTCTCTTTGCCAATTTTTACTGAACTACCCGCCTGGCGCAACATAGGTGGGCTGCGAGTTACCTGCATGCCCCAGTCATCGAGTATGACAGAATGTTGACTTTGATTACATTCTTAATTAACCATCTGTTTGAGTTTTTGTGCTATGAACCTGGCTGCTGAGGGTATATTATTAGTTACTTTCAATTTAACGTTCCATGCACAACTATATTACACGCAGCGACATCGTCTGCCTTGATTGCTACCCATTTTCGCTGCGAAGCAATCGTCCCTGGTTACTTAGTTCGAGCATGTGATGTCATCGAGGTACGCAAAATGGTGTAATGCACCTCGTGTCTACTGACAGTGCAGTGGCCTTAACGCACTCCTCTCAATTTCCCCTTTCCGTCTAATAAGCATCCCTACTCCTTTCATGCATACTCACTCACTCACTCACTCACTCACTCACTCACTCACTCACTCACTCACTCACTCACTCACTCACTCACTCACTCACTCACACTCACTCACTCACTCCGCACTCACTCACTCACTCACATCACTCACTCACTCACTCACTCACTCACTCACTCACTAACACCAACCCCAGCTGAATCACTATTGCTATATAACTTTGGGAATCTTTTCCACCAGTCTAAACTTGTCCAAGCGAGCAGGTTTGATCGCAGAGATGGCGATAATAGATTTGGCTAAGTTATGTGTAATAAAATTATCAACATTCCGTAGGGATGGCGTAAACGCCCCTCAGTGTCTTCTAAAGGGTGCACTCGTCGTGCTTAACAAAGGTTCCTACATGGGGCGGAATTCCTGTCGCAGTACAGGTACCCGCACCTCCGTCTTGGCAGCCCTGTGTAGCTATGACACTGTGTCGCAGCCGGGATTAGCGCTCCGGCAGGGCGCCGGTTGCTGCTGCTTGCACGGGAGGACAAACAAAGCGACGCTAATCCGATTTGGCTGCTCCGTGAAAGCTCGCTCTAGCGCTGCTCCGAGCTTGCGTCGGCGAGGTGCGGAGAACGCGGTCCTTCGTCGCGTGTCTCTCGCTGCAGCTATGCCGTATACCTGCACTGCTGATCCCTCTTGCATTTATGCACTCAACCCGAGGATGCAGCTTATAACAGAAGCTCCCGAATGAGGTGTTTGACCCGTTAAGTTTAATGACTTACTTGCCAGGCATAGGCGGACTCACACACGTTGGGTCAAGCATTTCAGGGTATCTTTGTGCTTTTGCTTCAGTTTCGCTTTCCTAGCCTTTTCCGGTTTAGAGGCAACATTTTTGAACGTTTGTTCTATTTTCGCGTTCAACAGCTCAGGGAGCGTCTTGTTTCTGCTTTAAAAGCGACGAACTCAAGCGGGGGGACGTTCATTATCGTTTCATTACTACCACTAGGTGGGCAGAGTCAACAAGCATGCTCAATTTGAACCCTTTAAGAGCTTTGACTCTGCGAAAGCCGAGATTACGCCAAGAACCACAGCACAACTTGCGCCGTCGGGATCGCCATTGGCAAAGCTCTTTTATGGAGCAAGAAGCAGTGGGATACGTTCTGTTCTCCGCGATTTTTCACGAGTGTACATGTTTTCTACCGCGCTTATTGCATAAGCATAACACAAGCCGCTCTTCAAAGTAATGGCGTCGCCGAGCACAGCACGCGGGCTTCTGCGTGGCGGCTGCCACTCTGTGCGAGGAGCAGCTCGTACGCGCTGCAATAACCACCGTTTTCAAATCCCCTAAAGCGCCCATTTCCCCCGGCGCGATGGAGCCCATCGAGCCCACAAAAGATGATTCGCAAGACATTGGAGGTAAACTCAGGCCAAGGAGGAAGCACACCTACAGCGAATCGGAAACTGACAGATTTTGATGGAATTGTCTATCAGAGTTCCAAGCATGCAGGCTGAGCGAGAATTTCACCGCCGGTATACCCGATACCAAAAGAATGATAACATGTAAGGAAATTTTTAATTTTCTCAGACGTATTTCCAGCCGTATACGAGGTGTCAATAAGTGGGAGATGCGGCATTTTGTGCAAGCGTTGTTAGTACCACCCATCACTTACGTACTATACAGTCAAAATCGATTATAAGGAACCTGGTTATAGCGAATTATGCTATATATGGAGCGAAAAAAATCGGTTACGAAAATGTATGTAAAACATATATCTTACAACGAAGTTGACATCTCATTTATCGAACTCGGCACGCCTAGAATTTCCGTCGATATGCATGGTATCGGAGCGGTGATAGAGATATTGATTGGCCGGAATGGCCCCGCAATGAAATGTGGAGCCTCGCATGGAGTGACGTGGCGCCCGACACTTTACGCAACTGTTTCGGACACGCGGGACTCGCGACGGAACACGCCCAGTCAGCGAGTCCGGACCAAGACGGAAGCATCGGCAAACTGTGGGAAGAGCTCGCCAACGTTCCCGATGCTGTGCCGAAAGAAGTGTCGTTCGAGGATTTTCTGAGAGTCGACGACGACGTTTCTGTCACTGTCAGCCCCTCGGACGCATACACCGTCACCGATGTAATGGTATGTAATGGTAGCTGGTGCTACTGAAAGCACACAAGAGGCGGAGGATGTCGCAAGTAATAGCCGTCTGACTCTGCGCTTTCGGTAGTCGATGTGCTCCGCCAATATTACATGGAATCGAACTGGTGCAAACGATGCCTCGTGTAGGGAATGCTGTGCTAGCTGACGACACCAAAGCAAAAGTGGAAACAAAAATCAGCGCTACCGCCTTGTCTGAGTCAGGCACAAGCTCGTACCCGAGATGTTGCTCCGCGAGGCATGACGCACTGTCACGGGACTTCCCGGCTGCACCCGCGTCTCACAGCGCTCAACAGCTGCAGCCTTATTAATGACTTGTCCGAGGTTACCCAATTCAAATTCAAATTCTGCGGTTGAACGCGCGGTGATACACGTGGGCTAGAAGGCATGCCGTAGAATTTTGACCACCTGGGATTTTTAACGTGCGTCGAAAGTAACGACCCTCATCGGTACGAGCAAGAAATCTAACCTATAGCTTTCCAGTCCTGGTCTTGTCTAGAGCGCCTCCTTGATACGATGCTATCTAGTGGTGAGCCCTGCTGATATTCTTCCTGGACCCCGCAGCACCAGTACCGCCGCAGGTGACCGGCTATGCGGCGAGGAGACTTTCGACTCCAAGCGACCGCACTGCTGCCTCCAGGCCACCGACTCATCAAAATAGAGGCATAATTCACCCCTCCTCACTTTTTCCTTTTCCTTCAAACCCCTCTACCATCC
The DNA here is from genome assembly GCA_013339765.2 of Haemaphysalis longicornis. Classification (NCBI taxonomy): domain Eukaryota; kingdom Metazoa; phylum Arthropoda; class Arachnida; order Ixodida; family Ixodidae; genus Haemaphysalis; species Haemaphysalis longicornis. Next base: position 122,727,498 of record CM023450.1, read on the forward strand.
CAACGCTTACACATAGCAGCTGTCTCCACGCAACAAAATGAAGTAAATGCGATTTTACTTCCTTTCCGTGATGCGCTGCAACTGCATCCCCCTTCTTTCAACGTGACCCTGTACCATGCAAGTTAAATCTTGTAACGTGTGCACAGCGATATAACCACACACACTAAACTTCCTTGCAACCATTTTGGCAAAAAAGGGTGTAAAAATCTTGTCCCATGGCGCACACCTTCAAAGGGTGTTTTGTGTAAAAAAGGGTGTAAGAATGAATAAAGTGTGTTAGTATGAGCACCCTAAAAAATGGTGTAAGGTTGCTTTACACCCTAAAGTATGGGTGTGGGCAGCGGACCTACGCGTCACAATGTGCTTCGGCTGAGCGCACAGCATGACATACAGACACATTAAAAACGCACAAGTCCCACTTAGACCACAAATGAATTGAGCGAGAGAAACGGACGGGATACATGGGGAGGGCGAGTGCATACTTAGTTTGGAACACATCTGCTCTCCTTGCTTTTATAGCCAGGAGAGGAAAGTCCTCCGATAGAGGCGGTGGGCTTGCCGCCAAAGTAACATATTTTAGCGCTAATTTCGCAATTATGGAATTTAATGTGACCTTGTAAGTACAAATCAGTATGCGGATGTGCAAAAGCTTTTTAATCATGAGGTAGCTATTATGTTAAGGAAGTCATAGGCTTCTATTACATGGACTCCTGCAACACATTTTTGAACGTTTTTTGAAATCCTAAATGCTTGCAGAACGCAGTCACCCAACACACCCAGTAGTTAGATTAGGGGGTCGCAAGGTACCTCAGCCAAAAATTACTCCTTATGCCCATCAGATAACTTGAAAACTCGCTTAAAAGATTTTTCTCTCTTTCCCGGTCTTGACGCTTTTCGACAGCCCAAAATTACGTCACTAAGGCCGTGTATCGGCTGTTGGCCGGTTTTCTTTCAGTTGCAGCAATGAAAGTTTTTCGATAGCAACTTAAAAAATAGACACAAAAACAAAGCAGGAATAAAGGCGTATCCGGTGCAACGAGCGAATCCCACATTGCTGCTCCGTGCTGGCGATAACTGTAGCTTTCACAGTGGTTCCAGACACAAAGAAAAGAGTGAAAGCGCTTATCGAAAGTATTGCAGGGTCCCTTTAAATGCCAAACACCCATTCTACATCCTTTTTCTTCTACCAAGATGGGTGTTGATTATTTCAACACACTTTTTCTCGCAAGGGTGTAAAGATACAACTTAGGGTATTGGAAACTAAGAAATAGGGTGTAAAAAGGGTGTACGAAAAATGGTGCAAGAAAATACCGCCAACTAAGAAAAACGGTGTAAAAGACCTCCAACTTTTTTTTAGGTATTTATAAACGTTTACACGGGTGGACAGAACATTTTCCCCAAACGCGGTGATGTTTTGTACTCCACGATGTTTAAAACAATATGAATAGGCATGATTTACTACCAGTGCAGCTGTGTAAGCTTGAGCTAGGTTCGGTGGCGTAAAAAAAAAAAAAAGATCAAGAAAAAGAACTGCGATGCCTGTAATGGGTGCACCACCGCAGGTAGGGTATTATTCCAGTGAAGCCTGTTTTCAAGCCTGTTCGAGTTAGAGCACAGTGGGCGCATGCGTATGCGCACCTCATACTATACAATTGTAAGGGTACTAGTCTTTTTGGCATACTAAAACTCAAAAAAGGTGGCGCAGCTTGCAACAGTGGTGCAAGGCAGGAGAAACCGCGAAGCTGGGGGTCGACTTAGTTTGTTTCCCAATTGTATCCGCTGTCAGTTTGGGGGACACACTTGAACAGCCTTGTAAAATGCGACTAAACTTGGTCTCAGTTTAGTGCGTATGTATAGTGTTCTTAATTTTAAAAGTTGAAATTGACGTTTCACGGGCCAAAGCTAAAATTCAGCCATGGCGCGCACCGTATATGGCAACCAGCGATCATTGCAGACGGCCATTATGTTTTTTTTTTTTGCTTTTGAATATTTCTTACGATGGGGGAGGAGGATGTGAGGGGATGTCTTGTATTTCGCAGTGCAAATATACATGCATGTATGGTCTTAATCAATCAACAGCGGAACACGTTTTCCACACCTTATCCACACCCTTTCAACACCCTACCAAAAACAAAGGGCTTTGAAGTTAGTCAACACCCTTTTTTCACACAAAAAGAATGTAGAGCTGCAAATAAGGGTGCTGAGTTTCAAAAAAAAGGTTTAATGGCCTCCCAACACCCATTTTACAATTACGCTACACCCTTTTTGGCCAAATAGGGTGTCAAAACGGTGCAGCATAGCGGACCATTCTCTACAACCGGATGGAGTCAGCGGTATAGAATGTGTCGATGTCGAAAATAAAATCAAACACGTGGGAAAGCTAGAAAAGAAAAAGAGAAAAAGAAATGAATCAAGGGAGTGAAATTATAGAAAGAACTACAACGGTGCTCAGCTTCTACACGGCGGCTCCCTAGGCTAATCACCTCACGTCGACGTCGCGGCACACGGGCTGCTATTCCTGCTGCTGTTGCACAGCGTGGGCTCGCTCTTCTCGGGGTCTTCTCCGAGGGCCTGCCCCTCTTCCTCGCTTCCTCCTGTTGAAGTTAATGAGCCCTATCCTAGTCGACATCGGCGTCGCTGGTGCCTGGCTGGCTTTTTAGCGCCGCAGCTCCGGAGCTGCTCGAGCGGCGTTCTCCCTCCATCTCCCTACTCGACCTCATTGTCTCTGACTAGATGGCCCGCTTCCTTGTACCGGACATGCAGCGGCGAAAAATGGCCGTGCGACGGCTCAGCACAGTCGCTCCCGCGCTTCGGCATTAACTCGTCCTCACATCGCCTTCAAATTGGCAACTGTATGTTTCAAAAATTCAAAGTTAAAGAGAAGGTTCAGTGGCCTCACTGATGCCGTCATACGCCAATACGCCCCGCAGGAAAGCGAAAGCCGACTTTCTCTGACGATGATGCTGAATCATCGTGGGTGAAGTGAAAGAAGAAAAAAAAAACGCTTTTCGTGGTCGGAATCGAACCTGGGCCCCTCGCGTCACGAAGCCGACGTCTATCCGATTGCTGCATTTCGGCATGGCCGAAGTGGTTTGGAACTCAGATGACAACCAAAGAATCCGTCACGAGCAGAACGACGTTGCTGTGCGATTCGTAAGGCTGTTAGTCACAAGACGTTAGGCATAACTTCCCATGTTGAGGTTTAGGGCGTTAGGCCTAATGGCACATCTTGGGGTTTAACGCATCAGACCGGCACCCACGCAAAAAATTGCTCGCTGGACGCCAAGCAGCAGGTACCGATTCGCGCCATACACTCCAAACCCAAACGTTGGACCTATAGAGTGCCCACCGGAGAGTGGTTGTGGGTATTCTAGAAAAAGTGGTGCGTACCTCCAGAGTAGCACATACTCGCAGTGTGGAATTCGCCAACCAAACAATGCATCACGAGAAGGCCTCGTTTTCAACCATCGTCGTCGTTAGACGGAGAGGTGCATGATTTTTGGGGTTTATCTCGCCAAAACTACACCTGGGCGATTAGGCGTGACTAAGTGGATGGCTCTTGATAAATTTCGACCACCTGGGGATCTTTAACGTGCGCCGAAATCTCGTGACAGGGCGTTTTCGCTTTTCTCCTACATCTGAAAAGCAGCCACCGCGGCCGTTATCGAACCCGCCTTTTTAGTCTCAGGAGTCTTAGCCGCTGAAGCGCCCCGGCGGGTGCGAACTGTATCTTTGATTTACTGTCACTGCCGCTTCCGGTGTCCACTCTTCCTGTGCCAACATCAAATTTCATTTTAACTGGATAACGCACAGCGGCGTTCATTCGGACCCGGTTGAGACGAAGAACTCGCGGTATACGCACCCGTCTTACTCTACAGAGGCGCAGTAAAATGAGAATGTTTATTTACGCGCCTAGATGCATTCAGGCACGTTGTTCTTAAAGTCCCTGATATGTTGCTGGAAAATCGGCAGGACATTCACTCTCTGTACGCCCTTGCTGTCTCGCCCCGATACGCCTTGCCGTTTTTCTTCGTGCCTATTGCTTTTGTCGTTGAATTGCGGAAAAGTGCACACGGCTCATATAACCACGGATCGTTTCCCTGAGTCCCGATCAAGCTGCTTTTATTCCTTCCTGCTTGTTTTAACGGGCGAGCGTATACGACATTCATTACCGGGCCTTTACCGCCGCGTCTGCTCTGGACGGGCGGTGTTTCCGCTGACCTTTTCGGAGGCCCGTCTCGCCATTTCGTTCCTCTTGCCTTTGATGGTGGCTGCTTTCGGGATTTGTCAAGGCCTGGTTGAGAAACGGCTGAAAATGTCTCGCATCCTGCTTACCCAAGAGAACGCCGAGGCAAGTAGGTCAAACGGGGGACCGCGCCGTTGTGCAGTCATTCATTCACTGCCTCAGTTTGCTTAAGGCCGGGCGTTTTCCATCGCTTCCGTTTGTTCGGCGTCGCGACGGATGTTTGATGGCTTTTTATTTATGTACTTCGACTGGTTTCCGCGGAGCTTTTCATGGTACGTGCTTGGCCGGCGCGCTATCTGCGACGCGTTGTCTACACTGCATAGATGATGCCGGGAATACAAATTTGGTACGGCCCTAATGTATTCACAAGTGTCATACGCGTGACCGCTGTGCTTTTGTAAGGTTTCTGTGGCTAGTTCGATGCAGCAGTGGTGCTCGAGCGGACACCATGACGTGACGTGTAAGTCCATGGTTTGACCCCTGTTTATGCGACGCCACAATGCTCACTGGCTTCTCAATATTGCTTTCTCAAGACCCGTTCGCATTCTGTCAGTGTCAAATGATACTTCATGATTTGTCACAGAAGTAGGCGAGTCACTGCTCTAGTGAATTTATGTAATGGACTGAATCTTTTCGCGGTGAGGTGACCACCCGGGAAATTCTAATAACACGTCTGGTTTTATGGCATTGCTAATTTTGCGTGGATTGTCTTGCTGAAAGCCCATCTCGGCAGGCGTCCTCCATCAGGAATTCGAACTTCGGCCAGTCAATATAAGTGGGAACAGTGGGCGAGAAAGAGTGATGGAATCCCATAATCTTGACGTATGTCGGAATATGGTCGCTGCAGTGAGTTTCAATATCAGTAAACCAGCGTATACGGCCAGCCAAACGCGTCGAAGCCAAGGTAAGATCGAGAGAACTCCCGTATGATGTGCAACGGAGAAATGCAGGGCTGCCATCAGTTAGCATGCAAAGGCCGTATTTAGTAGCAAAGGACACCAACGGTGCAATTCTTCGGCCCCTGTGGTTCATCTTGGAGCTTCCCCAGAGTAAGTGGTGGGCATTCAAGTCTCCGGTGATGATCTAAGGGCCGGGTGTTGTTCTGAATATTTACTCTAAGCTCTGGCCGTCAAGGCGAAGTAAAGAGGTGACGGGGGGATGGGTGGTTGGGTGGGGGGGGGGGTGGGGGGGTTGTGGGCGGGCCACTATCGGTGGCTGGGGGTCGTTTGTGCTTGGAGTGCGCAAATCTGCTGGCGGGCGAAGCTCAATCGAACGCGAGTCTTGCGGTACCGCTGCGAATGGCGACAGCTTATTAGCCGTAGCCAGAACTGCAACGAAGACAAAGATGGAAAAATGCAACTGCTGAAGTAACGTTCTGCTAGTTCTTCTTCGTTACTTTGGCTTTTTTTACCGTTACCTGTGAAGTCGGAAACAATATTCCAATAGCGGCGTTTTCCGCAAAGAATTCAATTGCGGCGAATAACGTCTCGAACGTCTTTCTGTCGACAATTTCCTAACAGTTGTGCCGCGCTCACGTTTTGCCAGCGTTTGAGTGCCACGGTGATCACATATTTTATCCTGAATTCTTTCATTGGTTCAGCTCTGGTTAGGAGGCCACACAATGCAGTCTTCTCGGTCTTACATTTTGATGTGCGCGCGTGCGTGCGTGCGTGTGGTCGTGTGTAATCAGGCTTCCAGGGAAAGAACGACGGGTGCCAAGATGTGAAATTTGCGCTTCCCCACGTTCGCAGTGTGGAAATGGGCGCGATAAAAGTCCTCCCCAAAAATGAATTCTACATTTCGGAATGATAGAGTTACATGATGCATTATTAACTCCCTCATTCGGCCTATTGCAAATCACTGTAACACCCCGACATGAGGAAACTGGGAACATCATAAAAACACAGTTTATCTTTCGATGCATTCTTGGTTCCCAATGGCCTTCATTGAGTTCGTGAAAATCCAGACAGGTTGATTTTGTTCTGGTATACGGTGTTGTATTGCCAAATCATTTGAAATCGCTTTCAGTTCAGCGATGGCTGAAAGGTGTCTTCGAGTTGCTCAAATGGACATAAATGACACTGAACAAATGACATTGCATGGTGCAGTTTCAGGCATCCGCATAGCTATTTCTGGCACTGGCATGTTGTAAGCATCTACAGAGTATGCTTTGTCATCAAGTTTTTTCCGAAGCGAGATTGGAGAAGATGCAGAGCGTGCACGGAGTGGTAAGGCAATATGCGGCAGCACATACAGAGCGCGGTCTGTCCACTTCAGATGTTGCTGCCAAGGCCTTCAGGTGGTTGATCTTGCCGACGATTGCCCAGCTCGTCCGGAGGCGGAAGGGATTGACCTTCGCGTGAATCGAGGCCCACTTAAAAGGGAAGCTCATCAGTGCTGCTCTAGTTTGGGTGGATGAAAGTTTAGGGCACGCTCACTCAAAACGCCGTTTTCATCATGTGTGGACCCTCTCCGCGCTATACCATATACGTCATTTAACGTTGTGTCCGCACCTGTGTTAAAGCGTGAGTGACATGTTGGATAGCGCTACCAATTCTACGACATCGTAGTTGCCTTGGCAAACGCTCTGGCCACCAGCTGAAGCTTGGCGGCCGGTGAAGAGCCAGAGTGCGGGCGGCGCGGACTGGCTCCAGTGAGCAAGGAAATACTCAGATGGGGCGCTTGGCCCGTTCAGAATGCTCACTTTAATGATTTCTTTATCTTTCTCTCGGCAGACGCTCTTACGATTTTACGCGGTAATCGAAAGAAACCTCGTTATGAGTCCTACCAGGTATGTCCCCTTAATTTTGATAAAACATCAAAGTTCACGCATCGAGTTCCCTAGCTAGCTCGAACGAAAGAACTAAATGCGTATTATTAGCGACTGTGCCTGTTGTTGCTTGGCGGAGAAAACAGCCAGCTTGCTGAAATGCTCTCTAACACGTTTTCGCCACACGCAGCGGAACGGCGAACATTTTAAGTTTTTTTTTTTTTTCATAATTTTACGCCCTTTTTACGCATGGTTATGGCATTACTACGACCGGCCCCGTTTCTGCCTTTCCTGCTCAAGAATTAGGAATAGCATCAGGCTATCTGCTAACCCTTATCTACCTACCATTCTAGGCGTCTCATAAACAACCGCCAGCTCACTGTCCTAACAATCTGTCAGGGGAGATTAAGAGCATTAGAGTGGACGAACTGCACCTCCAACAGAGGCTTCTGTTTACTCGGAGCTCGGATTGCGGGGGCTTGTTCGCTGAAGCTCTGTGGAGGGGCGCTGCGGTGAGCATCTCGCGCCTCCACGCTAACGCAAACAGTTCCGGCGGCTGCTGGGGCTGTTGGGCGTTGTTGGCATTCCGCCGAGTGCACTTGCGTGTTCCTCGGGGCCGCGCTCGGCCACCGGGCCCTGGGTAGAACAGACTGCGCTAGACTGGTGATGGTAGTAGCGGAGTGAGAACGGGCTTGGCAGGAGAGGAGGACGTGTTATTTACTCTGTCCACTTCGGATAGAGAAGGGAATGAAATATATGGTTTGTAGGTAAACGTATCCATAGTCTTCTTCGTGACTCTAAAGCTTAGATATGAAGTAAAAGAGGAACAAGAAGTATGGGGGGGGGGGGGGGGGGGATATATTTGCTATGCCCCACCTCGCTTCGTTATGGTCGTAGCTACGAAAAAAATGTTTTCTTTGAGGATATACTCCGCGTCCTTGTTATCTACCCTCTAAAGCAATGCTGTGGTTTAGCTTCACTACAGGGAACTCAGTTCAGGAGTCTATGCGTTAACACAGCAAATTTGGCAAACGAAAGCGGCGCCCATACCCCCTTGACTCGAAGATAACTGCGCTGTGGCAACACGCAGTGCAGAACGTAATGCTTGCTTTCGGTTATGGCAGAGCGCACATATAACTTGAGTCAAATCGTGGCCAAATCAGAGAGAGAGAGAGGGAGGGAGGGAGGAGGAGGGAGGGAGGGATAAACTCTTTATTCTGATTGGAACGGGAAGGGGGAAGAGGTGGGGTGGGAAAGACTAAAAGCCGCTTCTCGTGGCAGCATTATGAAACCGGGCAGCTCTGCTCCTCCGACTTGCTTGTGGCAGGAGCATGCGGGCTTCCAAGCGCTTCAGTCCTAATGTTTGGGCGCCCCCCTTGGTTTTCCTTGGGGCTTTGGCCGGGGGCTGAACGGGAGCCAGAGACGCGGCACATGAAAGGAGCTTCGGGACGGACTTCTTCCGCCTCTTCCTTCTACCCTTGTCGGCGCAAAAGCCGGCCTGAGGAGTATGTACTACGCTTCCTGGGTTTGTGTGTACGCCCTAATGGTTTGGGCGCAGTTTGGTAGGGAATGGGGGGAAGTGCGGATGGCTGTGGGGCCCGCTTGCAAGTCGATGCTCCACCGCAATGAGAATCCCCCAGGTCAGCTCAAGTGATCGCCTAATAAAAATGGGACACCGTGAATGGACATTGATTTTATATCTGTTTGCTCATCTGTTCAGTATAGCGAGTGACCAGTTGGAAGCCTAGGTGGGTGTGTTAGCAACGTAGTGAAAAGGCCCATTGCGATCTGCTAGCACACGATAGTAAGGGAATAATTAAACTAGATACACTAATTAAGCGTACAGATGCATCAAGATCACGCAACGCAAAAAAATTAAAAGGAGGTACTTTTAGCGAATGTAGTAATTTGTGAGCAACAGGTTTGCAACGATACGATTGAGAAAGAAGAAAACGACCTCACATACAAGCAGCAGGCCATTGATATCAGAAATATATGAAAAAATCCCGTTGGAATCCCATCTAAGCCACAATTGCGCTGCCTGGCCTCGATACAAAAAAAAAGGCGAAAAGATTACAAGAGAAATATTAGAGCAACAGAAATAGCAAATGAAACTATCAGGCGTAGGTTAGCCAGCGGGTAGAAGACAGTAATGCAAGCTGAGGGAGATGGGCACCACATGCGTGTGAACGCAAAATCATGGGCTTCAGTCGAAGCACCTTCGGTTGGGTTTAGAACCCATTGCTTCTGGAAGCAGAAGTGGACGCTGGAACATCGCTCAAGGAGACCCACGCGGACGGCGATAAACCACTTGGTGGTACGGAATCAGCTCGAGCTGTCAGGGCCACATCGTAAATAGATTCATCCTCGTTGTAAATGGATCGCTTCACCCCTAACCAACGCTCGTCTTATTAGCCCTGTCGCCACGTAACAATATAAATTACTGAGTTTTTCTCAGCTATTGATAGCTGATTTCAGAGAGCTTAGGTACGTGGTTTCAACTGACTCTTTTTTGGTCTCTGTGTGGCGACAAACAAATTTGACTCTTATTCTTTTGTTTGTGTTTGACGGTTATGCTGTTCCTTTGTTCGTACACTAACTTAGCGAAGGAAATTGTGTCATTTGAAGAGTTGCGATGAGCGCATGCACGCGCAGCCATAAACTTCCCAAGTTTTCGTCATGCCGTTAGGAAAGCCCGGCATACGCAAGAAATATCAAAACAACGCGGGAAACAGTTGAGAAGTTATAAATAAGCATTGTAATACCTATGCTTGTAGAAACAAAACAAAAAAGATGACATAAAAAGAGAGGCCCGCTCGCCAATTTCTGCATAACAGAGTATAACTACAGGTTTTCTAGAAAAACAGGAGCAAGAACGCATAACTTTTGAGGTGCGTTTATAATTTGAAAAATTTAAAACACAGAAAAAACACTTCGCGAGCAACAGGTTCTTTCTTATCCTAGAGCAGACATATGGTTAAAATACTATGCGTGTGTGCTACGGGTGATGTTAAGGGATTCTGAAAATTTCTATGTGCTGCTGCTGGGCACTGCGGGATGATCCGAGGTGAGACACAAATCTGTAAGAAGAATTAAATGAAGCGAGAAGGGTAGTGGGCAAAGTATCTTATTTTAATGGATGCGTAGCACAGGCTATTAGAAAACCTTTTTAGTATTCTCCTCTTAAGTCAAATATCACGTAACTCGACACAGTGAATGTATTAAATGGGTAGCAAATTAAACTGCAAGAAAATGCAAGAACTCATATGCATTCGATAAATGTATAGGCCCGTTTTACAACTACGCCACAGCGGGTAGCAGCCACTATTAATGCCGATGTCTTTTAAACAGCGGGAAAATGAAGAATATGCTCTGATAAACGGGTCGCCACCACCCACCCTCCGTCAACTGCATATGATTGATTGATCGATCAATTGATTGTTTGATGGATCGATCGATTGATTGATTGATTGATTGATTGATTGATTGATTGATTGATTGATTGATTGATTGATTGATTGATTGATTGATTGATTGATTGATTGATTGATTGATTGATTGATTGATTGATTGATTGATTGATTGATTGATTGTGGAGTTTAACATGCCGAAGCTACACCTGGGCTATGCGGCGCGCAGTAGTGGAGGGTTCCAGATTTACCGTCGACGGTTTGTGCTGTCGCGAATCCTAAAAGTGAAGTTTCACAGCCTTTGAAACAGCTTCGATAAAAAACGCTCGCAGTGGGTCTTACTAAATCGTGAAAGTGCTTTAGGCAGGTAGCTTTCATATTCGCTGGTACGAAGCTGCACCCCTTGTGATGTCATACTCCACTTTGCAAAAAAAAGAAAGAAAGAAAGAAATGTGCAGGAAACAACAGCGAGCCAGAAGTTGCTGCTTATTTGTTTACTTCTAAGCGCACAGAAAAGTTGTAGTCTCCTAAAGCCGAGAAAGTTACAAAAAAGCGTGCAATTTCAGCCGAAACAAGAAATTAGCTCGGTTTTAGTGATTCGTTAACTTTTGCTTCTGTCTTCATCAGCAGGCACAAGCAAAAAAAGGGCCTGAAACAGTTGCCAACTTTGCAGGCAGTGGCACTCCCCCATTTATGTACAAAACAATTTGCCCGTTCTCTGAAAGAGAACTCTTGAACAAAAAGCCAAGTTAAACACATGCAGAGTGAGGTTAGTTTATTCCTCGCCTAGCCGATCCTCGAACCGGTGCCAGTCTGGAGACCCGGGTTAAACTCCCACAGAGACCCAAAGAGGTTTTTATTCTCCGTTTGGGCGCTAAGAGTTTTGAGCCACGGGTGTGAAAAATCTATGGTAGGGTAGCCTAATTCAGCTCCGCTGTAAACGAAGCCAAGTCAAACACGCGCAGAGTGGAGTTCGTTTCCTTCTCGCCCAGGCGATCCACGAGCCGGTGCGGCGCAGCTGGGCAACGGAGGGTCGCTTCGGAATGATGTAGTTATAACGCTGCCGCGCTGTCTCCTCCACCTCCAGCTTGGGGCCCGTCCAGATGCGGGGATGGGGGTAATTCCAGGAACGGCACCCCCTTGTATCTGCGCTACTTGGAAGGAAACGAATAGTAGTGCCGCCGCACGCGACAGCCTCCCTAGAAGAAGCAGCACCAGTGGCGCGCGCCGTCGTACACCGTCCGCGCGCGACACATTCCCATATGTCTCCCGCTGCAACCAAGCCCTCGGCCGGTCGTTCCTCAGATGCAGCAGCCGCATCCGAAGCGCCTCAGCGGCCCCTTTCCTTCGGATGCGTTTCCTGGAAGGACGGCGCCTTAAGAAGCCGCCAGGTCTAAAAACGGACGCAATCGGTGTCACCGCGTCCCCCCCCCCCCCCCCCGTGCTTCCTTTTCATCCCCTCTTTCACTTTCTCCGCGTTGTGCTTGACTTTTGACCTGCTCTTCATCTCCTCTGTGACCGGCTCCCTGTGTATCGTGGCTGCTTCTTGCGTTTGCGTCTTTTCGTTTATTGTGCTTTGGGTGGTAATTCTACGCGTCTACCTAACGTGCTCTCTTCCTAGAGCGGGTTATCTTTTTCGTTTTCGTTCTCAGCTGTGAGAGAGAGTTTGTTCGTTCGCTGTCTCTGCTGGATGACTCTGCTGCCTTTCCTCGTGCATTGTGTTCACTACCGATGGCCTCCAGACCGCTTTGTTGTCGCTCTTCCCAGAAATTTATCGATGTGCTGCCGGAAGGATAGCAGGGACAGGCCTAGAAACAGAAAAAGAGAGTTACGCACGAAAAACGAGTGAGAAATTAACGGACCGGGCTGGCGCATGATCTCTACATTATGGGCCGGTGCAAGGCTTTCTTTTGTTTCTCGTTAAAGCTTGAATTTCTACAGTGATTGCGTTTAATGGTGGCGAGAACTGTAAAACGAAGCCTATTTGTTGCATTGAATTGATCAAAAATATTTATTTGGCTTTATATTAACAGAATAAAACGAATAGAAAACCAAAAGATTTTGACCCGAAATACCCTTCGTCATATGCGTTTTTTTTTTCGTGCTTCTAAGACGGCGGGGCCACTGTTTAGCTTTTTTGATTCATTCCTCAAAGCCTATGTCGCACCTTCGACCCCCCCCCCCCCCCCCCCATTCAAAACCATTTCATCGATGTATATTAGTTTCATAGAAGCTTCCGAGCATACGATAGCTCCCATTCCCCACTCCGGTTTTAAAATAAAAACATTTACAGTTTTGTTCTTTGCGCATTTCCGCTTCGGTTCCTCCGCAGATGTCTAGTGTACGGAATAGTCATCATCGACTAAAAACCGCAAAAATAGGTCTGAGAAAAGTTATCCGTGTATACAGCCATCATCACCAGTAATTACAGCAATAAACATCGGCTGCAGCACCGTGATTTGGAGGGCGAGCCCTAATGAGTTCAGCGCTCTCAAGAGACGTCACGCAGAGATCACCACTGACGAAAAGCAAGCATGCGAGGAAAGTGAGAGGGCTATTTTGAGCTGACACACACGTGGATTACGTTGTCGCCTCATAAAAGGCAGTACTCCCACCACCAATCCCCTCATACTCCAGGCCGCCGGCTCAGGTCTTATTTAGGTAAACGACATTTCAGTACAGGGCGTTTTGGTACGATCTGCTCGGAATGCGGATCTGTCTGTACACAGTCGGTTTTATGTACGGGCGTTCTTGTACCCAGGCTATTCGGTACAGGGCCGTTTCAGCACACACAGGCGTTTGGGTGTTCGTGGCAAGGGATATTTACTTACGAAAGGAATTAAGATGTGTCTGATATCATTTCTGATATACCTGCTTCGTTGCATTCTTTGCTGGTTTGGGCTGTTTATCTGCCTCTACATTCATCGTTTTCAACGTTACGCTTTGTGCGCTTATTTTGTAGCAGCGTACACAGCTATTGTGAAACAAAACGTTCAACGCGATTTGGTAGTGGAGTGATAGAGGACGTAGTGCTAGCGTGCAGACCTATAGAATAATATATGGGATCATTGGAAATGCTCTTTATTTTCGCATGGAAAGACTAAAGGTGCGGGTACAAAAGGTAAGGACCTGACTGGGTTCCCGTTGCCAATAATATGCCATGCGGAAGGACGACTTACGCCACGTGTTATGCGAATTAGCACGGTATTCAGCGCGTAGAACGTCTCTCTTTCTCTTCTTGGTTCAGCCGCTCTCTGTAAGATTGAAACTAAGCAATCCATTTCATCCCGATGGAATGCTAAACGAACAATCCTGACGACAAGGCTCTATTGACATCCCTGTTGTGTACAGGACTTCATCGCTATTTTTAAAGAAGTATACACAAGCTTACGCATCATCTTAATCATGATCATCACATTACCTAAATTTCGATTTTTAACAGCGAAGCTGTTTAGCAAATAGTTTTTCTTTTAAGTGGCCGCAGTTTAAAAAATGAAATTTCCGAGCGCGGTCCTGGCGGCGTCCGCCTCGCAGTTAAAGGCCAACTGCAACGAAATTTTCGGTTCCTTAAATTGACTATTTTCCGGTAGTATTAGCCCTAAAAGTTTCTACCTGCAAAATTTGGAGGCCCAAATATACTTCGCTGCATCGTAAACGAAGATCAAAAACGCTCTTTTCAAACCAAAACTGGAAAAAAAAGGGCGGTTATTACGGAAGGTCGAAAGTGACGTTACACTCAGGAATCGAGTGGGCGCAGCCGGCGGATTTTCCCACGGCTGCCTGTGAGAAGACAGCGCACATTTGATGTGTTTCGGGTCGTACGTTTCTTCAAACATTTAAAACATGCGGTAATCGGGGTTGGGAAGTTCGTGCAACCATTATTGCTTCGCCGTGAGCTGCTGAGACGCGCCTGTAGTCGTCCGGTAAAACAAAAACACAGGCATTGCGAGGCGTCGTGGAGAAGCTGGGAGCTAGGAAACGGGTACACAAAAAGCAGTGTGGAGCGCTAGATGGGCGCCGGCACAGCCAATATGCCTTGTGCCGATCGAATCATCCTGTGTTTGTGAGAGAAAAGAAAAAAAAAGCTACCGCGAGAGGAAAGCGTCGAAACATGCGGGCTAGCGTGTAAGAATTCGGTTCAGCGCATGTTATCAAAGTTCAAATCCAGAATTTTATTATTATTGTTTACACGGGCAGTTTTGTTCCTGTTAGCAGGGTGCCCGCGCCAAATTTTTAGATAATGATACCATGCAGCGACGAAATGAGTGCAGTGTCTTCGCTGGCGTCGTGAAACAGTGACCTTTCCCGAGGCTCAACAATGCTGCCAAATGTGCCCCCCCTTTTAGATGCAACGCATCTCATGCTCGCCCCTCTGTCCTTCCTGCGTCTGTCCGGCGTTGTCCGCAAAGCTGCGCCTCTCCTCCTCTCCTCTCTCCGATAGCGAACACTCTCTCCCAAACAGCTGCGGGTTGGCACAGCGCGCTCTCACTCCGTTGCTAGGCGCCGGTGGGCGGCGCTGTGCTCGGCGCTGCGCGCGCTGCGCATGTGCAGTACTCTCTCTCTCTCCGCGCTCTCCTCTCCTTCGGGCGCTGTGAATATAAAGCGGCATGCCGCGCTCCGGCGGTCTCAGTCGACGGTCGTCCGCCCACCTCCCCTTCGCGTGAGAATCCCTGCTATAAGCGTAATCAATGCGATGGAAAACGCCAATGGAACCCCCATGAGATGCGTTGCATCACACCAGGGTTCCCGCGAGGGGAGGTGGGCGTAATTTTTTATTTTATGCCTCACTACGAACACCCAGCGTCGCCGGGCTTGTTTGTCAAGCCAAGCGTACTCACTTAAGGAGGTTGGTCAAGGTCGGAAAAAAAAAAAAAACTCCGGAGTTTGCCGTAATTGTGGCAACACTTGCTCGGAACAAGAAAGACACGTCATAGTGTACGCCCCTCCAAGGTGATGTCCAATGATTATCATTTCCAAAAAATATGAAGGAGGCTCACACTTATAGCAACAATGATGGAGTAAAGGTCGTTGCGGCAGCGAAGAAGAACCAAGTCGGCTGCAGTCGTGGAGGCAGTCGTGGGTGGTCGTGAAGGCTGCGTACAGGTTCGCTACCTTCAAGTCTTACGCGTTAGTGTGAGCTTCCTTCATTTTTTTCTTATACATATTCGGCGTAGCAACCTACGCGCCATTGCCAGGTTACTCTCCGCAGTCTCTTTAAAGACAATCCTTTACTCTCGCCCGTTCGGTTCCGAGCTAAAATGCTACTACTTTTCCTTCACGTTTGTTTTGTTTTGTTTGTACGTTTGTACATTTTGTTTCGACTGGTCGGCGTCTCTTTTTCGTTCCTAATGTAGCCTCCCGGCCAGACGGGATTCCGTCATGCTCTCGATTTCTTTCACGTTTATACGGGAAAGGTGGTAGAGGAAGTTTTGTGGGAAGAACGTCACTTAGTTACCCCGTATTTTCGAGCTTGCAAGATGACGAGGTTGCATGAAAGAACGGCGAGTATTGAGATGGGACACTCTGGGAACTGAAAATAACGAGCACTAAGGGGCCCTTCCAAAGGGGGGGGGGGACGAAGAAGATAAACAGTGCTGTCCCGTGCCGGAAAGAAGACAGAGAGCCGCGTCGGCGATATGGTGGAGAGATGGATGAAGCGCCGCATTCCGATTTTAAGTTTTCGGCCTTCGGGTTTATACGCTGCAACGAACACCACTCCGCCTTTCAGTTTCTGTGCAGGCCGGAAATGATGAGAAAACTTATACGAATAAAAAAAGCAGACCACCCGAAAGTGCTGGGCATGCGTCGTCGATTCGGTGTTGAACATTTTGTGTTTTTGTTTTTGCCAAACCCGAAGAAAATGAAACACGCACACACGCGCACTCATGCACGGACAGTGTGGGCACCATTCTACGCTTCCCGATTATCGTGGAAGCTTCGCCATTATTACCTATAAAAATTGTCAGGGATGTCCCAAATTTAAGAGGCTGTTTCTTGTCTCCATTTCTCTAGGTGAGGAGAGATGGAGACAGGTCGTCTACAGCACTCCGGGACACTACCCTTGCTCGAAGTTTCCATTGGCTGCGACGGTCTTGCACATTCCACTCAGGTTGAATAGAATCTCGTTGTTCATACACCAACGTTAGCCGCACAGTTACGTTCTGGAGATTAATGTCGTAAATCAGAGCACGTACAATGGGGCTGGCATAGCTTGGCGCCTCGTTAGCGCCAAAGTAATAATCGCCTAACATTAAGACTGAATTCAAAGAGAATATATGACATCCACCAGAAATGCAGTCATACGGCTTGAAAGGCAACCTATATAGCTTTCTCTGAAACTTCGCGCTTACAAAGAAAAATTCCTTGTGGTCCAAGATTCGAACTGCGTCTATCTAGGGCAGTTACACTACCAACAGCGCTAACCAGAAGGCTAGCCATTGTAAGCGCGAGATAGAATTGATCAACAACTTGGATTGAAGGTCAAGTGTTACTCGATCAGTTTAGGAAAAATCCCAAAGGTGGAGTAAGTTTCTCCAAAGGAAAATTTTGAATATTGGAAACGTACTCCTTATAAATGGTCGGTTGTTCTATTTTCGTTCATTCAATAGCCTCAATGCTTAGTAGACATTAAGAGCGTCCGATCTATATCCAGGAAACTAGCTTAGCCTACCGGACATAGTCCAACAAATAACAGAAAGAAGGCTTACGGAGCAATCGATGGTAACGCGTGTCTTGCCGCAAATTTAAGCCTGCTGCGATCACACATTTCCTTCCAATCTTCTTAGTTCCAGGGCATGTCCATAATAGGTGGTGAAGGTCTGCCGGAGCCGTTCCGTCAGAGCAGGTTGGACATTTCACGTGCCCTCGGTAGTCCCCTTTCCACCCACTCGTGCGGGCAGGAGTAAGAGCCACCCCTAACCGTATCCTTCGTAGTCCAACCTCCTCTATCCTGGTAAGGTTCGGGGGGTAGGAAGGGGGGGGGGGGGGGGAGAACCGAACACGGAGGTATCAGTGCACGCGTTCGGCGTCATAGATTCTCCTTTTCCGCCAATTATTCAAGTGAGGTGCTCGAACTTTACAGCTTGTCTTGTTGAAGGTTATAATCGTGTAACCCCACGGTGGAAGGTCATCCTGACTGTCCGGAGGAGCCAAGGTGCCCGGATTGAAGTGGTCGTACAGTACATGGCTGTTCTGCAGACATGAATACTTTGACAATCGCACAGCTTCGAGTTGAGTTATGAGCTCGCCAATTGTATTGAGCTGAGCTTGTTCTTGGAGGACCGGTATCGGGGTGATGCGATGGCTTCTAAAATTAGTAGGTTCCAGTTAAGAATGCTGGGAAACGGTTAAATGCTGAAACAGGGCTTCATAAACCAATCGTGGTTGGAGCACAGCGCAGACCAGCCTCCGAGCCATCTCAATTCTTGCACCACCAGCTATTGGCGCAATGCGGCGGATTATGCGAATTGTACTTCCCGTATTTTGCCTCACTGCTTTCAGCCATCCTGTAGCGGTTCCAGCCTGGTGAATTGCAGGCCCAGAATACGGAGCTCTGTTGCTTCAACAAACTGATGAGTGCCTACGCGTATAGATGGAAGTTCGACAGCGAGCTTCGTGCGACCAGCTTTTTTCGCGACTGTCATGTACTTCGTCTTCTCGGCGGAGACAGTGAGACCAACCTTCGGCGCAAATTCTTGGAAAACTTCAAAAGTATTCTGTAGCACTGTATACTGCATCTGTACGTTAATGGTCGGTTGGTCGGTTAAAACAGAATATATGTGTAAAGAAACACCCACCCATATGAATTTCCCCCTGACGAGGACAGCAGCTGTCAGAAGCCCACGGCCGATTTACTAATTTTCTCTTGGCAGTAACGTCAACACATCCACTCGCAAGTGCAACATGCACACGTAAGCACTCAAGGGGAAAGGCCACTGACAATTACGGGTGCCGTGACAGGCAGGCGGCTAGTTCGAAGCTTTCAATTTTGACCGCGGCGCCAGCATCCCAACTCACTATTCCCTCATACCCGCTCAGGCGGTATGGGGAATTATCTACAATAAATAGGTATTTTACTGTTTAGTAGGTGCATCAGTACGGTCGGGGAGTGTGAAAGCCCACGCACAATTTCTCTGGCTCCCATCAAGCCTTACCCTTCAGCAATACGGGCATCGCCGCACTGGCTTCGGGGACGCGCTTTTATGATAACAACGCGTCTCATTCACACATTCTAGGGAAAGCTCAGGATGGGGATTCCGGGGTATGATAGAAAGAATCGGCACTACTAAGAGCAATGGAAAATAACTTTAATATGAGAAATCTCGAGCTGCGAGCCGCCCGGTGCGTGATGAACAGCAACGGTGGCTACTTCCGACCGCGGCAGCAGCCCCCAGTTTAGCGAGTGGCTGAGCGAGTCCCGCTCGCTCCATTTCCCGCAGAGCGCGTCCGGCGACCATGGCCTTGCCGCTCGCAGAAAAGCAGTGCGGGAAAAGTGTTTGTGCAGGGCGCGTCGGTTCCGCCGAGTCAACACTTGGCAAACGCCAGGCGTGTGCACTCCTGGGTTCGCTGTCTCGGCTCGGCACGACCTGGGGTGCTTCCTCTGCGTGAGGTGTACTGTGAAGGGGGGCAGCCCCCGTTTTCGCTTGGAACGTATGCAGCAGAGAACTAGCGACGCATATGAGGCCGTAGCTCGCGCTGCGCATTTAAGCTGGCTACGCCCTTGAAAAGCTGTAAGTGTACTGACAGAATGAGAGACAGCGAGATAAAGAGAAGATTTTAATAAGAACAGAAGAGGTCAGCTGTACTAACGGTGGACCTTAATTTTGTGAACTAGCATAACAACGTTGTTTGATGTTGCTGTTGTCGGGCGCTGCGAAAATGCTAGCTATGCTACCTCAAATTAAAAGAAAGTCAGAAGTGGACGAAAATGAGGCTGTTTTAAACTCCGCCGTAGAACAAAGCAATAGAAATGACGGAAAGCTGATTGGTCGGACCTTAGGAAGGCATTAGTAGCGCATCCCTCTCGTTCGCGAAACTAAAGATGTGCCCCACTGCGCAAGCACCGCTCCTGATACAGAAGCCGTCAACTCAGCGTATATCGCATGCCGCTGTCGAGCCACGTCTGCTCACCGTGCTAAGCACGGTCATCGTTCTTCCTGGCAGAAATAATCTACTGACAGAAATAAGAATGGTGTACGACCATGCTGCCCAGGCGGGTCATGATGTTACCCTGCGGTGGCTTTCCAGTCACCGCGTCATTGTCGGCAACGAAAGTGACGACGCTGCCGCCAATTTGGCGCATCAAATAGCGATGACTGTACAAATTTCATTATCTAGGACGGACGCAGCTAGGGCTCACCGCACACTTGCCCGGGAAACAACTCTCTGAATGGTCTACTGAAGAATTCATCTGTGCACACATTGGTGCCCTTGAATCGCACTTGCAAAGTCCCCTTGCGCTAAGCCTCCCACTGTCTGATGCAACTCTGCTTTACCGTCTCTGGCTGGGGGTGGCATTCGCAAGTGCTTACTCCTACTTAATAAGAATGGCAGCAAGTGCGAAGTATGAAACGTGTGGCATGCCGGACACGATACGCCACGTTTTGTGCGAGCGCCCACGTAACTTGTCCGAAAGAAAGAAGCTGTCGAAAACACTTCTTGAGGTTGGCATTTAAAGGCTACCTTGCGCTCAAGGGCCTCCGGCTCTCGCCTGAAAAAGGCGTAGCCATGGCATTCGCCTGCGAGCGGATGACTCAATTCCCTTTAATACTTGGGGGTCATCGACTACATTATGTGCGCACCCATAGATACCTCGGGATAACCTGGACAGGAACCTCTCGCGGGTCCCTGAGGCCCACAGACTGTGTACTCGAGCTTCCGCAGTGTCGCAAGTTACAGGGTACCTTGCCGGCAGTCGCTAGGGCAGTGACTGTTGATCGACGGTGCAGCTCTGCAAGGCTTATGTCAGTGGCTTGCTACGTCACAGCCTACCTGTTTTACAGCGGCTGTCGACTTCAAGCAAAACGCAGCTTGACGGAGCAAGAAATTATTGTTTGCGCGTCTGTGTCTGCCTAAGAGCACTTCATGCACTGGTACATTTGTGGAGGCTGGTTGCTTCTCCTGAGATGTCCTTCGGCTGCAGGAAGCAGTTCGAATATTCCTGAGGCATGAGTTGCACTCACAAACCAATTTCTTGACCCGCATTGTACAGCGCAACGAAAATTCCAGCTTCGCAGAAACGGTAAACTCTATAAACATTTCTGCACCCCCTAAAGCACGACAAACCATGCCATCTGATTTCCCTCCCTGGACTCTTTCACTCCTGTGCATAAACATTAGCATACCTGGTCTCAACTCAAAGAAAACTCTGCCACAATTTTGCCTCATCCAACTCCCGCTTGCCCACATCAATGCCCGATACTCACATATGGCCCACATTTTTACTGAGGGCTCAACTACACCTCACGGTAGTTCATCCGGCGTCTTCATTTCATCAACTGGCAAAGCCTTGTCCTACCGCCTTGAACGAACAGCCTCATCCACTTCTGTTGGGCTCCATGCATTTAAACAAGATCATTCTTCGCCAGCCACCAGCAGAATGGAATGCCTGCCCATGGCGGCATTTTCGGCAACGAGAAAGCGGATAAAGCAGCTCGGAGAGGCCTACAGCTGCAAAATGTAAGAAAGATTTTTTTCACAAAGAATGAAGCCGCAGTGATAGGGAAGGAGCTTGCATTAGAGGAACGAAACGGCCTCTGGTTTTTTCCTGAAACTCGGCACCCTTTCCGGTGCAGAGCTGCACCGTCGATCAACAGTCACTGCTCTAGCGACTGCCGGCAAGGTACCCTGTAACTTGCGACATTGCAGAAGCTCGAGTACGCAGACTCTGGACTCAGAATGAGGCTACCAGAGCGGATTCCATGTAAGCTTGAAACTCTTTACACCGGTTGCGTCTTAACGCAGCACATACGAGCTCTTAGTGCCATGGCTTCAGTCTAACTGCAAATCCTTATTGTGATAACTTTGGATTGCCGGAAACAGTAGAGGACGTCCTTCTAGAGTTTCGGGTATACACCAGGAAAGAAACCACCTCGCACAAAAGATTGAGTGCCTCGACTACGGATCTATATCTTTTAAAGGTCTCCTACGACCATGGCCCTCTCCAATATCTCAGGTAAAAGTGTCGGTTGCCTTATTTGACTATTTACACGAAATCGGCGTCGTAGAGACAATCTAGAACGTCGCCTTTGAGATCGTGTGGACTTTTACGTCACCACGCAAAACTCGTGTTCACTTTTTTCTTTTAACTTCTTTTTTCCCCTTCCTTCTGCTCTACTTCTTTTAGGTCCTTTACTCCCTCCGCCCCGTCTCCGCAGAGTAGCATGCAGGCGGGAACATGCCGGCAAACATCTCTGCTTTCATCTAATAAACATCTCTCTCTCTCTCTCTCTCTCTCTCTCTCTCTCTCTCTCTCTCTCTCTCTCTCTCTCTCTCTCTCTCTCTCTCTCTCTCTCTCTCTCTCCTCTCTTCTCTCTCTCTCTCTCTCTCTCTTTCTCCTTTTGTCCTAAGCACTAAGCAACCTGGACTCTCGGTGGCCATTTTCGGAGAAGGAGATTGCACATCCCTGGCCTTCTCAGTCATCAGCTCATAAGAAGAATAATGAACTGGTATACGCTTCCTGCGGGTGACGAACTTCAACATTTGACTATAGACTAAATACCTCCCGAGACAATCGCTGAACTTGATCGTTTAGTGCTTCAGCGCTGGGCATACCTGTCTGCTCCAACATTTCTCCTTCCTCTGCTTTCTCTTTTTTGCCCATTTTTTTTCCCGTTTCCGCATGCAAGGTAGGCTCTAGCCAGTACTAGGCTAGCCAGGTTAACTTTCCTGCCTTCCTTCTATATCCTTCCCTCTTTCCTTATTTCGGACGCACGCGTTATGGAGCGTGTCGCAGAGATGTGCCGCATTTTGGGGGGAGGCGGATATTTCGCTTAATGAGGCACCTAATGCTCTCGCATTAAAAATGGAAACCGGTGACGTCAAGCTCAAGTGGGCCGAAGAGTTTGCCTGAGCAGAAACCACGAGTGTTCTTTAACGTTCAAGTACTTCAATGTTTTACAATGCACTTTTAAAGGAGCCATGAAGAGAAAATGCAAGTTGGTTTTATTCGAAAGATTTCGTGTTTTATAGTGCCCCCAGCGCTTGTCCGGATACAAACGGTGCTTTATTCACTGAGAAATTAAACAATTTAGGTTAAAATGTTTATTTTCCCGCTCAATCATGCGTTTTCGTGGTCCCAAATGACATCACAGGAACCGACCGCTCTGCAGCCTAGAATACCTTCATTCACGCATCCGCCGTACAGGTAGAGACACGTATACGCTGGCGCCGCCATTTTTGGTTGCTCGCTCGCCGCCGAAGCAGTCATTGTGTCAAAACCGCGCTAAAAATTATCGCCGCAACGCGGTTTACTGAAGAAGTTTGAATCATATTGTCTGTTTCGCGTTGCTAGGTTCTCGTGGGAACGAAAAGAATAACGCGTTGAGCCCGTTGGCCCAATTGCGGCGGCACGGGACCGTTCAAAGGTTGTCTCCACCCTGTCGGTGTTGGTTTGTTCCCGCGTTTCTTTACGTTCCGTAACCTAGATGGCGCCACCATACCGTGGCAAGCGTTTGGTTTGTTTTTGCCCGCATTTAAACCTGGCATGTTTTTGTTCTGGGAGAAAATATTCGTTCCCTGAAACAGTGCTCGCTCGACAAATGGGGTCACGTAAGACACCGTTGCTTGCGTCAATCGGCCAGTGTCGTCTGAGACAACCCCAAGCCCCGTAGTGCTGTGCAGCTAAACCAAGCATGTTGTGCGCAGTACGAACAGCAGAACGCATCAGTACTTCTATGTTTACATGTGCTTTCGTAACTTCCACTGTTTGTCCCATCATTCTTATTGCTTTGTAAAGAATGTGCCCTAAATTTAAGCGCAAATCGCTCGTTCGTCTAGTTTGTAAGCTCTACCTAATTTGCGTCTGCTTCTGCCAGCCTCCGCCAATCGCAGAGCTTAGCTCATGTGACATCATAGGTTCTGTTGCGGGAAATGAGCTGGTGGGTCGCATGACCATTCCCGTTTTTCCTAATTATGTAGCTTATTTGAGCGAAGTTTACGTTAAAAGTGGTGTCAGTATGATTCTAACGAGACAATCTTTTGAATGAACCAAACTTGTGTTTTCTTCTTCATGGCTCCTTTAAATTCAAGTACGCATGCTTCTGTGTAAATACGTACTTTATTTATTTATTTATTTATTTATTTATTTATTTATTTATTTAGAAAAAAACGTTACTGGCTCCAAGTAAAGCGACGGGTAAGGGGGCTATGCAAAGAAAAGGAAATTGGGGGCATGTAGCCAACACACGGAAAGAGGAAACATAAACAAGATTATCAGAACATCATTATACATTTTTAATGTAAAAGTAATCTTCAAAATTCATGAACAATCAAATCAAGAGCAAAATTCAAGGAAGGAACAAACACAGATACATAGGTGTAGCCATTTAGTATGCGGGAGGTACAAAAAAGAAACAATTAGCTCTTGTGCGGGCGTGTTTCCTGGTTTCCTGGTTTGTTTCCTGTTTTCTGGTTTCCTGCTTTCCTGGTTGTTTCCTGGTTTGTGCGCGTGATTATTTTAGAAACTCGAGTGGTCCTTGCATGCGCAATTGCACCCTTTCAGATCTTGACCGTTATTGAACAGCAAATCGACATGACTGTATGTATACACTAGAGCGGCAACTCTTTAAATTCAACCAAATGCTTCCCAGGGACATAAAATTTGTTGGTGCGGCAGACCTCCGGCTTTTCTCATTAGGCAGAGCAGCTTCCGTGTGATTTGAAGGGTTATTACATTTCTTTATTTTATGCCAACTGCGACGACCACCCGCAGGGCGGGGGACCTCTTGTTTCCGCAAATGCAGGCCCAGTGTCGTTGCCATTCAAACACCAAGATCACAGATTCGCATCTTATCTGCAACTTTCCCTGCGCTACCATCGTTGAACAAAAGGTCATTAGTCAAGTTTTCAAGGGAGCCCGAGCTTTTGCTTTTGGTAGTCTCTGAAGGGGAATATATTGAAAGAGCCTCTCGGGAGTGCACTCGGTGCTGATTGATTTCCTTGCAATAGCCCTCATTGCTGTCATTTGTGCAAGTGATAATGGCAGATATTTCTCAAGAGGCGTAATTAGAAACGCATTAGCTGATTGGACTATCGGTTGTTGCTACACACGGCGAATTATGTGGAGCTGACCTTTTCTACGCGAACGGGTCTTCTCTGACTACTTGTGATTTTAATGTCGGAAGCATTAGTGGGATAACTATTACGGCGCTGGCACTGAGGAGGTCGCTTTATAGATGTCGCCACCTACGTGCTGCTCAGGAAAATCAGAGCGCAAAAATGCAGGGATTGTTGTGAAGCACTATCTGAGGGGGAGAGTTTCTGTTAATGCACAAGTATTACTTTGCTTGGTACGTGGAAGATCCGGCGTCCCTGGATCACAGAAGTCGCACAATATGACCAACGGCTTAACGAAAAAATACCATAACGTTAATTGATTCGAAAAAGAAAAAAATCCCCTTTCACTCGGTGAGCAAGGATGACCTGTGAATCTGGAGGCAGTCCACGGAGTGCAAGAGACAAAACAGGTTTGTTTGCTATTTGCTATTGAGCATATTTTCTAGCCAATCAACTGAATGAAACTGGAAACGACCCGAGCTCTGTTCTAGCGGACAAACATGGAGTAAGATGCCTACGACAGCTCCCGCGTCGTAGCTATCTTACTGCTTGGGTAACGCACCAGCCCAATCCGCTCAACCACTGAGGACGCAGTATAGGTCGCCTTGGGCCGCTTGGCGTCCACGTTTAAACCTCCCACCAACACAACGTACATGTCACCAGTAAGGGCATGAAACCTATAGCAGCGCGTGCACGACCTCGCCTCCCTTCACACCCAAGCCGTGCACGCGTAAACCAGCAACCAGTTATGTGCGCGGGCTTAGAAGTGAAAACACTGTGAAAAAATGTCGCTCTGAAAGTCCTTTAAGCCGAACAACTAACTCTGGCTCAATTCGGCATTCCAAGCGGGCGAGGTGCTGTTCATCCGGGAGGAATTCGTAGCTACTCGACAAGCTGGAATTTGGTGCGCAAACGGCGGCGGCAGCGGCTTTTCTTTGATTTCGCACCAATTCGCGCTTCCGTTCGGGCCTCGAGCTTTATTTAGAGGGAAAACATGTGCATATCCCTCCCCTGTCGTAGGCATCTTACTGTTTGTGTAATACTCCAACCCAGACTCAAACCGATCGGTTGTGGAGGGCAGCTGACAGGGTGCATTGAGCCATGAGACCTCAACGTATAAATCTCTCACTAGAACAACTGGCATGTCATCGGTAGCGGCATGAAGACCAGCTGAACGTGAACGCCCCCCTCCTTGCACTCCCAACCCGTGCACGCATAAACCAGCAACTTGTGATGGGCACATACACAAGTGTGACTTACACAGGCGAAAATGTCTCTCGAGAAGCCTTTCAAGCTGAAGAAGAATTATGGGCTCACACCGGCGTTCTAACCGGCCACATTCCTTTTCAACCGGGAAGGAATTGCAGCAATGGGAGCGGCTACATGTTTGGCGGAGGTGCTTTTAGGTTGCTTTTAAGCCCATTCGCACATCTGTTTATTCTCCGTGATCATCTGATAACAGCACTACCGCCGCTGTCAGCCCATTGCGCAACTTGTGAAAGAGGCATCGGGGGTGGCGAGTGGAATAACAGTTCTGAAAGAGGGGTCGGCGGTGGCCAGGAGCGGCGCGCAGTAAAGCTGGTTCAAAGAATGAAAACTAGGGCTTAGACATTTAGTGCTTCGCAGCAAAAGATAGGTGAATATAGATCCGGGTGGGTTTCGAACCAGGGACCTCCGGTATGCACGACCAGCACGCGTCCGCAACACCACCACAGCTTGGCGTTTTTTTATTATTGCAGCCCACCTCGGCGTCTCACATGCTTCGTGGCATTCATAGAAAGGTGTGTAATGACTGACATGTACTAAGGACATGCTAGTGAAAGGAGTAAAAATTGGGCGAGTGGGAACGTAAATGTCCTCTGCCTGGCTAAGCTAACGCAGGTGTCCGTCCAGCCATAGTGACGCAGAGATGAAAAAATTGGCCGCGTATCTGCTCCTTTGCTATCCCGCTCACCTCTCATGCTGTTCCAGTTCCGTCACGCTCATCCCACGGTAGACACACTAAAGGTTTGCTCAAGGCGATTTGTATTTACCGCGTTCCACAGCCACAGGCAAGGTTCCTAGATTTCCAGCGCTGCAGTACGGCGGAGACGCGCGTGAATGACTTCAAGGTTTATAGAACCGCGTTGCCGCGCTACACGCGCGTTCCAAGCAAAACGTGAAACCTAGCTAGTGAAACCTTTCGTTGCTGTTGCCGCGTGATTTCTCATATGCCGCCAGGAGGTGGCGCGGGCAACAGCAGACGGCGGTTTTCTGAAGTAGATGTAGAATATTATTTGCTATCGAAAAACCAAGCATCTGGGAATTTTTTAATAAAGGAATACTGTAAATATCCCTTGTGTACTAATTTCCTGTCTTATATTTGCGTAATGTCTTGTTCTTGTTCAACTACGTTGACAAGTATGAACATATAAACCGGGCTCGGACGTTTACATTTGGCTGTGAGTATATGAAACTATTGCGCAGTAACCATTTTACTTTGGCCCAATGGCTGAATCCAGTTACAGACAGACAGATGGACAGACAGACAGACAGACAGACAGACAAACAAACCAAAATTTCTGGGTTTCAGTAGCCCAAGAAAGATTATCGTTTTTAAAAGGCGCTAAAGGAAAAGGGGGAAGGTGCACCAAGGTAATGCGTCGGGCCGGCGACTTGAAACGTGTGCGGAGAAATGAACTGAGGCCTACATGAGTGATTAAGCATGCTGATTGCAGTAGTAGCAACTAAGAAAGTATCGAAGTACAGCCTCCCAAATTTTTAACAATATAGAGGGAGCGACGACCGACCGGCATGTCAGCGCCTTATCAGGGTGCTCAGCAGCGAAATAGGCAAGAGTACGCGCACGCGCATACGGCTATCTGCAGCATGAATGCCGTCTGCTACGTTGTTTCCTTGAGAGTGATACACCCCCTGCCACTGCATCTGAATGACTTTGTGCCCCACGCTGCTTAGCTACCTTTGGCTGTAGCGAAACGGCCTTGCAAGATAAGAAAACAGGGGGTATGTTGCCCTGAGAAGAACAGCAGCGGAGCAGACGACGCTCCCACAACAGATAGTTCTATGCGCGTGCGCGCACGCTCGCCTATTTTGCCGGTGAAAACCGTGATAAGGCGCTGCCATGCCGATCGGTCGTCGCTCCCGCTGTATTATTAAAAATTTGGGAGGCTGTACGTCTCCCCTTGCAAGTCATCTTTGCTTAGCGATGGGATGACAGGTGCGTGCCGAAGGGCACTAATCAGGAAAAGAAGAAAAATTCGTAAAATGAAAATCATAACGATAATACAGCATTTGCGCGATCTTACGCGCACATTTGTCTGCTAAAAGTAGCCTTTAAGTTTGTGGGCGCGTTACAATCGGGCTCAAAACCGAAATCGGCTTCAAAACGGCCACAGAATTGCCATGTACACAAACTACTCACAGAATCCACCTTAATTCCATCAAAAACCATTCGTCAGCCTCATGTTATTAAATTTTGGTGCACGCATTCTTCAATGGGCATGCCTTAGCCAGCTGTTGCACGTACTTCTGTTGATGCAACTAGCACCTCGCTTCATTCGTTCTGGCTATGAAGAAATACCACTGTAAAGCGTCCATGAAGCAGAAGGCCATTTTACTTGCCGCCAGCGAGGGCCATCCCGGCGACATGAGTGCGGTATAAACGTAAAGAAAGAAGAACCATATTATGTATGGCTTGACGGGCCCAGAGCACGGATGTGTTCAACAACTACAAGGCTCCCGGGTGCAATTCATAAATTGGCAGCGAATTGACCAACACCCCGTCACGTCTACAATTATGACAGTCCGAGGCATTTGAAATTGTGAACACTTTCAATATTCCCCGCCCCAGTTGGGTAAGCAATTTTAAGAAGCACAGGGGATTTCTGTTACAACAGTTGCGCGCATCATATAAAATGTGTTCTGCCAGGCTGCAGAATCGGCGTCAAATATTTTTTTTCGAATAAAGGTCTGAACGATTATTCTCTTTTTCACCGCCAACTTTATTTGTGCTGTCCCAGTTCAATCTTAAAATACACTATCTATTATTACAGTAGACTATTATCAGTAGAGCATGTTTTTGGGCTAGTTGGCGTTGCATTTTATGACAAAAATGGCTGCGGATTAGCACAGCTAACCCCCTGGATATGCAACGAGAAAGCTTGGCTTAGCCCGGTTAAGTTGGTTTCACTTGGTTAACCTTTGATTTAGCTGCAATTATTATACAATTCGTTCAAAGCCTGCCTTTGTCTATGGCTGTGTTGTCGCTTCCGGCGTTTTCCGAGCCGAAGTGCTCGCGTTTCTTAGTCTCCTACGCTAGCATGGCGGGCTTGTAATTCCCCAACCTTTCCAGTGAAGCAGCTGGCCGGGTGATATGACGCGTGGTGGTCACATGGCGCTTGCCGACGACGGCTCGCTGCCTCCGGCTCCCGCGGAACGCTCAGAGAAGAGGGTCTGAGCTCGCTCTCATCCATAGCCATGCTCGCATGTGCGCCGCGAGCCACGTGGTCAAGTGGCGCCCACCTGCAGAGAGCGCATGCGCCAAGCCGGCAGCGGCGGCGGCGAGCGAACGGGGCCGTCGGCGGAGCTCGACCCGGCGAGTCACGTGATGCTGCCAAGGATACGGCGCAGGTGCGGTCGAATGGAGGTCAAAATTCGTTACTACAGCGAAACCGCTCGACAAGAGTTGGAAATCCTTGCTCGAAACACTGTGCGTAAAAAACTGAGACTATGACGGGAGAGAGGAAAGGGCGAGAGACAAATCGATCACTGTATGCACGTTTCTTTTATATCTTCCTACTTGCTTTGTACGCAGATGACGTAACTTTATGGACTACCACAGGATCCATCGGAGACCAGCAAGAAGCCCTTCAAACAGCTGTTGATTACACATGCAGGTACTTACAGGAGCGCGGTCTTACATGCGCACCAGAAAAATCGGCCCTCCTTACCCTTCAACAACGCACAAAGGACAGAAGAATCTCCCCAGTACCGGACCCTGAAGTCCATATTCAAAACATTCCCATTCCAACTGTTACCCACTTGCGCATACTCGGACTCACCATCCCACAGGACGGATCGGGCTCCCATACAATCCTACAACTTCAACGCACCATGACTCAGATAACCCAATTAATTCGCCGTATCACGCACAAACGAACCGGACTGAAAGAACCAGACCTCATCCGACTCATTCAAGCCGTGCTTATCAGCCGTGTTACGTACGGTACGCCTTACCTGTCCCTCAAGCCAGCCGAACGGCGAAAGCTAAATATTCTTATCCGACAAACATACAAGACGGCCCTCGGACTTCCTACATGCACATCGAACGCCAAGCTGTTGCAACTGGGTTTACACAACACCTGGGAAGAGCTCTGTGAGGCGCAACGCACTTCACAACTCCAACGGCTCCAACTTACTAATGCTGGACGTGCGACCCTAGTGGGCCTTGGATATCCACCGCCTCCGGTCTCCAGATGCAGAATACGTGTTCCACTGTCTATACGGAAACACATCCCGCGTTACCCCAATTCCTAGAAATATGCATCCCTACTTATCACGTTGGGAAGACGAAGGGCCCCGCGCCAACTATCTTCAGGCACAATTTCAAAATCAAAAGGAGGTGCTGTACACAGATGCCTCTCCCTACGTCACCAAAAACGCCTATGCGATTTCAGTTGTAAATAATACACCTCAGACCGTAGCCACAGCCACTGTCCTCACCACGGACACCGCCATTGCAGAGGAAGCAGCAATAGCCGTGGCAGCCACCACAACACAGAGCGACTACATTACGATACTGACCGATTCTCAAGAGGCTTGCCGCAACTTCCTGCGAGGCACTCTCTCCCCATCAACCCTCAATATTCTCAAAACCAAAACTCACCTACCTGACCTCTGCATTATCTGGGCACCAAGTCATTCAGGCGTAGTCGGCAATGAAGCGGCGCATACCGCGGCTCGAGAAGCAGTACACCGGGCCATTGCGGACAGCCACAACCCTATGCCAACCACCCCCACTAACTATACGCCCCAACCCCTGCTAACATACAACGACCATCCTCTCTCACTACCGACTATCCCCGCCAACAGTTTCCTCCCCCACATAAGCAACTGACCAAAGAGGAAGGAGTTATACTTCGCCAGCTCCAAACTAACACCTTTCCCCACAACACGCTCTGGCACAAAATATTCCCCACCCAATTCTCCCCTCAGTGCATCTTCTGCCCCACATCAGGAACACTATACCACATAGTGTGGGAATGCCCCGAACATCCCAGACCTCCCTCCAACCCAACCCTACCCCTTCACAGTGGGCGGCGGCGATGACCAGCCTCCGACCCCTGCTCCCAGCTTCGGCTGGTGAATAGGGCCCGGAAGGCCGGCTACAGCCAGGAGTCCTGGACTGAGGACACCCTTCACTGGTCCGGAGTGACTGCACTCAACGGATGGGACAAATAAAGTTTTTTCCTCCTCCTCCTCCTCCTCCTCCTCCTCCTCCTACTTGCCTGAAGCTACCCGAAGGACGCACAAAAGCACGAGTATGACAGAACAAGCCTCTTTTCTAACCGGCTGCAACGACGCTTTCCTAACCCCTCCCGCTCAATTAAAATTCTCTCTCTCTTTCTCTCCCTCAACTTTTTTTTCGGTCTTGGCTCGGGAACCTCGCGGAACTTTGTTACCTTAGCGACGAAAGTACACTTTTGGCGCTGGTACATGCAGACCCTCTTCCTTGAGGAAGCTTGAACAACTTAGAGCTGGTACTATAAGGCACTCTTACTAGTAAAAAAAAAAAGAAGCAGAATAAAGATGTTACGTATTGGAACGAGGGTGTGTACTGCGAACGCAAGACAGGCGCGTAAACGGTAGAAAAAACGGAAAAAGAGAAGGAGGGGTGGCGGGCAGGAGATGCGGCACACGGTGCATCCGTACTGTGCAGCCCTTCAACTCGTAAAGCTATCTGAAAAGCACCGAAGGGCGCAAGCCGAAAGCGAAGTCGAGACCCCGAAAAAACGAAGTGGCCTCGCGACCCCTTCCGGCATCGCTCGGTGCACTCCGAGATGGAGGCATAAAAGCATTTCCCTCGGTCTGCTCAGAACAGAACTGCGGACTCTTCACATTCACATTTAGAATCAGCCGAGACGGCGATCCCCGGCATCTTTTGCGCGCGCCTCTGCCTCGGTGCCGTTTTTCCCAATTCTCTCTCTATCTCGCTCTGCTTCTACCGTAGGAGAAAGATAACTGTTTTGAATGTTGGGTATTTTTTTGTGGCTGTGGCCGGTTTTAAACGGTTTCCTTTTCTTATGTAACTTGTTACCTCTTTGGTTTCCTCGGTACACTTGCTTGAGCAGACTTACGCGTAGGCGACATGGTCGACGCTATTTTTTCTTGAAGCTCGGTCAGTGCAATTTGCGCCTTCCGTATATGGTCACGACTGCCTGGAACGACCACGCGTGCTAATTATTAGATGGCAAGGTCCTCGGAGGCGTTGCCAAATCACCCCCCTACCCAGCGACCCATGTCCGACGCTGGCTAGTCAGTGAGCGGAAGCGGTTTTTCCGGTTAGGTAAAATCAAGACAGGCTTATCAGTTGTAGTGGTTGTAGTTGCAAAACGACACCAGCGAGGATTGCTGTACTGGATGGGAGCAGTCTGTCTTGATTTTTACCCAGCCGGCCAAACCGCTTCCGCTCACTGACTGGCCAGCGTCACTGTTAATTACTGATAGTGACGCTGGCTAGTCAGTGAGCGGAAGCGGTTTGGCCGGTTGGGTGAAATCAAGACAGACTGCTCCCACTCCAGTACAGCAATCCTCGCTGGTGACGTTTTGCAACTGCAACTGATCAGTCTGTCTTGATTTTACCCAGCCGGGTAGGGGGGTGTGATTTGGCAACGCCTCCGAGGACCCTGCCTGTTAGTTTCTCCCAAAAACTGGCACAGCGGCCCCAAGAACAATGGGCCGCGAGCGAAGTTAACCGTGTAAACAACGCGGATAATCCTGGTAACGTGCAGACTATACAACTCCCACCATCGGCCTAGAAACAAATCAAACGACAAAAACTCTGCGGAGAACTTAGATATGATTGCGTGCTTTGAAGAAAAGCATTATGGCTTTCCCTGGAGATAGATGCCTATTGAATACCAGTTTGCTGATGCATTGGGCTTGCGTCTCTTTCTTCGCTTTAGTTTCTTCGTCTTCCGTTGAGAATTACTTTGTCAGGCCGAACTAGCGACACTTCACGCGACAGCTTCCCCAGAATAATAGTTATCTGTGGATGTCCGGCGCCTGTTCTACTCACGCACCGTCAGGTTCATCTGCCAGGTGGTATTGCGTCATATGGCCACACGCACTAGGCTGATTCTTGTTCCGTCGCTTGCACTGTGCTGGATCGCGTGGTGGTAACGCAATTGGCTCCTACTCTGGAAACCCGGGTTATATTCCCATACCAACTCAGCTCTGTTTTATGTTGCGCTCCTGAGCACGAGGTTCCCGGACACGGCGGCCGCTTTTCTGATGGAGGCGAAAAGCAAAAACGCCCGTGTGTACGGGATTTCGGCGCACGTTAAAGATCCCCAGGTGGTCAAAATTAATCCGGAGCCCTCCACTACAGCGTGCCTCATCACCTGCGTTGCGTCGGCGCGTTAAACCTTTCAATCAAGCTCTGCTTTATATACTCTTTAGAGCTGGTGGCCATTTTTAGATATTTATATTTAGATAGCCATTTACAGATATTTCTCCAAAACGCTCTTCCGTTCTCAACTTTTGTGACATCACAAATCGTTCCACCCAAAAGCGTATGGGGCGTCGATACCCGCTTTCACGTTTCTGACGTTTTCTTCATTAATAAACAACTACTAGTCGCGTGAGTTTTGTATTTAGATTTCCGGTACCGTAATCTATCAATACACGGCCAACGTGTTTTTACCCATTAGTGTCCCTTTAAAAAGTGGAACAAGTTGTCTCAAGTGCAAGTGTGCTCTAAAATAGAAGATTTGTTTATGTCAAAGCTGTAAGCCCCCTGTTGGAGCGCCTTCGAGCAATGCGGGGAAAACTCTAAATAAATAAATAAATAAATAAATAAATAAATAAATAAATATAACTCCAATAACTAAAAACCGAAGAATTCCTTCTGAAATTACTTAATTTACCCTGGGTTCGTTGTCAAATAGCCGCTATTTTGTTTCCTTCTCCTAAGGTGTAGCACACCAGGGCAATGGCTCGGCCAACAGCATCGCCTTCAACAGCAAACTTAATCCCCCCCCCCTCCTCTCTCTCTCTCTCTCTCTCTCTCTCTCTCTCTCTCTCTCTCTCTCTCTCTCTCTCTCTCTCTCTCTCTCTTCTCTCCCCCTTCCCACGCAATTATTAGAAATTGCTAAGCGCTCGACTGCAAAATAAGGCCCAATAGAGAACGAGTTTGTCCATTCACATTAATATGATATCATTGTCACCCTCACCTTTAGAAACATTTGTAAACTCCGTCATTCTAGCGGGCGCTGTTCCCCTGCCCTGATTTGCAAACTGTAATCCCCAAATGGCAACCACAACCCTTTCATTGGGCGCGTACGCTCCACTGGCGTTTTCTGCTTGCTCAGGCATTCACTGATGCTGCTCAGTCGATTGCGCCGTGTCGCGGGGTTTCTCATTTATCACCGGGTTAGACCGTTGCACCTTTCCGGCAGGCTGCGAGCAGAACCCACGCTGGCACAACAAATCACACTTGTGCTCATACTTCTTCGCTCCCTCTATCATCGTTAGCTGCTGCTGCCGCCGTTGACGCCAACGGAGACCTTTCGCATTCAGTCGATTCAAAGCGGGTTCCCCTAGCCGTACACAACTCCTCCGTGCGTATAAACCAGGGCACCGCTAGCCGGTGTGCTCCGCGCTGAGCTGCAATAATAGGAGCGTTGCCAACAATTTAAAAAAAGGAGAAAAGAAAACTAGGACACAGCCGACAGTTGCACCGATCTAAGTGTCGATGTCGAAAATATTAGCTATGCTGACATCAGCACTGCCAAAATCGTCGCCAAGCGAGGAAAACATCGATGGACCCAACTACAAACCAGGGTGTTTTTGGAATGGCTAAAGCTATGTCTGTGTCAAATTTTACGACTAATGTAAGAACCAGAAATCACAAATGCATAATTCATGTGCCCACATCTCTATTCTTTCCAGCCGCGCAAGTTACGTTTGAACGCGGTAAGACAAAGCATTACATCCGCAGGATTCAAGATGCGCAGGCGAGACAGAGAAGCTCAAGATAAGGACTGTCACTTTAGATTTCAGCGCTAGACGGTTATAAAACTACCAGATCGTCTTTGGAAGAATTCATCAATGCTGATTATCAAGCGTATAAAGAGTGTTAGAGAGAAAGGCTTAATTCAGTAAAGCAAATGGGTTAACAGCTTCCGCAAGAAGCACTGACATGCTGTTATTAGCAAAAAAGAAAAAGATCAGGGCGGAATTCCTCTATGCGGCCATGCTGCATATGAAGGATGTTGTATAAAAATTTACCAAAATCAAGTCACCAGTGGGATGGGTATGGTGATAGGTGAGTATGTTTTCGAATAAGAACGGCCATTTGGACAGCTACAAGTAAAGTGTTTAGGGGGGGGGGGGGGGGGAGCGTGAAAACGCGCTGCTTTAAGTGAACATACTCAGCCGGCATAGCGTCCGTGCGTACCCCTTTTGATTGGTGATTTTCCAGCACACAATATTACTTTCATCGCTTAACAAACGCTTTCTGGCTCTGGTGCGCCGGCTGAAGCGTGACGGAGTATAAGCTCTCGCTCACGCCCTAAGCACGGTATCCCCATTCTCAGCGTAAACGATGGCGAATTTGTGAGCGAATTTAAGAAAACACCTAGCTTCAACTTTCCCGAGATATGTAAATGACAGAGACGAAGGGAGGAGAGGATATAATGCGTACAGACGAGCGAATGGACGGACGGGCCTACTTACAGAGACAGACAGACAGACAGCAGACAGACAGACAGACAGACAGACAGACAGACAGACAGACGAGACAGACAGACAGACAGACAGACAGACAACAACAGACAGACAGACAGACAGACAGACAGACAGACAGACAGATATTTGAGAGAGCTACGCGCTAAAAATCCGTTGCCGAAAATGCCGATTAATTCTTCTATTTGAGTGACACGTTCAAATACATTAATTTTTCTACTTATACCCGAAAACACGAGAATGGCACGTCAGTGAAGCCTCATAGGCGGCTTCCTTTCAGTCATTATATTGTTGCTGTGAGTTGCGTTGAGCTCAACTTTTGTGACAATATTCTGCGGCTCCTTCGCTGAGTTCCCCTTCATAGAACTCTATGAGCCTCTCTGTGAGCTTAGGCAGGTCCCAATGACGCCTCACCCACGCACGCTTCATTCGCTGCGCCTTCTGTGCCGGAGGCTAGACGTCGGCGTCGCGTCGTCATCCCGACGTTGACGAGGAACACGGGAGGCGTAGCGGCAGCGGCAGCAGCAGGCGCAGGCGGCGGCAGCGGCGAAGCAGGTCCCGTCGGCTTCTCGGCTGATGTTTTCTTAGCACGCGGCTTCCATTTCCGGTGGGAAATTACCCCAGCGCAACCAAGCGCGCACAAATGTGGGCCCTTTCACTGCGTCTGGGCAAACCCACCCAGTTCGGAAAGGTCTCCTTTTATTCCGCGAGAGCGTATCCCATGCGGCCGCGACACTGCTCCCTCAGCCCGCAAGAGGCAATAACCTTCTTGACGTTGTTCCGCGGCGGAGAAAAACGGGATTACTCTGGTCTGCAACTTCTCCAGAGCCGCGGCGTGTGTGCACGAACGTATGCACCCAGAAGCAGTTGGAAACCCACCGCAATCATTCTCTTTGTTTTACGTGTACAAGGTTTCCAGCGTTTCCCTAAGATGAGCTAAGTACCATTTGTCTTGAGCGCGCTAGGCAGACATACAGAATGCATGAGGCAGCAGCTGGAAGCGTTGTTAGAGTCGCCAAAACTTGTGGTGGTGCAACACGAGTGGAAAGGGGATGAGCTAATTACGTACAGGTCGTGTCGGAGGGCCTTAAGTGAGTGCTTTTGTACGAAATCTCATGAACAAGTGATCTACCAACTCTACCGGAACGGGTGCTGAGTTCCATTGATTATTTGTCGTCTTCCGCATTGTCTATTTGTCAGGCAATACTTAGCGGCACTAGATCCCGTCGCTGCGTACAGGCCCGGTCAATGTGAAGCTATTGGGCTCTCCCCAGGGGGCTGCTGTTCACTGCCCTGCTTCAAAGATCCTTATCGATTTCCGATTCGACCCACTTCGCCGTTCTTCCTTCGCCGTCTTCCTTCGTTATTTGTGATTCGTCCTTGACCCCTTGCGTTTTTTAACAACCATTCTTCTCAACTTCTATGGAAAACAGCATTACACACAAAACAACACGCATAATGTTTTAGGCACTGACTGTTTCTTTCGTCTGCTGTTTATGTTACGCAGTTGAAGGTTCAATCTCCATCTGCTCAAAAGTTCTTGCTTTCATCTTTATAGCCTGGCCTTTTTTTTTTCGTTTCTTGTTTCATGCTGGCTTCTGTTGCGGTACTGTTGACTCTAACAGGACATTTCCGTGACAATTTGTTTCTTCCTAACTTGGCGGTTTGCTGACAAAGCTTTAAACATATAAGATCATTCTAGTTATTTTCTTGTGACCATTCTTCTGTAACTTTATTAGTTTTCTTTACCAAAACAGAACTCCGGACAAACACACTAACCAACTTATGGCTGACCATCGAAGCCACGTGGGGCGATGAACAGTGGCGAAGGTCGAGGGTTTTCAAGTATTCTCATTTCATTTAATTTCATTTATTTATACTGTTAGCCCAGAAGTGGGCTGTTACAGGGTGGAAATACAAAATTATTTGCGAAAAAAAAAAAGAGGGCAGTACAGGTCTTGAGATAATTTCTCGGTATTATTGTGAGCAGCAGCTCGAAGGTGTACATAACAAGAAATGGAACACACATGCGGTGCAATACATACGCGCAGAACAGTACATGACGCATTTGAGGCGGCACTTTTGCACCGCGCTGAAGATTTGAAAAACAACTACTGCAGTCTCATGCGACCAACAAAAAGTACACACGCACGCACACAACGACAGGCATTTGTCACTGTTATTCAGGAAATAGCCGTTTTAGATTCTGTTCAAACGATGTAAGCGAGGAACAACCAATTATAGACTCCGGCAACATTTTCCAATCTTCAATAGCACGTGGGAAATAACTGAACTTAAAGCAGTCGTTACGGGGGGCTAGGGGTGGTATGTACATACTATGGGGATGTCGGGAATGTTCTTGTGTGTTGATCTGGAAGAAATCTGAATAGTTTAGTTTAAAATGATTATGAATTAACTGGAAGAGGAATTTCAGACGCTCAATCCTCGACCTAATTTCCAGACTATCCAGGCCCGCTGTTCTACAAAGTTCAGTAGGTCAATGATGTCGGCGATATTTATTAAAAATAAATCTCGCACCAAGTCGCTGTATTTTTGCTATTTTATTGCAGTTTGACTGTCTGTAAGGGTCCCAGACAATTTTAGAATATTCGATAATAGGTCTGACTAGGGTTTTGCAAGCTAGGCACTTTATATCAGATGGGGCGCTATAAAGGTTACGCCTAAGGCTATACAATGCCTTGGTAGCCCTGGAGCACACATAATCAACTAGAGTGTTCCACCGGAGGTCGGGCGTAAACCATAACCCTAGATATTTAGAGTTTTGTACACGCTTAAGGCTAGCATTGTAAATCTGGTAATTGTAATTTAGAGGTGCTTTCTTGCTGGTTATAAACATAGAGGCTGTTTTTTCTGTGTTCAAAGTCATTTGTCATTCTTCGCACCAATCCTTTATTCTTTGAAGATTGTTGTTTAGGTTAAATTGGTCGTGTTCAGTCTCGATTCTGCTATAAACAACACAGCCGTCGGCAAACAACCTTATCGGGACCGTGACGCGATTTGGTAGGTCATTTATATATAGCAAAAATTCTCTGCTCGTTTCAGCCTCCCTTCGGTCCAGGGATTCTATGCTCCGCTCCTCCGTGCTTACAGTCAAAGCTCTACCTTGACGTCTCGGGTGACTACAGCGACGTGGGTGACTCGGACGTCACAACCGGAGTTAACAACACTTCCAACCTGCGGTGGCCTAGAGGGGCTTGGAGACGGGCGGCCCCTTTACTACCGCAACTCTATGCGGTCACATGACGCATAAACTCATGTTCGTTAAGGAGGCTTGAACACAACCACGGATGAGATATTATTGTTATTATTATTTGCTGAAGCCATTTGCTTAAGCCATCATTATTTGCTCTAGCAGATATTATTTGCTGAAGCAATGTTTGTGAGTTTTATTTAAAATTACATTTCGATATCTCCTGCGTAGAAAAACCCTCCGTCGAAAACAACGGTTATAATGACAATGATTACTTCTGTTTTCGGTGCAAACAATTATTTTTTGCACATTTTTCTATGTTTCCGTATCGGTGTCCCGGTTACTAGTTTGTCTAGCGAGTTTTTTTTTTAATAACAGAGCTGAATTCTGCCCATCACTCCTACTGTGAGTTATTTCCTGCCTTCTTCACCTCTTTTTGAGACGCCTGGGTCAGCGCTGGCCTTTTCATTTGGTTTTTCCTGCGTTCGGGATTCACTGTTTTATATTTTCTTTTTCGTTTCCTTCCATGACCCAATTCAGGCACTCTGTTGTTTCCTCGGCACCGGCCCATCAACGTCTCTTTCCCTTGCTGCACTTCCTACCTCGGCTTTTTTGCCCCTCTATATTTTCGGCACGTCTTGCCAACGTCCCATAGAGAAGTTTGCCATGTTACTACTGCGCTCCCGTTATTCGTCCGCAGCCTTGGCGCACTCCAGCGGGATCGATGCGAAAGACATCGATAGGTCCGTGCACCCTGCGTGCGGATAAACCGTTGTCGTGTCGCTCGCAGGAGCGAAATAAAGTGAACCTAAGCCCAAGAGAAAGAAAGAGGAAAAGAGAAATTCAAGAAGGGCTTAGGCTCCTCTACTTGCTCTTTTTAGTCCCATTCCCTCGCTTCCCAACCCGCCGTCTCTGCTTTCCTTCCAATCCACGTCGTTGTATACGAGTACGCGGAGGTATTATTGGCTGTTGGTAACAAAGGAAGTTGCCGATGGCTGTTGTTGTG
Source organism: Haemaphysalis longicornis (assembly GCA_013339765.2). Classification (NCBI taxonomy): domain Eukaryota; kingdom Metazoa; phylum Arthropoda; class Arachnida; order Ixodida; family Ixodidae; genus Haemaphysalis; species Haemaphysalis longicornis. The sequence goes on from CM023450.1 coordinate 122,767,380, forward strand.
GTATGTTGGTAACTAACAAAAAACGAAACTCGCTATTTTCCGGGGAAGCCGCTGTTCACGCAATAATGTGCTCCGGGAAGAAATGACGGGCCAGGAGATTTCTGGGAGAATACCGTATTCTACGCTATCACAATGTTTTGAGATGTCAAGAGTTACCAAAACAGAAATGTGCCCATTCCTTCGGACTCAGTGAATGCCAATTTGCAAGGCTAGATGTGCTGGCCAGATGGAGTATCCTTTAAGGAATCCTCAGGGTGTCTCAATGCCAGCGCCGCCTTACAGGGTGGAGACACCCTTTTAACGGTCCCGTGCCGCCGCTATTGGGTCAAAGTGCTCAACGCGCTGTTACTTTTCGTTTCCCACAGGACCCAGCAACGCGAAACAGATAAGATGATTCGAACTTTGCCAGTAAACCGCGTTGCGGCGATAATTACAGCGCGGTTGTGATACAATGACTTGCTGCGGCGGCGAGCGAGTGACCCAAAATGGCGGCGTCAACGCATACGTGTCTCCACCCTGTACGGCCGGACGCGTGAATCAAGGTACCCTGGGAATCCTATTTGTCTGCTGTTTAATTGACTCTTGGAATTTGAAAACCCAAACACACTGAAAAGCAGCACAAGTTTAATAACAATGAATTTAAGGAATTTTGGTTTCATATTTTCGAATGTAATAGTAGATCCGGCTTCTTGACGGAGGGCCGAATCTTGGCGAAATACCGTTACGGTAGAATCCACGTTTTAACAAGAAGGCCCGCGCAGGCGTGCCTGCACGAGCACTCTGACCTACCGTAAGGCCGATCTAACAACGTAAGTGTTAATTACATGTCCTTCCCGCCTGCTAGTGTGCGCGCTTGCCGACAGGCCGGCGCACCGTTGTGCCGGCGCTTGTAATATTTCTCTTGGGTGACAAGCGTGCTCCCAGTATCCCCCAAAATATCTAGAAGGTTCGAATGTATTAGGAAGGGCGGTGAATCGGCTAACCTCTGAACCCTTGCTGTAATTATGAACTTGCTACAATCAGCTAAGTATATCAAGTATATCAAGTTTTAAACCAGCTAAGTATATCAAGGTAAACTACGACCGGTTTCTTGATGTTCTAATTTCAGCGTCGCGAGTTCTCGCGTCACTCTTTGTCGCTCTTTGGAAAATAATTTCAGCTCCCCATGATCGCAGACTTCCGGAATAAAAGAAGGGACGCAGCGACAACATTGATCACTAACCGCAGGTGACATGGGATACCAAAAGTGGCCAACTACTAGACCTAGAAAGGATTCCGTACGTGGCAGAATTTTCTAGCGCGAAGGAGACCTTACGGAAGTCTGAGGAAAAATATGGGGACACAATTGCGTTGTTTCGATTTTGAATTTGGAAGACTACATTTATTCCAAGAAAAAGTCACTGCGTTTTCATGACTTTAAACAGCTCGAAGTTCACAAGCTGGGCCTCCCGACATTGGAGTCAAGTACGAAGCTGATCACGCTCTCACCGAGTTGCGCGGCGCACAGTGCACTGGTTGCACTTCCGAACTTTTCAATAAAAGCCGTACTTAGATTAGAAACGTTATAAAAGCCAGGTAAAGACACAATACGCAAAGAACAAGACCAAGATCTAGAAGGGCCGTCTACGAAACATGAGTGTCAGCCGGGGAAACTGTTGTCTTCAAATAACAACTCTGTAAGGAACGACGCTGCTATTAAGCTGGGTACGCTTGTGGGTATTGGTTATAACTTGTGTTGTAACACGACTGCTTTGGACATATTAAATAAGCGCAAGGAATATTCTAGAGCTATGGAAAATGGCGTCATTCCGCTCACACCTTAAGCGCTTGCAATTCAAGTAAAGAAATGTGGTTAAACACTGGAACCACTGTTTTTCTAAACTTAGGTACTACACGAAATAAGCGAAATTGGAGAAAATACTGCGAATTTACTTGGCCGCGCAATTTTCAACAGTACGACGGCGGAACATGCTGCCTATTGAAGGTTTGATTTTAAAAGCTTCTCCGAAATGTATAGAATAGGGGTAGGACTAATCTTTCATTCGTACTATAGGATTCGCAGGTTCTAAAAGAAAAAAAAAACACATCATTTTGAGCGACAGCACAGCCTGTCCTAAATTTTCTCCCCTCGTCCGTTTTGAAACAAAAGGTATTTTTGCTAGTTTCCACATTGTCTACGTCGTTTCCTCGCTCTCTTTCTCGCTCTCTACTCTCCGAGCGTGCCTGTGTGCGTACGTGCGAGCGAGAAAGAAGAGCCACTCATGGGTGCAATGCGAACATCGGCGTTCTCGGTAGCCATTCTTCATAAGGCGTTCAACATAACACAAAGATCACAGCACGTGTAGCACAAACCAGTGTTTCCAGTCGAGGAGGTGCTATATTAACGTAAATTATCATCAAACAGGTAAAACTACGTGCATAAAAGAGATAAAAATAGTGGAATATCTTATGCCTGGTTGTGCGCTAACAACGTCACCCCAGGAGGCAGCAATGTAAAGAATATCTTGGTTGGTGAAGTCTCGATAGTCCCTGTAAGCGAGGTGGAAATGCTCGCGAGAAAAGATGCAGGAGACATGCTATTTACAAAGGTAATTATTACTAACTGCATAAGCGAAGCCCTGGATTTCCAATCACCGAGAGAACGGGTAGGAGTCAGGAAGGTTACTCAACAAGGAATCACATTCATGCCGTCAATCAGGTAGTGTCGAAATATATGAAGTAGAATAAATTCCTTCATATTTCATTCATAAATTGCGAAAAAGCGTTTGGTTTTGTAGACCCCACTCCACTGATGGAAGCATTGAAGGACCTTAGAATAAAGGAAACGTACGTATAACTTTTGGGGGACCTCAGCACGGAAGGAATGCACAAACATGATCATTTTTTCAAAAGAGCGAATTGTACTCGGTTTTAAGAAGGGAATGCGGAAAGAAGGCACTAACTCCCCATAATTGCTTGCAGCTTGTCTGGGGGGAATTCAGGAAGTTTGAATCGGAGAAACCAGGGAGACAAGCGAATGGAGAATAGTTGAGCTATCCATACTTCCGGACGACATTATCTTGTTCAGGTAATCAGAGGAACTGCATAAAAAGGCCCGAGGAAATGCACTTAGCTGCGCGATAGGATTAAATGTGGATTTGAGGAAGTCGAAAGCGATGCTGAAGAGACGTGCACAAAAACCCGCTTGTAGCGTAGGTAATGAAGTACTTTGAAGAAATGTATAAATACAACTACTTTGGACAAATTATCTGTGCTGATCCCATGCACGAGAAAGAAATCCGGCGGTGACCTAATATGCGCTGGGTGGCATTCGGCAAGCACGCTCAAATATTAACAGTAGGCCCCCTCTGTCATTAACAATTTTGGTATGTAACCGATCCGTACTGCCACTTATACTTGGCACCTTATTAAGCGCTTGGAGGGAAAACTTGGGTCACCATTACGACCAATGTAAAAAAAGGATCATAGGAATAGCGTTTCGAGATAGGAAACGAACATAGTTTATCAAAGGTGAATTCAGGTGAATAACAGCGTAGCTCCAATTAAGAGGAACGGGTGGACTTAGGCTGGGTATGCAATGAGAACAGCTGCCAACCAGTGGACAATCAGGGTAACAGAGCGTCTACCAAGAGATGGAACTAGAAACACAGGAAGGCCATTAACTTAATGGAGAATGAAATGAAATAAATCGGCTGGCAATTACGATACTCCCTACTGCGAAATGTGAGCGCAGCGCGAACTGCAGAGTCTTCTCGCCGACGGCGCGTAGCTGCTGCTTCGGCGGCGCGCACTTCTGGCGTCGGCGACACTGAGCCTCTGCTCGGGCTAGAGTTCCTGTATATAGCTCCCCTAGGGGCGCAGAGTTGCGCGTCCATCCGCCCCCTTGAGTTCTAAAAGTGGTGCGGGAAAGCCACCTATCACACGTGTAGGAGCCACCGCCGGGCCGCCGCGCCAGTGGCAGCGGCGGGGAGGAGTCGGCGCATGCGTGTGCCAGCAGCTGCGGGACAGCGCGACTGTGGGGATAGCCGGTTGCTTATCAGCTGAGCGGCCGTAACTGCCGCTGCCACCAAAACCGCTGCCGGTCACTTGAGCAGAACTGATTGAAAACGGTGTCTTGCGCGCATCACTGAAAGCGGGCTTGGCTGTCGTAAGGTGGAACCCGCGGCATGTGGCAATCAGACGCGCAACTCTGGCGCTACGCGATATGCAGGAATTCGAGCTCGGGCAGCCCGTTTAACTGCAGCGGCAGACGAAGCACTTCCTGAGATCGCGTCATCGGCGAACACACGCGACGCGCGTATTCTGGCGTTATCTCGTTGCGGGCCAACTACGTGGAGCACGTGTCGCACGGCCCCCGCGGCATACCCCTTCCACCTCGCACGTTCGCACTATTCTCCCCCTCCTGTTTCCTCTTCACTCTCACTTCGGTGTCCTCCTCATTCTGTCAACCACAATCAAGATAGTTCAGTAACATCAGTAACATCAAGAACTAATATGAAGTAAAGGGGAGGGAAAAAACGGAAGGGTGTTGGGGGAAGTAATCAGTTTCTGAGTTTTACAGAAGGTCTAAACAGGGCACAATGGAACAGCAGGACAGGGGAAGATGGGATATCGCGATCACGGCAGAGAACGAAGACGGAAAATGGACCTACTGATCAAGAGGAGTCAACATTGAGCACGAAATTTCACCATCGAGGAAGCACTTAAACTGCATATAGTTTGCAATCAAGAACAGTACGAAGGACGAAAATGTTGATTCATAACTGAGCTTTCACATATTCGTTAAAAATACCGCTGATTGCCTCCCCTCCCTTTGGGTTGGTTTCGCGTGATAGAGTCTCTCTTCTCTTCTTTCTCTTCTCTCCGTCCGTGAAAACGCTTTTTGACTTCAGTCCAGTTTGTTTATTTTTAATTGGCGTCACCCGTGTTACGTTGTGGTACGGGTTGGGCTTTTATTCTACTTTATAGCCTTATTTTGTCTGTCTGTCTGTCGGTTACATCGACGGACTACTGCGAGATCGTAAGTAAATTTACGTAAGTAAAATCGTAAGTAAAATTACAAAGTAGAAATTATCGGGGTACGTGTACGGGTAGAGAAATACATGAAATTATAATAACGTTGTGTCTTTCCCTTTCTTCTTATATAGGAAGAGAAATAAGAATAATGCGATAGAAGCATGAACATTAACTTCTGGCCTTCCAATAACTTTGGATCGAGATACGAACGGAAATTATAACTTAATATGCTTATAATGTAATAATTACTAAACCTGGAACATTAAAAACCAACATGCCCAGAGGGGATCCTAAACTAAAGAAAAGGAACAACCGCAAGGTACCGCAAAATGGTTCCAAAGCGCATAGCTCGAATTTAAGGGCGCCATAATCCTACATCACTGGAAAGTTCGTCGGGATTACAAAGAGGTCTCCGCGAACGTCACGCTTACCGTGCACGAAACCGGGGAGAAAGCTGTCCGGAAGGATAGCCCACTTCCTGCCTCAAGGACAAGCGCCTTGTTTTGTGTCTCGCTGCGAAGCCTCCAGTGATCCTACGCGTTTTGCATGTCAACTGCGTTGCGGAAAGAGACAGGAACTGAAGCGGTGCTCGGTTCCGCCACACAAACGGAAAAGTGTAAGCCCGACTAAGGCAGGGTGAATCCTTCGGGGTGTACGGCGCAGGGAGAGAAACGGGGTACGTGGAGGCATCCTACACGGTGCGAAAACTTTCACGTGAAAGGGCGAGTTTGTCTTTTCTTGCGTTCTCTGTATGTTCGCGGCCTACCGCTTTTTCGTGCTGGGGATCATTTCTTTTGCGATCCGCACACCTTCTGTGTGTTTCCTCTCCATAGAAATCCTCGTTTTGTGAAAGGAACTACTAAGGATGGGCTTCGCGCAAAGCGAGATTTTTGTACGTGCGCTGAAAGGGAAACACATATTTACAGGTCGACAAATACAAAGATAGCCCAAGCAAAAAATGATGCCCAACTTAGAAGGGAAACCCGAGCGGTAAAAAAAAAAGGAATCACGAGGAGCAGTCTTTCTGCTTCATTGTTTGTGACTGATGCGCCACGGTGTTTTACTGGCTAGGGCGTTTTGCTGCTGATCATGAGTGCTCCGAATCACGGCTTCGCCGTTGTTTTTTTGTGTGTGTGTTGTGGTTGCGGAAAGCACAAATTTACGTGAGTCAATATTTTGACGCCCGTTAAAGAACCCCCAGTAGTTTAAAATAATCCGGTGCCCTCCACTCGGGCGCACCTTCCAGCCCGGGTGTAGATTAGGCTCGCATAACACGAATTTAAACTAAAAAAAAAATTCGTTAAGAAATCATGTGTTGAGGTTGCGTTAAAGCCAGTACAAAAATCAATGGCAGAAGAGAGAGAGAGAGAGAGAGAGAGGAGAGAGAGAGAGTAGAGAAGAGAGAGAGAGAGAAGAGAGAGAGAGGAGAGAGAGAGGAGAAGAGAGAGAAGATCGTACCTCTGTAGACGTGCCGCCGTAATACTAGCTTCACACATTTAATTCTTTGCCGACATTCTATCCACAGTCGTTCCTCTTCTATTGCGAACTTAAACTTTTCCATTGCTTCAGCAAAAGCGATATTCATGCAGCTAACTATAAAAGTTCTTTTTATAGTATAGTTTCTTTCTATCGTTCCGCTCCATTTTAAAGTTGTTTGTGCATTCCACCTCCTCGACTGCTTTGTCTACTGTGCCGAATCGAAGCTAGCTTTCGTCTTCAAGAGGTATGACGTCAACTATTACAAAACGTTGCGGCCGGTAGTAATGGGGGTTGAGTATTGGCTCTCCTAAGAGCTAAGTTGGACGCCTTTTGTTGTTGTAATTATTTGTTACTGATTTTTTTTATATAATGAGCTCTTTTGTTGAAACTGGCGGCGGTCAATTTCTTAATACGCTATTACAGTTGCGTCATTTGACAGTAAGTGTTGCCAGTAAGTTGGAGCTCACAGAAAACAATTGTGACATTATGCACTACCAGAAAGGGTGCATTGCCTAAAGAACTGCTTCTGCTTCCATGAACTCTTCGTATCATCAGCATACTTAGGCCCAAAGTGACAGTCCGTAGCTAAGGTAAAGAAGCTGCTTACTAGCTTCCCTTACTGCACTCAAGCTGTATCATCTGATGAGCTGGATAATTTGATGAATCAACACTTTGACGCGTACCGTCAGCTCAACGTGTCAACAAAGATACCGTGAGCATTCCTTTGATTTGCACAATGCTGTAGCAGTCGCACGCCGGCTAGCCAAGAAGGATTACCAAATTATCTTAACACGGAAGTATTTTATGCCGGGGTCCAGCAAGATCTAACTGACGTCATATCCATCACGGAAATGACATCGCCATAAAAACTTCGATTCACGCGGCGGCGCCGGATTTGAGCCACGAACTCTTTCGCCGCAAAGGGAGGTAAGAAAGCGCTCCCGACTGCGCTATGAAAAGACGCGTGAAAAAGACGAAAAACACGCCTTAGAGCCTTCCTTTCAGATGGTGCTGCCATCTAGGAGAGGCGAAGCAAGTAGTGCATCATGGCGCTTAAATAACGCCGACAGTCGGCGCCGCGATGCCAGCGCCTACGTGTACGGGAGACGCGCAGCGTAAGCTGCGGAGAAGCCGACTTGCGGATATCGTGCTCGTGACACGGTCCGCTGCTCCTTTCGCTGCAGCGGACCGTGTGTTCAGCAAACGATTCGCTGACAACCCGTTTGGTTTCGTTCGCACGGACGGTTTGCGAGCGCCTGTGGTTTCAGTCGGATTTTGCAGTTTCTCCGACGCGTGCAATCTGGCGTCTAACGTTGATGCAGTCTAACGGGTGCATACCGAAGAAATATAAATAGCGACGTGCAAGTTCATATCGATGCACAATAAACATTCAACTGCTCCTGTGAAAGCACATTTCACTTTCGTGTTTCTCCGGTTGCTATGGAAGAGATAACAACCGCATTTGTCTTGTTAAACATAAACAATTAAAAATATGTAAGTACTATGGCTTATTACAGACATAAGTATTTGACATACACTGCAAGAGTTCTTCAAGAAACAAAATTAGAATACAATAAAAAGTAAAAAATATAAAGTAAGAAATGTTTTGAATGACGTTAAGACACTACGAAACAAGCAATTATAACACCGACATCAAGAAACCGAACGAGTGTTAAGTTAGAAAGTGACATCGAAACGAATACCTGTGTTGAAATCCTCTTACAATGAATGTATCCATGAATCCCTGTATCCAATGTGTTCCAGTAAAAGGTGAAGTGCGTGGCATTAAAAGGCATTTCCTTTTCGACGATGTTTGAGTTATGAACCCAAGCATAACTTTCTTGACTTGACCATCCGGCAAAGTTGGTGTGCAGTTTTAAAAGGGGCAAGAGAAAAAAAAACAACTTTGTTCAATATAAAAGAACTACCCTAGGGTACGAATTTCAAGCGGAAAAATTCAGACAGGGGACGAACGGGACAAAGACAAGCGCTAATAGACAAAGATAGCACTTGTCTTAGTCCCGTTAGCCCCCTGTCGGATTTTTTTGCGCTTGAATCTCGTACAATAAATTAACAACTAGCTCGAACCCATACGTTAAGTTATACCCTAACGTAGCTCATTCAAGTCGATTGCAGCCTGGAAAGTCGATTTACGATATTAAAAAATGATAAGGAATATTTAAAACTCTCGATTTTTGCACTACCGACTTCAGCAGTGACGTTCTAAGAGGAAATGAAAAAAAAAACAGTTATTAGTATGTCAACAGTACGTTAGCGTTCAAGTGAAACAACGAAACGAAAATAGCGGCACCACTACAATCACACAGTCATATTTGGCGCTGGCTTCAGTCGGCGGTCACCAATCGCACAAACAAGCGGTTGTGACGTCATAAAGACCCGGCGAGAAAGGGGCCATTTAATTGCCATTGCTTGACCTGTTATCATTAATATCTAGCTTAGCTGCTGGAGCTTTGCGTTAAAATCACCACTATTCTTATTTGATCAAAGCGCTCTTTTAAATCATCCATGCCCGCATTTTGTCTTCACTGCCACTTTGTGTTCACATTGAAAGCAGGATGAGCGAGGCTTCGCATTGACAGCTTAAATAAAACCTGATCACCGGCAAATGACCCAAAATGTCATGATGAAGGTGATGTTGAAGAGGGTTTCACAAAATTATTTGAGTTTAACATGTGGGTCAACTCGCTTCAACCTGGTTGACTACGGGTGCATGCACGTTATTTTCTTTCTTTCTTGTCACCACCCACCGTTCTCATTTCTCCCTTTTCTGGCAGCTTTGGTTGTTGTTAGTTTGTCGATGCCCTTTGCGACTTGGCATTGGCGCTTGCCATTTCTTTGAGCTCCCAGATCGCGCGCCTTGAGTCCTTCCTTCATTCCCCGCTGTACGCGTTGAAGACCCCATGTCAATTCGAGGGGAGGCCTATTCAGAGATTCAGGCGGGGACGAATACGTATCCATTATGCATGCAAGGTAGCTGCGCAAGGGAGGAGTGCAACGTCTGCGTTGTGGCTGTCCAAGGCGTGCGAGCTCGTTTTCGAAGTTGCGAAGGTGTGCGAGCGGAGGACTGGAATGCCTTAAGTTCTGAAGCATTCTTGAGCGAAACGAATTCGAACGTCAATCCGTTCCAAGGTCTTCCCAGAAAAAGAACTTCTTAGTCACCCGCCACCGCGCCCCCATCTCTCCAGAGCCGAGGCGACCGCCTTTCGAGGGCTACAAACCGACTCTTAACCCCTGCCACCCTACATGCCAAGTGCACCCCCCTCTGCTATACTCTGATACCTGCGACTTTTTCTCCCGATGGGATGCCTGAAAACAGATGGCATGCAAGGAGCATCCCTTACCACCAATTTTCACGTAACCCAAGAGAAGTGTTGGAGCCAGCTGCCAGGCCAAACCTCTCAGTCCTGCGTAGCCTGGTGGAGAGGACCCAAGCAGCCAGTGTGGACCGCGGCTTCCAAGTCTAGAGCAGCCAACCAGCATCATCCTTAATTTTGGCACAACGAATGTTTCTTCACTCACTCACACTGACTCGCTTATTCTTCCAACTTTAGCTTTCATTCTTTCCAGAAACAGAAATTGGGCGACCCGACACGAAGCACTTAAATAAAGTACCTGACCCGTACAAATCGCTTAATCCTGAATTTTACGTTATTTTTGGGCTAGCAACGGAACATTTAGTGAATCCGTGATTCCCCAACTATTCATCAAAGGAGACAAATACTTGTTGTGCCAAGTAACAAAGCGAATAAAGTTCTCAAATGAAGGGGTAATTTTGGACACCTGCGTAATGCCTTCTCATCCACAGTTGCTGCACACGCATTCACGCTCCGTAACGCGCGGTGCCTGTTCCTAATTCCATAATTATAAGGGCAGCTAAATCACTGAGAAACCGCTGAGAAAATTTCGACTTCTATAAAAACGTGGCGTAGGGGATAACTATCTGATGCAATATGTGTCACTCGGCTGTTTATGGGAAAGCGAAAATTAGGACGTAAGAAATTCTTCGTGTTACCCGGTGACGATGGCGCCATGCGGAGTTAACTGACATATCCCGTTAAAAAAGTTGGCTACTCGGGCCTATCAACTATGGCTCATACATATGATTCTGTTAACCTATGAGTATTTTGGCAGTCGTCGTGTGCGTCCTTTAACAAATGAAGGTTTCTGTGCACAGTAGTTGGCTTATGTGTGTCTCCAACTAGCTTAATTTCAAGCTTCAATCATTCTAATCATGAAAGGACGAACGGGCCAGTATTTATGAAACGCGCTTTTTTGTTATGAAAAGCAGGCCAGTAGAACGGGCCAGTAGTTATAAAAAGAAGTTAGGCCACGGCAATTGCGGTTCTCTGAGAACTGACCCTGCTTAAATAAGTCCAACGGCGAAATGTAACTGAAGAAGGAATTAATGTTAAATTACTGCAATCATAAGTTCTCTTTGTTACTTAGTTTTGAAGGTATACAGGACTTGACCCGATTAAATTGTACGGGAAAGATGCAACGCGGTGTGATTGTTTGATTGATTGCGCCGGTGGTACAAAGGCGATGAGCTGGGCCGTAGTGAACGGCTCCGGATTAATTTTGACCACCTGGAGATTTTTAACGTGCGCCTAAATCTCCTACACAAGGCGTTTTCGCTTTTCGCCTCCATCAGAAAAGCGGCCACCGCGGCCGGGAATCGAACCTGCGTCCTCGTGCTCAGCAGCACATGCCTTAGCCACTGAGCCACCGGGCGGGTGTAACGCGGTGTGTTTTTGCGGTTGGAGGCCTAGCGGTTCCGGCAGCACTTCAGGAAAACTATGCGCTTTGGAGTGAGGGGATTTCACTGGTACTACACGCCTGCCAGTCACACCAGCGAAATAAACGCCGCAAGTTCTGCAATGAACCATCTTTTAAGCTTTTTGTCCGCAATGGAGGTAAAAGAAAACAGCCACATCATACCTGGCACTTCAGTCAGAGCAAACTGTTGACGACTTAGCCTGCTGCACAAGCTTATTATAAATATCACCCATGCCCCTAGTACATGAATCCCTCAAATGTTAACGGCGAAATTTTTCACATCCTCCTTACCCGCACAGGTGTTCATTAAACATTTTAGTTACCTTTGTATACCTGTACATTTTTTTAAATATTTCCCTTCGAGCAGTTTAATCTGTCCCTACACAACGCCTAATCTTGCAGGCACATTAATTACAGTTTCGATTAAATAGACGGCGCCCTAGCGTACCCTGCCTTTAGAAGCTCACGGGGGTATTACTTACGCATTACTTCGTGTTTATGGACTTTTATATCCTTACGTCAACCGTATTGCACATATTTCATGCAATAATATTGCCCTGGATCGAGCGACTATGATTACGGTGACAGTTGACTGAAAGACTCAAAACACGAAAAAAAAAAAAAACTCAACGGGCATCCCAACATCGGCGCTATTAAAATACGTGTTCATAGCGTCGCTGCTGGAAAATGTTTACGGTGCCGCGAAGCCATAGCCGCACCACTGAGGGCCATAAAACTGATGCAAGAGCCATTGAAAACTCCGCGCTAAGATATAGAAGTGCAAAAGACGCAAGCACCAAAAAATAAATAAAAAATCACGCCTCGCTAGCAGCATCGTTCTTGCTTTGTGTAGCCTGGCGAGGTCGTTATTTTTCGAGTGGCATCGTTACGATTGGGCGCAACTCAAGCGGCAGTATCCCGACGACTTATTGCTTGTGTGATTTCTCGCAGTTAGCAGACCACGACTCAAGGGCGCAACCCCCTCCCCCCTTTCTCTGTATCTACGATTTCCACGTCGTTCCCTTGAAGTGATCCCGTCTTTGCTGTTTTTCCCCGCCTCCAAGGCAGTTGGTTGTTCATATTTGCTGCAGTTATGACATTTATATCTCCCCGGTCTGGTAATAATGCGACGACCGAAGCAATAATGAGATCAAACTTTGTTCCCGCAAATAAAAGTATTACAGGAAAGGCCGCATGGCCTATTATGAAAGTAAAATAGCCCACCCGTTTTTCTTCGTTGTAGATTGTTTATTTGAGCTCTTCCAATGCGTGGCCTCATACTAAGATATTTATTTTCAATTGTGGGCGGGAAAACCGCGAGGAATTTTTAGAGCTACGACAGCGAGAAACCGCAAGGACTAAAGGCGCCCTGTATGGCTCCCCTGTTGCTAGTATACAGACAAAATGGCCTTACCTCTCTCAGCCCATTTACCGAGCACGCCAGCACCGCGTGAAAGGCCAGCCTACACTTATTTGTCTTTTTGTGTCATTCTTCCCGGGCCGAGCCGGTGACACAGTAAGCACGCAAAGAAACAAAAAGTGTTCGAAAATAAAATGCAGAAACGCCGGAATAGAAGGTGGGCGCGCCGACGACCTGTTCGCTATCTTCCGGTATACGGAAATTTACATGAACGCCAGAAACAACGTGAGGGAGGAGTTACGGAGCAAGCTTGGTACATTTTGGGGCGTATTTTGCTTCTGGTGGAGCATTTTGGGAACTGTAAGTACAACGCCAGCTGGAAGCACAACATAAACGGCCGCATCGTGCGAGGGTGCCAAAATCTGAAGCACGTCGCCCGTATCGATATACATTCGCGAGGTTCGCCGACACCTCGCAGAAAACTGGGTCAGCCTGTCCTTTATCCGCACATGCGCACATTCTCGTGTTGGCAGATGACATGTTTGTAAACAAGGAAGAATGTTACAAGCAAAAGCATGCAGGCGGTGGCCGAGGCGCGCTGGCAGTGAAAATCTGTTCGCTCTAGCAGAGCTTGGGAATATATTATGCATTGCGCCTGGTGCGCATGTATGCAAGTAAAAAATATTCGGAACGTCGTATTTGGTATTTTTATTGTTTTAACTGAGGGGTTTTAGCAGCTTCAGCATGAGCCATGTTCACAGTACCACTCGTGGGCGCAAGTAGTGGGCTTCCATCACACTATTCTAGAGTTGGTCAACGCACAGTGCTCGCGCAACCTGTCCTTGAAGCATCGGCCCTGGGTGGCCCACATGCATACGACATGCGACACCAGAAGACATGCGACTTTGCCAGGCACAGCAAAACGTCATGCTGTTGAAACACCCGTTATAGGCGCCGCTCACTTGTAGAGGGTTCGCGTAACCATGTTTCACGTGAGGCTCGGAGTGCTGTTAGTTATGCACGGGTTGTGTGTTGCAACTGCGCCCGCCGCTACGATTTCCTTTATCCCTTACGGTATCTCTAAAAGCTCAACATATAAGCCCGAGAAAAAGAACTCTCTTTGTTCAATGATCGTTTTAGCTTAATGCAATAATGATATGCCACAGCAGTTTACAGTGATAGGAGACCCTATCGGCGTGCGTCATTCTATCCCGCTTAGCTGGCAATGTTGGGAGCAGTGATTTTTTGTTTTTATTTGGGCACCCGGAAGCCCGAAAATATCATCGAAACATGCTCTGTTATGGTCTGTATTGATATATTATTATGCTCATAGCCATGTCAACCATGTTTAAAAAAGGGTGGATGTTCTTTTCACAATTCAATCGCCCCTCTTCTTGCCTATGCGCCGGCCATCCCGTCAGCCTGACCGTGTGAAGTTTGACCCCACTATATCGATTTGGATTCATTGCATGACGTCATCCCACGAGGAGTTTATTTTTTGTTTGTCATTTATTTCTTTATCTGTTCGTTGTCACTAGCACTTCCCTTTGGATCCGTGCCCCGCGAGCTTCCAAACGCCGGTGAAGTCGTCAACCGCTGGACCGTATCACGTGATGGCGGTTGGATGTATGCATGCTTGTGTTTTTTTGGCGCAAGGGTATCCAAGACGAAATAGCGCCAAGACTATATTACGCTGTTATTCAATATGTCCGGTTCGGGCTTAAAATATACAGGGTGATCAAAGTTAAGTCGACAGGATTTTTTAAAATATAGGCGCTTATATTTACGGAGGACGGCCTCTACAGTGAGGTTATGCGCCCAGGGGCCCATAATAGGGGTAATTATTGATTTCGGAGTTTAAATTTAAACTAAAATTGTTAAATTTTACTTTTTAGTGGCTACAGTAACCAGGCATGTTTGTTTAAAAAATTAGACGCAATTTGTTTCTACGCAGAATTGGGAATTCTTCTAGCGCATCCTATCCGAGATATCAAACGGCAAATTTTAAATTTGCCGTTCCATGATTACGCATGCAGGACAGTTGCCCCGGCGCAAAGCCCCTCCCTTTTGTGACGCGCCTGCTGTGTACGGTGTTTATTTTGACAAGGGGTGGAGGAAAGGGAAAAAAGTGATAACTGGCCCCCAATTATTCTTGGCTGGCGTTTCCAATCTGAGTACTAAAACCGCTACGAAAAAAGAACGAAGGGAGGAGCATGCGCGGTCTTGATTCTAGCATGGAATCATGCGAACGGCAATTAAACTTCGCATTTATATCCCGGACTGGGGGAATGCGCTAGAAAAATTCGTAAATTGAAACCACGTAGAAAACAATTGCGTCAAATTTTTTCAATACAAACATCCTGTTACTGCAGCACTAAAAATTTAAATTTAACAATTTAAAAATTAAACCCCTACATCAATAATTACCTGCTAATTTGTGTCCCCCTGGGCGCATAAAATCACTGTAGAGGTGGTATTCGGGGAAATCTAAGCGCCTTTTTTTTTAAAAAACCGTCACTTAACTTTGATACCCTGTAATTACACGAGTACACACATCCTAGAAATTTATATATATATGGGTGCAAAGGGTCCGTAGAATAAAACGTAAAAGATGTTCATAATGTCGGATGAAAGGATTATGAATGAGACATGACGGCGCCTCGAGCACAAGAACATGTTATGCGATTCTCCCCGGGCGAACAAAGGAAGCACCACGACGTCGCTCAATGCTCGTAGGCTCCGCGTCACGCGCTGTAAAAGATGATTTTTAAAAAATTACTCCCACCCCCCCTCGGGGGAAACCCCCTGTGTAGATGCGACGCATGGGGGGTTTTGTTGTTGTTTCCGTTGGGTTGATTCTCCCATCGCGTGAAACGTGCCGTAAACCCCCCTCCCGCGGCTATGACGCAACCCCAACCCCAACCACAATAAAAATCCTTTAAAATCCAATCCAATCCAATCAATCCAATTTAACCAACCAAAAAACCAAGCCAAGAACCATCCAATCGAATCCAATCCAATGCCCTACGAGAGAGTGTTCCTATGGAGAGGAGAGGGGGTGAGCGGTGGAGAGCGCAGCTCGCGGGCGAGGAGAATGGGGGAGGGGTGTGGACGGACAACACGCCGTATGGAGGGACAAGGCGGTGAATGGATGGTCGCATCTAAAACTTGCTGCAAGATAGCTTAAAGACATTTGTTTGTGAACATTGTTCATCTCCAAAATAGTGAAGGTGCAGCGGAAAGTTGTAGGTGTAGATTTTAGGGAATGTCGTTTTTGGCCTCATTGCAGAATGTGCACTCAATTAACATATGGAGGACGGAGAGCCGTTTCCCCCCACTTGTCACAAACAGTTGGAGTGTGCCATTCAAAATATTCGTGTGTGGTGTGTGGCCTATTCGCAGTCTTCAAATTGATACTTCAACAAATATCTGTTTTGCTTCTCTGTTTGTATCTTCCTAGGTGTGGTTTGATTGGGTGGAGTTTGTTTTCTGTCGGTGTGTCCCATGTGTGCTGCCACCATTTACGAATTTGCCTTCGAATTACTGGTTTCAAATCAAGGCAAGGGACCTGCGTTACGTCAACACCACTATGGAAGGCCGCTAAAGTGGCATTCTGGTCGGCAATTTCACTGCCCAGAATTCCACAGTATCCAGGGATCCACCGAACAAGTATTTTTAGTTCTGACTTATAGGCAGTCATAAGAGCGTTAAAAAGCTGATTTAGGACAACGTTTTTTGTTGGTTCAAAGAAATGCAGTGCTGTACCCACACTTAAGGAGTCTGTGTAGCTGATTGATTCTTGCAATTTGTGTTGTGTAATGTGTTCCACTGTGATTAAAATACCATAAGCTTCTGCTGCAAAGATACTACTATATTTGTTCAACATCCTTGTACTGCCAAAATCCAGGCCATGCGCAGCACAGGACACGGCAGAAGGTGACTTGGAAGCATCCGTGTAAAATAAATAATAAGGATGTTTATGTTGTAAATATAAAAAATGCTGTAAGATCAATTCGCGGTTTGCCGATGTTTTTCAGTTTTGTTTAAGGTGTGTCCAAAAAAATAGTTTTTTAAAAAAAATGTTCCAACGGTGGGACTACGTCGGCGATAGAGGTCTTCATGGCATCATCCAAAGACACCCCTATTTCCTCTGCAAGGCCTTTGACACGCAAGGATATCGGGGTAGAGATCGACGGGCGCGCTAATTACAAATGGGCAGACGAGACATCATTTAAAATAGAATTGCATGGGTGATCCTTCGTAGATATTGTCCTAATAGCATACAAGAGTGCTGTATAGGAATTCTGGGGCTCTAGGCACCCGTGGTCGCATTTTACGTAGACACTTTGGATGGGACTTGTCCTGAAAACTGCGGAAGCAAGACGAAGCTCCAAATGTAGTACTGGGTCTAACATTTTTTAAGGCAGTTTTAGACGCGGACCTGTACGTGACACTTCCATAGTCTATACGTGACCTAACTAAACTGACAAAGAGGCGTAGAAGGCAGACATTATCAGCACCACAAGACTGATGCAACAATACTTTTAAAATGTTCATGGTGCTTAAGCATTTTTGTTTGAGTTTCTTTAAGTTATGTATGAACGTCAGCTTTTCTTCAAGTAAAACACCTAAAAACTTGTGTTCTTCCTTGACGGAAATCCGTTTTCCGTTCCATGTGACGTCGGGTTCGAGACGAATTCCCCGCTGTCTTGTGAATAAAACACATGTAACTTTTTTGAGGATTCAGTTCAAAACCACTTTTGTTCTGTCCATTTGGAAGCCTGTTCCCGCCTAACTGTATCTGCCTTTTACATATGGAGAGGTTGCATGACCTAAAGCTAATCTGGGCGTCGTCAACATAAATTGAGTAGGAAATTGGGGGTGGCAACGATTTCCCAAGTGAATTCATTTTAACTACAAACTTAGTACAGCTTAATACGCCACCCTGGGGAACACCGTTTTTGTTGTTAAAACCTATTTGTGTTCGCTGTGACAAATAACTTTTAATAGTGTTTAGCATGTGTCCAGACACCCTGAATTCCTTGAGATCAAACAGTGTGCCATGGCGCCAAGTTAAGTCGTATGCTGTTTCTAAGTCAAAGAAGACAGAAAGGCAGTGCTGTTTCTGGATAAAACCGTCTTTTACTTACGACTCAAAGGCAACTAGCTGGTCATTCGTGCTTAGGCTTAATAGAAAACCCGCTTGACAACTGTTCAGGATGCCGTTATATTCGATAAAACGCATTAGCCTTTTATTTACCATTTTTTCGTAAACCTTTCCCAGGCAACTTGTCAGAGCTATAGGTTGGTAACTGGCAGGTTGTGAGGCATCCTTCCCATCTTTTAACACAGCAATTACAACTGCTTCTCTCCGAGGCCTCGGAAAGTATGAATAAGTGCAAGAGTGTTTGAAGAGTTTCTGTGTACAGATTTTGAATCACTGCGTGTGAAATGCTATCTGCCCCTGGCGCTGAAACCTTACATGTTCCCAGAGCCACACAAAAGTCTGTTATGGAAAATTCGGTGTTGCATGGTTCGTCAGATTTTTTGTTGACACGAATCGGTTTTTGCTCCATAGATGTTTTGTGTTGTAAGAAAGCATTCATGTAGTGAGTAGAACTTGCTACATATGAGAAGTTTTTTGCCAGTGTGTTGACCTGGTCCTCCAGTGTGCCACCTGTACTGCTGACCAAGGGTAGGCTGTGTGTTTTCCGTCCATTAAGCTTTTTAATTCTGTTCCATACTTTGCCTGTATCTGTGTACGAATTGATAGAGGTTACAAAAGAGCGCCAGATCTCTTTCTTGGCTTTTTGGCGAATTCGCCTTCCTTGTGCTTTAGCACTTTCGAAGGAAATCAAACTTTGCAACGTGGGGTACCTGCGAAAAACACCCCACGACTTATTTTGAGCCTGCCGTGCGAGCTTACACTCCTCATTCCACCAAGACCTCCTAGTTCTAGGTGTCGCTCCGTATGTTTGCGAAATTGAGCACTCAGCAGCATGAAGAATGTGTGCCTTCACCAGTTCACAGGCTTCGTCAATACCCAAATGGCTTAAAGATGTGTATGGAAGTAGTGATAATTGTTTAAATTTTAACCAGTCTGCACCAGAATCCTTAAACTTTTTATGACAGATGGAACTGTTAGGCCTTAGTCAATGCATTCAAGATGACTGGGAAGTGGTCACTCCCGTAAGGGCTGTCGTCCACTCAACATTCAACGGGAGGAAAGAGGACACAAGAGCCGATTGCCAGGTTTATGTGTGATTGTGTGTTGTGAGTAGCGTTGTAGTATGTCGGCTGTCTTTTTGTTAAAGAGACAAGCTCCGGGTGACAAAAGGAATTTTTCTATCAAGCCGCCCTGGGAATCTGTGCGTTCCGATCCCCATAGTGGGTTGTGCGCATTCAGGCCACCTACTAGTAAAACGGTTCAGGCAGCTCATCTATAAGGAATTCAAATTCGGAGCTGTACAATCGATATTCAGGAGGAATGTAGGGTGAGCAAATGGTTGTTAACTTGTCGAAAATTATTGCCAGTACAGCAACCGCTTCTAGCGCGGTCCACAACTGAAGAAATTGCAAGAGACAGGTTTTTGCATAACTATAGCTACCCCACCAGAGGAGTCGTGCTGCTATTTCTGTCTCTTCTAAATACTGAGTACTGGTTCAGGAAATTGGTGTGCTTACAGTTTAAGTGGGTCTCTTGTAAACACGTGATGGCTCATTTGCGTTTTGTGTAGGATTTTATATATATCATCTAAGTTTTTAATAAGACCCCTGCAGTTCCGCTGTGTAATTATTTGAGCTACCATAAATGTTTATGGAGAAGATTTTAGCTGACGCAGATGAGGACTAGAGCTGGACGTATCAACTACCACACTCAGTTCGGACTTGGGCTTGTGACACGGGCGGCTGATGGCTTTTTGCCCCGCCATATGCGCGGTTCTCTTGCCGCCTTTGGCGCAGGCCGAGATGGTGTTACCTCCATGTCATCGTCTGAGTGTTGTGACAGTGACAAGGTGGAGTCCGTGTGGCCTTCACCTCTGGATATATTTCAGGTGGAGGCAGAAGACCCTGACGTACCCGGCTGTTTTTTGTCGAATGCAGAAGCGGTCGTGGGAACCAACCCATCTACGTCCATGGCCGCCTGCAGTCTGGCAGCCCGAAGAAAAGGACCGACGGCAGAACCGTCACTCCTGACATTCGCGGGCGACACAACACTTGCGGGCGCCACAGGTTCGTGTCGTGTCGGCTGGTTGGGCTGCCTTGGGCCGCACCTGGGGGGGGCTGGGGTAGCACCAAGTCTGCCTCGCAATACTGGGTGGCCGTCGTGACAACACGCCGCTCCGCACCCTGGCGAGCTGCGTCGGCGTACCTTCGTGAAAACATCGTGTTTTGTCGTGCTTGTTGATAAGTAGTATTCTTGGTGACCTTCGTGGTGATGGTCTCTTTTTCTGCTTTGAATTTACCACATGACCAGGATTATGCATCGTTGGGTTGTTCACAGTTGGCACATTTCAATACGTTAGAAGCACAGTTCTCAGAGGGGTGGCCATTTCCTGCGCACTTTGCACATGTCAGTTTTCCAAGGCACTTACTAGTACTGTGCCCATACCGCTGGAACCTGGAACAGTGGCGTCGGTTCGGTTTGTAAGGTCTGACGTTGGAATGAAGGAAGCTGCAGGGACAGACTCCGATAGGACACGTCGGTCAAAAGTTAGAAGCACATGTTTGATTTTTTACTTCCTTGCCATTGCATCTCATCTTTATTCCTCTCACGGCAATAACTTCCTCGTCATGCATATCCTCGAGGAGGTCAGACTCGGTTTCATGAAGCAGGTCCATCTCGGCAATCAAGCCCCGCGAGCTGCTAAGGCTGCGATGTGGCGTTACAGTTATTTGAAGGCCAAGTAAGCCGGTCCGGTTCAAAAGGCTGTAGGATTGTTTTTTAGTAGATACTTCAACAAACAAGTCCCCTGATATCAGTTTCTTTGCCTTGTAATTCGCACCAACTACACTGTCAATGAACTTAGCAAATAAGAAAACAGACTTGCATGTTACTGTAGATACCTTGTTTATGGATTGTGTTAGCCAAGAAGCGAGGAAAGTTGTCTGGGGTGTCTTGGGAGGCTTGAATATTACATCGGGGCGGGCCCTTTTTGGGGCCCCGATCATATAAAAGAGGTGGTTTCAAAATACCACTCGCTATAGTATAAAGCAGAGAACTGGGGTACTTTCTTCTTGATGTTACCCTGATGGTCAAAGAGGTCCCGAAGCTCCCTGTCTGGTGGACAGACAAGGAACCCATCGGCAGGAGCTTGAGCAGGGCTTCGACGGCCACCGTTTGAGTACCTCCGCCTTTCGACTCTTTGCCACGGTTGGTCACAGCATGAGTGTGAGGGCTCGGGGTCCGCGGGGTCACCAGTCACCGTCACCATGAATACTCGTACCCTTTCACTGGGGGAAACGACGCCCTTGCCCCTTCTTTTCTTGCTATAATTCATATGTATAAGAACTCAATGAATGACAAAACACGCGAGTTTGCACTTATCCCTATTACTAAACGGGCCACAAGGCTTGGTGCCGATCGTTAGTGGAAGTGAAAAGCAACAACTAGTTGAATTCTCTTTTTGTAAGGGCAGGTCATTTTTAGCAAGCGTATTAAGAAGAGCCATCGTTCTCAAATCTTCGTTTCTTCCTCTCCACTCCTTGTCCCAAGGCAAGCGTTCTGCGGCCGCATGAATTGACTATAGAACTGTTTATTATATAGCCGGCCTAGCTTGGTCGGAAAAGTATCATATCAACATTAAATGCAGAACCGAGAGAGAGAGAGAGAGAGAGAGAGAGAGAGAGAGAGAGAGAGAGGAGAGAGAGAGAGAGAGAGAGAGAGAGAGAGAGAGAGAGAGAGAGAGGGGGGGGCTGCAGGGGCTGCGCTGACATGTTTACATTCAGTCAGCAATCGATGAGCTTTTGCGTGCGCTGGCACGATGTAGCAGAAAGTACAACAACGACCTATTGAAATATTCCGGGTGAGAACGGTTAGGCAACACGGCACCAACGCAAGTAGATGCTGCTGCGGTGCTTTGAGAGGGTGGTTTAACAGGGCCGCGTCTCTGTCAGTCGCTCACGGGCAACTACATACTTGTCGGGGCCGCAAAAGTCCTCCGCAATGACTTTACTACAAGTTCCCACGCGGCACAGACTGAGACCCTCTACAATTCTTTCCCGAACTGCAGAGCAAGCCAACCACGCGTCGCATCGACGCGGATGCTGTTACGAGTCTGCGTCGTTTTCGGGCCCGCATTTTATGACTGGGCTGTTGGGGAATCGATGGCCTACAGTTAGAAACCGCACGCTTCGTTCCTTCTGCACGACTTGCCTCACGTCGCAGCCAGAATGACACGAAGGCCTGCTTTCTCCGTGTCGCCTTCGACGGCACGGCTAGAACTGGGTCAAGTATCGAAAAGAAGAGTGGAGGAGCCCGAATATTGGCTCAAAGACACGCTCGCAAGAAGCAGCGACAAAAAATAAACAGTCCCTTCCACACCCAAACATTACCGTATAATTCGGCAAGAATACGCGGAGAAAGTGGATGCTCAGAACTGCGTCATGGTAAACGCGCCTGCGTTGGACGTCGAGAGAGCTATTACAGATCGGATCCGCAAGCGCCATGTACACACCCGGTTGAAGGGAGCGGGAAGAAAATATAAAATAAGAACGGGAAAGTGTCGATTTAGCGAGTACAGCTACCAAAGAAAAAAGAGAGACTGGGCCTCTTCGCATCTTCTGAACCATTATTTCCCGGGCCTCCTCTGGCAACTCGCCAACTCCTCCCCCCTAATACACGACCGGCGTACATGCCTGTATTGATCGCGAAGGGTGATATGCAAGGGTTCTACGTACAGCTATCTCATGCAGTCGCTTTTCCCCGCTTCCCCTCAGAGATGAGCGCGGAGGAGCCTCCAATCATCCCTGCCACCAGCCGTCGTGCTTGCTTTGTTATACTCGCACGCCAACCCTTCCTTCCTGGACCCGTTGACGTCTTCGTCGTAATCCAGAGGTGTGGCGTATTCTCGGCCTGTGCACTTCGCCGTAACACGCGGCTCTTCTCGCCGAGCTTATCGGGGTGGCATGGCTTAAACAAGAGAAGGTTCGCTGGGATTGGCGACGAAAGTGAGGAGGAAGCCCCGCTACGTAGGATGTGCACTGGGCGAACCATTGATCTACCGTGTGCTGCTAAGAAACATGCAATCGGCCTTCGCTTTTATTTGGTGCGCGGGTTTATTTGATACTTCGCTTTTATTTGATCCTGATAGGTACAAGGGTGACTTTGCAATAAAACTGCTCGCTGCTCAGGGCCTGTCTGTCGCTAGAATGTCTAAATATTAGTCCTGTGGAGTATTTTTTTTTCTACATGAACGGCGAGCTTGTGTAAAAATAAAAATAATTATTACCATGGAAGATAATCAGAAATCGCCGGCCATTCCAAGCTTGTGTTTATTTGTTTCTTTATTTCTTATTATTCAAGATAACTTACAGGCCCTAAGCAAAGGATTCAGAAAGGGGTGCACATAGTGGGCAACAAACACAACAGCAAGCAGGCCAGAGAAAAGAGCAGATAACAAGGGGAAATATAGCAAGCCCAATTGAGTCCATGTGTACAACGTGTTCACTTGAATCTGCCATCACCAGTAGTTGAGTCGGGATTCTTCCGTTAGGGCAGGAAAAGGGTAGTGTGCTTTTCGTTTGGATTTATATTTAGGCTCGTCCGCTTTAACGTTCAGTGGCCGGACCTCGTTGTGTAGCGTTACTTCTCGTCTTTGCGTGCTTCTTTTATTTCTTTGGTGTTTTTGCTCTCTTTTCTTCCTATGGCATGGTTCGGTAAAACACATGATAATCTGAGCCAGCAAAACAAAGCACTGATAACTTGGATGTCAGACGGCAATTGGCTGTGTGGTTGAACAGACTGTCTAGAAACATATTGAGTAATTGAGGCTTGAAAAATAAAAGTAAATCAAACTGGATCGGCCGGCACCACCCAAGTACAACCGGGTTAACCCTATGTTAAAATAAATGAATTGGCGAAAAGGCAAGAGAGATTTGGACCTCCCGAGGAGTGAAGATAAAATAAAGGGGGGGGAAAGCTACTAAAGTGACAATACGGCCAGGAAAGTGGACCCGGGGAGACTCCCCTTATCTCCCGTGAAGTAGCGGAATGGGTTGGGTTCTTAGGAAATGGGTAGGAGAAGAAGGGAAGGGGTTGTGGAGGTTTGGTTGGGAAATAGGGACACCTTTTTCACGAGGGTGCTGGTTTGGGCCTGTTGGTAAAACATGACGAAGAAGTGGCTCTCATTCAGGCCTGATCTTTCACTTCAGAAATGACATCGAATGAGAATTATGTCAATCGATGTCAATTGAGCATTATGACATCGAATGTCAATTGAGAATTATGCGGCCCCTGCAAAGGCGTTTCCGCTCCATTTGGCAGGCATTTCTCATGTTCAAGTGCAGATACAGTGCAATAAAATAACGATGCGTCGCATGACAAACATTGCCCGAAGACATCTTGATTACCAAAGAACGACTTATTAGAGCCTGGATGGCTGAAAACGTGAAATGCGATATTATGTTTCAGTATTTTGCGCCATACGCACGTTAGAAAACTTGGGGATTGTTGCTGGCTGAGCCTTTGTTGCCAGTTTTATGAACTCGTGTTATTTTAAACGAAGTTCAGTAAAATCATACCATCATACTATTTTAAGTGTTTAACCTATGAACTGCTGATGAAAAATTCCTGCCATATTGCTGTGTTATCTGGGAAGCTATCCAACCGTTCAGCCGTAATACAATCCTTAACACGCTTGAAACGACTAAGTACTGCTGTTTTAAAAGAAACAAAGAAACGTTAGTAAAACACCAGGGTGGGGGGGGGGTGGACACGTATTTGGAGTACGCTATCTTTAGCTCCCGAGTTTCGGACCCTGTGATAGGTTCCCAACATTCTAAACAACCGGATGGAATAAGGGTATCAGGCAACGATTACCAGACGATAGACAAGCAACCAACCCCCTTGGAATTTAGTTATCCACCTACCACGTGATTGTTCAAGCGTTGGTGCGAGAGGGAAGACATTCTGCAGATACGACAGCTCAGTACAGAAACCCACAAGCAAGCCTTAGTGTCAGTAGTGTCGGTCGCGCTGGAAGGCTGCTCGTACAGCTCGAAGGTGTCGAGAGCAGGAAAGCCTATCGGTAGGCCAGAACGCGGGACTTCTCGTGCAAAAACGAAAGCTTTAAATTTTCACTTTTTCGTGTTGTTGGAAGCTGGAATAATAGGCGTGCTGCCAGCTTCCTTAAAAGGACAGCAATAAAACATCGCAACGCTTTATTAGAGCACATAGTCAATACATAAAGTTCACACAGAGAGCGACAGAGAGAGAGAGAGGAGAGAGAGAGGAGAGAGAGAGAGAGAGAGAGAGAAGATGAGAGAGATAGAGGTGGGAAAGGCTGCGCTGACTGTACAAAGAGCTTCTTTCATTAGGTAATGCATAACCTCACTGCGTGCCCTAGCAGGATATAGCGGACACACAACACGCGACCTACTCAAACCTCTTTGAGGGAAATGGTACTAAAACACGGCCCAGCAGGGAATGCGTGCTGCTGCCGGTGTTTTATGAAATGATTGAGGACACGCACTGCAGAAAAACTTTATTCTAGCAATGTACGTCGAGTTCTCGAGCGCTCGGCTAGCCACCGCTGAAACGATCCAGACAAACGTAGGGACCTTCTTCTCGTGAGTCTGAACGAAGCATTACGGTATGTGGTAGTGTCTCTGTACATGAAATGTTTAATATTGTTCGGAAATTTTGTTGGTCCGCAACTATTCGAAAAAAGCGCATGTATACGAAAACCATATAATTCACCAGCCACCATAAGTCACTGTCAATTCTATTTTGCACATCCAAGTATAAATTAAGCAGAGTAATCAAACTCCCCGACGAGCTAAATGTAATGAATTTGAGATCTATATATGTACGATTAGAATCAAAGCGCACATGTGCCCTAGTCGTGTCCTTCACGCATCGCATTCGCTTTCATTTTTGAGCATATACCTTCGTGAACACGGCTTCCATTATGCACACGAGTGTCTGTCTAACCGATTTCTGAGCGAAAAGTTGAATCGAAGGTAGGTAGAAGAACTTACATTTTTGAGAACCTGACGACGAAGTTTACCTGGGGATACTTACCGAAATGGAAGTTCAGTAGCCGACCGATTTTTCGCACCTGTAGGGGAACGAAAAATATTTCGAATAAAATCGCGGTCTGAAAAATCCACGAGTCGCAAAAACGAACTTAACAGGACTGAAAAAGTCGCGAATGGTTCCATGCCTTAAATTCCGCCTTCGTGTGTGAACGTTTGCCTGAATCTCTGCAAGCGTCACGTTTTCTTCGTAAACATTGGACAACAACGCCAACGCGTTGGCAATGCCTTGCGTGACGGTTGCAGACGTTCGAGAATATCGGGCCACGTATCACCTCGTTTCCGGGTTTCGAGATTGCTTCCCCCGCAGTCCACATGCAAAATTATGTCCGTTAAGATCAAAGCTTGTTACCTCGGAGGAATTCAAAGCAGTCCCCATCCAATCCGAGTCTAGACGAATGGCTTAGGATTTAAAATGGCGTCGTCCTGGAGTTGACACCGTGGCTCTGTCGCGAAAAATTTTCTCCGGGAAATCGAACTTCTGGCTTTATTTTGTCCGAAATATCCGTTGTTTACATACATTACTCCCAGGAGACAACTGGCGGTTCCTCGAGAAAGTTCGGAATATCCAGAAAGTGTGAATTTTTGGAGTCCGAAAAACCGTCGACTCTCAGGAATACGCAAGGTTTCGCCATGCCGAATTTGGTGCAAATCATTGTGCATTTAGTCCACCGCAGAGTTAATCTCCGATCATTTTCCTTTCTGTCTGTTTCGTTTTGTGTTCTGCTGGCCGGTAACTTCGATCCTAGAGTATTCTACACCCTCCTCCCCCTTTACGCGCACACTGTTCCCCAAGTTCAGTGGAGTATCCTAGAGGCGTTATTACTTGCCGGCAGAACGATCTGATATCTTTCTCTAGTAAAAAAATATGCCAATATTTTGAGGCACGATGAAAAATCACTTATTTTTGCCCGTTATACAGTGCTCCCATAGATAAGCATAAAAATAAGTGCCTTGTGTCTTAATGTAAGCACTCACTGCCCTATACAATTACATGCCAGAGGGACGCATTTACCTTCTTTAGAGGGAGGCCGAACACCAAAGTGACAGAGCAAGAACCAATGAACGATTTTCCCTTATATGTTTAACTTCTGAATTTATTCATTCATTATTTCAAGCGCGACCAGTCAACGCGTATAACAAACGCGGCAATCGGCACCGAAGCTTAGCTTCAGTGTATACCAGCCGCGCAGCATCAGAGTAGATGGAGCAGTCCCTCAAGGATGCACTTGCGCAAGACAGGTGACATATGGTCATCCCACGTCACAGGTCTGACTCGTTCTTTCCCGAGGTATCCACCCCTCTATCTTCCTTCGCCGCTCTTTCAAGTCTCTTCAGCCCTAACCCTGCCCTGAGTGCCGGCGTCCAGCTAGTGCCCGAATACTCTGGGGTGCCATTCTCGGAATGGCCGCGCGCCTCCTCGGCCTGGAAATGCACGTCGCGCAGAGCCATCAAGCGGCCTCTCTCAAGGACGCCCCTTTTCTGCGGCGGATCGCTGGTTAGCGGGCAGCTGCAGCGATGCTTCCGCGAGAGACGTAGCGCATTGGCACAGCTCGGGGCGCCGGTCTGATGCGCGTCGCCTTGCGTAAGGCGCGCGCTGCATGCTCATCATTTAGTAATGGAGCTCTCTTAAGGCTTAGCGCCTGCTTTGGGAGTTATTGGTGCTCAATTCGCTGTTCATTTATGAGCACCCGTTTTCCATTCACGTTGGCGGTAAAATGAGGACACGGCTAGGAGGGCTGCTTAGTACGAAAGCTGAAACAGATTACAAAAGACATCTAAGGTACGAGTGTCGCTTAGTGAGGAAGCTGAGACAGACAGACAGACAGACAGACAGACAGACAGACAGACAGACAGACAGACAGACAGACAGACAGACAGACAGACAGACAGGCCAATTAACGACGATGGTAAATTTCGCTGCTTGTGCTCCCTTTCCCTTCATCTGTGGTCCCTCCTTTCCCAATTCCCATGTATAGGGTTGCCAACCGGACTGTAATCTGGTTAACCTGACTTTCATGCACTGTATTATCCTTCCTTCCTTTCTTCCTTCCTTACACTTAGCTCATTAAGAGGCCGTTTTTCTATTATATAGGGCAGCGGATGCCGGACGCCGCCGTTCTCGCCCGAGCTCGCGCCGTTGAACGCCTCGTGACATAGAACGCCTCATTGTGCAATGGAACGCCTCTGAAGGAGCCGTTTTCCTGCTACCGACGCCGGACACCGCTTTTTTCGCTCAAAGGCCCGTTCAACGCTTTCGAATTTAAAGCCAACAATTGTCGTGGGCTTTAATATAACCATGCAGCCTATTCAAATGAGTGCGGTAGCGTTAGACCACTCGGAGAATTAATGGTGGTGAATTAACGCAAGCAGGATGGAGGAAGACATTGACCAGAACACACCACCTCCAGCATTCCTCGGCCTGCCGGTGGCCTGTTGTGAGTGAGAAAAGCGAGAGAGGTAAATGGCGAGACGAAACTCTCGGAAACAAAAAAAACGTGCTCGGGCCTAGTGAGCGTAATTAACAGCGATGGAGGAATTGACTAAAAGCACTTAGTGTAAATGCGGGAATAGCATATAAACCATCATTGTTTTCGCTTAATGTCAAATAAATGTCTCGTCACCTCTGAGAAGGACAGTCTGCACAGCTTGTATCCGGACCATTGTTTGAGCGCTAAGAAGTTCGCTTATGCGACGGAACGGTGAACGTGGAACAAGCGACGGAGTGGATCAACAAGCTTGATGAGGTATAAATTGATGTGCGGCAGTACTGAAATAAAGCTTACTTAGGCGTGCTGCACACTGGTTATGGTCGTTGCTAGTGAAATCAGAGCACTCGTGAAGTGTTCTGCTTTTAACGGAGCAGGCTGCTTTATAGACAAGATGACCGTGGAAACAAGTAATATCAACCGTGCGCACGACAGTTTAGGGCCCATGGGCAGGTTACCTTTCATCAAGAAGCATCATTCTATTCTAGAAAGTATATCCACTGAGCTGTACATGGTGCGCCTAAAATGCCTACAAACATCTGTAGTGTTCATGGTTCCGTCAAGGATATTCGTAACAAAAGAGAGAATAGAGAATGCGGCCCTCTTGATGCTTCCAGCGCCAACATAAGCCTTTTTGGCTCAATTGCACGATAAAAGAAAATCATTGTCGAATTCAGGTTATTCACGACATTCAGAGCTACGATTATGTTTGAACTTTCGGTTGAGCTAGATCGTATTCTGAACATAAAAACAGATTTTGCGCTCCTGTTCTAACTTTTTAATTACTTACGAAGCTTCATTTTCAAAGCGTAATACAATGCAGCAGCCATAGATGGCCCTCCTTTGCGTTCCTTTGCCCTTTCCGCCTTTTTTTTCAAAGTGGTTCGTCTTGCAGCGCGAGCCAGATCTGTGAGAATCTTGGCATGTACTTTATGCGTGGCGAAAAGACTAGGGTTTCGCGTAACTAGGGACGAAAAATTAACCGGAGTTAATTTTTTTTTGTGATGAAGAACAGTTTTTGGGCCCAGGATGCTTCATAGTTACACCGACTTACACTGTTTGAGTGTCTGCAAGAGGTATCTGACAACGGAATCCTGGAGCATGAATTCTCCAGCTAACCTGAACCTTCACTTTATTACAAATATAACACTATACGCATGATGAGTTTACAATGCCATGTCACAAGCATTTGCGAGAAAGGCAAGCAATACCGCGATTACAGAGTTGGCGAACTGCGACCACTATGCCGTATATGTCGGTACTTGTCTAGCCTCTCATGTGGAGCCAAGAAGTTTAAAATCAATTTAAGCAGTGTTACGAGGAGCATTTATTAGTCGTACGCACTTAAACCGGGGCCTCACTGATTGAACCACTCCCACAGATGACCAGCAAGCGCTCAGAGGAATGACACGTAATCTGTCGAACGCTATCATAGCCTCAAGTGTTAGCGTCACGCAATACTATTCTGGATGCAGCGCCATTGACATAAAACGCGCACGGGCAGATCGGTCTCCAGTGTATGCATATACGCGCACATCTTTGTAAATGCGATTTGCATGCTTGGTCTACTTTCTCCATTTTACGGTATGGCTTTCCCGGCATTCCTACACCGAGACATTGTGTGAAGTAGGGACCCCGGTGCAGAGTTCTGACCATCTCTGACTCCGGGGTCAAAAGAGACTGAATTCTTCGTCCCTATAGGGGCGTACGGATGGGCTAGGCGGCGCACCGGAGTGATACTAGTAGCGCCGCGCACGGCGGAAAATCGCCCTAGAGGGGCGTACGCGTACCGGGTTGCCGTGCGGCAGTTGCTGGTTTCGCCCGCTCTTGTCGAATGTCTTGGCGCTCAAAGGCTAAGTACACAAAGGTGGGGATACTAAACTGACTTTCCACATGCAGACTGACTTTCCACATGCAGATCTGCGGTCATACACGGTCCGTAGCCTCCGGGACATGATCTTTCAAGGCGGGCATTACCGGCCGCTGTAAGCATGCCGGGGCTGTGGGCTCCTACGTGAATGAGGCAATTGACGAGACCTGCACAAGCAGACCCCAGCAGTGGGGAAAACCATCGAAAAAACCGAAGCGGGACATGAGCAAGAGCATCGCGGACCTGTTCCCAGGTATTTTGATTAGGAATGCATTCACTCGACTCCCCTTTTAACCGTGGTTTCGTGATTGATTGATTATGAGGTTTAACGAGCCGACACTGCACAGACGATGAGGCGCGCCGTAGTGCAGGGTTCCGGATGAATTTTGACCACCTGAGGATCTTTAACGTGCGCCGAAATCTCGAACATACGGGCGTTTTTGCTTTTCGCCTGCATCAGAAAAGCCGCCGCCGCGGCCGTGATCGTCGACTTCCAAGCAAGTCAAGAGCAGCAAGCCCTACTCCAAGGATTTTAGTGGAGCATTCGTGTCTGGCGAGCCGTCGTTCTCCGACGTGTTCGACAGCACGTCCACGGGTGAAGATTCCTCGGGCGGATGTGGCGAGGTCAAATTTCGAGCAGCGGATCGACTCTGCTTCGCCCACCTGCGGTAAAAGAAGGGCGCGTATCAGTCAGTGCGAAATGTGGTCGATTCTCCTACTTCATCTTACCTCTCCGTGTCTCTCACCGCTTACGAGCCGCCTTTTGTAAACATCAGGGAAACAAAGTCGGCAGGTAGGCTGGGTTGGCCTCGCTGTCGCTCTATGCGTTGTTTACGAGGTGTCTGCTGCATATTCGTGTGTCTTCTTTTTGGCAGCCACGGGGAGCCATCAGAGCTAGTTAGAAAACAAGTTAATTTAGCGCAGTTGAGCTATAGAATCATCGGAGAAGGCAGAGAAACGGTGACTCACTTTGTCCGCCGCACAGCCCTACTCCAGGCTTCTCGGCAGTCTGTCTCGAACCACTTTCCGGGAAACGCATAGAACTTCACGAGGGGCTCCTTTCCCTTTGTGTTTAAGACGCTGTTGTGGCACCCAACTACACAACAATATCTAGTGTCATGTCCTTTTGCCTTAGGCGCGCTAGTTTCCATCACGGCGAAGCAGAACGTAGCGTACGACAAGCGAATCTCCGGAACAGCGTTTCAGTACCCGTTTACCCTGTCGCCGATTAAATGTGAGAAAAGCCCTCCAGGGGTGAAACGGCGCTGCATATGCGCGGTGAAACTTGAGCCGTACGCCCCTATAGAGGAGCGATAGAGACCGTGTCCCTGGACGGAGGGCCACGCCTGTAGCCAAACTCAACCATTCTGTCATAAGTAATTGTTTTAGATGCAAAGCATCTCTGCTCTCGGCTACGTCGTCGTCCGTCGCTTTGCCATCCATCACGCCGGCCCAGAAGACACCGCAACACTGTCGCTCCAGCATCTCATGGTCGGGGCTATGTCCCTCCCTTGTTGTGGCGCTGTTCACACCCCCACTGCGCATGCTCGGCTCATCTCGGGCCGGCCCAGGAAGACACCGGTAACACCTGTCGCTCCAGGAACCATTAAAGGGTAAGACACCACCGGGCGTTCAGCAAGCCGAGCATGCACAGTGGGGGTGTGGACGGCGCAACAACGACAAAGGAGGGACACAGCCCCGTCGCATCTAATAAAATTACACCATCTTCCCGTAGGGGAACCCTGAGTAGTATGCGAAACAGCCATTGGCTCAACGCAATTTCCCATGTCGTAGTTCAGGTAAGTGAAAAGTGTGGTAGTTACCATGGAAACCAAACTAAATATAACGGTAGCTACGTACCTCAAACTTAACGGAAACGACGAACTGAACACTAATGGGCACTTGAATCGACCCCATGGCTGCTTTGCATACTACTTAGGGTTCCCCTAGTGGAAGATGGTGTAATTTTTTCTCTCTTTCTCTGTCTCTCTCTCTCTCTGTGTGAAAGTGTACAGAAGGAACAGAGGCCAACGGGTGTAAAGGGCGGAAGGGAGGGGTAAGGAAGGACAGAGGGGATAGGAAGGTTGTTGATGAATCTTTTATTCAAAAAGGAGGCCTGGAAGGCCCCGTGGGAGAGTTGGAAGATGGGTCAGGGGGAGGATCCGCGGATCAAAACGGTTTGCTAGGGCATGAGTTGGTGGCTGTCGAGAGGCGGGATGAGTTTTAAAGCAAAGCTTTACCACTTTCCTCAAGTGGTTTCGCCGCGGATGCGCACGTTCACCTTTTGACCGCAGACACACCCCCTGCGACACACCCCTTGAAGCGCATCGCGTGATTCGCCGGGCTTGCCCCAAATTCGAGATATCCCCAAAATATCGAATTTGGGGCATGTCCAGACCAGGTAGCGTAGATCAGCCTTGACGGCTTGCTGGCAGCATGTACATTCCGGGCTTGTGCAGGGGTAGTGCCATTGCGGATTGTTTCTGGTGTAAATTATGCACAGAAATTGTCACGGTTTCCTTAATTGGGTGCGCTGTTAGAAGATATAGGGAGTCGACTCAAGCGAGCAAACAACCCACCGAATTTACAGGGCACAGGTGACGAAGGGGTGGCCGTCCTGATGTGCGGCTTTCGCCGAACAGAGCGTTAAGAATGAGTCAGAGCCTTGAACGAATCAACAAAAGAAACACGTATATTTGGACAGGCAAAACACTTTACAAGAACGAGGACATGTAACGTAAACGAGAGGTAACTTAGAATGAATACAAATGCAAGAAACAGTTCAAATTGAGACAAAATGATAAATCTAGGAGCGTTAACGAATAGATATTACGAAGTAGAGCAGTTAACAAAAAAAAAAAAACCGGACAGTTCGATGCATATGAGAGACAGAGTCCCCAATATTCACCGACCGGGCCGGCGATGCACCGCTGTCGAGCGATTCGGCTACCTGTGAAGCGTGGCTTCGTCGTATGCCAGCCGTCCGAGACGATCACGGTGATTCGAGGCCCGGGGAGTACGTTGGAGTCCTCCAGGGCGCGGATCGCCGATGGCGTGGTGGCCACAAACTGAGCAGAAGCCGTTGACTACATCACAACGTCCAAACGTAACTAATTTGCTTCGGCGCGGATTCTCTTTTTATAACTGCACCGGCGCGGAGAGAGAGGGCACACACACAACGCGCCAGCCACCGTAAAGCGCACAACTTCCCTCTTTCTCCCTCTGGAATCATCGGCGCGCCTTAGCACTGGCAAAGCTACGCTCGCCCCCTCAAAAGTGCTCGAAGCTTCGACGAAACCTGAGCGGCGGAGGTTTTATTTATTGTGTGTGCTTTCTTGCCCGTGAGCCGGCGGGTAAGCGGAGCCATAGACGCCTCGTGCGAGAAAGTTCCAGGGTTTTCCTGGGGCGAATAGAACCGAAACTGAATGAATCGGACGACTGTAACAAGAATTAGGCGCTGTACAATGATATGAAAAGGCTATACGGTACTTTTAGACGTCGTACGCTCGAGTTTGTGACAACCTGCATAGAAATAGTTAAAATATTTCATAGGTTCTTGTGAGTGAAGGTTGGTTCGAAACGTGATCCGTCGGCGTAACTGCCTTGAGTCGAAGTTTCTTTTGATATTTGTACCTGTGTATGCGCATGACATGGGCAACTGCAAGATCAGTGGTGGAGACTAGAGAGCAAGCATCCTGCGCAACTTCGTGGCCTGCCTGATTACCAGGGTGCCGCCAAATCATGGCCAGGAGTCCAGCATATGCGAAATTGACTTAATATTTTTGGTTGTAGGGTTGGTTTGATTTTTGATCTTTTTGCTAGAGGTTCATGATGATCTTACATAAGGTAGTCAACAGTATGGCTAATGGCAAGTAGTTCTTCCGTGAGTATGGCAGGAATTTCAGAATGCCGGGCTTCCATAATGGTGGATAATCTGGGGAAGCCCACCAGGCAGTTCCGACATTTGGTGGTGTCAGGCTGGCATCAGTATGAATGTCGATTTCGTCGGATTGTTTATCAGAGAGCATACACTGGCAACTTTTCTGTCTTGAGAAGGCCGTTGTGCGGGCGATGGGGCCCACTGGGTTGTCGTTGGTTTGATGAGGAGAGGTCATTGCCATGGAGGCATGGGTTTAGGAAAATTAAGAAAGGGATGCGCTCTTTCTTACTTAAGGCCGCGAGCTTGGCACCTTGATGAGGAAGTTTCTGCCTTAAATTCTATTGGTCGGTTTGCTCCTGGTTGATTTCACAATTTTAGCCACAGGTTAGGAGCCAGTGACGGTACGAAGAGTCGCAATATGAAGAAAGTTAAGAATGCGTCGTTAGGTACAGCTCAGTGGGTGAGACATTGGAAGAGAAATGCAAGGGAGCTGGGGAGGAGCCAGAGGGGGGAAGGAAGTAAATGGAAGGACAGATGAGTGGTGAGGGTGGAGTGGAAAGGAAAGGGTGAACTCAATTAAATTCGTCTACCTAAATCTCTCACGCAACCAGAATCCCACGGGGAGCGCAGACCTCGCCGTATCAATCGAAATGATTGATCCATGATCACCATGCACCAAGATGGTGCCACCACGTGACAAGCACGCGCTTGCAATAGCGCTGGTGTAATGGCAGTTCCTTCACTCCCTAATTACCCATGGAGGTAGAATGGTGGTTACCTATAGCGGGAAAGTAGGGGTCATGTCACCCGCTATGTATGCCCACTACCAAGAAAATGCTAATGATCGGCAATAGTTCCCCGAAGAAAAGTGCTATTTCAGTTTTTTAACATGAAGTAGAAAGGCAGGCTCCCAACTCTGTTTGAATCCGGGTTAAATAAGCATAGAAATATAAAGCCTTTTGCAGGAAAGCAAGTAACACCGAAGAAGAAACTCACGTCCTCAACCGTACATGAACAACGGCAAACGTCGCTCGAGGGCCAGTCTGGAATAAAACGTCAAAATTTACAAACGAAAGAGCTAGTCGCAGCTTACCAAAAAATAATACAGAGTGAATGGGGAACTCGTTGAATGGCATCGTCGCGAAGAGGAGGTCCTCCGAAAAATTGTAATAATAAAGGGAAGATATGAAAAGCACCTAACCTAGGAGAAGACCAAAAAGAAAGCCATAAATCGACGTTATGGGAGTCTCTGCTGCACGCTTTCCGTCTGCTACCGTATTTATTGAGGCCCCGCACGCGACGCTGGTAACCGATGGCACTCAGTGGGGCCACGTCGGCGGCGAAGGCTACCAGTATTTCTCACGACGCGCACTTATGGATGGCCGTTGTGATGCCATGACCGAGTCCATGCACCAGAGAACCTTAATGCACCGAAGGAGTTTAAATAAAAAATGGGGTATATTAGCTCATCGTCCCTATGTGGGTATCTTTATTGCGTACAAGAATATTAAAAAGGACTGTTTTTTGTCTTTGGCACTTTTATCAGGCTTCGTAGGTTCACCTACAAGTATCTTGAGAATTGAGGGATAGAGCCATCTTACATTTCATGGCTTCACACACTTTCACTCTATTAGAAGAGATCATCGATCTATTTCCAGAGCCCAGCGTGACATAGGTTAGCCCTATAGCCGCAGATGGCTTTCTCGGTGGGTCAGTAATTGTATATCTCCGGACGCGAATTGCGAAAGTCACAAAAAAGTCATATTGGTGCAAGAAGCCGTCTTTTTTACTATCACTCCTTCATTGAATCAGTGTTCAAAATACCTCGCCTGTAGTTGTTTTTGTTTGTTACTGTAGTGATTATCAGAGGCTTCTTTGTTATGTTCCTGTAAGCTTAAGATAATTCCTATCTAACAAACTTCCCGATAGCACGAATTGCAGATCAGGCAATAAGTGTTCCAAGTAAAGATATGTAGGCATTAACATTCATAACACCCAAATACTTTAGGCTGGCAAGGAAGCGGAAATTTTCTGTAGAATGTACTGTATGCTCCACCTCCTTTTTATGATGTACGTTTCCTAGCTCCGGTACCAAGACCTCCGCTGGCAGGTGCAGCATCGCAATGCCTGAAATAGCATATACAAGCCGCCGGATCTTTTAAAGAGTGTGGTCGTGGCCCGCTTACGTTTAATCGCCAGGAGATCGCCCTGGTACGAACGTCCGATTAACGAGGATACACCAGGCGATGCGATTCAACCGCATAGTCACCGACAGGAAAGAAGCATGCCGCAGCAATAGCTCGTCGCAGCAGGCATTGCAATGCCTGGAAGTGAAGGATTGAAAAAGCGAACAGGTGCAAAGCTGGAAACTCTGGAATGACCGCAACGACGCAACGCCACGCTCCGGCAACGTGCGGTCCATTCGCTAACTGCCGCCGGTTCCTGCCGCCGCGAAATCAAAGCGGCGAAAGTCGGAGCCGTAGCAGGGCGCCCCGCATTGATCCAATGGAAGCTGAATCCGTGCGTTCGACCGAGACCTCGACTCTCCGGGCCTAAACGAGCTGCGATGGCTAACGAGCAGTCGGCTCCCATGCTGTGCCTATAGACCCGGCATGAGCACCGGCCTTCAAAGCACCCGGGTTACAGCCACAGGGCGCTCAAGCGAAAGGGATGGTGACAAGGAGGGAAGCGGCCGAACGGCCAACCACGCGTGATTGGTACGTCGAACCACGCCACAAATTCCAGGTTCAGCTAACGGCTTTCGCCACTGAGCCTCCACATTCGTGGTACTTGGTTCCACTGGATAATTTCAACCAAATAAAGGAAATGTACAAGTCGCGGCCCTTTTGTGCGGCTCAAATCCGGGTTTGCAATTCGTCTAGCTGGTAACCTGCCAGTTAAGGAAGCACAGTGAGTAAGATGAGTTGGTAACCGTCGTTTTTACTGAAGTGCGACATGGGTAGTAGAAAGGAGTAGAAAGGTACCACAGTTTCAACTTCTTGTGAAAAAGAAACAGGGAAAACTATTGCTCCTTCTGTTACCACCTGACAGTGATGTAATGACGGAATCCAATGGAGCCCTATATCACGCGGAACTGCTGAGGCGTACCGTTATTGCAGCAAGCTCAAAATATTAACTAACAGGGAGTGATGCGTGGATGCTATAGCCATGTTTTAAAGAAACCGTTGCGAGTAACGCGAATACACGCGACGAGGGCATTTATAACGCAGAGCCACGTCGATTACCAACGGCTACAAAGACCTTAGCTCGCCATCTGCTTCTAAGGTGCGTTGGAGAGAAACAGAGAGAGAGCTATAATGATATGGAGAGGTCGGGCGAGTTTTGCGGACAGCGGCAACCTCAGTCAACATACTAAGTTTTGTTTCAGGTACCTGCCCATATAACGTCACGAAACATACAATGCAGGGGATGAATTGAAATTTTGGCTTAATATTATTTCTCAGTGCGTCATCAGCTGCTGACAAGTGCTGAGGCTAACATAAAACATATTTTGTTGTCATTGACCCTTTTAAAGGCCGCCTGGCACCCCGCAGGTGCGTCGCAGCGACCAATCACGATGGAGGTTTGTCTTTCCCACACTGGCCTCGCGCGTGGCGAGTGAAACGGCAAGCACGCACCCTCCTCCCGTAATGCAACAACTACGGAAATAACGGCCTCGATAACCTGGTTACGTTTGCGAACCCATAGGCTACGGACGAATCGCCGAAGGGCGTTGCAGTCTCGCCTCTCAGGGAGTATGCGGCAGAGGCCGTGACTTTGGAATGTTCTTTTTTTTTTTTCGCTGTGTGCGTGCTGCATTTCTGGCGCTAAGATGAGGTGCCGGAAAAATTTTATGTCGGATTATGAAAGGATACTTGTTAGCACGTCTCCAGCAAGTTCGGTGTACACGTAGAGTAGTCACTGAGTTCATGTGTGAAGGCGCTTCTCTTGTCGTCTGCTAGAGACGCGTAAGACACGCCGCTCGGCAGTCTGAGTGGCCCGGCGGTTTCTCGGGATGAAACGTGTTCATGGGCAGTCTTTGGCTTCTGTCTTTTCGTCAGCCGAGCAACAGCTGTTGAATTTGTCACAGCGCACTTTTCTCTTCTTTGCTATACTTCCTTCACGTCCGCACTTCAAACAGGAGGACTTTATGGACTGCAGAAACATTAGGCTTGCAAGAAATGTGACATAAACGTGACTGAATTCGGACTGGGTCATCGATTAAAAAGGCATCATCAAGGCGCATGCTACTAAAGGGGTGCGCTTAGAACGCCGAATTTCCATTTTGCTTGTCTTTGACGAAATTTTTGTTCGTAGCGTTCGCAACAGAGATTGACCACCCCGAACACAACGATGGGTTAAAGTGACAGTTCGCGGGAACAGCAAAACAGCTTGTGGTACGTAAATTTTAATAGCTACTAATACACAGGATGTGATGAATAACTCTTTTATTTACTAGTATTAGCAATATAGGTAAAAACAAAAAAAACCAACAAACTGTCAACTCCTTTTATACCATCCAGAACACAAAGTACAATATCAAGAATGAACGCAGCTAATACAGCCACGTAGATAGATCAAAACTATTTTTTTACCCATGCAGAGTGTGAACCTATTGTGCCATATACGGACGTCATCGAACGGCACCAGCTAAACTACTCACAAGTTCATTTATTATCGCGGGAAACAATCATTGGCAGCACGCTTTTTTTAATGGAGGGGGGATAATTTCAGAACACTAGTTTGCATTTTGAAATGCAGGAAATGTCCTGCCTATTTCACCTTTCGAGACGCAGTGATCGATTCTTGCCGTCTTTTCCTTTTGGTTCGTTTTTGCAGGGATCCGTGGAATTTCACAAATGGATTCTTCTCTTTCACCTTCTTGTTACTATTGTTGCAGCCGACCACGCAACAATATTGAGGGTTTGGCTTGGCTTTCAGACATCGCGAAACGACTGCGGGAGCGACCGCTCTTTCCCGCACTCCCGAACCGAGGGAGACGCCCGCCGGCCCGCCCGGCGCGCCTCCGACAACCGCACGTGCAGCTCGGTGTGCACGCTGTCGAGCTCCCGATCCATTTAGTAAAGACGATAGTCTTTCTTGGGCTAATTAAACCCAGAAATTTTGGTATCTCTGTCTGTCTCTCTTTGGACTCGATTCAGCCACCCAGCAAAAGTAACAGAAGGCCTGCGCAATAGTCTTATATAGTCACAGCCTAAACGCCTAAGCCCGGTGTAATGTTCATACTTGTCAACATTATTGAGCAAGAACAAGACATAACGGAAATATAAGACAACAAATTAATACATAAGTGATATTTGCAGTGTTCATTTATAAAATAAATTTAGAGATGTTTGATTTTTGCGAAATTAAATACTTCATTCACTGCAGAAAAAAAAACTCACTCATCACTCCACCGTCACCTGCTGTCGCCCGCGCCACTATTGCTTCTGGTGGCATTGTAAAAAATTAAGCGGCAACAGTTACGAAAGGTTCCACTAGATAGGCCCCACGTTCTGATTGGAACGCACGTGGAGTAGGGCAACGTGGTTCTATAAACGTTGAAGTAGGGTGCCTCGGTTCACGCGCGTCTCCGCCGTACGGCAGCGCTGGCATCGAGGCACCCGGCCTCGAGCAGGTCAACGCGGTAAAGTTAAATTGATTTAAGCAAACCTTTGGCGTCTTTACCTTGGGAGGAGCGCGACGCAAGAGGAACAACATGAGAGGTGAGCGGTATAGTGAAGGAGGCATTTACTTGCCAAATGTCGATAAAGACTATCGTCTTTTGCCGACATTTGCAACGAAAGGAGCAGATACGCGGCCAATTTTTTTCTTCCCACAACGCCTGAGGCACCCTTCCCCCCTACTCACGAACGCCAACAAAGCATACACCGGCTGCACGAGCTACTCAATTGCCCTCGGCGTACCTTTGTACGCCAGCACCAAGTTTCTACTCGACGCAGGCACCAACAATACACTCCAAGAAGTATTGACAGTCCACAGACATAACCAACTGGTTCGACTGCGAAAATCCCCGCAAGGACAGGACATTCTACGCTCTGCAGGCTACAACCCCTTGCGAACTCCTACCGGAGAACTGGCTATATTGCCACCAGAACTGTCGAACCTCATTCAGACAGCCCCCATTCCGAGAAATATGGACAAGGAACGCAACCCACCAAAACGGCTCATTCGGGCTACATTTTATGCCAGGAAAGCCACCAGAGACGCGCATCAGATCCACGTTTACATCGACGCGGCAGTGCAAGGATATGGCTATGGCATAGCATTCACGAGCAGTTCAGGCCAGGAAGGGACAAACCAGGGCAATGGCTATTCCGTCGAAGAAGCCGAGGCCACTTCAATAGCTTGGGCAGCCGCCTGCACTGCGACACAGCACACTCTTACCAACATATACCCTGACTGCAAGAAAGTCTGCACACTTCTGACACAAGACTTCGTTCCAAAACCGGTTTTGGAAGAGCTTAAGCACCTTAAAGGCACGATAAGGGTACACTGGTACGGGACACACAGGTTTGGTCAGGAAACAAAAGAGCAAACCTGCTCGCGCGCGTTGAAGCGCTTCTCTGGGCACACTGCCAACTGTGGTCAAACCCAAAAGGCGCCGTGAACCCCGGCCAAACAGGCAACTTAAAGAATACGCAGGACAGCAAACGCAAATTCACTCCTCCGCACAAGAAATTGTCCATGCAACAGCAAACCACTATAAGGCTTACGCAAACGCAAACGCTACTCACACCCGACAAAGTATACATGTACAAAGGCTGTATGAACACTTCCCCGCCAGTGTGTGATGAATGTGACGCACCGGTCAATCAAGAGCACATGTTATGGCTATGCCCCAAGGTAGACACAGTCAGTATTCGGAGGGAGTGGCTGACTCAACCGGCTATGCTAGAGCAGCAGCTATCGTTGCCAGGCTTTGTCCAAAAGACCATAGGCACCCTCCTTCCCGGGAAGACCCCTGGAAGACCAACTAACGAGGAATCCAGTGGCCCCTGCAATGAGGAGGCCTTAGCCTAAAGGGCAAATAAATTTTCTCTCTCTCTCTCTCTCTCTCTCTCTCTCTCTCTCTCTCTCTCTCTCTCTCTCTCTCTCTCTCTCTCCTCTCTCTCTCTCTCTCTCTCTCTCTCTCTCAACCGAGCACGTAGGAAGCGCGGCGGGAACATCCCTTACTCCCGGGAAAAGACAAGGATCCCTCTTCGCGATAAAATCAGCGATGCCCTCGCCACCCAAACTCCACCTTCGCACTCACCATTGTAAGGCACGAACGCAAAGGACACATGTAGCGGGGCTGCGTACGGCCTCACCCGTGTTTGATTTTTAGAGGGATCCTGCAACACTTCCGATAAACGCTTTCCCTCTTTCCTTCGCGTATGGAAGCATTGTCACAGCTGTAGTTATGAACAGAACGGAGCGTCACTGCGTGATTCGCTCGACGCAGCAGAACGGTCCACCTTCCATTCGTGCTTTGTTTTTGTGGCTTTCTTCTTGAAGTACCCATCCAATTCGTTCATTGCTGCAACCGAAGCAAAGCTGGCCAATGGCCGCTAGATTGCTGTAACAACGTAATTCGAGCGCTCAAAGAACGCCAGGAGTAGGGAAAGAGAGATCATTTTTTGAGCAGGCTTACAGGTTATCTTATAGGAATAGTGCAGTGATTTTTCGCTGAGGTAATTCGTGACCCCTTATTTTAAGCATTGGGCGTCTTTGTTGATGTATACGCTGAAAAAGCATGTAGGATTTAGGGAAAAAGTTTAAAAATGTTGTACGGTCCCTCTAAAACGAGTTTTTATATGGCTAGGGTTCCATGCAGTTTTACTGTGCGCGAAAAAAAACACCCACCGAAGAGGCCAAATTCAAGGCGAATGCTTAACCAAAAGCGGCTGTAACTCTTGGTTTAGCGAAACAATCCCAACACAGTTAGATGGCCATCCGCCGAACGATGACTTTGTCATTACGCCGAGGGTCATTTACTTGTCATTATTAGTTATTTCAGCACGAAGTGGAAAACAACGACATTATATGATAATTAGTATAAAAATATTTCAAAGAAATTTTTATGTGTGTGGGCTTTTATTCGACCAATATAGTAAGTTACCAAACGTAAATCAATATATTTATGCACCAATACAGCTGCGCTAATCTTCCATCCTCATTGCGTGGAAGGGCCCTGATTTTTTTGTATTAATGGCAGAGAGAATTTGCCCGCTTCTTTCGTTTTAGCTGGGAGCCTCACTGCAATACGATATTAATCGACCAAAATATCGACACGCAGAAAAGCCGTTCTGAACTTCAGCCTTGTAGCGAAACTACCCCCAAAGCCACGCGTGACAAACCGGTCGATACAACGAAGCCCGAGAGATGTGCCGAGAGCGAGCCTTTGACCTTTATTGAGCTCGGATGCGCAGTAAAGGCACAAAACGGGTAATCCTCAAGCGCGAAGCAACAGCAGCGAGCGCTTGCGGGTCCATGAAAAAACAGGGCGACTGAAAACGTTTGCTGCCCAGTAAGCGATCTCGGTCCAGGTGAGCTACAAGGTGCAGGTAGAGGCATCGCTATCTGCATTGTAGGCCGAAATGTTTTCGCAAATGAGGTATAAATTGTGGTGAGGTGGGAGGGAGGCAGGGCGATTCTGTCGGAGAAGAATGGTTTGGGTGCAACTGAGCCAAACGGTAGTTTTGAGAAGTGTAGGTTTAGCGGGTCAGGCAGAGATAACACAAGCGCGGACCGATTCGTCCGCTCAGGACGAAGCATTGCGAATGCCAGCAGGAAAGAGAATCGAGATAATTCATTAGCCATTCCTTTTTATGCGGAAGGACGAGCATCGAGGCTGTGGTGTATTTTATTCCAATCGGCGCACCTGTTCACGAAACAAAACTCGTCAGTTTGCAATCTGCGACTGAGAATACTTTCTAGTTTATTAGTTGAATGAAACGTGGAAGGACTAGAGCTTTATTCTTGCGGGGAAAAAAAATGTCTGTTCTGCTTTCTTCATGTAATAGCCCATGTATTAACAACAGGCAGGAATTCCACAGTACTTAAAACTTCACTGTGGAGTACTTAATTGCGAAAATTAGAGTAAACACGGCGTAATGCTGGAGCCGTCACATCGTCATATAATTGGCTTCGAGATAGTTTCGATAAAATAAGAATTACAGCCGTTTTCAGTAAACATACCTCCTCGGTAGACGGCTATGCATTGACAGCAGAGAGGAAATCTGCAACGTTTAAAACTTCACTGTGAACTAAGCACGACAAGTTAATGAAACTAGTAGAGTAGCATCCGCGACACATTCCAGTATAACTTTGTTCAAGATACCAACATTAAATTGAGAGCTACAGAGCACTGACAAACTTGTTTTTTGTGTCGACGCGGCGCGTAGACGGACGGCATCCACCACCGCAGGATGTTAGCTATATATACAGCTTCACTGCAAAAGCACTGATGTATAGAACACGAGCTCGGAATCCAACTAAACAGCTTCTGGAGCGGTACATGTAAAACGTGCGCGCTCTGTTTTTGTTTTGGTGTTTTGTACTTCAATTCCGTTCGCCTTGCTCGGAGCCGCAATTAATCAAAACTCTGGAGCAGGGCACGTTGATTAATGCCTGTTCGTCACCGTCTCCCTACCTACTACCGCGCCAAAAATAGAAGAGCAGTCTAAACTAGACGGCTGCAAATGCGCTTTTTATCACAACATCTGCCCGATATACGTGGCGAAGTTGACAGTAATCGTTCCTAGAATTAAATCACGGAAACTGGAGTGATATACGAGTCGGATCGAAGAGCGTACCTTTTGGCACTAGTGCACTAAATCAGTCCTGCTTTAAACGGTGAACAAGCGTCATTAATTAAAATTTCCTAAGACAGGGAGATGTGACAGTCCCGGACGTGTCGTCTAGATGCGCTCACAAAACTTGAGTTCCAAACTTCTGTACAAAAGTGTCATGGGATATTTATTTTTATTTATTTATTATACCCTCAGGGCCAAATGGTATTACAGAGGGTAGTGGTTTACATAGGAAGACATGGTACATGGTGAACAGAAAGAAACAGAATACAAAGTTAGCACGATTACAATCAAAATGTCAGCGTGCTAAGATCAAAAATACATTAAGCGGATCCTGAGTATAGAGGTATAGCTAGTGTTTCATGAAATTCCCTTTGATATTCAATTTGATTGGGGGAGCAACACCATGAGGCGTATTGAATTATGTGCATTCTGCACCTTTCATTAGAGCTGTCCGCGCAAATATCCTTTGTGACACTGCCAGGTATGTATGCACTAATTGCATAGTCCTCACCAGCATTAGCAACAAAGCACCATGCATTTTCAAAGCATAGTCAAGATGTGGGATTGTCGGGCCTAACCTAGATAACTAGGCGATTACC
This sequence comes from Haemaphysalis longicornis, assembly GCA_013339765.2. Lineage (NCBI taxonomy): Eukaryota > Metazoa > Arthropoda > Arachnida > Ixodida > Ixodidae > Haemaphysalis > Haemaphysalis longicornis. Next base: position 122,811,945 of record CM023450.1, read on the forward strand.
TAAACTTGCCACCAAAAGCCTATCTATGCGTAGAACAAGAGTGCGCCTAAGGGCTGTGAATACAAGATCAAACGAGGTAAGCAAGCGATGATTTATACTAGTCGCTAAAATCAACGAGGTTATATTAAGTTTGTCAGAAATACGACAGAGCATAAAAAAAAAGTTTTGTTCTTTGGCTAACCTAACGATTCTGAAATTAAGTCTGCCTTCATTTATTTTCGTGCAAAGTGCCGATGGACGAATGAGATAAGCCGGACGAGCAGAGCATTTACACCGACTGATAATGAATAAAGAAATGGGGAGGGATCTATGCATAGTCCGCACGTAACCGATACGCTAGATCACGTCAAGGGGATTTGCCTTCGGTTATCGTTAATTAGTTTTGTTGAAGGAAAAATGAAGGGAACGACTGACAATGGATAATTGCCGTATGCCTCATCTTTGCCGCTGCTTGGTATGATTTTCTTCCACCAGTGAGTGAGTGTATACCGTCATGCGATTCTCCAACTTAAAAGTGAGCGTCGTTTCAAAGCCTTGATAAAAGCATTCCGCACACTAAGCTTAAGCCATCTAGTATGAAGTGATAGATTTTTAACAAAACGACAAGATTTTTAAAAGTAGCGTTAGACGAGAGCCCTTCATCACATGTAGGGGCTTACGAACTAGGCTGCAGTAATAAAAACTTTCAAACTTGAGTGAAGGCACTCCCAAGTACGAGGATAAGTTTTTTAAAATCTTCATTCAAAAGGGAAGCGAGGCCTTCGGGGAGTACGGGAGGGGAGATTATGGTGAAAGGGGCTCGGAGTCGGGTCGGGAGGCGGCATAAGTTCGACAGGACAATGTAGCATTGAATTTCTTCATGGTTAGCCATCCATAAACCGGCTAGACCTTTGTGGGATCTATTAAGGTGGTGTATCTAATGGAGGATCGATACGGTTAGGGATCTGTAGAGGCATTCACAGAAACTATCGCGAGTAATTAGCACTCTTTCAACCTTGGTGCTGAAGGCACTCCCGAAGGTACGGGACGGCTGAACCTGCAATGGCTATACTTGTATAACAGCGGTCAAGGGTGATGTGCTTTTTGGCTGTCAATTGCAATTGCAACGACAGTTACAGCAGCTTACCACAAACAAACGCACGCTTTAATCCCAGGGTCAGAAATCGTTTTCACAATAAGTTGCTTTATATAAACGACGCAACAAAAGGCGCCTGCAAGCTTGAAGGAGGACTTGCCAGCACTCGTCGCGTCGAAAACCGTCAAGGAAACTGATGGGGAAAAAAGACCTTACGTATTATGACTGCGAAAGTATTAATTTCTCGTTGAACGCCTCGGAAGCTCTGCTTACTCCTCGTGTTGTCGAAGGGCATCGTGATCTGGCCGTTTGAGACGCTTTCTTTCGCGATCCACCTTAACATTTTATAATGGCTTCGACCTGTCTTCAACCCATTGCTCTGCTGCATACTCTTTCCAGCCGCCATGCAATGAAAAAGTCGACGACAATAGTGAATTTCGCTGCCTGTCATGTTTGACCGTTTGGCTCCGTTCCTCCGCTCCCTTAGTTCTCTTGTGGTGTACTGGCATGGACGGGGCTGTGAAACTCTTTGCGGTAAGGAGCGCATTCCAAGGATCCGTTTCATACCACGTTGACGGCGTATTTCTCGCTCAATAGGCCATTTACGCTTTCGCATTTAAAAAAGTAACGAAAGTAACGCTAGTTGATCTCCTTTCCGGGTACTGTTATCCACCTCGAGCGAATTGACCAAAACACCGAGAAAAGAGCTGTGGGGCGAAACCGTATGGAGAGTAAAAGTAGAGGGTCTTACCACTGTGCCGCCCCCGATAGGGGGATAGCGTCACGCTACCCACTAGGTGGGACCACACGTAGTCGAGGAGAAAAGAGGAAACGCAGGTTTGGCTACAGACACAATTTAATTAATAATGAAGTTGGGCTGATGCCGACGCGCTCACGGGCGAGATGATGTGACTCGTAGGAGCGGGTCAGGAAGGCCGCTGGCGCCGGACCTCGTAGACGGGGCCTCTCGCTCTGTGGACGCGGCGCACGGGGTGCGCTGGCTCTGTTGGCCCAGGAAGGTAGGGGCTATCGTTCCGGGGCACGGTGATGTCCACGCACGCTGCAAGTCCATGTGGGCGAACTCAAAGTGCTGCTCCGGGCTCGCTGGTCGGCGTAGATGGGTACGAGGGATGATCGTCGTCTCTATCTCGGCACGGACCATCAAAGGGCTCCCGTAGAGAGCCATGTACGGGTGGAGATTCTCGGTGAAGGCCTCCGATTCACCCGCCCTACTTGGCACGACTTTGTTCTTACTAAAGACAATGGCCATTTCCCTCTCCTTTCATAGGGCCATCAGCCTCCTGTCTTTGCCCTTCTTGTCTTTGATTCGTTACTAATAGAAATGTCCCTCGTATCCTAAGAGCCCTGATTGAACGGGATGCAGCGATCGTATAGGTTATTCTGGGCATGTTTATCCGTTATATCTGTGTACACTAATTCTTAGAACACCCTACTTTTTTTTAATTAGCCATGCAAAGCCTCGACGCTTCCTTTTCGGTGTTATGCTGAAGGAACCCGCCATAGAAATGTGCGCACTTCAGCTGGGGTGCAGGGTAAGCGAAAGTGGCGAGCAGATGAACTATTCAAAAGAAGGTATTTACGATCTCAACTACAACTGCGTCGAGAAGAGCAACGATAATAAATAAGGCGTAATTTTAAGACGCCTAGGTACCCATGAAATACCTTGGCACCCACGTGGAGTTTGTCCTTCTCTCGTGGCAGGAGTAACGGGTAATTAGGTTAATAAATCCCTGCATAAATGTGGCTGCCAAGTAAGTTCCAAGTCACTTTTGATTATGCTCGCGTAATAATTTTCACGAAATAATTTGTGACATGTGCGAAAACCCGTTCATTGTGAAATAATGGCTAGGTTTGACGGACGGACGGACGGACAGACGGACAGACAGACAGACAGACAGACAGACCGACAGACAGCAGACAGACAGACAGACAGACAGACAGACAGACAGACAGACAGACAGACAGACGGACGGACGGACCAAATTTTTTGCGTTTTGGTAGCCCTAGAACGACCATCGTCTTCAAAACGACAGGAAGGACCAGAGGCCCTGTGCCTTGCCTTTCATTAGTATGCGGAGCGTGCCGGCCCGACCGTTCCCTGCACGAAGTGTTCGCATAGTGAGGAGAAATTGTATATAGAGACCTGTGCCCTTATCTTGCGCAGAGCGGAAATGCATTTTCTCTCAGCGGAGACGTCGTTTTCTATCCGAAACATGAACATCTGTTTCTGACAAACACTGCCCGGTCATATCCCCATAGCACAGAAAACGACACCAATACGGCATTCTGCACATACGTACGAGGCAGAGCCGTCACCAGCATATAAAAACCGGCTTCTTCTTGTTCGCTTGCTGCCGGAATCGTTCTTGATTGCCCGTTTACAACTTGCAGAAGCTCCAAGTTAAAGTGTCTCGAAGTCGAGAAATCAATCTAGCTCCATGCCCTCTCTTTATTTTTTAAACGAACTCGACAAGTCAATATAGCTTCCACTCCTTCTTTTCATTCTTTTAAACGCTTGATGAACTATATATTGAAATTTATGCAACCCAATGAGTGGTTACGCAGTGAAAACGTTTTCAATAAAGTCACTGAATAGCAAATGACATTTCTCTTGAGAACAGCGTCCAATAGTTTTGCAGAGTTTGATCGCTGCCTTACCTTTCAAATATGTTTTAAAGGTTCTGGTTCTCAGAATAAGCTTCGAAACAGTACATCCAGTGTAGGACATAAATCTGTGTTCTAGTCGTATGGGTGAATCTGCAACTATTTCTACCTCGAGTAGCAAGCTAAACTCGCTAAAATTCTGGGTTTCCGCTAGCAAACAAGATACATACGCCAACGACGTGATACGCTATCACTGCGCTTGCGCGGTGGGGACACATAAGCTGGTTACATGTGAGTTCGAATTGGTTAATATATGACGCTTGTTTCGCCCCGCGCGAGATTATCACGCATCGACCTCGAATGGGGTTCAAGTTGTTAGAAGAACAGTTTTTGTCCATTTCCCTACTAAACAGATTGGAAGTAACATAAAGAACAAGAATTCATTTAGATTTACTTCCATGGTGCTCAATACGCCTAATTGTTATCAGAAGCTGTAGCGCAAAGCGCATTACATAGCAGTACATATCGAGCACAAACAGTTAGCAACTGTTTTTTCCAGGCTTCCGATACAAGGCAGAGCCGTAGTCACTCTATGGCAGCACTTTCTCCTGAGAAATATAGACAGCAGGTAGCCGTCTGAAATATAAAAATACCTAACTGGTACACTAAAAACAATATGTTTTTGTTCGCTGTGGACGCATCGCCACTCAAGTTTTGGGACTCGCGTACGTTAAACGAACTGCCATATGAAAAAAAAAGAGGGATTTAGTCCAACTAGTTCATACAAACTCGCCAACGCAGCAGCCATTTCAAGAAGCAGGTCAAGCAAACGCCGCTGTTGCGGTAGCTTGGCATACCATGTTCACTGCTCAGTCGCAGAAACAGCCCAGAGCACTGGGAGTAATAACGCACCCGCGAGGGTAAAGGAAAGAAGTAGGTGCAACGACCACGCCAACCTAATAGTCGAACCGGAAGCATTTTCCAGGCTGGCAGGCTGATCTGCATAACAAAACTGCCTCGGCGATGCATTTCCCAAATAAAAAGGGGCCCGTTTTTTGTCCTCCTGGTGGTCGTGTTTTATGAGTTCCTGGACGCTGCTCCAAGACAATGGTGGAGGCTCCGCATTTGGGTGAGCAGGCCTGAACTGAAGCGGATCAAGCCGGCATTACAGCGAGTGCAGAGCGCACAAAAAGAAAAAAGACAAAAACACAAGCATTTTCAGCGAGAAGAACGCTGAAGTATCTCGAATAAAAATATCAAAACATTAACTACATTAACAAAAACAGTGCGTGCACACGTACGCGCAGGCACAACATGTGTCGCTTTCTCTCCCTGGACACGTGTTTCTCATGATCTCGAAAGATAATGAGAATACGTATGCATCAATCACAGCATTGATACGATGTTCCGAACCGCCTTAACTTACACGAATTCATTTATGTGGTGTGGAGGTGACCCGTAAGTTGTTTTACGAGCCACATAATATGCAAGGAAGGATCGGGCAGAAAAACTTCTGATCCTCTCACCAAAGACGACCTTCGTGTCCTTCCGAGACCGCATAGGAGTCTGCTAGCGTTCAGGCGCATCATTTTTTTCAGAAAGAAACAAAAGACTTCTAATTTTTGTAAACTAGGTAATAATGAACACGTAGACGTAACCCGGTGGCACCGACGCAAGCCCATCTTCCCATCTCTGGCAATCCTCCGCATACGCCCTCTCTGCATAACCCTAACGACCTTATTCCCTCGACGAGGCAACTCGTCTTGCAGGTCAGCGCAGATAATTCTGCTGAGGGCAGCGAAATGCCCCACGGCCGTCGCGGAGCGATACACCCCCTACCCTTCTACAAATCTGGTCGTAAACATTCGCGCACGCGCTGGGATTTAGTGAAACCCAGATTCAGGAAGCGGTGTTGCACGGGAACGACGAAGTAGGCTCGCGAATGAAATCCAGGGGACAGCGCGTCTGTTTGAACGCGAAATCCGCGAGCAGAGTGCAGGGGGAGAAGGGATGGGGATTAAGTCCGTGTCTGCGCTATAGGGGCGGCCATGCGTCACAGCGCCGTGACAAATGACGGCTGCCGGATCAGCAACAGGACTAACTACGCCTTGTGCGTAGCTGCGTGTATCGCATCAAATAACGATACCACGTTCTCCGTCCAGGCACGCGAGCTGATTAGATCGGATACGCAATTACGTGTTGAGAAGCAGGATGTAATGGACAAGTTCAGGAAGTGAGATCGGAACGAGGGCCTGTAAGTGTAGGCTTTCAATACGAGCCTTGCAGATTAAAGTCTCGAAAAATGCGCTGCAACTCTTGCGCCCGTTGGAAACCACTTTGCGCGAGCACCGCTTTTTCCCCGAACGTGGCTAGCTGTCGGCTGCAGTACGAGGAGTAAATTATATGACCTTCTAGCCGACCTTCAGAGGCCACTGTTAAAACCTTGCTGTGCTTTCCCAGGCAAACAGCAAGAAGGATGCTAGCGCCAGTCATCATGTCTGAAACGACGTAGAGCGTTTACACAGGCTCTCGGTTCGGCGCAGTCCCAGGTTCGTTGAATTTACCAGTCCGGGAAGCGACGATGGACAACCACCACCATACGACGACGACGACGACGAGGACAATGACAACAGCAGCAACAGCAACAACTACGGCGACGACGATAACGACAACAACAACGACCACGACAACGACAGCAGCGGCGTCAACAACGACGGCAACAAGGATGACATCAACAACAACAACAACGGAAACAACAGCGGCAGCAACGAAAGAAATACAACCACAAGGACAATATAACTGCGAGCCGGCCTAGTTGGAATTGATGCATCTTGACGAATACAAGCAAACGGCTACACATAACGGGAATACACACAAACGGGGACAAAAAAGGAAACAACGACAACAACGACGATGGCAGCAACAACAACAATAATAATAACAATTACAACAACGATGATGACAAGGGCAACAACAACATCAGGAACGACGACAAGAGAAACTAAGCAACTCTTCACGGGTTGATTTGTTTAAGATCGCATTCTTTTCATGCACGTCACAAACAGGTGATTATTTCCACTAGGTCAAAGACGTACATACGAAGTCTACGAAAGCGCCTCATAAACTGAAAATGCGGGACGCTTCAAGAAACAGGCTTCACGAATTTCCGGGAAACCAGTGGAGGCAAGGTAAAATTAAGAAACACCGAAGTCTGCTCACGCACATGAATGCGAAAGCATTAAATTTTATTTCAAGCTATGCGACCATCAATGCTTAATTCCAAGTTTGTCGAGAGTATGCCATCTCTTCTTGCGACGATATCTTCGTCACCAGAGGGAGGTATGACTGGCGTGTAATTTTCGCGTCGTAATTGCTGCGCAGGTGTCGGCTGGGCATGGTTTTAGCTGGCTGGTGGTTTTGGCTGGTGGTTTTAGCGACTCTTTTCTCGCCGTGTGGAAGTTTTGTGTTCCCTTGCATCTTCGTATGAGGTGTATTTTCCGTCGGTCAACTGCGTCTCACAGCTGCCGCGGACGTAGACGCTTCAGAGTCCGTCGCAGTGTAGCGCAGAGGCAGCAAAGGTATCCTGAAATGTTATCCGTGTTGAGGTTGTGTCCTCTTATCAAACATCATAATTACCTTTTCCTAGTGCGTCGTTTTCTCCTCTCTGTTAGTATCAACTTAGAGCCTGACAATAAGGTATTGCTAACCCTACGTATAGATTACAAGAGTAAACGCGATTTGCACTTTTCTTATTGGCAAGCTGAATTACTCCTGTAGGTCTCAAGTGGTGTGATTGTGTTCCATTACCACCATCTTTTCTCCTGTATCGTTTGCTTTTTGTAACAGCGAAGCTGTTGAGCAAAGCCTTTGTATATGGTGTCCGCAGTTAAAAATACGAAGAAAACACCGAGCGCTCATGCAGGCGAGCCTCGAGCGCACGTTCATCAAGCTAAGCAAACCCACTTTAAGCAGATGGCTAACATTGGCCTTAAAAAACTGAAGCGTTCGCCGTATTGTGCCAACACTTGCTCGGAACCAGAATGACACGTCATAGCGTACGCTCCTCATTCGGTCCTCCTCGTGTCGTAGTGTGGATGCGCTCTGTACCGTAGACTTGAATGTCGAAGCCGCTGTAGGTGGTCATTGACTTCACATGGCCTGGTTGCAGACAGTTCGCACGGCCGAGGGGGAAGATGCTCGGCGTGCTCTAGAGGCTCGGCATGCGAGGAATCCGCTAGAGACGATAAGCCACGCTTGCAGAGCGGCGTACAAAAACGTCGACCACAATGACAAGCTTTTTCTGGCCTTGATGAACATAGGGTCATTGAATTGCTACGCTGATGTCAACCACGACACCACAACAATACTAAAACTCAACTTTGTGTCCGTCAATGAATACCTACAACAGCTAATAACAGCTTCGCCATTCCAGTCTTGCCCATCAGTGCAAGCTTCCCTGCATTTTTTTTTTTAACCCGCGTTAGCCGCGCATATGCGCTTTTAACGTAAATATGTTTTGCTAGTTTTGTAACTGGCATGCAAAAATTGGTGCTGTTGGTGTCAGTAAATTTCTAACACAAATTTCTAAGACCACGGACAGAAGACATTCATATCGTCTGCCTATAGTTAGCTAGAGCTAGGGATTGGCTATGGTGCAGGAATCAATATCATCGTCATCATCATCATCAACAACAACAAAAAACGGTTTTAGTGGAGGGGAAGCGTGTTGTAATCGCATTTCGTAGAATCCGGGTGCGAATGCCAGACCCGAATTCACCCGAATTTCATTCTTACTTTCATTTTGTTTCCGCTGTCGGCCAGTTTTGGGACCACCTTTCAGTCCCGCCCATGACGGACGCCCCAATTTCCCGTATATGGGCGTTTATTGCTTTGGCATTAATAATGCTTTCGTACTAAAATATTTCGCGTTCTTACATCTATCTCATCCACACTAGTAAGTATACCGTGCCTCTAACCTGGACATCCATTCAAGCGAAAGCCATCGTACGTCTCAGTAGAAGGGGATTTTGAATGACTCCGGCGTCGACACGAACGGTACAAGAACTCAAGAAAGGCCAGTAGCGTATTACCAAGCATACCATCCATGGCCAAAGTTAATAACCGATTGATAATAAGAATGAATGATGTGCGGTTAGAATAAATTAACGTAAATTACGAAGAATTAAAAAAATTACGGTCCATTAAGGGGTTAATTTAGTAGGATTAAAATTGGTAAAGTACCATGGCTACCGTGTCGAATGGTGCACGTGTATATAAAAGGTACCTGCCAAAATATTGCACCAGGCTTACTCCTCCTAGCACGCAAGCAGATCTACGTTCCCCCAGAAATTTTTGCGACATTAACCATGTTTAAGACATTGTCGATGAACGGCGAATGATGTCTCTTTTTTGTCAAGTGCGGCCATCAGGGGACTAGTTATTAACCCCATAAGTCCTGGCCCGAGTGGGGCAGTTTCATACCTACCCTAAGATCCAAATAATTTTTATTACAACGTAGAGCTGGTACCTTTTGTAGTTCTTAAAGGGGTACTGACACAAAATTTTAAAGGCCAGATAACTTCGGAGATAGATTGTTGTGAAGACGTATACATCATCTGCAAAATATCAGCGGCGAATACAGCCTAGAACATATTTAAAATCAATTTTGAAGTGTGCGAAACGCAACCGAGCAGCCAGCAGAGAACCACGCGCTATCGACATCCCGCGGATATTTTGCAAATAAACAACATCCAAACACGTCACGAGTTTGTGTTTCCCGCTTCCGCACTTCCGGCGTTTTTGCCGGCTCGCCCGGCTCGCCGCTCCAATCGGAGGGCCGGAGGGCGGAGCTTTTGCTCTCGAGAACGAACGACCCGATCGTTGGCGGCGGAGGCGCCGTGATTTCGTCAGCTCATCGGGCAGCTGGCCGCGACCAAAGATCTACAGCGATTCCAGGCACCCTGTTTCTATTTTCTATTGCTTTTTATTTACATTGGGCGCGAAAACGCGCCGAAGACACGAAAAGCCCACTGAGCAAGCCGCAAGGTCGGCACGAAATTGTACCAAAGTCCCAACCATGGCAACTTATATGAGAAAGGAGTTAATGATGCGATGGCGAATTGCATTAAAAATTATCATCTGCACCGCTTACGAGAGCGGCAATCGAATATCCGCCGCAGTTCTAAGCCGAACACATCTGTAGGCGGACCTGTAGGCAGACCGGCCGGCTGCTCCCAGCGCGCGTCTTGCCACCCACTGTCTCGAGAGTCGCGCGTCGTTCTTTAGCCGCGGTAGCATTTGCACTTGCAGCGCCTGCGTCACGTCCATGGTCGCTTTTAAATGCAGAGCATTTCTTTAACTCACATGTAGCGTCCGCCGTCCGTCCGCAACAGCTCAGCGTGCAGGTGCGCCCTCTCCCCCACTCCTGCTCTCCCGCATCACGCTACCCTCCTCGCTCTCAACAACAGGTTCGCACCCCTCCGCCTACACTATATAAAAAAAATAATACTTACCGGCGCCTGGTTTCGATCCCACGACCCTGCGGGCGGAACGCAAGGTACATGGTGCTCTACCTACTGTGCCACAAAGCCGACACAGAATGAAAGGCTACGAACGTGCCTTATATCCTTGACTCATTCAAACTACGTCAAGAAGCTGCTGATACAACGCATTCACTACCTGTGGGCGTAACGCGAGGTACATGGTGATCTTCCCACTGCGCCACAAAACCGACACAGAATCAAAGGCTACGAACGCGCCTTATATCCTTGACTCATTCAAACTACGTCAAGAAGCTGCTGATACAACGCATTCACTACCAACAACTTTCCAAACACTAAACGTTAACGCAATACACCCACCCCCTATATGACGCATTTACTCGAGTTCCCCTCGCGGGGAGATGGGCCTTTTTTAATTAAGCGGCTCACGAGATCAGTACGTGGGGGCATTCGCAGGAACTGCAGGCGATGCGGATTCGACAGTGCTACGACAGCTCTGCTCTGTGATATCCCTCCGACGGTCCCGTGGTCAGCTTTGTTCACACAAAATTCATCGGTTCGCGGCACCCGGTGAAACCGAAACTGCGACTGGCCGCATTGAAAATGCCTCTAATTAAACAACCGTCGCATGCTGAAGCAAATGAGGTGTCTATAGGTGATAAGTAGGTCCCTAGCTACTTATCGCTGCAAAAAAAAAACAAGATGCAAAATGTCTGTGTCAGTGCCCCTTTAACGATATAGTCTGACGATAGCTGATAACAGTAATCTTTTTTAAACAAATCAGTAAAGTATATCTACCACCCGTTTTCTTTCTCTTTTTTTTTAGCCCAAAATTGTCGATCTTGGTCTGCCTAAACGGTAATCTTCACAAAGTATCCCCGCACCCTTCGAACCTGCAGTTCACATATTAAATTAGTAGATTAGAGCAGTAAATACATACCAAAAGGGCAAAAGTCAAGCCATAAAGCAAAATTTCCGGAGCATGTCAATCTGAAAAACGTAATACAAGAAGAAATAAACCCTCACGTCACTGCCTATACTAAAGTGACCAGCAAGCTCTCGAGGTAAAATAAAAATACTCCCGACTACAGCCAGGATAAAAAAGGAAATATATCGGGACCACATACTTGGAAGCAAGTAACTGCACAGGAAAAAGAAAAAAAATAAAATACAAAAATACCGAAAGGTGATTTCGGCCGCGGGCAGGAAACACAAGGTATGGGGGAGTAGGTAATTTACAACGCTCCGCTCCAAACCTGACATCCGCGTATCGGGTGTGAAGAGGAATGCGAGCTACACGAGACGTTAGACGAAGCAGCAATCGAAAAAAAAAAATGTCCGGAGCTCTCGAGGCTCCCTACTCTCGACAATGCCCATATGCAAATTATTGTCGACGAGGGCGAATGAGAAACCCCTCCTCGCCCCGATCGCAACGCGTCAATGAATGTGCACCATCTAAAATGTAGGACCCGTCATTCGAAGGGAAAAAAAGGTGGAATAAGTGAAGGAAGGGCGAAAACGGAGAGGAGACAGCGTGGAAGTCATGCAGAAGCTGCCAAATATGACCCATGTGTGGGGAAAGCAAGCAGCCAGGATTTTGTAGAAATTGCAGGGACAATGCATTAAAGACTAGCGTTATAAAAGTAACGGTTACAACAGAAATAACAAACCTCAAATAAAATACAAGGAAATGTGTCCAATAAGGGTAATGGGGAGAAGCAAGCATAAAAGACATATGCAAGAATACGTTGTCTAGAGGTATGGCACTACAAGGTGGGCGCTTTGATTAAAGATTGAGCGCGCGCCTTCTGTCTGGGGTTGTCGTTTACGGTATTTGATTCTGGAAGCCACTCCAATCAGGTTTACACAATCGGGTTGCTGCCAGCCTAAGAAGATGCACGCTGTTAGGCGAATAAAAACCTGGCGCGGAGCTCGAATTTCTTCCGACCGCCGAGCTGAGACGTGGACAGAGTAGCGAGCTTATTGCTCATTCTGATGCACTGAAAGAACCACGAAGCCTAACGCATGAAAAAACCGGGTTGCGCTTGAACGTAGTCGATTGATTGTAGGGTTTCACGCGCCGACGCAACGCAGGCGATGAGGCGCGCCGGAGTGGAGGGCTCCGGATTAATTTTGACCACCTGGGGATCTTTAACGTGCTCCGAAATCTTGTACACACGGGCGTTTTTGCTTTTCGCCTACATCAGAAAAGCGGCCACCGCGGCCGGGAATCGAACCCGCGACCTCGTTCTCAGCAGCACAATGCCTTAGCCACTGAGCCACCGCGGCGGGTGTGCTTGAACGTAGTCGTACAAACCGAACATGCTTTAATGTTAAGCAGAAGGTCGCCTTAGGGGGAGTATGCAGTAGGGTGAAAGTGACACGAAAACTTTATCCGGTATTGAAATTACTCTACGTCACGGAATAGAGTGTCGAAATTAACTCACGAGCGGCGTCTTTGACGCAAGGCAGCTTCCCTTTCAGCTTTGCATCTCTCCTCTTCGACCGAAGATTCGTTAACCGACCAAGGTCTAGTTAGAGAGGAGACATACTGGAGTTCCTGCTGCCGACTCCTAGGGACCATCCTCCTATGGGACGAGGAGGACCCGTTCTTGTAAGGCGGGTATTTTGGCGGAGGGTATGTGAACGCAGAACATAATGGCGGTCACCGGAAGCAGTGGTCTTGCGGCCTCGACTCCTTATTTAAAGGCTCTCTCCTGTTCACTCAAAATGCTCTGGAGATAGTCCCATTCACTTCGTTCCTCATGGAAAACAGCAACAGGAATAAGTCCCCAGTGTATCGGTCGCAAGACCTTAACTTACGGCGTACGCTAAGGTGATTGCTGTGTTTGTGTAATTTACAGCCACCATACAGTTTTCAGCGACCACTCATAATTAGAAATTTTATTGTAGATATCCTGCCAGGCCCACTTACCCACCAAAGAGTTTCAGTGGTGGCTATTTTAACAATTATGGCGTAATTTTTGGTGACACGCCCTTAAAGAAGTTTCTGTTGTTTACTTAGAGCTTCTTGCTCAATACGCAGGGGGAAGAGGAGCCACCAAACTGCTAGAATTAGGAACAGCAACGCCGAGAAAAGTAGAACTGAAAGTTGACCTTCCAATTCTACAGTAGATTCTCGTTAAGCTAGTGATCTGATATCAAGTGGCAGGAAGAATGTGCTGCGTCAAGTTCCAGTGGCCCACACTCTCTCTGAAACTTAATATCAACACAACAGTAACCAAACTCATAACGAATATGTAAACCCCAAGAAGGACACAACGTCCACGCAATGTACAGTCAAATCCCGAAGCGATCACAACAAACTATCCAACAGATGACGCTGTGAGTTTGCAGCACATCGCCGTGACATCTCGCCAAGTATTATTGCATGAGCATAATACGTTGGATGTAGGCAAAACTTTTCGCTGTCGATCCATCCCCAGAGCGACAGAACAGAGAATGAAATAGCCGGTGGATGGGCGGCGCTGCCTTCGCTTCTCTGGCAAACGTTGCTAGGTAGAAGTTAGGTCGATGCTCGGCTCGCCAACTGCCTCTGCCGACGCGTCCGTCAAACGCCGCCTCGATGGGTCTTGTGACTCCCGTCTCCCCTTGTGCGCATTGTAACACGAATGCGCAGCCAGTGCTGGGCTGCAAAATAAAAAGAAACAGGGACGAAGGGGACGAAATGCCAATATTGGTAGGCAACAGAAAGACAGAAAGCAACAGAAAGAAAGGAACGAGACTTGAACAACGAGCCGAGCCTCAAGTTAGCGAAGGAGAGGGGCTGCTTACAAGTTCTTAAAGATCCACCAATGAAGCTTCAATTTTTTTTTTTTTGCGTTTCGTCAACCTTGTGGATGGGCTTTGCCGTGCTATATATGAGCGCACGGTAAGGAACGCTTGGCTTTTTTTGGCCACATGACAGAAAACTGCAAGAGCCGCCTAGCTAGTACAGCGGTCGCTCTAAAAAGCTGGAGTGATTGTGCCTGGCAGATTGGGCAATTCGTAGTGCATACAGGATGTAGGCTTAGCCGGTGAGTCGACGCCTTGCTTCTTGTTACGCCCCGTTTATTTTCTCCACCTTTAAGATGCCCGTTAAGAGTCACGAGAGAAACACCGACCTTCCGCCAACTACACAAATTCCCGCTTTGCGATTTATTGTTCTTAAATGCCGCATCTTTACCCAGCCCAATGAGGATTCCCTCTGCTGTTTTCATTAGAAACTTCTGTTATTATTGTTGCCAAAGCTACACTACGCTACCTTGGGCAGTCTTCGCGGGGTGACCAGTTTTGCCCTTGAAAGCTAGAGGTCAAAACACAACCCCTTCTCAAGCTCCAGGCATGGAGCAGCGGCCCGAGGTCGGGGACAGATAGGCGGAAGGGGAGCGAATGGCGCGGAGGCCGCCGCCGCATTTATAAGCGCGCGCCAGAAGGAAGGCCGGGAGGCCACGTGCGGAGCAGGGCAATGCGCGATAGAAAGACGGAGAGAGAGGAACACTTTATTGAGCGTTCTGTGGTCAAAGGGTCTGTAGTGGCTGTTATGTTCAGGCTCCTCATGTAATTAATGAAGGCCGCTGGGGGCTCATGTATCCGCGCCGCCTCCGCTGGTAGCTGCTACCCCGTGTCCCTTTCATGTAGCCGCACGGACGCCAAGTTCGGAGACGCAGAGAGCGTGTTTTGTGCCCGTCCTTTTGTGTGTCAAAGGACGGGGGCGATTAGCCTGAGTATCTCTGTCGCGTCGGAGGTGGCTGGGTCATTCGGCATAACAAGCTGACGGGAAGCCAGATTATCGTATCTCTTAGTGTTGAAAGCGCGCGCGGTGTAAGTTTGGAAAATCTTCGACTCCGGCGGCGGCGTTGGTCGTTGACGGGTCAATCGCCTCGGAGACCACCGAGTTGGCCTGAAGCGCGTCTTCCGGTGGGACTGGCGGCAGGCGGCGGCGCCCTTCGTCTGGGAGGGAATTAGCAACCCTCATTGTCCCGCCGCGCGCGCAGACGCACGGCGTCGCGGGAGGCGCGCGCGGAGGGAGGTCAGCCGCGCGATGACCGCTCCAGGCCCTCGGCTTGGCTTTTGTGCAGATGCCGCCCGCTGAACGTAATGGGGTGTCCACTTTAGGCCGCAGATGTCCTGTATTTGCTGGTCGGGTGCAACAGCGTGCGTGGGAAACGCACTACGAGTGCATAAGAGAGAGGGTTGGGTCACGTGACCGCAGGTGGGGACTTAATTGTTTAAAGGGTTTTTCTCTCTTTCTTGTACGCCCCCTTTTTGGAGGCGGGGTTTTTGTTATCAAAACCGGAGTGTTGGGTTTTGTCAAGGGTCGGTCGAGAGGGGATCTAGTTCAGCATAGATCTCGGCCGAACAGGCTGCTGCTGTCAGAGTGACAAGGTAACTGTCACTCTGACCTGATGTAAACTTGGAGTAATGTAAATAGTGTAAATAAACCTAATATCCAGCAAGGAAGGCAGTCCTCATCCCTCACCTGCTCCAAGCATCGGTCGTCGGTCATCGGAGCGAGTCGAGATCGTCCTCTCGGCTCGCGCATCAAAATAACATCACTATTTCGTCTCCATCAGTTCGCCAAGAAGATGGAGAGGCGAAATTTAACTGTGGCACCCAGCTTGTGCCGAGTGGCCACTTCGGTAGCTCTGTTGACTATAGCGGTTTCCACCTCTTGGTCTGATCTCCGGAGCACCTTCTCCCACTGCTCTTCACAAATAATTGAAGGAAACGGGTCATTAGGACGTCCCCAAAGATGTGACGAAAGGTGGTGAGGACACCGCATGCAGGGCATTGCGTGATGTCGGAAGACGAACAATCAGCTGTGGTCACTCGTACAGCGGAGAGGCTTAAACAACGCCTGAGGAGAAAAAAGATTATGAATGAACAGTGTATTCAATGCAAACATGTCTGTATATTATTGCGAAACCACACGTCGAAAACGTCCAGAATGGGCCTAGCCAGGGTAGTGAAGCTTTCGCTATCAAAATAACCTTGGACAAGCTATAGTTGCAGTTATATAATTTCATAACAAATATTTGAAATCTGGTAGGTGGTGGCAGAAACGTGCAATGAGGTTCACGTGACGTCGCTGTAGAAAAAGAGGTAGAGGAATAAAGAGAAGAAGAAGAAACTGCTCGGAACGGTGGCCTCCCTGCCTCTCTGCTTCTCTTCGCCCGCCCCTTTCTTAACATTTGGTGCCGAAAACCCCGTGCGGCAACGATTGACTTCAACGCACGACCTCAAGGGCCCGTCTTTCATCTGCTCCGCCCCTTCGCGCTGCGAGTGGGGGAGGAATCGTTTAACGAAGTGGTCCTGGAACGTCACGGCTGGGGGGACGATTAGGTGCAGCCTACCGCGTAATGGAGCGACTGAAGAGCAAGATTTCTCCGCGAAGAGCCAAGAATACGAGGCTTATAAAGGAAGCTCGCTCGTTGCTCGACGCTGGATGTCAAGACATCGCCAAGCTCACGGGCTTGCAAGATCGACTCATGGCCAACCACGCCGAGCTCTTGAAGATCAGCGAGGAGCTCGAGGCCTTCCTTACGGCGGAGGAACAAGACATCGAGTATCAAGCGGCCGAGGAATACAATGATAGGACCCTCGACACGTTGGCGGAAATTCGATGCAAGATCGACTTTCTTGAACGAGCCGCTCAGAACACCCCACATTCGCCGGCTGTTAACGAAGTGGTCCCGTTCAGACAGGAAAGTGCGGCCACGACCTCGGGACCTCGGCTTCCGCCGCTGGACGTACCGGTCTTTCGAGGTGAGCTTCAGCTTTGGACGGGTTTCTGGGAGCAGTTCGAGCAAACCATCCACAACAACAACGCTCTGACGCCCACGTCGAAGTTTTATTATCTGCGCCGTTACGTGATGGGGGAGGCGGCTGCAGCAATCGCAGGCTTACCGACCACAGACGCCTGTTATGCGGATGCTATAGAAATCCTCAAGCAGCGATACGGGAACAAGCGAAGGATTCAGCAGCATCATCTTTCCGCACTGAGGAATCTGTCCCCTGTAAAATCGTCTGCTGACATACGGGGGCTCAGGCAGCTCTACGATGCGGTGCAGCTGCATAGCCGCTGCTTGAACTCTCTGAAGGTGCCCACCTGCAGCTTCTCTGCCATGCTCGTAGATATATTGCAGCACGCGCTCCCACACGATATTGTGCTGAATTTTACTAAAGAGAAGCGGCATCGAGAGCTGACCTCCTCCCCAGGGTACGGCCCTCCTCCAGCCAATTCATCGGGAGAGCTGAACCCTTCCCCAGCAGACGAGGCACTCCCAGCCCGCTCATTGGCAGTGACAGCTGAAGCGGACGATGAATTGAAAGAGCTGCTCACCTTTGTGAGAATGGAGCTAGAGAGCCGCGAGCAGTGCTGCGAGTTGCCCCAGCGACAAGTTGCTGGCAACCGACCAGAGAAGCAGCGAAGTTGCCCCTTCACGGCGTCGGCATTACATGTCACTGCCCGCAAAGACCGAAAGGAGGAGTGCTTCTTTTGCCATTCCCAGAAGCACAGCACGCGTTCATGCACCGCCGACCTCTCGCTGGCTACTAAGAAAGAGCATCTCGCAAGGGACAGAAGATGTTTTAGGTGCACGACCAAGGGTCACCAAGCGAGAAACTGCAGGGCCAGATTGAGTTGCGCGTCGTGCCACGGGAGGCATGCAACCACCATGTGCGACCCTTCGTTCAAAGGCAATAATGCAACCGAGGGTGCACCGGGAACAACGGTCTGCGTATCGGCCCCGGTTCAAGCGTCTGGAGGGAGCAGCAACGAACAGTCGAACGATCGTTCTAAAGACAATGGGGTGTACCTTCAGACGTTCCGAGCATGGTTGAGCCACGACGGGAGGAGCCGACTCGTTCGAGGTATACTCGACGGCGGAAGCCAGAGGTCGTTCATCACCGAAGACCTCGCAACCAAGCTGCGTTTGAAGGTTGTGAACGAGACGACGGTCGCATTCAACACGTTCGGCAATGCTTCTACTCCGTGTGCGCAGAAGCGAAAAGTCGTTCAAGTTCCCCTTCGGAGCCAACACGCTACATATGTCCACTCCATCGAAGCGATAGTGGTACCTGTCATCTGCCAAAATGTATCAGCACCATCAGCTGATATCTCTTTCGTAGAAGATCTGCGAAGGCAGGGCAAGGTCTTTGCTGACCAGCAGATGTTCATAGGAGTAGATTCAGAGCCCGGCCTCGGTCTGCTCATTGGATCCGACTACCTTTGGCGTTTGCTAACGGGAGAAGTTATTCGGAGCCCGGATATCGAAGGCCTGGCGGCGATAAACACTATTTTTGGGTGGACGCTTCAAGGTCCGTCTCGGCAGAAGGCATTCCTAGATGGGGGAACTCACCTCATGGTCTGCGTTCTGAGGGTGAGCAGCGTCACGGAGGACGAATCCGCGTCAGAGCTCTTGCAGGCTTTCTGGCAACTGGAATCAATGGGCATAGCGGACTCGAGCGAACAATCTACTGATTGCCTGGTACAGTTTAAACAAACAATTCAGAAGAACAACGGAAGGTACACTGTTGCACTCCCCTGGAAAGAAGGCTGGAAGAATTCCTTGACGGACAATCGTGACATCGCACTGAACCGGCTGCAGAGATTAGTAAAGCGACTTTCTCACCAAGAAGGGCTGCTACAGAGGTACGACACAGTGATCAGGCAGTACTTGTTGCTCAACCATGCTGAAGTCGTACCCAAAGTAGTTCCTGACGATCGGGTGGTTTACTACATGCCGCATCGCGAGGTCGTGCGCGAGGAGTCACTGACAACCAAGCTGCGAGTTGTTTTTGACGCGTCCTCGCATTCACAAGGTGTACCATCCCTCAATGACTGTCTCGACAAAGGAACGAACCTCAACCCAGAATTACTTCAGGTTCTGCTGCGGTTCAGGTGGTATCCCATAGCTATAAACTCGGACATAGAAAAGGCATTCCTTCAAATCGAAGTGCAAGAAACGGATCGGGACGCTTTCCTTCTCGCTTTTCGTCGGTTCCTGGCGCGCCGAGGGGTACCGTGCACTTTCTACTCCGACAACGCGCTCGCATTCAGAAGAGCTTCAAGAGATATCAAAGAGGCACGGAGGATAATGGGCACCTCTCCATTATCCTCATTTCTCGCCACCAACCGGATTAAGTGGAAATTCATAGTCCCAGCAGCGCCGTGGTGGGGAGGTTGGTGGGAGAGGCTGATTCGCTCCGTAAAGTCAGCCTTGCGGAAGGTGCTTGGAAAGACGAGCCTGAGCGCAGAGGAGCTGACCACGCTTCTTACAGAAGTAGAAGCGGTCATCAATTCAAGGCCTCTTACTTATACGTACACCAGTGCGGAGGAGCCCTCGCCTATATGCCCTGCGCACTTTCTCATTGGAACTTCCTTGCTGAGCATACCTGGCCCAGGCAATGAGGACGACTCCTACATCAACCAGGTGACACGTGAAATCACAATTAGCAAGCTTCGGTACCGGCAGAAGCTTTTGGACCACTTGTGGAATCGCTGGAGAAGAGAGTATATCCTTGTGCTGAGGTCCTTTCATCATCATCCAAGTGCGTCCAACCGAAGTTTACAAGTTGGGGACGTGGTCTTGGTGGAGGCAACTGGCACCCCCAGGAGCCTTTGGTTGCTGGGCCGTGTTACAGAAGTTTTTCCTGGACGAGACGGGCTCACTCGGGCCTGTAGCTTGAAGACGCAGGATGGGAAGATAATTAAGAGACCGGTGCAGACACTTCATTTCCTAGAAATGGGACCTCCATCTTCTGGTGGGGGGAGAATGTAGAAAAAGAGGTAGAGGAATAAAGAGAAGAAGAAGAAACTGCTCGGAACGGTGGCCTCCCTGCCTCTCTGCTTCTCTTCGCCCGCCCCTTTCTTAACAGTCGCAATAATGCCACTCACCTTTATTCGATACAAATGAAACGGGCGTACGCAGAACACTTTCAGCCTGAGTATGACAACTTGGACAATCGTGCTTTTCAAAGGACAACGGCCTACGGGCGCCTAAAAGGCACCCGTACGCCAAAAGGCAAGTCGCCCAGTATGTTGGGTGCTAAGTAGGCATTGTGTACTGGGTGCTACTTTCCTCATGAAACTTTTACACCGGTACGTCTGGTATGTGCGTCAATAAAAAGATGAGAGAAGTCGGCGCAGCTGTACAAGCAGTAACTGTGGAAGGCGGCACCATTGCTTCCACTGCCTGTGCCTTCCACTCTTTGATAATACCATTTGAAAACAGCGCGGAAGACGGGACGGAGCAAGTAATAGACGACACAAGCGCTGACGAACAACTGAGCGATTTCATTCGCAAGAAAATATATACATGAAAAACTAGGGGAAGAGAAGGAAAAAATACGAAATAAAATTTACGAAATAAAATTTTGACAGAAAAAGGTGATAGCTACTGATTAGTAAGTATGACAATGACAATCTTTCGCCGCGTGACGATTTGAAGACAACTAGTCACGTAGGTACGCGATTTCCTTATCCAACAGTGCCACGGATGGTTCGCTGATACAGTCGCTCCCTTTCCTCTTGATTTGGAAGGCCTCGAAGATCTCCCTCTCCCTCCGCCCGCGGTAAGAGGTGAGTGTGGCGCATTCAGTGAACCGAGGGGTGCAGCCGCACGAGGCGCAGTGTGCTGACAGCGTGCCACCGGTAGAAGACCTGACTTTGTTGGCATGCTTCCTCAAACGTTCATTCAGGCAGCGGCCTGTTTGTCCTATATAGGAGCGTTTGCACGACAGCGGAATCTCGTACACGACGTTACTCACACAATCAACGTAACGTGTCTCGTGTTTTTTGACGCACGCTGGTGATTTGCTGCTTTCTGCGTTAACGCGCTTACACAGGCGGCTCAGTTTCTTCGGAGCAGAAAACACAAGCCGTACGCCCGCCTTGCCAACAATCTTCTTGAGCGCATGGCTCACTCCATGGACGTACGGGATGACGGCTGTCTTGTGTCGTTCTGGTTGAGGGCACTTCTCCGGAGCCTTCGAAGTGAGTTCGCGTAGCAGCTTAGTTGCCAAGGCACGCAGGAGGTCCGTCGGATACGCGGCACAGCTCAAACGGCTAGCTTGCGCCTCAAAACTCTGTTGTGCACGGTGTGGGCAGGACCTCTTCAGGGCATTTCTTAGCACACTCGTGGCAACTCCCCTCTTGACCAGCTTCGAGTGTGCTGAGCTGTATGATAATAGGCCCTTTTGGGACCTAGGTGCATACTCCCAGCAGGTGTGCTCCTCCTCAAAATGCAGGCTGAGGTCCAGAAATCTTATCTGGCCGTCCGTGGGCAGTTCCATGGTCAAGGTGAAAGCCGTGAAGAACGATTGGAACACGCCAAAAATCGCTTCCGCCCCTTGACTGGTTGTCCGCTCCTCGGTTTCAAAAATGACCAGAAAATCGTCCACGAACCTGAATACCTTTAGGACTCCGTGCTCAGAAAGGGCCCCCTGTAGCTGTCTGTCCAAGCGGGAAAGCAGTAAGTCGCTCAAAATGGGGGCCAGGCACGATCCTATGCAGATTCCATCTTTTTGGATGTACAAGCCTCCTGCGTGTTCAATGAAAGTCGACCGTAGATAATACCGTAGTCGCTCAAGAAAAGCAGACACGCAGGAGCCGCATGCATTCTGGAAGCGAACCGCTCCATACTCATCTGCACAGTCGCTCACCGCTTCAAGTATGGGGTCCTGAGGGAGTGAATAGTACAAATCCTTTACGTCGGCCGAGAACGCTCCTACTTCTTTTTTGCCAAGAGTGTTCAGGAATGTGTTTACTTCATTCGGGTTTCGTACAAGAAACGGGTCATCAATGGCCAAGACGGACAGTGACCGCTGCAGGTAACGACCTAGGGAGTGCTGCCAAGTGCCTCTTTCGCTAACAATTACCCTGAACGGGCATCCCTCCTTATGCGTCTTGGCAGAGAAAAAGACTGCCAGATTCAGAGCATTGGCTTTTTTGACTGACGCGGCGAGGTCGACAAGCCCCGAGTCAAGGCATAGCTGCACTGCCCGCTTCTTCACCCTGGAGGGCTGAACGTCTTTGACCAAGCGAAAGTTCGAAAGCACACCGTGCCCACACCGTGCACAACAGAGTTTTGAGGCGCAAGCTAGCCGTTTGAGGTGTGCCGCGTATCCGACGGACCTCCTGCGTGCCTTGGCAACTAAGCTGCTACGCGAACTGACTTCGAAGGCTCCGGAGAAGTGCCCTCAACCAGAACGACACAAGACAGCCGTCATCCCGTACGTCCATGGAGTGAGCCATGCGCTCAAGAAGATTGTTGGCAAGGCGGGCGTACGGCTTGTGTTTTCTGCTCCGAAGAAACTGAGCCGCCTGTGTAAGCGCGTTAACGCAGAAAGCAGCAAATCACCAGCGTGCGTCAAAAAACACGAGACACGTTACGTTGATTGTGTGAGTAACGTCGTGTACGAGATTCCGCTGTCGTGCAAACGCTCCTATATAGGACAAACAGGGCGCTGCCTGAATGAACGTTTGAGGAAGCATGCCAACAAAGTCAGGTCTTCTACCGGTGGCACGCTGTCAACACACTGCGCCTCGTGCGGCTGCACCCCTCGGTTCACTGAATGCGCCACACTCACCTCTTACCGCGGGCGGAGGGAGAGGGAGATCTTCGAGGCCTTCCAAATCAAGAGGAAAGAGAGCGACTGTATCAGCGAACCATCCGTGGCACTGTTGGATAAGGAAATCGCCTACCTACGTGACTAGTTGTCTTCAAATCGTCACGCGGCGAAAGATTGTCGTTGTCATACTTACTAATCAGTAGCTATCATCTTTTTCTGTCAAAATTTTATTTCGTAAATTTTATTTCGTATTTTTTCCTTCTCTTCCCCTAGTTTTTCATGTATATATTTTCTTGCGAATGAAATCGCTCAGTTGTTCGTCAGCGCTTGTGTCGTCTATTACTTGCTCCATCCCGTCTTCCGCGCTGTTTTCAAACGTTATGATGTACCAACAAGCCCTTCAGTTCACCATTTTGATAATACACGTGCCCTACGCTATTTTAAGGTCTAGGCCAGTCGCGAATGTTTCAGGCTCAGTTTGCCTTAAGTGCAAACCCCAACAGTGTCAGCTCTGTACGGTTAACTCCGGTCGAAGCAGGAAATACGTTACTCCAATACGCACTAGCACGTGTACGCATCTGACCTAGCCTGCCTACTCCCAAATTTTTCTATTTGTTTTTTTTTTTCAAAATTTTGACCTGATCTCTTGTATTCTTTTTTTTTCGTTTTTTGCGTGTGAGCAGAAAATTTCAGTCAATATCCCAGAGATCATACTGTAGGATCTTTTCCTTTTGTCTCTTCTGTACTGCGCTGTTGAATTTGAATACGTTTCATTCTCTAAACCAAGCCTGTCTTCTCGTAAGCCTGTTGCTATGTCTATTTTCGCTGTGCGTTACAATCAACACGCTTTCCCGCAGTTATTAGCCGCCTGAAAGTTCGCGTTATAAACCAAAGAGTGAATGCACGGACAGTGAAGGAAATAAAAGAACAGGTAAAGACGTACGAAAACACGACCCAGGAAAATGGGTTCTCCCAAGCGCCTTATCATCGCGTCACCTGCCTTATTTGCTGCAAGGCTTTCACAGCGCCGCCGTTGCTGCCTTAGCGAGATCAGCTACCACTGTGTATGTAAGTGCCTGTGCGTGTGTGAGCGCTGACTGTGTGCTCGAAGCTTATCGCCGAAGCTAGTTACCTGACGGCGGGCACCGCTTAATTCGGCCCAATTCCTTAATCGCCACCCAGCCACGCTGGCAGCAAGGCTCGGACCATTACGACACTCACAGCGCTAACAATGCAAGGGAGGGGGTGGAGGGCGAAATAAGCACCCCTCATATTCCGCGCGTTGAAGATAACGGCCGGGAGCAATTAAGGCATGGATTTAGGCTAAAGAATGCAGAAAAAATATAAAAGTCGGGTATGCCGTAGCGAACGTCTTGAGCTCTCACTCTCACAAACGCCTTAGCGAACGCAGCCCAGGCTTACAAGCTTAAGTGAAGCAGCTTACATTTACATATAAGGCGCCTAAAACTGCATGAGAAACGAAAAGAAGTCTTGAAATTTCCTGGTCCGCATAGAACTTTACGACCGAACCTAAAACCAAACTTCGAATTCGCATTCTCGCGAAAAAACACACGGCACAGTGCGAACTCGCACCAGGCTGAAATTTTGTTCCAAAGGCCTACCATTGAGGAAGCTAGTAGAAGGATTGCGGACAAGTGGTAGTTCTCATAGAGTAAGAATTCTCCTTGAATACTACCCCGAAGAAATGTTTAGCAGTAACCATATTTGTTCTCGTATAATTCGTAGTCAAAAGTTAATGCCTGCAGTCTGTTTTCTAACAAATAACAAACTAAAACTTTAGCTGAAAAAAAAAATTAGGCAGCTTGCATTAGTGGTGCAAGGCTAGAGAAACAGCAGAGATGACGGCCCCTCTCCCTGCGTCGGAGACGCCGCCTTGCACCTCACATTTATTTACGAACTTGCCACTGGGACGTCTCCGTGACTGGCAAGTCTGGATCGCTTTGTCCACAGACTTTCACGCCTCTCTGAAAGTGGATCGCATTAGCACGTGCTAGAACCCGCGGCCAAATCCAAAGCCAAAGCCCGCGCCACGAACCCAAAGGAAATGCAGTGCGTACTGAATGCGATGGTTCTTTGCTGGCTCCATTGTTAATTGAGGCTTACCGCGAGGCTTACAAGAATGGATATTTTCCACCTACGCTGTACGAGCCCCCACTGTTTTAGTCCCGAAAAGTAATAATACCAAAAGACTGCCTAAAGTAGGATATCGTCCCATTTCTTTATGTGGTGTAGGCTATAAACTATTCGCTAAGATTTGGCCAACCGTCTTCAAATGTAATTGAGCTAGTAGTTGGTGACCATCAGACATGTGGAATCTGTGGGCGATCTATTCAAACTTACATTTCACACACCAAAGTCTATACTTGAGTATGTTTCGGGTTCTTCAGCCCAAGTAGCCCTAGTACAACGAGATTTTGCATACCCATTCGATCATGTCAGTCGCCAATCCCTGTTTCGTGCTCAACAGCATGTGAACGTAGGATCTTGGTTTACCGAAGGTATTGAAATATGCTTTGCCACTAGCTCCACAAGTGTGATATATCGACTATTACTAACACAACCAATTCACCTTCTGTCATCGGTTCTTTAAGGGTGCCCTTAATCACCACTCCTGTTTTGCTTATACCTGGAACCATTATGTATGCGCATAATACAGGAAAATGATATTAGAGGGTTTACACCATCGTCCTTCGATTTGCAAATCTTAGCACATACCGATGATGTCGCTTTCTTTTGTACTGATAAGGCAAGCGTGGAGAATCTCTTGCCATTACTCAAGAATTTTCGAGGTTTCAGGTGCGGCCCTGAATTTCGAGAAAAGCTGTGGTCTTTGGTTTGGATAATGGGGAATGACACCCCATTGCTTTGCCGTAATCAACTGGAATAGTAGCCTGACGTATCTGGGAGTTCCCCTCTCCCAGTTTCGCAATACTGGCTCGCATTGGTCGGAGCAGGTGTGAAGGTACATCGCCAAGTAGATGACTGGCGCAGGGCGGCAGCTGTCAATCTTTTCTCGGGCTCAGGCGTGTAACACGTTTCTTGTGACCTGTCTTCTTTATGTCCTACAAATGGTTGGATGTCATACCAGGTGTCCTACCAAATGTCCTACAAATGTCCTACTTCAGGATGGAGACTTTTCACCAGATTTTTGCAACCTTCATTTGGTGTTCGCGTAGTGGGCGAATGCATCGCGATAACCTTTCTTTTTCTGGTTGCACTGGGGCTTGTTCATATTTTTGTTTGGGAACTTGTTTCTCGTTTATTCTACTCTCGAGATGTTCAACATCCGTTTTTGAACGCTGCACTGCAAAGACGTCTTGCACATATTCTACCAGATATTGTTGTTTCTTCGTGGGGTTTTCTCGAAGTGGCTGACACACTTCGCTTCTTAGAGGCTTCGGATTAGCCTTTAGTAGATATTTATGCTTCGCGTGATTCTATTTCCGATACCATGGTTTCTGCGCTTTTTTCCATGCCTATATATCGTGTTCCGTACTGCCAGAGTCACTGCCAAGACGTCCTCAATACAGCCTGTAACATGTGTGCTCCGTCAGGTGTTAAAACATTTTTCTATTACTTACACAGTGGTCGGGGTCTGCTTGTAGCTTGGTCAACAGCCTGCGCCTCTGTTCTCGACCAGAAACAGTTGATTACCGTTTTGTAGATTGCGGAGGTGGTCTTTTTCTGGGACACTTTGCGGCGCACGCTCAGAAAAGACACAAATATCAGGCCCTTCTCAATCCGATTTTTAATATACGGCTATCCTGGAGAGCCACCCTATGACATGTTTGTGTTGAAGCGACATCGCCAGTCTCTTATGTCGCTTATGCGATAGGCATGCTGAGCCACCAAGATCAACCAAATCATATTTCCGAGAAACCCTTTTGGCGGTGTAGTACGTGTTAATCGATTGACCAACCAACGCCGCCTCTTTTAACATTGCTGACGCGTCGCCAATTTTCAATGGGAAGGTATGAGCTTAGTTCAGCCTGATCCGGCTTGATTTGCACCTTGCCGACAGTTTCGCCTTATTCACTGCTCCCAGTAAAGAAAAAAGCTAATCGCTCTCCTGGGCCTACAGGTGCCTGTTGCATTCCGACAGCGTTGCTTTTATTTAGCCTCGACGGGGCTAGTTCTGGGCGCATTGGATCCCGGTCACTATCCCCTCGCTTCTCTGGTGCTTTTTCCAAGTGTAAGGTGCCGGTTTCACAGCAATTTGTTAAGGATACTGGTTTTTGCTGCGACGTGGTCAAATGGAAACAAGCTCTCGCAAAAGCAGCCATGATTGTAACAGATGTCCCTTTCTGGAGAGGATCTTTCAAAAATGCTTCAATATGTCGTTAGCGCTCTCTACGGGTTACTTCCGACATCACCGCTGTAAACCTTCTGCGAAGGATAGGAACAATCAAAAGCTCAGGGGTTCCGCCACGCTGTCCGGCGCTTCTACAGAACAGTCCCAATTTTAGAATGCATACCGATGCGGTGTGCGAAAGCAGGGGCAAACAATACCTAAATGCGGAGGGGATAGAGGTGGATGCCCCACTCAGAAATTTCAGGGCCTGTGATCCGAGTAGATAAGCGCGCAAAGCCGGCATCAGCCTGCGGCAGCGCAAGGGATTTTGCTTCGTGACAAAGGAAGTTTTATCAGTGACAGACCAAGACAGACAGGCATGGTGAAAAACAAGAAGGCGTAGGAGCGCCGCCTCGGGAACGCTAAACAAACTTTCCACTATTTTGCATAGTTTCCGAGAAGCGGCGCTGGCTGGTGGCTACGAAAGCACGCTGGAAGGCTACGGAGCGGGGAAGGGTAGGAGAGAGCAACAGGAGAGTGGTTGTTTGGCCATTTTTCGCTCACGCGTTAGGCAATGTTTATACAGGCGGCGTTGGACCAACAAACTGACTAACTGACTAGTTCCCTCTTTTGAACGCTTGCGGGTGTTTGCCTGAATTTTGATGTATTTGCGCGATTCCTAACTTCACTGTATCTTTTAGTTTGCTTGATTATGCAGTCCTTGTACCGTCATGTTTGAGCCTATTCACCCATGTAATAAAGAAAAAAGCTCAATCGGATAGACTCCTGTCTCATAACGCGAGGGACCGAGGTTCGATTCCGACCACAGGAAGCGTGTTTTTATTTATTGTTTTCAATTGGCTTCACATGCTATTGTTCCCCGCCGCTGCTACCACATACCCCTCGGGCCTTTGCGGTGGCCCAGTGGTAAGGTTGCCGGTTTCACAGCATTAAGTTCTTCTTGAGGCTTCGAGGTTTTTCTTGCGACGTGCGTACAAAGCGCGGCCTAACAGCTCGGCTGTAAAAAACTGAACGTGGCATTGTAACAGATGTGCCCTCCTTCTGCGGGCGATCTTTTCCAGACATACATCTGCTGTCAATATGTCCGGTTACCGCTGCTGAGGAGAGCCATTGCGAACGACGAACGCGCCACCGAGAGTCCTTCTGCAAGGACCCCTGGCGTCTTCAAAGACCGTCCTAAGCCCTTGTCTACTGCTTCCCGGACCCTTCCGTTGTGAGAAGCGAGTAAATCAGTTTTGCATCCAACAGGCCATTGGGCACAAAAAGCTGGCTTCGTTGTTGGCGCTGACGTCGGTGCTACAAGCCACGGAGCGGCTGCTATCCCATTTGCCTGGAAAGCATTGCATAGCGCTAAGCGTTTAACGGCGCGAGCTCATACTCGGCCGTAGCAAAGGGTGGCCGGTTACACCAGTACACGCAGTTGCAATTAGGTAGCGGAAGAACGGGGCCATACGGAGCGAACATGAAATCAGTGAAATACCAGCACCCTCGTCAAATCTCTCACAACATGGCGGCAGGATCGAGCAGCGACACAACCGTTAGGAGACAGATCGAAGCCATTCGAAAGCGTTGAGCGGATCGTGCAGCTGAGCGTCTCAAGTGGCGAGGAGAAGAAACCGTTCGACAACGAGAGGTGGAGGGAAAGCTTTAGAGACGTTTCAATGGACATTAATACCTTAGTATTCCCAACCGATAATAAACGCTTAGCGGCCTTACAAGTTTTATTCTTCTCTCTCTCTCTCTCTCTCTCTCTCTCTCTCTCTCTCTCTCTCTCTCTCTCTCTCTCTCTCTCTCTCTCTCTTATTTTGAACCACAGCTTGAACGTACATTTCTTCAGGAACAGCGGCAAGGACGCAATGCTTCAAGCAGCGCTGGAGAAATGACGTCTTGTTCTCGCTTTTTTAGTGCTTTTTTCTCTTCTAGAGTGAAAGAAAAATCAAAATAAAAGGGCAATTGCTAAGCCGCCAGGGCGTCTTTTCCCGGCTGCAGCCCCACTCCTCCGGTCCCCACTTCTGCAGAGAAATTAGAGTCACCGTCTTCAACTTTTCCATTGTCAAACCAGTTTCTAGAAAATAAATAAATGTTCATCTCGCTTTTAGTCGGCTACTTTCACTCAATGTTCCTTTTGCTTTCAGTGGGTAATGTCATTTGTGTTCACTCTATATACTGCTAAAACACTTAAGGGCCACTAAGCATAGGTCGTGTGCTTGAAAGGGATTTAAGCAAAAACTGGAACTCTCTTAAAAACTTTCAAAGAAGAACAGAAAAGGATTAGCGGCGTACCCTGCCTAGAGCCCATAGAAGCCAATTGGTGCCGGTGGGAGCTTAAATCGTGGTCACTCAATCGGTGAAATTCTTCAGCAAAAAGAGAACGCAGCGAGCGGAAACAAGCGTCGCTACACAAATGAAACATGGCTTTAGGGCTCCGAAAGACTTCTTAGAGGCCGCAATGCCGACTGTTCTCAAACTGTTCTTTCCTTTTTGAACTATCTTCAGACTCACAGGAGCGACTTGCCGGCAGATTCCGCAGCTTTTGTGAAGAGCGCACTTAGCTACTACTAAATCGATAAAAATAGAAAATAGGCGCTAGGAGGGGTGTGGGGAAGGTCCGTTTTTTATTTCAAAGGTTTAATCTGAACTTACAAAACCCGAACATCTCGCCTTTCCCCTGTCCTCGACCCCTGTCCCGCAAACCCTGTCCCGCAATTGGAACGTACCTATTTACGCTTCTTTCTCTTTAAGAAAGGTACAAATAATTTTTAGCGCTTTACTTCGGCAAGATAGCAGGGTACCAACGTTATATGTACCACATGTGCCTCGTGTTAAACCTTTAAAAGAGTTCGTTAATTGCTTCTGAACTTTAATGGGAGACATCAGCCGTATTGCTGGAAAAAACTGGTATGGAATAATCAGAGTTCCATAGCCTGTCTCAAAGCGCATAACCGTCTGGGAAGGCGCTACGTAAAATGGTTGTGAAATCAGCTTTCTAAAGAGTCCACAGCGCATACCGTGAATTCTGGCGGCGAACGCTGGAAACAATGTGGCACGCGTTACAATCGACGCTACCAATGCGGGGCACAGCAACGGGTAGCAGCGCTGGTAGCGCTTGTCACAAGTTGATGCTTATAAACAGGTTTTGGTTGCTGATATGGTGACGCAAACGTGTAACGCGTATAAATGTCAACGTTACGTACACAATCAATATGGTCAATCCGACTGCACCTTTCAAATAACACAAATTAACCATATAGTTTCATTCATCAGACATACCTGTACCTAAATTTGATACGATGGAGGGGGAGGAGAAGGAGGCGTAGGAAAAGATGTTGACGGCAGGTCGACCCCCAAGGTCGACCTACCTTGGTCGACCCCCAACTCTGCTGTTTCTCCAGCCTTGCACCACTAGTGCAAGCTGTGCCATTTTTTAACGATGTGGTTCCGTAGGGGTTAGAGCCGTTTAACCTGTGGGTTGAGTACATCAATCCAGGTATCCCTGGGATCTGTACGCTGTCCGTGCTCGAGAGACCAGAGTCTGGTGGTCCTCCAGCCGGGAGCTAGGAAGTGCATCCTCACAGTGGCCCTGTATCTACCTAAGCACTGTTTCACTTCGAGGCCCTCTTGTGATGGCCGATGTAAATACCACATTTCCTTCTTGGCAAAGGTCAATACCATCACATTCGTATGACTGCGGGATAGGAAACATCCGCGTGGGTTAGGAAATAGACTCAGGTGGAAGATAATCCAGCTCAAATTGAGCGAAGAAAAGGGCGTGGGCGAGTCGTGTCATGCGCACAAGGGACAAAAGCTTTAACAGAGTGGCTGCCAACAGACCGTGAACGCAGTAGGGGGTCAGCCAAGACTCTATGGAGAGATGAGCTCGCACTCGATAGATCGTGACTGAGATATTTTGGAAGAGTCTGACGGTGATGATGATGATGATGATGATGATGATAATCATGATGACTAGTTTGCCCGAAACTGGATGAAAGGAGGAAGGGGAAGTAGGAGTCTTCCTGGCGCATACGCCATCTTGTTCTTTCGGTGCGGCCTCTCCGCTGCCGTGACTGTGTAGCCAGCCGGCCTCCTGTCGTAGTCCTCCAGGTGGAATGTCTTTACCTTCCACGGCGACTACCTCCAGCTCGGTGACCAGTTGGTGGGTGACGTTAGGTATTGGATTCCCATCTTCCTGGACAAGAAGAGGCTTCGGTGAGGTCTGAAGCGCCGGGTGCACCCATTCGCGCACGCTCTCGTGCTGCGCAGAGTCCCCGAGTGTCTGTTAGGCTTAACCTCCGCTTTCCGGGTCAGAGGGAATTACGCCCGCCCGGAGACCCCGAGCGGTCATGATGGTCGAAAGTAGTCTTCGCTGGCGGTAGTCGATGGTGATGGCCTGCAATTCATTGTTGAATAAATATCCGCCACTTCGGAGTTGCAGAGACAGAGCGCAGACGCTTTCGCCCTCCAGTGGGCCTACCAGGCTGACGATGATGACGATCATAATGGGAAAGGTCAATATCGTATTTAGGGCAGGTTGTGTGGAGCGTGATATAAACCCTTAAAGCACCAGTCAACACAGGAAAAACAACGGCGCGATAGTTCTGGATGCGTTTGTTAGCACTATATCCGTGTTTGCGCTCTTGTACTTACTTTGCAACCGGCCTTCTTGTAAATACAAAACACGCCCTTTCACACTCCGACGAAGAGATGGCGTGACACGCCACACGACGAGTTAAAGGCAGCATGTAAATGAATACTGCGGCCCTTAGGCGTACCTGGTCTGCACGGGGTAGGGTGACAATCACCAGAAACGGGGTGCGTCCTGTCGTTAGGACTCCAGAGGGCGCGCGCTGCACGGATACGTGACAGGTCAAAGGGAGAAGAGCGGCGACGCTGCAGAGCTCGCATGAGAGGCACGCACCCGCGACACGCCGAGTGCGAGCCTGTGACCCGAACAAGAGGGTCCCGCCCGCGTCAATTATGCATCCTGCGTCGGGGGAGGAGACGCCGCGCCAGACATCGAGAGCGCCGACAGCATCGCGTGTAGGTTGAGCACAGCACGTACGCCCGAGGCGTCAGCAGGGAAGCGGCGTTGATTTCCACAGCTCTCCTTTTATGAGCAGCGGCAAATATCTGGAGCCTGATCAGTATGCAAAATGTCTCCTAATGTTTCATGCAAAGGCTCACACGTTCGCAGGCTTATTAGGTAGAGAAAGAATATTAAGAATGCACGTATCGCGATTACGGTTTATTACCTCTTTTGACAGCTCCGGTGGCTTGGTGGCTAAAATACACCAGTTTGTAATTTGGCCTTGTATGTGCTTGAAACCAGGTTGTTGTTTTGAGCACAGGTCAGGAAAACCCAGTCGATGTTTCGAAAAACAAACCATAACACCCGGTTGTACGATTCGTTGGAAGGTACACTACGTTTGCCAAAAATGAACGCACATTGGCGTAGTTGAAACGGAATTAAAGTTACGGAACTTAATTTTCAATGGTCTGGCTCCTCACCGGGACATTGATCGCAGAATTACTATTACTGTTATTACGACCTACTTTGAGGGCGTCAAAGGCAGTCGATCAATTAGTATTTGCCAGCGAATAATTAATGAATAAGCCTTAGTAGCCATACCACCATGAAGGAGCTATTTCCACATGAGAAGTTATTAAGACACAAACATTCAAAGCACCCTTAACGAAAAAAACCACTCCTAAAAACAAAGTAACCAGAAATAGTTCATGAGACCCATAATAGGCCTTCCTTTCTCAGTCCCCATATCCTTGATTTGACATTCTTGGGCAATCGAATCATACCAATCTTTACACGCGGCATTACACAAAGAAAAGGCAAACAGTTAAGCTAGACACAAGCGGGAGGCCAGCGTGCTGCGGAATAATTGAAGCGGACCTTAAGCGAGCTTGTTCATTATTAAAGGACACTAAGCGCCGCTTTCGCACCAAGACGTTCGCGCTGAAAGCGAGAACCCGCGGGAATGTATACTGCGTATTCATGCCATCCCCGCAAAGGCGTTCTCCAGAGGAATGGGGATTAAGGGGGAGGGGGGGGAATGGGGGGAGTGTAGCTGTAATTATTCCCGCTGTAAGAAAAATTCAGGGAAGCTTGCACTCTGGCGCAAGACTTGAATGGCGAAGCTGTTGTAGGCGAGCATTGCCGGAAATATAGTTAACTTTCAGTATCATTGTTTATTTTCATTGTTGCAGCGCTAGTAATCGTCGTCATATGCATCGAAGACGTCGTCGTCTTCTTCGCGGAGAGTGGTGGATTCGAAAGTCATTGAAGACTTCGTCATCGACTCGAGGCAGCGGTGGCGGGATCTGCAAGTCGTCTGGGAAGGAGTGGCAGACTCGTTGCAATGTCTCCAATTATCCATAATTGCTTCCAGAGTATTCGGTGGCCGCGGTGACCTCTCCCAAGCAGGATGTCTTTTTTTTACGTTTAGATATTAGCGCTGGGGTTTTTATTTTTTTATTTTTTTGCTAAAGCTACTGCGCGTGGCGGGGACGCTCGGTGGTCGCCGCAAGGCACGCGCTCACGAGTGCTCGGAATTTTCTTGGTATTTTTTCCTTGAACGGCGAACTTACGGCCAGCACCAACATTTCCGTGAAATATTTCGGAGTAATGTCTCCGCACGCATTCCAGGCCAGCCCATGGTTCTCGCGATTGTGGTATCGCGGGTGTTCCCAGTGTTTTGGTCGAGCACTTCGCAATGGCACATCTAGCGCTTTGGACGTTAAATTCCGTTCTAAGGCCGAGCTAACGGGAATCACGCAGCTTAAAAAGGATGTCCATTAGTAGGAGAAAAGCGACAATCAACCAAACAGCTTTCCCTCGCTTGGCTGGCGACCGCAGCCGCCCGCGGCCGCACTCTACAATTTTCCACCTTGCTCTGCGCATGTTCGCAACAGAGGCGCGTTTTTTTTTTTTTCCTTTTGCATTTTAAAGCCAAGCTTTAGTACTCTCGTCCAGCGGTTTCGCCGTGGATACGCAAGTTCACCTATTGACCGCAGACACACCCCTGCGAGTCGCGACGCACCCCTCGAAGCGCATCGCATGATTCGCCGGGCCCGCTTTCGGCGCTGCGCACAAGGCCCCGTTTTCAGTCGTCCTGCTCAACTAACGGCGGCGGCCACCGCGGTTGCGGGCGCTCAGCTGATCGGCAGCCGACCACCCGCCGCCCTCCCACGCATGCGCCGATGGATCGTCTCGGGCTACGTGACTCGTCTTGCGTCCGGCGAAGAGGAACGCCGCGTTCGCCGTTAATGAAAGCGAGGCCGGGCCTCCTCGTGTGAGCGCTCGCACGGGACCGAACGGCTTTAAGCCGTGGTCGGCAACACAGCTACATCAAAGGTTAACCAAGCTAAACCAAGACTCAACCAGACTAAGCCAAGCTGTTGCTTTGCATATACAAGGTTAGCTGAGCTAAGCCGCAGCCCTTTTTATTTCTTGGATGCGACGCGTGCTTGGTTAGGTATTGTACGACACTCCTTAGGGAGCAACAAAGCCGACGCCGCCTTTTCTTCGTAACGGGCGTGTAAGGGCCGTGATTAACGCAGCTAACATCGCTGGGAGATAGTTTCCTACGGTCTATTCGGGGAAACACTCCCCATACCGCTTTCCAGCGTCAGCAAAGCGCGCGTGAAATATGAAACGCATTATCACTCAAACAAACACACCGACGAAGTAGGGCTTGTTCTGCGCGTTTAGCCTCCGCGTGTTAATTGTTTAGCCCCTCACCGTCTAATCCATTCTTCCGCTGTCCATCAACGAATTCTACTGGGTCAATATGAGCGACCAGTTGGCAACTCAGACGTTTAACCTGTCCGACGAATCTCGTCATACTTTTTCAAACGCCTAACACAGGCATCCTGTGTCTTCGGACAAACTCTTCCGGAGAAACCGCTTTCCTGTCCCATCTGCGACATATTTCAGCGATTGATGCAGAAAAAAATCAAGCCAGTTGGTGACAAACGGGTGCTCCCAGCGGGAGCCAGTCCTTTATTTAGAGCAGATGCCGGTGCTATGGTTCTGTGTCTTCAAGCCTCGGTCCAAGCTGATTATTCTTTTATAACCAACTTGTCTTATTTGAATTAGGGCTATATCAGCGTGATACATTTTTTTATCAATTTATGATTTATTAGGCTGCTCGAGGCTGACAGCATCACCTCGGCGGAGTTTGCTTTTAACTGGCCTCTGCTTGACTTCTGGCTTTTTAAAGGCTTGCTCCCGGCGGGGACGATTGGGAGCAGAACTTCCGATGTTCTTAAAAAAAAAAAGGGGGGGGGGGGGGGACACGGAGGATTGTAGAGTGTCGCTGCAGAGGAGCGACAAACAGACACAAATGTACACCGCTGCGTATTATGACGCTAATACCGGAACTAAAGAGCAAGGAACAAATTGAAGAGAATGAAGCAACACCTTGGACGTCATCTGCTGCGTTGCCCGTCTCGAAAAAAAAAAACTGTTCGCTTTTTCAAGCGAAGCTTGTATTGGCTGACTGGCACAGTCGGCGGCGTTCGCCTAAAACCCCCTCTTGCTACCTCCTCACCCGCAACTGTCGCTGTTCGTTCACAGCTGGCGTGCCCACGCACAAGTGGTGCACCATGGTTAGCGCCGTCGGCGTCGTCGTGCAAAACCCTGCTTATTGGGACTCTCCTTCTCTATCTCCTTCCGCGCCCGCAGATGGCGTTCCTCGGCGCAGGTGGCGCATCACGCCACATCGCAGGTGGGCTCTGGAGAAGGCGCCTCAGCCAGTTGACTGTCGGCTGCTGCATGGGTAGGCCGCGCTTCGTTCACTCAGCTGTGCGTTTGAATATATTTCGATGAAAGGAAGCAGCTTCGTTGTGGTTGGTCAATGGTATCGCGCTTCGATTTCGATGGCTTTGCGTTTTGATTTTCGTAAAAGGGATTCGTGTGTGTTTATACTAAGGTCAAGCTTCGCGTGCATTCCTGTTTCCGCAGGGAAAGGGTTCGTTAGCAATTTGTTGATAGCATTTTTTTGATGCGAGAAAAGCTTAGAAAAGGTTGCTATTTAATTCTTGCCGGAAATGGAAACAAAAAGTTCGGCCTACACCGAGTAAACGTACCGGCTGACCCAATTAGCAAAGAAAACAAGCCACTGTAACTGAGCATACGCCTGGGAAAACCTGGTTGGTAACTATTGGATCGTTTAAGTGTGCTTCCAACCCGTCATCTTCAGCCGTGACTGACGGGAACTACAACGACCAAAGTGGCGACCTTGCGTAGAACTGCGTCCGTTATCAGTTCCTTCGTTGTCCTTGCGTTGTTGGAGTCATTCCCACAGGCACACAGACTCATTTGCAGATAGCATACTTCATATGTTACGCCCCTTACTTCACGCGTTAACCCATGCCATGGTCTTCCTGTGAACTCCGTGCCACGAATACCTCCAAATACACAGTCTAGTCCCACACACTTCTTGCAAAGCTGCGGGGAGCAGCGAAATAGTGGACAACGAGCTCACTTTCACAAGACACGTGTCCTCGCGAAGACAAAAGCACCTATTCTTTAGTCCACCGATGGCAGTGACCTAAAATTCGCGATGCTGCCACAACACTGCGAACACAGTTAAGGCACAGTCCCGTGCAGACCACCCACGACCCCGTCTGCGTCTATTTTTCAACCCGAGGAAAGAGCGAGTCCCAAGTTCAAGGCGACGGGGGATTCGACACACCGCTCAACGATCTGCCTTGTACCGTGCACTCAAAATAGCCTCCTGCGAAGGCAGCCCCAACGAAAGCGCCGCTGTAGACACAGGACGCGGATGTTCCTGTAGCGACACTGAGGACACCCTTTTTTTGGGTAAGCTGGGTGTTTTTGTTCAGAACGTTAACCCTAGGCGCCGGTTTGAGCTGCCTCGTTTACGTGATAACAACAGCTGCACAGCTGCACCGGATGTTTTGTTAGCTTTGTGTGTTTTTATAACACAGGGCATTGGCCTATCCTAGAGAGAGAGAAACTCTTTATTAAAGAGGAAAATGCAGAGAGGTTTTCCTACATCAGTTCGCCGGCATGCTACTCTGCGGGGAAAGGAGTAGAGGGAAAAGGTAGTAGGTGTAGTGAAGGAGGGGAGAGTAGTAGTAGAGAAAAAAATAAAATAAAATATGATCCTTCTTCAGGGCGTTGAGTGCAAAGGTTCTTGAGATGAAGGGACGACTACAATTTCGTGGACACACCAATGTCCTGGAGGAATTCGAATAGCGCGGACACGATTTTGCGCTGAGCGGAGGGAGAGGGCCATGGTTTAAGTACCAATCTCAGTGTCAATGGCCAGGGTGGAGGCAATCAATTTTATGTTGTAAATGGCACCTTGAGTCGGCAGAGGCAGAGCACTCCAGTAATATATGTTTAACAGTTTCAAGTGAACCACAATTATCGCAATATGGGCTTGATGTCTGGCCGATCCGATGTAGATAGGAATTTGTTAGTGCTCAAGGGCAGCCCTTCAAAGTTTACAGCGCGCTATCTGTTTCAGCTTTCACGAACATGTCCAGCGCAACGTAAAGTATTTGCACCATTTCGCATACGTCGCTGGACATCGCGTTACCTTCCAGTGGCTTCCAGGCCACAGCGGCCTCATGGTAAACGAGAAGCGGACGAGGCTGCCCGCAGGGGCCTACAAATGAGAAAAAGAAAGATTTTCTTCACGAAGCATGGTGCCGCCACAATGACAAAAGGCACTAGCTCTGTCGGAAAGGAACAGTTTATGGTCCTTGCAGCAGCATCATTACGGTTTTTTCTACATTCCATAGACCCATATGTCAGAATGCGGCTGCCAGAGCGTCTACCCCGCCACTTGGAGACGTTGTTCCATAGGCTTCGTCTTAATTGGCCTATCCTAGGGCGTGAGATTAAACACATAGGCTGCTGTACAGGAAGAAAGCATTCAAGAGCTGAACTCCGGATTTTTGTTCTCCAAGCTGGCTCCCCAGGAATCCCTTAGATACGCGTACCAGCATACTGACGCTAAGTATTTTATTGCTAGTGAAAAGCACAAGAAAAGCGGCAGCCAACAGCACGTGCTTGAATTCTGAGACTGCGCGCACACCGACAAAATGAAGTTGTGTCACCTGAAGGCTACAATATTCCCGAAATTTCATGCCTGATAATCACTGTACTTTAAATGCAAGTGTGCAATTGTCACAGATAGAAGACGACATTTTTTTTTTGTAGGAAGCACATATCGTTGTGCCGAATGTTTTTCTTTTCTTTTTGAGTATCTGATGGCGATTATATTTTATCTGTGCGGAAAAGGACACAAGTAAGTTTCGGGAAATGGAATACATGGATTTCCCATTAAGAATTGCAAGACTCATTATCAGGCTTTAGTTAGGTTCTCTATTTAATTAGCAGCATTGAATTATTCCACGATAAAGAAGACACCCTTCCATGACGCGCTTATGCTTTTACACAATTATCAAGCTGACAACTAAACGTTATCCTGCCCTGGCTAACATCGAAACTTAATTGTTTGGGACAATAGCCTCAATCTTCAACAGGTGCTCACGGGTAATAATCCAGATGCTACAAATAAGTCATAGCGAAGGGAGTTCGTACGTTTCCATGTGTAGCCTAACCACAACGAGGAACTTGAAGGCTTCTGGCCTTCAGCAGGTCGCCAAAGGGAGAATTCCTGAAAGGGGTGAAGCTCAAAATAGCGCATCCCCGAGCCAGGCTCGAACGGGCAACGAATAGAGACGCGCATAGCATCGACTTCTGTTCTCGCTTTCATGTCACGCTCACCCAATGCAACCACGCAAAATGCTTACAAAAATAAGGACTCAATTCAACGGAGACGCAGGCTCGGGGTTCTGTCAACGCGGCTGGAGCGGCCAAGCGCGACTACGTGGTCTTGTTGACACCGCGTGTCAGCCGTTGCTCTCTGTTAGACGAAGTGTCAAAAGCATGCTTTCTTCGCCACTAGAACCACTGCACCCACTCTTGCATCAACGGGAAACTTAAATTTAAACACGTTAAAAGACCGCCGCGCGGACGAAGCGTGCGCGGAACCACCGAATAAACAGTTATCGATTCACTATTTGGATAGTGAGAGGATCCCAAATATCGAATGCGATTTAATTATGTTTTTATCCTCATTAGACTACAAAATTTATATCCGTGACTAACGAATGTCATGCTATGAACGAATATCAAATATTATACGAATGAGTGAGTGAGTGAGTGAGTGAGTGAGTGAGTGAGTGAGTGAGTGAGTGAGTGAGTGAGTGAGTGAGTGAGTGAGTGAGTGAGTGAGTGAGTGAGTGAGTGAGTGAGTGAGTGAGTGAGTGAGTGAGTGAGCTGCTTGACTTAGCTTTGCAGGTGTACCGGCAATAGTTCCGCCCTGGCAGTGCTTGTTTTAAATATATTCGCGGCAAATCACCAAGATACAGCTAGTTTTGTATCCTTCATGAACGGAATGACAAGGCGCAACATGCCTTGACTAGTGATTAGAAACAGCGCAAGAGACAGGACGAGGAAACTGCGCTGTTTCTAATCATGAATCCTTACGGATTCGCCCAGGTTCGCACACTTGTTCAATATGTCTTGACTAGTAAACAGTGCCCTTTTGGGAATATGACGATCCCCAAGGAGGCATGCTCTCCTTCAAAGTGCCGAGGCAAAGCTGACCACTCCATCACAGGTTTGGTGCAGTCTACGAAGAACAAAACAAAAGTCGTGTCACCTTGTACCTCACACGTTGGTCTCAAAGGCGATGAGGTGAGTTTCTGGTTACAAAGCTTACCCGATGTTCCTGCTCAACCTGTCCGGATACCTTTATTAACGAAAAGTTGCAAACGTGGGAGCCAAGAGGACTAAAAATGTCCGCTGGTGGTGTGCCTTAAAATTCACTGTTTATACAGCATTACTTTCAACGAGCGAATATTTAAAAGCGCTTCTCGTGCAAACTCGACAGCGGCTTCGATTCTAACGCTCTACTTATAAAGGAAGCCACTGGAAGTGAGACTAAAGTAGGTTATTCTAACAGATTGAGTTGGATTTTGAATGAAGTAGCAGTCTGTTTATGTAATCTAGAGCTGTGCCATGGGGCAGGCACCGTTGGAAGGGTCACGATACCCACAAATATGGTTTCACAAGCATTCGACGCAGAACGCTGTTGATGGCAGAGAACCAAAGGAGGTGACCCATGCTGCGTAGGTAAGACGTAGCTAAGGGCGTTCCACATCCTGCACTCCCATATTTACCTGTGGCTGTCTTGCCTACGGGGGGATCGCACTCCCGGGCGTCGGCCGAGGCTCGTCGAAGCAGAGGCGGAGGCCGCTGACTACCAATGCTTGCAGCCGCTACTTTTGGCGGTTTGGTCTACAGACCCTGAATAACTAGGGTAATATATGCCATGGCCTGAGGGACAAGTGCTGCATTCAAGAGAAGCATTGTTTTGGACCTACTACCCCATCGGGTGCCTACAAAGTCCCGCAAAACCTGTACTGGACGCGATGCTTTTTCCTCCGATTAGTCATTGTGTCTGCACCATGTGAGCAATACTGTAAATTCGGATTCCAAGTAACTTGGAAACGTGTTTGTCGAGAGATTAGTTGACCGGATAATGTGAGCTGTAATTCATGCAGCGTTTTCTGAAAACAAAGACAGAATGCATAGTTGGGAGGACACGCATTCCACGGGAGTGCAGAAACGGGGAGCGGACCAAAAAAAGTAATCCCGAAAGGCGAGAGAAACAAACTCAAGGCGGCTGTTCAAGATATCTAGAGTAATGGTAGATGCAAATTGCGAGGTGAAAGCGCATCAACTTGGAATGATGTGTGCCCGACTATACGAAGGCAAGAAAAAGAGAAACAGAATGACAATATCGCATGAGGAAACTTAAAACATCCACTAGATAAAGAACAAACACCATCGAATCGCGAACGTGTCGCGAAGCAGTGCCACCACTGGACGTTAATAGGCGGTGATATATACTCCATGGATATCGGGCAACTCACTCTTCGGGCACCTCGTGAAGGCGACAAACACAAACACGTTTTAGAGCGTGCAAGAAACGAGCTTCGTTAATTTCGCTCGGCCTTTCGCTCTCAATTTTCTCTGCTCGAAGCACCGGTGATGAAGGAACGAAAAAGAAAAAAAAAGTGTGAGCCATTCCCTTTTGTGAAGGTGGGTGACCCCAGAAGCTGTTTAAGCACGCAGCACAGAGGTGACGTAGAATTTTAACTACGGTAGAAACTCTGTTACTGTAAAGTAATTATGAGAAGCAAATGAAATTGGGCGTGATGATAGAGTTGTCACAGCGGTTAATTTTCACATTATTATTGTTAGTGAAGCTGTGTGAAACAACTGTTACAGCCATTTTCTGCAGCCATACTGGTCACTCGGATGCCCATGTATTCACGGCAGACGGGAGCTTTGTAAAGTCTACATCTTCACTGTGAACTAACTGATTGTGACAATTAAATGAAACCAGGCAGTAGGAATAGAGCCGCCTTAGCGGCGAATTCTTAAGCAATTTTGCTGGAAAAGTTTCGATAAAGAAACGTTACAGCCATTTTCTGTAACCGCACTCCTCCCGCAGATGCCCATGTAATTACAGCAGACCGGAAATCCCCTGTTTAGAACTACATTCTCATAAAACAACTCATCAACAATAGATGCAACCTTCAGTAATGACAGAGTCCGCCTCAGCGACCAATTGTCACATGGACGTTTTTGGGAAAGTTTCGATAAAACGAAGGAACAGCCATTTTTTGCTGAGCATTTGCGATAAGGTTGGCTTTGCCGCAAGGTGTTTTTGCTCACTCACAGGAAAAACAAATGGTACACCAGCCATTTAAAGTTTGGTTTTGAAGTTAGAGGCTCAACACACGGCGTTTCCTCCATCCGCCTCACCTGCGTTCATACGAAGGATGAGAATGCGGGAGTAGGGGGAGGAAACGGATAAATTCATGAACGTTTATCTTTGGCAAAGCGGGAGATGGCGTGGCCAATCACTCTCGCGGGGGGCGCAAGTGAACAGCTCCCCAATCCCCGTTTTTGCTCAAAGTGAACTCACGACATCTGGGTGGCGGGAGAGATAAAGTATCAAGCCCTAAAGTGGCATGCATAGATTCAACCAAGAAGAGCGAAACAAGCGGATGCCCTACATGCAACAGGAGGCCATTAACCGGCGTGTGACCAATACGCCTCGCCGGACCGGACAACAA
Source organism: Haemaphysalis longicornis (assembly GCA_013339765.2). NCBI lineage: Eukaryota > Metazoa > Arthropoda > Arachnida > Ixodida > Ixodidae > Haemaphysalis > Haemaphysalis longicornis. The sequence continues at coordinate 122,854,258 of CM023450.1, forward strand.
TCAGCAAGCAACTATCACGCGATCTGGCACCACCCTGCAAGAAGAAACGTACTCGCGAAGGCGTCTGCGATGCCTAGCTACGAGAACCTAAACCACGCCGAGCTACGAGAACCCAAACCACGCCGTTCAGGAAGGAGAATAAAAAATATGTTGACGAAAGAAGCAGCGAAGAGCAAACGCAAGGGCGGATGAAGCGATCGTTGCCTGTCGGCACAGGCAGACAATAGCGACTGAGAAACAAACGCCCTCCGTCAATTCCTTACATCGATTGAACGGAAGACGACCGGAGATATGTGCGAGGAAAAAAGACGGGAATCGAGGGGAGACGCAAAGGAGCCGCGGCCCCGCGCACATGCCGAGCTCTTTTTGTTCCCATAACGACAATAAAGACGGCAGAGAACGCTCCGGAGCCCCTAAAAGCGCAACGGACCGACAATGAATCCGTTTTTCTCTCTCGCTCGTTAGATATTTGCTCCCTGCTTCCAACGCGTGCGTCCCCTCTTTTACACAGCAGCAGCGGCGCTACCTTTGGTTCCGAGCCCATAGCACCGCAGCGTTTGTTGCTGCTGCTTTCGTTCGTGCCCACATCAGCGCGTCGTGGAAGCGTCAAGAAGATTTGAAATGCTTGTCGCAATCTCTAATTCAGAAGGAAAGCGCGGGATCGATGTATACGCATGGGCGGAGCTGCTTGGTCTCTTCTGATTCTTCTTTTTTTTCTGCCAGGATCAGGGCTCATGCGAACGGATTTTGTTGGTAATAGGAGAGAAGGCTTATTACGATAGGACATGGCAGTAACACTCACCTTTATCGGTCTTTTGTCTCGGATATGGTATTACAGGAACGTTGGTGCTCTGTCTGAACAGCGTCGATATCAGAAAGTGAGCATTACTTGCTTGATCCTTCTCTACTACGTTCAATATTTTACCAGTTATAACGTGTGTGCACGAAGTTTCGCTTCAAAAGTCAGAGACGTCAAACCCAAGGTGATGCGACTATAGAGTTGCTGACGTACGGCGGTGATGATGATGATGATTATGATGATGGTTGGATTTTTATGGCGCAAGGCCAACTGGGTCAAAGAGCGCCAAATCAGTGGCTATGTATGAGGGGTGAAGATGTAAACACTAAAATCCCTCAATAAGGCCAAGAGTACAGACAGTTGACAATGGTGGTGGCGGATGTAAAGGGCCAGTTTTGATTACACATGACTGCTGACGTACGATAATTCCACGATGATTATTGAAGGACATTTTATCGTGTACGTCTTTGAATTGCCGGTGCAAGTCTTACCACACCGAGGCGATGATCTTGGAAGCTATTTATAAGGTTGAAAGATGAAACATGTCACTGGTGTGAGGCCTTATTTTACAAGCAGCCTGTCCGGCATCTGGCTCTTGCCACAGCGAGTGCTTTCATACCTGATCCCTAGTCACGATAGAATTACTCCTAATGTGTCTAGCTAATTACATTCTGTACTTACGCGGAAAAGGGAAAAGAAAAAATCTGGCACTTAGATATTTTACAGCCTGCTTGGGCGACACCTCTGAAAGTGGAGTGAACGAAAATCATATACGGGCGAACATATCTTCTCGAAAGTTGAAGCGTCGCCAAAGGGAAAGATACCGAAGCTAGCACAATCTAGCCCTCATTGCCTTGCCCTTTTAATTTGATATGCAACAAAAAGCAACGGGTTGGAACGGAAGATAATTCATGTAAATAAATTCGAGGGTTGTTTCCCTAAGGGAACCTCTCTTTTAAGAATATCGGGCTTTTTTGTCAATACTTCTATTATTGTTTCTCCAATTATCCTTTTTTTTTTTGTTTCTGTGAATGTTTGTGGTAGTGTATGTCTAGCTATTGATCTTATTTTTTATCCCACCGCGAGTGGCTGACTTCTCTGCACTAATAAAGTTTTGCTCCCCTTGCACAGCACAATTAGGCACATTACTACATGAATATTTTCATTCAAATCTCGTTCACTAGGTCGTGCTGCTTTTTTCTGATTACTTATCAAGCACGGTCGGCATGGGATTGGAATTTCCAGATGAGTTCAGGATTTGTGGTCTTGCGTTGTTTTTGACGGCGCTTTCGTCGCATCTCGGGCTTTCTATCGCTATTAAGCTGCAATATCACGAATGCCACCCACTCTGTTTTAGTAGCAGCAAAATTGATAATGCAGAGGAGTGGGTGTGGTTCCTAAGCCCAGGAGCCCAAGCGATGATATGGCGATCTCTGCCCTGGAGACCAATAGTTGTTAGGCATGCAGGTCAGCCCTGGTCGTGAGGCTCACCCACAGCTCGTAAAGGGGACGAGGACAGGAAAGAGTTCGGAGGGATGGATTGTGAGCCCGCTCTATGATCATGGATGCTTAGTTCTGAGCAAAGCTAAAATTCTGCGGGGTCGTGCGTTTGGTAGCAGCGGTGTGGTTCGGTGGGGAACGGGAACGTGTTCGTGTGAATTCCGCGGAGATTAGCTTCTTCGTTTTAGAGTAGATTAAGCTGAGGATGCGGAGGAGGGATTGACTAAGGACGCAGCAATGCTGTGGGATGTCTTGGAAGGGGAGCAGGGGTGGAGTGTGCAAATCGTCCACGGTAACCTGGGAATAAAGGGCGCAGATTTCCTGGTGGGCATATGTGTTGCTCGCCAGTGAGGAGTGATCTCGAGTCCAGAATACGTCAATGTTTAGGATGGCGGGACGATGACTGAGTAGCTGGAGTGTTACTGAGGCCACCTTACCCGACAGGAAGCTACGACAGCCAGTCTGGGAATCCGCGAATATGATTCGGGATGTAGTTTGGGTGACTGCCATAGCTCTAGTGAATTCTTCAGTGACTCTGGTGGATGGGGATTAGGGGGAGGCGCAAGTAACACTCTGTTTAAGTTTCGTTTTGATATATTGATGAAATAAAAATTCTCTACGGAATAAATAACTCTAGTAGGTTCCATATTCAACTACTTTGAAGTGACTTCACTTCTCCTTCCTGAAGAAGACGAGGCAGAGAAAAGCACACAGCCCTGTGGCCATAAACCCGCGAAAGGTTTCTTCAAAGTGGGAGCATATACGCTCACGCGTAATAAACGGCAGGAGCGCTCATTTGCTCGTATACGGCCAGGTGCAAGTACGTCACAATGGACACTCATACATAAGGAAGGAGTGGTGACTTGTTCCTTCTCTTCCCCGTAAAGGCGCGCAGGTAAGTTCCCAGCTGGCCACATGCATAATGGATGTAGGTGTCTGTCAGGCTCAGCTCTCTTGAGATCTCGGCCGGTAGACCAGGGAAGATGCGCGTTGCTTCCGCCGCAGCGGACACGATCAGAAAACCGGTAATATTTGCAGTCGAGAAAGGGAACAGGAAAATGCTGGCAACAAAAAGACGGCGATCGAAATAAAAGCGCAAAAGAAAAGTGTTAACAGATATATATTAAAGTACCGTCAACCAGGCTCATTACCGCAATTCGAGATCAGCCACTCACCCATCTGGTCTTTTTAAGGATGATAGGCCGCAGCTTGGACTTTTTACAAAAGTCCCAGCTGCGGCTAATTCCTCTCACTGCGCCAATAAAACCAATTTTCTGAAAGGACTAAGAGATTACGAGAATGAAGGAGACATGCCAGAGACGAATGCTCCGAAATTCTGGATGCAAAAACGGAAATAAAGCAATTAATATTCTTAGAAGAAGAGGAAAGGCGAAAACAGACGGTAACACTCGTCGGTGAAAAACGGCAAGTGATACTTTTTTTCCCGGAAATACATGTATAAGGCGAGACGCACAAAGATATGTCCTTCATGTAGACATGAATTGAAATATTATAAATACAGGTTTTCTAGAGCAAGGTGCAAATTCCCTGCTTCGTTTTTCTGGCGTAAATTATCCAAGAATGTGGTGTTGTGAAATATTTTTTTAAATGCTACCAAACAAGCACTACTAAGAGGAAAAGAGGAAAATAAACCAAATCAGGATACTTTGCCGCATAACAATGTGATATGCCAGATCAACTCTGCCACTCACGGCAAAGTAGGTATCGACCAAAATAAACCTAACCCTTGGCAGAAAATACTTGCCTAACTATTGACTATAGCATTGGTCGATTGAGGTTAGTGACCTCGCAAGCCTCACGTCACAGCAGTAGGATGCAGGTCGGTAAAACACTGCGGTGGTCTGAATAGGTCTTTTTACGCATCGTATTTTACATCGATGGTGTGATCACTTTAGAAAAATGATAAAACAAAATCACACGCATGCCAAATTATTAAATAAATACTAAATTAATTATTTTATCAACCGATTTAAGTCCATTGCGGTATGAAGTCCCCTATCGATATAGGAGGTTTCAGCGGAGTACCACACCAAGTTGGCCAGATCCTGCTAGGGTGAGGGCGTGCTGTTTTTGTCAGCAAAAAGACATCCCAGTACAAACCTTTCTACTTATGACTCATTGTTCGATGATTTCAATTGCACCAGTCCTCGCTCACAGCATCAGAGTTGAGACTGCTCTCACAAAAGACGTGGTGGCCAAGTGGAAGGCATGCGCTCACTGCTGCTCAAGACACCTAAGGGAAACCACTGCGAACCACACGATGGGTCAAGCAGTCACTTGCTTTTCATGTCATTCACCGACGAGGAACCCCATGTGCCACATGCTGTGAGAGCGCATGGGATTCGCGATGGGGAGGAGCTCCGTCCCGCCGAATGTCAAGGCCCTCGAGGAGTGGGCACTGCCTTCCCCGGGTCGGACACGTGTCGCATTTGCAAGTGCCACGGGAATATACCAGATAATGTGACACGCCCCCGACTCCTCTGCGAGCTTCCACCAGTTGTGACAACACCTTGAGTCCACCTTTTTCGCAAAATAAAGCCCATTAAACGCTTGAGAGCGTTATCAGAAATTGGTCATAAGCGGACGGTTTGTGCATTGTGCGCGCTACAAGAGGACAAAAGTGTTGTTCGTTTGAACCAGGAAATTTGTCTTAACCAGTTAGTATGAACGAAGGTCCACTGAATAACCATCGTCATTTCTACCTGACGAGGCAGCAGGCCAGACCAGGCGACTATGTATCAACAAGCACGTCTGCAATTGCTTGACAACGTTGAAGGGGTCCACGCTGAGTGGGTATGCTCTTTCCCCTCAATTAAACCTTAGGGAAATCGGATGCCAGATTACCAGTTCACAAATATCGCGCATTGCAGCTACAAGCTGTTCTTACGGTCGGTAGCGAAGGGCAGACTGCGGATTCTACACTGATACTATAAGCGGAAGGGGAGATTTAGGCGTTATTTGTACGGCAAATAAATATAGGCATCATCAAATGCTACCCATGGGATGGAGGCACTGTAATTCACCCAATCTTTAGAGCAGAAGGCCACAAAAAATGAAATTAAAATGATAAGAATGAGCATAGGACCAAGTTGACGTGACTCGGACTGTGTAGCAACAAACAAGAACCCAATTAGGTATAGCGTGCGTCATTAGTCTCGGATAAAATTTTTTTCTGCAAATTACAGCAAGGGGGATATTGCGACAATATCCCTCAGCGCACAGTGCGTCTCTAGGAATTTCACTCAATTATTTCTTTCTGCGAGATTAGGAACAAAACTCGGCCTTCCTTGAACTCTTGACTAATGACCCGTTGTTCAAGGATAGCGACTAAATGGAAGCTGTTGAGAAGACACGAAACGAGATCTGGACGTCCTAATTGTTATTAATCAGGGCCAGAATTCACAAAAAAATGAGGCGTAGAGTTCTCAGTGAGCTGATTGCTGTGCGCATACTGGTATTACTAAAAAGGGAACTACCTACTTCGCTTTTAGCAACCCTGGAACAATGTAAAATTACTTTCATCCAATCTGCAGCCCTCTGTCTGAGAAAAGCCACGAGCATACTGCTCGCACACGCTCAAGATTTCGCGCAAGGAAAGAAATTAAATTAGCCTCGTATCTGCTTTGGTTAGGGCGGTGAGAACGCGTGAACCTAGCATAAGCATGTGGAAGTTCAAGTTGCAAATGTAAAAAGCTAAAGGAAAAATGTGCCGCCGTATTATAAATTATATTGCAGTTACTGTCCTGATATACTATTTGTATGGAGGGGCTTGTCAGTGGAGTTAGGCTTGTTTTCGGAGTTTGCGCTAACATTTAGGCTAAAATTTATATTTAAATAAAAAGAGCATGAGTGTCCTTGCCCCGTGAAAAGGGATATTTGGGCTAGTTTCAATAAAATGCTGAAAAGTTGAATGAAGTTATGGCGTTTGAAGGAACTCGGAAAGACATCTTCAAAAATGAGACAGTGCCCCCCATTTAAGGATACTCCTGCACGCCACCATAGGCCTCTCGTCCGAAGATACAGGCCCCCCAAACAAACCCGCAACTTGCATCGACGAACTTCCAGTGGAACCGCCCTGCAATGCGTGATCGAGATCAAGTGACCCGTTCTGACAGAGTAAGTCACTTTCGATAACAACTCGTGCTAAGGACACTCATCAAGTACAAGCTGAATGACATCCCTAAGCACACCTCTGCACACCTAAATGGTTCAGGTGCCCCACAATCGCATTTAGCTGAGCTTGCCTAACACAAATAAGACACGACTGGCAACTGCATTTACATTAAGGTCTACGACGAAACGCACGCCTCTGGGCTCATTCAGGTTGGATCATTTTTCTTTGTCCGTCAAGGCCCCACGAAGGCATACCAGTAGAGATCAAGCTTTCTTAGCAGAAGTCGAACACGGCTAGGGGAGTCATCATAATTGAACCCAATGAATCCAATGAGGATACCCTTCGCTGGCTTTGATGTGAGTAGGCTATAATAATGGCATGCCATGGCTTGGGACGCACTAACCGTGCAGTGGTCACATTTGACACACCTACCCTTTCCAAGGCAGTTAAATATTACGTAGTCATTATCACAGTTTCACCTTGCCAACCAAAACGACTTGTTTGGTACAATTGCCACAACGTTGGTCATGTGGCCCGCGCCTATCCCGTGCAAGTTGTGTGCACCTCTTACGGTAGCCCACATGGCGAGAGTGAAGAATGCGGTCCTCAGATATACGTCATGGCCTTTAAAGACCACGGACACATTGCGCTGAACCCCACCTGTCCGATCAGGAACCCAACACCCCCGGCTAACAACCCACAAAACGATGCCACTATTGGGGTACCCTGGGCAGATAGAGCCCGTGGCATTCAAACGGATCCAGTCGACGACATCAATCATGAGCCACCCAACAAATGCGAAGTCCGAAAAAGAACCGACCATGGCAGCAATTCCCTCCCAACTTGCTGCCATCCGGGCGGTTATATAGAAACTTCGAACCTAGAATTTACAACTCCGCAATTAAAACCAAGAGCTTGAACCTACACTAGACAGCAAAACGACGTCATCAGCAGAGTCCAAATAACTGCATAACCCGCAAACTCGGCCCAGCCGATCTTAGAGCACAAAACATGCCCCCCATCTCCACCGACCAACGAGTCCCATCCCCAGTTAGCGCTCCAAACCGTCCGCACAGACATTCACCGCGAACGCCTTGCACGTCAAACGGAGCGCAAACAAGAACCAACAAAACTTCGACAGGCAGATGAATGTCCAGTGCATTCTGCAAAAGCTCCCTCGAGAGGCAGCCCCAAGGAACCGCGCGCTAAGCATCCATTCGGCCCAACAACCAGTCACAATGAACGAGTCGCCGAAGGTATTGCAATCAATAAAACTGCCGCAGCTATTCCCGCCAGCATGTTATTCTAAAGCAGATGATTATCTAGATCCAACCACATTACATTGTACTGCAAAAAGCCCGCAGCAATCCTCAAATTCTGGGATATATTACTCATGTCAACCCATTTACCTACTTGGAATCAGCGAATAATGTCGTTACCTGGATAAGTCGCCGTCTTGGCCCGTTCATCTCTGGGAAATCAACAAATAGATGCCCTTCAATTCCCCTCCGCGGATCACGAAGTAGTGGCTGTAAATGCGCGCCCGGCTGGGCGAAACCCATTATGGTGGCCACCGCCTATAGCAAGTACAAGCCAACTAGCTCATCCACCACCAGTGCTTCCTTCCCCTGGCTACATGTTTAACGTCCCGATTTTTTTGCAGGCATCCCTATTTTGCTGGGTGGGGACTTCGATGCCCCCAACACCTTACGGGAATACAACAGAACTCACCCTAAGGTTAAGGCATTGGAGTATGCTGCAGAAAAAGAAGGTCTTCATATTTTTAACGACCCAGATGCGATCACTCGCATCAGGCGTGGACTTAATATGCAACTACCTAGGGCAGCGATCACCTACCCATCCTAATACTGTTAAGGATCAAGACCTTGAGACCCGCCAAAGCAGTGACCAGGGCTGACTGGAACAAATTTCGACACATTATAGTAACCCCTAACACTGGCATCGCTAGACAAATTTTGCAACTTGATTGCTAATTAATCTCCGCAAGCGCAAGAGACCATCCAATGCCGGGACGACCCTCGGCATATGGACAATCATCTTCCAATCTCCGGCGGAGATTGCGCGGGCTTGCTCGCACGTACCGGGATAAAGGAAAAAAAACTGTCGTTGATTCTTCTGTTATAGGAATCAGTAAAACACGAAAGTGAAATGTGCAGCGAAATCAGCAGCTGAGCATGATTTGCGGGCGGGTCGGCGAGCGACGTCCTGCTGGCGAGTCGCTTCAGCAAAGGTGCACTGGCGTCATTTCCGTGAGGGATATGACATCAGTGAAACCTTGGGGTATCGCAGTATAAAACACTTTGGTGGTAAAAAATAAAACCCGAAAACGAATAACCCTATGTACAACATACCCTTTAGTAACGAAAGGTTGCTTCTCGGTAAGAAGAACCCGTGCCGCAGGGGTGCACCCTTTACAGGCCACTTGCTTCGTTGTACTGGCGTCACTTCCATGACGGATATGACGTCAGCGAAATCTTGGTGTATCTGGGAATAAAACGCTCGTGTTAAAGGACAGAGATTTACAACAAATGCGCCAGCAATATCACCTAATTTCAGACTATCATCGACAACTAAATGAGTACTTCTGGGCGACAATGTGTAACGATGTTAGTCACTAGCGAGGTCTCTCGGGTCCATGGAAACTGAATCGCAAGTTAACCGGAAAAGCAAAGGCCGAAAGCCATTGCTCGATACACTCACGCTGACGGCAACGGCAACCGATGGCGAAAAACGGCTTGTTAGAGCATTTTTCACTACGGCTTCTACGATGCCTCCACCACCATTGCCCTATATTCCCATCAACAATCCTGATTTCGAATTATATTCCCCGTTCTCTATAGCGTAACTCCACAAGGCAATAATGTTGGGCCGACCCTAATCTGCCCCTGGAACGTTACCTGGAAGCACCTCTGTAATCTGCCTCCCGAGATGCTGCCCCACTTACTCACTCAAACTAATTTTTTATCGAAACAAGGCCTCGTTCCGGACCATTGAAACTCTGTAAATGAGTCTAAAGCCAACAGTAATTTCCCCACATCAATTCCAAAGAAGGAGTCTGATAACCTTCAAACTCTACGCCCCATCTGATTGCCCTTGTATTCTTCAAACTCATGGAAAGGCTCATAAATATTTGCCTCATCCATCACCTGGAATATGTGCGACCTTGCTTTCATCCTGCATAGACTGGTTTTCGACCCAACTGAGGGGCACACGACAGCCGTGGCTATTACGCCGGGTCATGAGCCGGTCTCATTACAACAGAGGAGATCCACACCGCGTCCTAGCCATCGATCTTCGTAAGTAATTTGACAATTTGACAATGTAATTTGACCTGAGGCCAGGCCTACCCCAGCAGCCGAGCCCAAACCTGGATTCGTGATTTCTTGTAAAGCCGCCCCATACGACTGCAGGGGTCTCTTACTACTTCTATAAATGAGTCCCTCAAGGCTCAGTCATGGGTCCACTATTGTTCCATTTGGCAATGTCCCGAGTAAAGCGCCGGCTCGACATTGAAACCGCGGCCGCTTCACCGTTTATGTGGACGATATTACAATACGGACAGAGGCAACTTCCTGTCCTTCTAAGGAAGATTAAATAATCGAACTTCAAGCGTCATCCCACAGTCCAGAGTATTCATTGTCCGAGTCGGGGCTTACGCTCACTCCCGAGAAGACTGAGCTCTTGGCAGTGTACGGCTGCAAAGCGCCTCCGTCGATCCCCACCATTTCAGTCCAATTTCAAACCAGACGATAATCGCCTAACAGACCACATAATGTTGCTAGGACTGCCCATTGGAACGACAAACAGCGCTAACACGTGGCTACAGCGCCTGAAGAGAAAGTGGAAAGGCATCGCTCAAAACATTTGGTGTCCCTCTACCAAATATGGAGAAGCAACTCAAGCCGCCACGCAGACGTTAGCTAGGGCCGTCACAACGAGCACCCTCAGTTACGACCTGAATAAAACTCACACAGAGACCATACAGGTACTCCATAGGTCCACTCTTCATGTGATCAGCGGATTGTCTCGACACACTCCCATTCACAGTTTGAAGCAATCTGTCCCGTTTCCACCTGTCTCACCGATCATGAAAGAGGCCAAAGCACAGTCATCCTTCAAGCGGCCGCTAACCCACCAAGGGCTTTCACTCATTGCATGGGACGAACGCGAAATCCGCACAGCATGCACATTTCCAGTGCCTATCGCACCTTGGACACGACTGGACTGTGTCACAGCACCGCAGTCGCACCCCATCGGACGTCCGAAAGTCACAGTCACGTAGGCAACGCATTCTGCAGATGCAGCGGGCGCAGCAGGACGGCGCAGTGGATAAATACACTGATGCCAGCGTGACCCTGTCAATATGTTGGCCTTGCATAGATGTGCCCGGACTTCCTGCACTGTCGGAATATGCCACCAATATGGACCCGCCTAAGCAATTTTTGAAGCATAACTGCACTCTTTGAACGCCGTTGTATCATCCCTCCTTTAGGACACTACTACGACTTCCCCAACTTCGCTTCTTTTCGACTCATCACGGACTCTTACGAGGTTGTATAGGCACTTCGCTCTCATACCACCCCTAACCCCATTGTGCATGAAATTCTCTATCAACTGCAAACTCTTCAATAGAACCACATCACTGTTCGCTTTGACTGGGTACCTGGCCACGAGCCGAACTCCACTGACAACCAGGTGGCTCATGCAGCCGCACAAGAGGGTTCATTAACCCAAACGCCGCTTGTCTCTGAGGAGGAACCATCTCGTTCGCCTACACAATATCTGTTGTTGCGGACTCATCACTACAAAATGAATAGACGCAAACAACTAGAAAGCTTTACACCTACGTGCTACGTAAGTAACCTTCCGCCCTTACCCCGTAGTGGCCAGATCTTAATCAACAAATTTAGCACAAACACTGCCTTCACAACAGAAACAATTCGTAAATGGTACCCGCCTCACCTTCCTCCCCGATGCCCTTATTGTCGCTCAAGCCTCCCAGCCGACCTCCACCACTTGGTCTGGATATGTCCAACCTTCATTTGCCACCGTACTTTCACTGTCCCGAACACTCAACCAGAACCAACTCAACTAGACACGTCCTTACGCGCGCAATAGCGACGTATTCGCTAAACGGTGACCTAGCATGACTGGTATGACAGCACCGTCAGCGACTCTCGTGCTGTGGTTATTTAGAAATGGACGCAATTAACACCCCGGCCTACGACTGCCTCTACTATTAACATCATCGAGGCCGCTATGTGGACAAGTACTGCAGTAATAGGCTTTCATTTCCCTCCTTCATTTCCCTCCTTTCTTCTCTTGCGCATGCTCGGGCCTCTGGTCTTTCTGTCTTAATAAATGTTTTGCAATCAATCAATCAAGAAAAAACTGTCCGAAGAAGCTCCTCTAATTCCGTTTTGCCATCTCCAGTTTGGCCACACATATTGCCCTGTAGGAAAATGTATTGGGTGGAAAATGCAGTTTTTACGCTTGTGGCATTTTTACCAATAAACAACTGCTGCTAACACATTTAGAGTATTTTTACTCCGGGCACTGCACTCGACTCATAAAGGCCTAACCATTTAGTTTCATATTTGCAGGGTTATTGTAGGTGTGATAGAAAAAATCGCCCAGCTTCGCAATGGAGATGCGAAAACTTGGAAAACACTAGAGCTGGTGATCTTTACTAGTTTTAACTTGGCTCTTTTTATATATTTAGCGTTGCATTTTCCATAGCTTTAAGTTGGCTTTTCTATAGCTCAGGACAAATAACTTTTTTAAGTTTTCCCGTCTTATCCGTAGAACGGGAATTGATCCCGCCGAGCGAACGCCGTCTCTCTCAACGACAAGAACATCTGCACGGTAGAGCTTACGTCATCCCGCGCAGCCAATCTGCGACGCGCGCTCCCCTCCCGAACATCTGCGCCGCGACGCGCACTCCCCACGCCTGCTCGTCGGCTGCTTGCCTCCTTGGCCCTTCCCCCACACTTGGCCTAACATTTTTCTCTCATCCAGTTTGCTGCGTGGAGTTTTGAGTGACGCCCCCACGGCTGGAACTCAAACTTAAACAGCTGCCGCTGTTTTTAACAGCGCAGCTGTTTAAGTTGTCTTTGGCATTCGGCTTTGTTTAGAAGTGCATTCAAAGTATAAGAAATCAATACTTACTCGACAAACTTCACTTCCACAAAGGTTAAATGAAATATTTCCGGCAGTCAAAATAAGGAGATTGAAAGCTGACCCCAACACGGTATTTAAAGTGCACGCGCACGCACTCTTTTGGTGACCAGAATTGTTAGTGGATGAAGAAAATAATAAATAGCGAAGCTGTGCGCCCAGCGCACGCCTGAGCCACCCACGCTTAGAAGGGGTAATAAGTGTTTCATTGACGCCTTTTAAGGCTCTGTTGAAACATTGCGAGCCGTGTTTTCAGCAGTTTTGGTTTTCAGTCATCATCGTAATCATCACCATCAACATCTGCACAAAATTCTACTCAATTCACTCCACGACGAAGTCCTCTCCCATTGACCTCCAACCGCTCCTGTCCTGCCTCGAGTCCATTATTTGCCCCGAATTTCTTATTTCGTCCTTCCATCTTGTTATCGCCCTTTCAGCAAGAGAGAAGCCTCCGTGACCCGGCAAGAGATCTTTTTTTTTTCGGAAAGGCTACCGAATGAGAACAATGTTGTACTTAGTACAAGACGAAACTTTGGAAACTTTTGGACTCGCTCTGGTCTTGGTTAAGCCGCCTTCATTACAACGATTAAAAATTAATTTAACGTTTTGGTTTTAGGAATTCCTGCAAGATGTTTACCTTGCTGCAGACAGAGTGCCGAATCAGAGCGAAGATAGGACGTCAAGTTTTTTGGAAAATTTTATTCTTGCTCTGGTCTTGGTTAAGCTGCTTTAGAATATCCTAAGCAGTGGTTTTAGGGTTGTGTTCTTCGGAGTTCCGGGTACAAGACGATAACTCTTGCTTCACTAAGGCTGCTGAATCGACAGGAAGTTTGAATAAGTCACATGGTTGGAAAATTTTATCTTACCCTGTGGTTTTGGCTACCTGCGTTTGTTGACTCTTACAAGCAGTAGATTTATTTTGTGGTTTTCTAAGTTCTCCGAGAACGTTAACCTTCCTCCCGAAAGGTGTTCGAGTGAGGCAGCAACGTTGGACATGCCAAATTTTTGAGAAATTTTGAGTTGTCTCGGTTCTTGCTTAACTTCCACTTTCCAGTGCTTAACCTAGCATAAAATAAAATTATGTACGCCTAGTAGTTAGCTCTAAACAAGCAATGCAACCAAACAGTTGAGACCAAATTATGACAGAACTTCTTCTGAAATCACCATTTTGCAGAGCCCCTTCATAACCGGTTTAACGAGATTCGAAATAAAATTTGATACTTCTTTGTTTGGTCAAATTACGTTTTAGTTGATGCAGCATCCAAAGTGATATAAGCACGTTCTATAAATTTTGCAAAAAAACATTTCAAACACTCACGTTGATATTATTACTAGGTTTTGGTAATAACGGTTAATTACCGCATCGTCACGGCGAACAGAACAAGAATAACACCAGAACAACTTATTGAACTCTCCCGGGCCTGTTTCCGCTTGTTGTTTATACGTAACCCACGCATAGTGATTTCCCTTGCCCGCATAGAGCAGAAAGGGCCTCCTCACTAACTCATTTTCCATTGCCCAAGGCCGGCGCCTACAAATAACTACTTTCCTTCCATGCATGACTCACTAATCTCATCCAGCCAGACAAGCATTTTGCTAAACCAACATCGGCCGCATAATTAAAGAACGTTGACCGTCCCCGAAATGAGATGTCCGCGTACATTCATTGCTCACAGCTCGGCACCGCTGTTCTAATGTGGTTAGCACCGAACAATGCGCTAAAAGTGAGCGTGCCACGGGAGAAGTTTCCGAGTACGGGGCACTGTAAATATGACCTCCACCTATTTGAAGGAGCAGCGGGCTAAAGCTCCAGAAACTGGGCAACGGCCTGCCTACTGTCACTAGCGGGAGTAGGCTTAGCGTCGCCCTTTTGTGTGCCTCCGTTTGCTGGCATAGGAAAGCCCGGGTTGTTCGGGTCGGGCGCGCCTGCCGTTTGTCAAATGTTGACTCGGTGGTACCGACGCGTCTTGTGCAAACAATTTTCCCGCGCTGCCTTGCTGCGAGAGGCAAAGCCACATTCTCGGCACGTGCGCGCTGCAAGCAACGGGGAAGGCGAGGGAGAGCCAACTGGCCCGCCGCAGCCGTAGCTCTACCGTTGCTGCCAACCACATAACAGACGTTTCGGAACATTTAGATCAAATTGTTGGGGCGGATACGAAATAACCGTATGTCTTTATGTATGCATACTATTATATCATCCGTACAGCACGTGCACATATATAAACCTTACCTAATACAACGTACCTGCAGTAATTTTACTGCATATGCTGTACAGGCATATATTTATATGCCTGTACAACATACGATGTACGGGCACTTGTTTCAATTGAATCAAGTTCTCTGAAAAGATAGCCTACATTACCACGGTCTTAATTATTCAATCTTCTTATCAGACATAGCGGCCACTGGGCACGTAGTTACCAGCCCAAATATAGGGTTAATTAAGGAATATATTACAGCCAAGCGTACACCAGCACCCCCAATAGTGAAATCATGCCCTGGGTCTGTAGACAAAACTCTCTTTTATCCAAAATCTGTTTCAAAACTTTCTTTCACCATACCGTGTACACCCCGTTCACTCGGCCGACGCAGACGCCGTTAAACACCTCTCTCTTTCTCTCTCCTCCCGAGCTCTCTTCTACGTCCCCGTCCCTTATTCTCCGCCTTCCGTCAATTTCATCTGCCTTCAAGCTCCCGTTCGCTCAGTTAGGGCACCGCTTAACGACAAGAATGGACGCTTACGAGCTTCTCTGTGACATCTCGAGCGTGGGAACGTCGGACATGTGGACATTGGCCGGAGGTAAATGGCATTTCGGGTATTCTATACTGACCTTGAAATTTTCAGCAATGCCAAACGGGGATATACGTCACGTGTGCCTGCGAACTGATGGTTAGTATGCACGGCATGCAGTTATTATAGGCGTACCTGCTTGAAGTTTCGGCGTAGTCTGCCTGCAAGCGATGATTGATTTTAATTGCAGCTTTCGAACAATAAAACGAGCTGCAAACCTGCGATAGCAAACCCAGATTATCTCCTTACGATGACAATTTATGGACGAGTTGTTAGGTTTACCGACTCAGAAACAGAAGGCCCTGGGTTTGATTTCCCAAATTTTCAAATTTACGAACCAGTGAAAGCATGTTTCCTTTTGGCCCTGCGCTAGGCCGCGGATGCGTCATGACACACGAGAATGACTTGGTGGGCAAGTTGGTGTGCCATATTAACAGGGTTACCAGCGCACGCAGACGGGTACACAGATGGAAGAAACGTCAGGACAAGGCGCTGAACTAAAGCTGATTTTTTATTCGGGAAAGAAAGACATACAAACCCCCGCAAGACTGTTGTTTCGGGACACTTGGCTTCGCACTGTAGAAAATGCGCTCATGTTCCGTTGTTCGGAGAGTGCGAAGTCATCACCAGAGAGAAGGATAAGCACACACGCGAGGTTATCGAAGCACTTGAAATTGAGCGGCTCAATGAAAACTATGCAAGCATGCCTTCGGTTGCGCTCTCGCAAAAAGAAAGAGATTGTCTGGTGCAACGTTTGTAGCATGCAGCGGGCGAGAGGATAAGTGTTGACGTCAGGCTGTGTTGGCCATGCTATTGGAAATGCGGGGGTTTATGTCTTTCTTTTCTGAATAAAAAATCAGTAGTAGTTCAGCGCCTTGTCCTGCGCTTCTTGAATCTGTGTCTCCGTCCGCATGCGCTGGTAACCCTGTTAAGTGATGATACAGTCGAAAGGTCCGCAGGAGTGAGAAAAGGCACCCTGCAGCATAAACTGTCGACAGCCTCAAATCGACCCCCCCTGGCTCCATTTCTTAGCAAGTCATCGAACTGGTAATGGATGGCGGCCACGTGTCATGCCTAAGGCGTTTTGGAAATGGCGCGCTAATAAGGCTGTTCTCCAGAATTCTAGCCGAAAGAGCCGCGATGCCCGAGGGAAATCACACCGGGAATAGCTAGTGGCGAACGGAGTGAGCTCCGCCTTTGTCAGTTATGCATTCATACGGAATTGTGCGTTCGTAATATCGCATTACAGATTCGACAGTAATATGGCGTGCAGGGAGTAGGATAAGAGAAAAGGAATAGTCCATTATCCGCGGCACCCTGCAACGCTCCGTCGAAATGTGCTAGCGGAAGTTTTTTCCTGTAAGAAGAAAAGTGTCTGTGCACCAAAAAAGGAATGACGCTGTACTGTAAGGGCGAGCCGGGCTAACTTGAGGCGAGCGAAATTGACGCAAGAGGCTTGACACTGCAGAAATAAAGAAAAAGGGCAAGCAGTTCCAGTATGCTTCGGACAAACTGTAGTGGGAACGCATGGTTTATTTATTTATTTATTTATTTATTTATTTATTTTATTTTATTTATTTATTTATTTATTTATTTATTGTATTAGTTTGTTTGTTTCGTTGTTGTTGTTTCTCTGTTGTTTGTTTGTTGTTGTTTGTTGTTGTTGTATACAATGTAAACTACTGCAAGATAAGTTAAGAGAGTGGGAGAGAGTCATTAGAGTTTGGTGAACGCAAACAGCCTCCACTGTTTGCATACGTTTCGCTAACATCACCAAAATACGCTTATGGCAACTAACAGCGGGCTTTCTCTGCAACGTATATTACCTTGTTTGGGTTACAGGGATTCCCATATGGAATTCCAATAGTTGTGGAGGCGCCGACATATAAGCGGTTGTCTGCCTATGGCCGGCGGCACTGCACCATCATTTTAGTGCCCTGGCACTACAATCTACCCGCTAGCAAAAGTATGGCGTTGCAATGTTAGGTTAGTCGGATGGTTGGTTGGTTGTTTTTGGATCAAGCGTTGTTAGCCTGACAAGATGTGCCGGCAATCGCTCCGCCCAAGCGCCACCTAATCAGTCAGTAATTTGGTCACTTCACCACAAGTCCGCCAGTTCCGTCTCCCGAAGAAAGCCAAGATGGAGGCGTGGTATGTCGTGCCTCCTTCGTGTCATCTTTTTTCTGTGTCCCGTATCAAGTGCGCAAAAGTTACCGTTAAGATCCTTCTTAGCTTTCTTCGGAAGATATTCTTCACAACACCCAATGTCCTCTTGGGAAGACGATGCGCTTCAGAGCGGTTCGAACCTATGCGAATGTGACGAGGACGGTGGTGTAAGGAACTGGAGGGGCGGTGGGAGAGAAGGAGGGAAAAGAAGGGTATGGAGGAGAGGATAATGGAGAAGAGATGGAGGAGGAAAGATGAAGGAAGGAGTTGGTGCAGTGAACTAAAACTGTGCATAAAACGAGGACACAGAAGAAGACGACTAGACTCACAGGGCGCAGTGTTTTTTCGTAATGTACCAACTAGCCCAAGTTTGTACTTGTGTACTTGGTTGCTTGTGTATACTTGTGTGAACTTGGTTGGCTAACAGAAAGCTTCCGCGGTACTAGAACTGCACTTTTACGGCACACCACAGCGCATCTGTAGGAAAGAGCACACGTAATTTCTTTGTTCTACAGTCACCTTTGCTTCACTGTTTTATTTGATGTCCCTAGTGTCTGATATTTTTTAATGTTCGTTTTTTTTTTTTTTTTTTTTTGCTGACTCCCGTTGCTAGCAACTTCCTGTCTGCGACGCCGCACCGTCGAGCAGATCTATAGCGCCGACGGTCGACGAACTGAAGATCGGAATCTGACGCTTCATCCATCTTTCCGCAATATCTGCGACATGGCCCTCCGTCTTCGTTCAGTCATCGGACAGCGCTATTTTTCTTCGTCTAGAAGCACCTCAGATCTCTTCCGTTACCGTCCACACCGCATCCCTCCGCCCATCTCAGCTCTCGTTTTGCCTACGTTCTTACACAGCCGAAAAAACGCGTGGAACAGCTAAGCATCAAGGCCGTCATCAACGAACTCTGCCTTGCTGTCAATCTCAGACACACTGGTGTCACTAGAATTTTTTTAGCCAACATTTAAAACCAAAAGACTGGGGCAAGCACTGACAGGCGTTAGAGTTTCAGCCACCGAAATCCGCCCCTCTAGACGAAAGTCAACAGTGTCGGTGGCATGCCTTTGTGGCAGCGGGAAGGGCTTTAATGGCTATGTCGATATCCGCCTTGCTAACGTTAAAGGCGGTCACGTGACAAGTGAAGGGAAGTGCCGAAAACATGTATGACAGGGCGCTGCGGAGCGAGACGCGGACTCGCGTTAACTTACCCCCCGACAGCAGTGATGTGTGGAAGTTAACCTGCAGCTGGAGCAGACGCCAAAAAGAATACGCGGCGCTGAAAGGATCAGAGGTGCGAGCGCCGCATTTTTGTAAGAGCTAGAAGAAAACAAAACCGTTTTTGCGGGAATAAAGGGCGTCACACCCGTTGTGAGAGGTTTGGCTCGACGCCGGTTCTCGTTACGATGAACGAGAAGAGTAGACGACGTTTCTCGCTGCTATTGGACTGCGTGCCCTATTAATGCCTAGCGTTATTTGCCAAGAAAACCCGCAAAGCAGGACCGTGCAACGCCCTGCAGCACCACAGAAATGCCTCTTCGACGCACGTAACACCTTTAATCGTTATAATAGCGTGAATGGAGATAACTGGTCGAACAGAATGATTCATGAAAAACCCAAAACTAAGAAAAATATAAAAAGCTGGTTACGATAGCACTAAGTCGCGCAATGCTTGAACCATAGCGAAGCTTCTGGATTTCTTTCTACGTAAGCACTGAAGGAAACATAACCATGCGTTTGTGCAAGTTTGAAATTGTTTGTTTACATGTTCTGTCGTAGCTTCGCACTGTGCTAGTGGTAGTTACAGTCATATGCATTGATATCTTCATGTTCCTCATGCCAAGCATTACAAGCGCGGTAGCGCTTCACGACAGCTGGGCCGCAGCGGCGGCGCGCACGTGCACGGCGCATGCGCGGCGTTCCTGGAGTCGCGTCGACGTTCCGTGGAGCAGGTGTTGCGCCAGCTGTGGCGTTGTTGGTAATAGGCAATGAGAGGCCCCACTCGTGTTTTTTGCCGTTTTTTTTTTTTTGCTTTGTTTTTTTCTGGAGCCACTGCGCGAGCCGGGGAAGCTCGGCAGTCACCGGGAGGTAGGCGCTCAGGAGCGCTCGACATTTTCGTAGTAATTTTTAACGCATTGTGCGTTACACGCCAGACGTTACTGCCAGCTACAACAGCACCGCTATTAAGAAGTACCGAAGATGGCGTACCGTGTAACGTCCTGCATTTCCACAAAAATGCCGATTTGGTGAAAGTAACACCTATAATCATTATAATAGCGTAAATGGACTCAATTGGTAGGACAGAATTTGGAAAAAAAATTGGTTTTAAAGAGCTCACACTTAGACAAGCGCCATAAGAATTCCACGCATTAGTAGACAATTCTCTGAATTTCTGCGGGTTTTCTTTTTTACGTGGGGACAAATTGTTTACCGAGCACGGCCGAAAAAAATGACATAAAACAGGGCATGGTGAGACGTAGAAAATATGCTAACCGGTTTGACAAAATTAAAGGTCTTTTAACAGCGAAGCTGTTTAGAAAATCGTATTTTTTCGTGTCCGCAGTTAAAAATACCAAGAAATTGCCGAGCGCGCGAATGCGAGCGCGGGCCTCACTGCGATCGCCCGGAACTTAACAAAACTAAGAAAATGCCTAGCGCTCGTGTGTGCGTGACTGGCGACGACCCCTAGCATCCCCTGCGCACGTTTGTCGCACCAAGAATACCAACGTAAGAAGATTGGCCAAGATAGGCAAAAAAAAAAAAAAACTCCAGCGTTCGCCGTAATCGTGGCAACACTTGCTCGGAACGAGAAAAACACGTCATGGGCTACGCCCCTCCAAGGTGATGTCCAATGATTTTCACTTCCAAAGGAGTATAGAAGCTCACACTTATATAGCAACAATGATGGAGTAAAGGTCATTGCGGCTGCGAAGAAGAAGCAAATCGGCTGTAGTCGGGACTTAACTTAATGATGATAGTGAAGATTGCGTACAGCTTCGCTACCTTCAAGTCTTACGCGTTAGTGTGAGCTTCCTCCATTTTATGTTTGGTAAAAATAGAACAAAAGCCTGATTTTTTAATTAGCGTGACAAAACGCAGGGACCTTATTTGCACAAGATAGCAACAGTGAGGGGGGTTTAAACCGAAATCGTCATATTCATGCGAAGTATATCTGATAACCGGACGGTTTTTGGATCCATTTTGGCATTGTTTTATGAAGCCCTATTATCCGGCGTACTCAGGCAGCTTTCCGGCATCGCATTTTTCAGTTTCGCAATGCATTTAGGTTTTGAAGGCTTTTGGCCATACTAGACCGAGGGTGAAAGTTGCATTTCCGGCCATTCGTTTTCACCTAAATCTACTCGTTCCAGCAGGAAATCCAGTTTTTGCGGGCAGATTTTGGATATAACGCAAAAGTTAAGATTCTGGATTTCACGGTGTGCCAACACCCTCTCCGTGCAAATCAATTTCTCAAGTCTCCATAGTCCTGAGAATTCGGAATTTATCAGTAGCTGGATTACGCAAAAAGCATACAACAGACGTTACGCAAAAACTTTCCGTTAATGCATAAGAATAATACAATAGGAGACTTTCCAACGCGTTACATTGGTGCATTTGCAACGTTAGTGCAATGAAAATGAATTCGGAATTTTCGAACGGTAAGCTAGTATTATTTCGGAACGTAGAATAACGGAATGATGAGTGGAGTAGGACGCCAAACGCATAAGAATCAACATTAGAGAATGCGGAACGGAACGGTGTTTGAAGACATTTGGTGTTGTGTGTGGTGTATGTTTCGCTGGACGTGTGTTAGGTGATGTGATAGTGATTGTGGCGTGGGTGTTGTGAGATGATTGGTGTGCGTGAGGTGTAACGTGTATTGTGTGCAGTACGTGGTGTGTGTAGCGGGTGTGGCTGTTGTGTGCGAGGTGTGTCGTGGTAGTTCGTGGTGCGCGGTGTTGTGTCGTTGCGTGTCGTGTGTGTGCGTGTGTCGTGGTGTGGTGTGTGTGGTGCTGGTGTGCGTGTGCGGCTGTGGTGTGTGCGTGGTGTGTGTGCGGTGCTGGTGCGTGCGTGGCTGCGTGCGAAGGAAGCCGAAAGAAGACAAACGAAATGGTTGTGGTCAGTTTTTTTTTCTGTGCATTTCTAAGAGGGAAGATTTCTGGCCCACTTTTAAGGAGTTTACGTAATCGACTTCCTCACTTCACTTTAGACGAGTCGATTATTGTAGTCACGTACGCGAATTCGGCGAATGATGAGGGCCAGCTTACATGGGTAATTGGGACTTGCGCAGGGACGTAGCACAATGCCAAACGTCATGCATGCCAGAGACACACGGCGAGGCGGTCATGACAACGTAATGTGTGTATGACTATGGAGAGGACATAGAGCCAAGAGTGCCAAAGTGCATCTTTGGTCGACTAAAAATCTGCTGCTTAGGTTTCCCCTGTAAAACTCGGGTGGCCAACTGCCGGGTCGTAAGAGGAGACGGCGTCTTGTGGGACGTTGTCGAACGCTTATTTGTACACCTAGGGCAAGGATGGTAGTGCGTTGCGTTGTGCTTTGCTTACGTAACATTTGTTCTTTGGTGCTGAGAAGCACGCCCTGTGTTTGTAAAGTTGGGCGAAAAATCGTGTTGGGGTAGATCTCTTCGTCTTCGAGGTGTGCCTGGAGGCGAGAGTGCCTTGTAGATGTTCGAAGAGTTCTGCCAGAAAGAAAGTCAGAAATTTCGGGCACACGCTGTGGACAAAAACAGGTTTGTGAGGTGAGTGATGTCGACGTGCACCCATTGTAAAGAAAGCGTGCCAACTTCTGAGTGCTGATTTAAAAGTTCGAGGAGGAAGCTTAAAGCTTCCTCGTCAAGATTCCAGAGAATTTCGCCATGGGGATGCTTCACATAAGGTGAGCAAGGGCTTCTTGTAGTTCTTGGAGCGTGAAGATGGCGGCGGGCTCATAATTAACCCTGTATTATTTTCATTGACTAGCGGTGGTCAGGGTTTGCACGTGCCCAAAGAAAGTGGTCCGTATAGCGCGGGATGAGGGTGGCTCGTGGGTGGTATGTTAGTTATGCCATAAGCCCGTTTAACTTGTTGATCAGATAGATTCCAAATGTAACGTGTCTCCTTTTTTACTTTTTCCATAAAGTTGTTTATATGAAAAGAGGGTCACTTGTCCAGGCTTGGTACTGAATTGGGACCTGGCGGACTGAAGGAATCTAAAGAACGGGAAAACAGCCAGTAAATAGTTCGGAAACAGTTCATCAGATATTCAGTTAGCCTTAGGCGAATTTGTAAAACATTCACAAAGCCCTCCTATTTGACTAAATATGAATAAAAACAAAACTTTATACCATAGTAGGTTTATAAAAGAAAAAAAGGTTGATGTGAGGCCAATAATAAAGAAACTAATTTAAAACAAACGAAAACTGGGTGGGCATCTTCTCATTTCAAAAATTCGCGGGCCTCCCACTGCCTGCTCACCTAACGCATGTATTGAAGGGATTCCTGATCCTCAAAACCGTGAGCTGGTCATTCCACTCTCCCACTGCTCTGAGGAAGGAGACAGTGTGGGCATACAAGGTGCACAAACAAACTATCGCAAAAAACATTTATCCTGAAGCAAGTTTTCTTAACCATCAATCATTACGCGCGTATAATGACAGGTTTTTATTGGCGCTGTATAAAGTCGCAGGAAGAAATTGCGGGAAAAATAGCCGTCTGTTTGCCGTGGTTAGACCGGCAAAATAAAAACATTGTCGTCAAGAAGCCTGGTGACGTCATCGTTGACTGCCTGGAAAAGAGGACGAAAAGGAAAGGAAGCTGATTGTTAATGAGTTTATACGGCCGTAAACCAAGCTTACACATTACGAGAGCTGAAGCTGAAAGAGTATTTAGGTTCGGAATAATTTTACAGCTTTAGAGTTTAGTGACGATGAGTTGAGTATTCTTACGGCCTGGTGCGTACGATCACGCAGAACAAACACGACAGATCTACTCAAAATTCAATATCGATAAAAAAACAACTATTACATTCACATTGTCCCTCTTATCCTTTCATATGCAAGTAACATTATTGCGGCTGAATTTTTTGTGCAGGCAACCGAGTAGAATCTCTGAAATGTTGGCGTAGTTCACTGCGAGTGCTCTATTAAAGACCATCCCAAAAGACAGCGGCCAATTCAGGGGAAAATATCACGGTGAATTTGTTAAAAAGGAAGCCCCACAGACACATCCGAGGCGAGGTTCGTTTCCTTCAAGCCCGGGAGCCCCTCGAGCCGGTTGGGCATTTAAATAGTTAGGGGATGACCTGGAACCACAGAAGCTGCAGCGTGGTCTCTCCAACACCCAGCCCGAGGATTCCCAGAAGCGCAGACGGCGTTTACTTCCAGAAACGACTCCGCGGTTGTATTTGAGTTACTTGGAACAGAGGAGTTCCGCCGCAGTACGGGAGACCGTCGCTGGCGTTGCGTCAAGAAGATCGTCTTCACGACTCCTTCCTACGTCTCTCCTAAGAACTGACCACAAAGCTGGTCGCTTTACGGATGCAGCTTTACCGTAGGGGGCTATCTGGGTTGCCTCCTTGTGATGCGTGTCTCGGAAGGAGGGCACGTTCCAGTCGCCACCACAAGTCGAAAAAAACGGGCACAAGCAGGGCCTGCGCATCTCATCCCCCCCTTCCCCTTCTCCTCCTAATTTCTCTCAGCCGTGTTGGTCCCGGACCTTTCGCCTGCTATCCGTCTCCTTGACAACTCCTTATCATCCCAATCAAGCAGCGCCACTGTTCGTGGCGGCTGCTGCATACGTTAGCCCTTTTCTTTTATTGACCTGTACGACAGTGGTTCTCTCGGCCGAGATGACACGATCTGTGCAAAGAGTCGGGGATTCTTTCCTCTTCCGCTATCGGCTGGCGGACAACGGTCGTTCTTTGTCCCTCTTTTTATCTCCATGGTCTTTGTTTCCGCGGTTGGCGGAGGGCTGCGCTTCCCTTGTTGCTGTGTGTGTTCGCTACTGACTTTTTCAGTTGTCGCTGCCTCCGGGAGCTCCTCGATAAGCTGCCGGGAGAAAAGGATAGGCAGTGAAAGGGAGGGAAAGAAATTGCGAGCGCGAAACTAGTAAGATCTAAAAAAAGATACACTGGCGTATAACCTTTACGTTAATATATTGGCGGTGTTCATTTTAACTCGTTTTTATGTCGATTTCATTTTCGCCGATGTGGAAAGCTGACACGGCAGTCATAAATGGGCATATCGCTGGGACGAAGCTGTGGCCAAGCAATCTACTTATTTGGAACGTGATCATCAGCTGAGCAATTTTCTCACTGCACTGCGTAGTGGCGCTATAGTTGTTGCATTTGACTAACCAGGCACGCTGCACGAATAACCACGTTGTCAGGCGTGCAGTAATCAAAACGCTGATTTTTTAACGGAAAAGCTTAAGACATGAAGGTAGAACCGTCATCGTACACTTGTGGGCGCCATTGACATAGCCCATCTGTAGTTTTCAAGGAACTATGCCAGAAATATTCCGCTTCGTAATTAGGTTTGACGGACATCCCGAAAAAAAAAAAGAAACAAGGACTAAATATCTTTATAAGAGATAGCATTAATACACTGTTTGTTTTAACGCACCTTTCAAGGTGCATTTTGTGGATTTCTGGGGTATCATGCTTTACCCAACCCTACAATCACCAGGCAAAACCCCTTGAACACGAGCGTCATGTCTCAAACGCGCTTGCACAATTGACCCATGCCATAATTCACGCAGATAGGTGGACACGACTGCAAAATTATTGACACATTTTTTATAGGTCGAAAGAACTGGAAATGCTTAAAGCGTTGGCGCCCTTCTTCCTTTTTTTTTTTTTTTTTTTGGTCTCTGGATGTTAGTACAAGGCAGGAAAAAGAGAGATGGAACGGAAGCGTAACGTTTCGACACAGAGAAAGACTAAACTACGCAAGGGCTCGGCCCACGGTTGCTATTGTCAACTGCTGAAGGATGAGAAAAGCCAAATGTTAAGATGAGAAATAAAGATGACAGTTAAACTTGTGTGTTATTTAGCCGGGCCGGGCTTCTATTCCGAGCCGCAGTGCCGTCGAGGATCTGACACCTGGATCTCCTGGCAAGTGACTCAGCTACGACGAAAACTGCACGTCTATTTACAGTAAAAATGACACGCGCGTCTCTGGAAAGCGCCGGTTAGCTCAAAAAGCAGTCTGACGACGGGCGGAGCCCACGCAGGCTATGCTCCGTCGGTGTGCTTCCCCTGCGTTTTATTCCTTCGTTTCGCGTATTGGGTAAGGGGGCACAAGATTTTTTTTTAACAAGAACAAGTTTATTTGGATAATAAATATTCTGTATAGAGGGAAAGGACACACGGCTATACATTCGAATAAATTCTGTCACATATAGGCAGGTTCAGATGAGCTGAACAACATGGCACGTTTTTAATAATTCAGGCCCACACAACCGAATGAGTTGTGGAAGGCGTCTCGGTTTGAGGAAGGCGTAACGCCCTAAATCCCAATATGGTACCTGCCTTCATAGGCATCTAAAACATTCTACTTCCTTTGTTTCGGAGGCTACCATGGCCCAGCAGCGGTGTGCGAGGGACTGGCACGGTTCTGTGTCCGAGTCGGGTGTCCCGAGCGCGCTCACTGTCCCGTCTGTCTTCCGCAAGAAATGCCGCAACCTTCGCTTGGGGTTGGAAGACCGCTATACAGCATCCACTGACGCTGGCCATAGTGAGTGTAGGTTTATAGTGAGCGCGCAGTCGCAGAGCACCCAGTGTGCTGTCGGGACGACTACGTAGCGGAGACCCGACCAGTCAATGTCCCAACAAACGCCGAGAAAACACTGCACTTCGTCCAGGATATAACGTGCGGTGTTGCATTCCAAGAATGTGTGCTACGCCGTCTGCAGCCTTTCACACAAAGAGCAGCCTGAACCGCGCGGCAAAAAGAAACCATGTTCCTTTTGCCGTAATCCCACCGGTAAAACCCCAGTGTGGCACCGGAAGAAAAAGCTTTCGGTACCAGTGGGAAGGGGCAGGGACATGATCCGATTAGCCGCATCGGCTGGTGGTTGTCGGTAGAGGGGTGGGAGCAGACGGAGCTTTGCAAAAAGGTCGCGGTAAGAAGGTAGCCCCATGAGAACTGCTTTTCTAGTAAGGCGCCAGTGCCTGCGCTTTCCCTGTAAAATGGAGTGGCTCGAACGACATGGTGCCGCTGGACTATTGTGACTTACACTTTGCTATGTGGGTTCAGCCTATGGACGAAAGTGCTGTACGAAGGAAAGAGGTTGGTCTCGGAAATATATGAAACGCTGGACTGCCAGCCTATGCTCCACGTGGAAAAGAACTAGGGCGCCGGCTTCCAGTCCCCAGAAGACATCTGTACGCCTCGTAGGCTCGTACGACGAGCGCCAGACGAAGACCTCCCACTGTCGATGCAACTTGTTCACTGATTTTGTATCGGTGGAGGTGGCTCGCGCCGAATATAGGGCTGCAGGATAGACGGCAACGTTGCGTACGTGACTTCTGGCGACCAAGGGAATGTGACACGGTCTCCAGGGGTGCAAATCGGCCTCCCCGTCCGCTAGAATAGGTCGCCACTTGGCTGCACTCGCTCCCCTCAGGGCCATGTTTACACCCAAGAAGCAGTTTATTACATCCGTCCAGCGTGCGCCACAAAAGCTACGATGGTTAGGTTCCCACTCACCCAAATAACATCCTTCGCGCATGGCCAGGTTTAATTCCGCTCTGGAAAAACAGCAAAAGCGACGTGCTAGCTCACTGACTTAGCTCACCTGGAATTGCGATGTGCAGACGACGGCGATGTCGTCCGCATACGATAGAACGCGGAGTTCTTCGCTCCCAAGCACCAGACCCCTGATCCAGTAGAAAGGGGCGATCATCCGACACACCGGTCCAGATAAAGTGCGAACAGGACTGGAGACATTAGAAATCCCTTCCGTACTGACCTTTAACCTCTATCGGTAAACCGAGGGCTCCTTCCAGCATTGCACTTGTTGTGATGTCGGCGTAACACTGTTTCCAGCTATTCCATCATTGTTCCCCCTACTCCACAGTGCAGGAGGGTGAATAGAAACGTGCGGTCGACCTGATCGAACGCTTTTGGAAGTCTAGTTGAAGTACCGCAATAGGCATCACGCCCATCTCTGCGGCATCACAAACTGTTTTCATTAGCTTTAAATTGGTGTTTTTTGAGCCACCAATTGAAGCCGCCGGCTCGATGCTCACCAACCCCCTTCGGAGGGCCATTTGGAAGCATCAAGCCAAGATTCCTTGCGAGAATTTTATAGCCGGTAGATAAGCGTTTGATTGGACGAAAATCAGTTACTGGCGGTAAAGTATCGGATTTGGCCTTTTCGGGGGATTAGAACGAGATGACTTTCCCGCATGGAGCGACAGAGCCGCTTTTCGTGCCCTATTTTTTTCAAAAACCACCACTAAAATAATGGTGCCCAGCGTTTTCGAAGGCTGATCTGCATCGGCGCAGGTCGCTGCCCTTTTGGGCTGCTTGCTTAAACTGTCCGCAGTGTGGACTTTTACCAACAAGGGTCGCCGTCACACTAATCATTCAACTAACTCGATGTTCGCTCCTCGTTTGTGTTGCTTCCTTGACGGTCGCAGGTGTAGAGCGTGCCAACGGGAGCTAACCTGACGCTAATTAATCCATTCAGGTCGATTGTCGCCCCTCCTTCGTGTTGTTTCATTAAACGGTCGACAGGTGTGGGCGTTTCCCCAAAAAAGTCTCCGTCACACTAATCATCAGCGTGGAGGCCGCTGGGTATCATAAGCGTAAAGACCGCCGGGTTTATTTCCGAGGAGTGCAGGTGTCCGTCGGCACCACCGAATGGTGAGTTGCCTTATGGCTTGGTTTTGAGTGCAGGCCGCCATTCTGTCTACGTTCCGTGTGAGCTGTATTGGTTGGCACTTATTCACTGCATGTTTCCACCGCAATGCTTCACACGCACTGCGGTGACTCAATAGCTAAGGCGTAGTGCTCGTAAGCTCATGAGTATGCGCTAGATCTCGGTCCTGACGATGAAGAGTACATAGATAAAAAAATAGTATTAGTATGCAGTCATAATCAATGTGTGTCTAGTTGATGTGGTGGCTCAGTGGCTAGGGCATTGTGATTGCTGAAGACGAGATGTGGATTTGATACCGGCCGCTGCAGCCGTTTTCCCGAGGGGTGGCGCAAAAAACGCCCGTTCGTAAGTATTTGGACTCAAGTTACATTCTTCGGTGCCTTGAATTATTCTGTAGCCCTCCACTGCAGAGCTCGTGACAGCCTAGGATTAAGCACTGGCACTTAACACCATCATTTGAACACCATAATAATATTTTATCAGTTCATTCTGACATACCTTTTTCACCAGTGCCTGCATCAGAATGCAGGCCGCCCGTACTACACAGTCTCAGTAAGCTACACAAAAAACGCACTAGCTACATTTTACCTTAAATTTCTTCACACGAACTGTTTCTCCCCCCCCCCCTTCCCGTTCCTGGTCAAACTGGTCTGCTTCCTTGACATTTTAACACCACAACTTTCTCAGCTTCTAGTGCCGCCATCCAGCGTTACCAGAAAAAAATACCAAAAAATACCGAGTGCACATAAGCGTACGCCTCGTGAGGCGCACTCGACGTAGGACACCTCTACGTTCGAGAGCACTCTGCCCAGTGTTTGTGGCGGGATCTCCCACGTGCTGTTCTCCCCACCAGTTCACGTGCGTTCGGGCCTGAAGTGGGAGCACAGCTCCAGCAGCTACAGGACGCCAAGTTCACGAAGCCAGTAGCCGCTGGTTCTAGCGAGTGCTAACGCGGTCCACTGTGGGAGAGATGTAAAAGCCTGCGAGCAAACCTATCCGGGCCTGCCAGTCATTGAGAACATTTAGCGGCAAGTTCAGAAATCCATGTGAGGATGAGCAGCCGGGTCTCCGACGAAGGGAAAGGGGCCGCCAGCTCTGCTGTTTCTCCAGCCGCGCACCACTAGTCCAAGCTGCGTGATTTTTTTTTTTTTGGGGGGGGGGAGGCGGCCTCGTGCTCGAGGGTGGCAGCCCGACTACACACCTCTCTTTATCCCACTAACCGCTTCCCCACGAAGGGGCATTCCCCTCCCCCTTTTTCTCTATGACGAATATTACGCCACGATTTGTACTCGACTTGGTTTAATGAAAATCAAAGCTCCTTTCTTATAAGAAAGGTGATTAAAATGTGTAGCTTTCTCCCATGAAACCTCAGGGGAATTCAAAATCCAAGATCTAATGTATATGCTTCGTTATGTATGTTATTTACTGCTCTTATTTTTATGTGGACAGTCCATGCCCAGTTTTGTTATTCAATTGCACTGTCAGTTTCTTTCTGTTTATTGTTGTAGCTGATTGGGTGATTGATGTTTGTGTGATCACTGGGCTGCCCCGTCCGCATTACAAGCTCCTTCGGGTGCTTCTGTGGGAAGGCAAGAAAATATATTGTATCATAAGCGAAATAAACTCAAACTTCAACTTCAATTTCAAACTGCTTCGGCCATGTCGGAATGGCGCATTCGGATATAAGTTGGCTTCATAACACCAGGGGACCCAAGTTCGCTTCCGATCACGGGAAGCGTTTCAGTTTCTTTTCAGGCGCTTGATGTGCCCTTGTGGAAAGAAATCATCACCATGTGCCCTTCTACTGTATAAAAGTTGGCTTTCCTGCAGCGCGCTTTCTCGTACGTTCACTATCAGTGAGGCCAGGAAAGCCTCGCTTTGAAAGGTTTATTTCTCGGCACCCCATTTTTTTAACCTCTCTGTAAAGCGCTGCTTTGGCCTGTTAGACTCGCGGGTACTGCAACAAAGCGTAACAAATAAGGAGAGAAATTTCGAGGTTAAAGTAACAAGTTGTACACTTATTTTCGGGCATGGAGTTGCTTGCATATTAGCCCAGAACTAAAGGCGAAAAAACCTTAAAGGAGTACTGACACCAAATTTTGACGCCTAAAAAAATGATATAATTGGCTTCAGTGGTTTGTACAGATGCCTCACAGAAAATTTTGCAGCGATCCGAGGCCGCAACCACATCTGAAATCGAGTTTGATTGTCCCGGCCGCGAGCTTCCACAAATCGGCAGCACTAGCGGAAATCGCTTTCGGCGTGACAAAACATCGGCCGACGTATCTGGCGGTCAGGGTGACGTCATATAGTCGTTTTCGGGACCCGGAAACGATATCCTGCGCTGCTGTTGTCGGTGGTATTCGTTTTGGCAGGAGACGTGGGTGTAGCTGTGTGAGCAATGCTTGTAAACTTTGCATACTTGCGTGTTCGAAGTCTTTGCTCTTCAGATCGTGACCGGCGCATGGTGTTGCCTTGCTGGTGCCGAAAGCTGCGCGGGCCGGCACCGCGCGTGGTGCAGCGCACCGACCGTGGCGGTGCGCGTTCGCCGAGCTCGCCCAAGTTGTGCTATGGCAAGCTCGCGGAATGCGAAGAGTACTGCTCGTGGAAGCCTCTCCGAGAAATCGACGACGAGGCCAAGATGACATATTTTCCACGCGACGACATGCAGCGCTAAACGTGGACGGAGGTCGTGCGCGGCGGCGGCCGCAAGAACTGTCGCCCAAGCCAGCGGGCCGGCGCTCTCGGCGTTGCTCGGTTCAGCTTGGGTGTTGGGAACTTTAGGCTTAGTATCGTGGCGAATATTTGATCGCCGGTATCTGTACAACTGCGAATGGCCATCCTTACACAACTTTTCAATCCACTATCATCCCCTTTTTCGCATATAGAGCTTTATTTTGGCGATAATTCCCGTTTCAGCGGTCGGTGATCAAGACATCTGCCGGGGCCTATTTTGATTCTAGCGTGCAGGTGGCGCCATCTTTCGGCCGCTTGCCGCACCGCGGTGCCGGAAGTGCTATGGCTGGGTCAGAGCGCCGAACCTCCGCTGCCGGTCAGCGTAGGCTTACCACCGCGGCTATTGGCCCCGAGGACATACCGTGGCGACACCTACGGATGACGTCACTTGTTGGTCCCCGGGTCAGGTTGTCGTCTGCTACAACCCATTTCTTGTGCGTATGCGGTGGCGTGGTGTGTGTGTGCGTGTGTGTGTGCGTGTGTGTGTGTGTGTGTGTGTGTGTGTGCGTGCGCGTGGGCGTGCTTTGTGTGCGTGTGTGTGTGGTGTGTGTGTGTGTGTGTGCGTGTGCGTGTGTGGGGGGGGGCACCGCCCCCCCTTTCCCCCCGCGCGCTCCTTGTGGATTTGATGCAAATTCCCCAAAAAAAAGTTGCCCTCAGCGAGCAATCAGCGACTCGCTTTTTCCCGGCGACACCGCCGCGCCCCACAGCCCGTACGCAGCAGCTAACGCCAAGGACGATACAACTGATGCCGAGAAAAGTACACTGTAAATTCATTATGAAATACTTGTGACGTGACATGTACGAGACTGTGTGCGCAAGGAAACACCTTGTAACAGCGACGGAAACGCGTCGCTCACTTGTGATCTCACCGCGCGTACTGCTCGCCTTGCCTGGTAAATGAATGACTACGTGAGAACGGTGATCGGATTGCTTCGCCGCGCATGCTTAAAAGTGCTGCTATGATGCGCAGTTTGGCTTAAGCAGTGCCTATTACCAGGATTTAATTAACGATCACTGCCGTAGCCTGTACTCTGCACGGCTGATATGTTTACTTTTCGCGACAACTTGTACGCAATGTATGAATGGCATGAACGCTAGTTTTCAACGCCTTCGAGCTGGTTTGGACATGGCTATGTTTAGTTTTCATTATGACTTCGGCTTGGGAATGTATAATTGTAACGTGGGCTCTTTTATGTTTACAGTGAGCCTTCCTTCCCTAGCATCAATGAAACTCACCATTGCTCACAGAAGGCGAGGCTCTGTACGAGGCGAAACACGTCGTTAATTTATTAGGGTAATAGGGAGTTTAAAATAGGAGAACCGAGCTTTGGGGGCCCTCAAAGTGATAGGGGAACCCAAACGCAACACGCGCGTGCGCGACGAAAGGGTCTTCTCGAACCGCTCGCCATCGGCTTCGGATGCACGTAATCGAAGCTGGGAACTTTAGGCTTAACGTTGCGGCAGATATTTCTTCGCCGCTATCGTTACAGTGTGAATGAGAATCCCTAATACAACTTTTCACTTCACTGTCACCCCTCTTTCTGTATGTGTAACTTGTATCCGCGTCTGTTTAAGCGATCGATGATCAAGATACCTGCCACGGCCTCGGCCGATGCTTGCGCGCAGGCACATATCCTTCGACTGCTCGCCGCACCGCGCGTGAACGGGCCGGCGGTGCCGGGACCGACCTTCGGGACGGTCGGTCGTAGATCGCGCAGATATTTTGAGCACCGCTTTGAAAACCACAGCTGATGACACAACCTAGCACAATTTTCACACTCTAACTATCCACATTCACGCTGTCAAATTACGTTTCCACAACTAGCGTGATTTTAAAAAGCGGCGAAAGTTGTTGCTGCCGCGACCTCCGTCGGTTCGAGCTGCTCCGTCGGCCGTGCGGGCAGGCACGGCGGTGTGTGCGCGGAGCGTTTCTGCGAGCAGTAAACGCTTCATGATTTCATGCTTTATACATTTGTTGCAAACAAGGGAAATCTAGAAACTTAGCTTGGCAATCATCGTAGTCTACATTGTTGATCGGGGAAACGAGCCGCAGCTTACGCTTCGGTCGCACCCGTACGCCACCACAATCAAGTTGTTTGCGGAGAATGTACCACAGTTGATACGGTTATAAAGTCCCCATGACGTCAAACTGCGCTTGACGCAGAGAGTTAGCTTCAAACGACGGAAATTAACACGAAAATACTGTTAGAACGCGCGTCCTAAGCGAAGTGTCACGCGCTGCAAGCCAACTGTGCAGCAAGGTAGGAACGGTGATCCTACAAGTGACGTCAAAACGATCGCAGCGCCAGCCTTCTCCAGTGGTGGGCCTCGCGGCCAATATCTGAACACCGCTTTCAAATTCAGCGCTGATAACAACCCCTAGCACAATTTTTCACCACACTAACATCTAATTTCTAACATCTAATCTAACATCTAATCTAACTTTTTTTCGCGATCAGATTGATTATAAGAGTGGCGACAAGCTGTTGCTATCACGGTCTGCGCCGGTTCGAGCCGCAGTGATATTAAAAAACGGACGACGGCGAAGACATCGCCGGCCTAATCGCCTGGCCAAATAAAGTTGTGCAGTCTGTCGGGTGGCAGGGACTCATCCGAGTCTGACAATTCAGACGACATGTCGACTCCGCGGGCGAGTGCGGACCATGTGCAATCGTAGCAGACGGTGCGGCGAACGTCCCTGACGTCAGGGGTTTAGACCGTGACGTAAGGCTGGCCCGCTTGCAGGCTGGCCTTCGAACGGCCATTTTCCCGCGCGGCGACCGAATTTGAAACTGGTTGCAATAAACGTGCTATAATTCATTCTATGCTGGCGGCTGACGGCTTTCGGTTCGATTTTCGTAATTACTGGGCCAATAGGTATTCTTTACAGCATAAAACCTGAAAGCGAGAAATTTCGTGCCAGTACTCCTTTAAACAGAAGAAAATATTAACGGATAAATTTAAGGGTTCCCTTCGGGGCGGAGTGAATTTTGACAAATGAAAAAGTTGAGATCCACCTATAATGTCGCCCGCACGATTACATACGAACGCTTCTCCTTTGCAGAAACGTACTGCAGATTGGGGGCTTTCCCCAGCCTAACAGACTAAGACCAATCCACGCGTCTAGGTGTCAAGTGATGACCTCTCAACAAATGGCTATTTTTTTTTTCATGTGAGCTAAATTGTATACGACGACTGTCCCAAATAGTTGGTGACCATTGGGGAGCACCAGCGGATTAGGACGAGATTTTTCGTTTTTTGAAAAGTAGACTGTTTTTTTTTTTCAAACTAGTCCAGTAATTATTATGGGGTGATACCCCTAAATGCGGCTGATATCCTACCTCTCCCTCTGTTTTTCCCCGTTATTCAGCCTTCAACGCAGGTAAAAACGCGCAAACTAAGCGATCAGCTAACTCACGTGCTTGAACGCCATAAATAATGTATTTCCTGGCCTCCACCCTTGCGTCAAACACATCTTCATTAGGCAGCAAAAGGCGCGTCTTCCTTCACCATTAATTCTTTGGAAACTATTCATTGAACGTAGTTCAAGCTTATTAAACCCGCTGCCTCATTTCGGAGGGAGTGTTCCCCGGCTGTATTGTCAGCCCAAGGTTGTGACTCCCCGGCAG
Organism: Haemaphysalis longicornis; assembly: GCA_013339765.2. Classification (NCBI taxonomy): domain Eukaryota; kingdom Metazoa; phylum Arthropoda; class Arachnida; order Ixodida; family Ixodidae; genus Haemaphysalis; species Haemaphysalis longicornis. Next base: position 122,889,101 of record CM023450.1, read on the forward strand.
CAAGGGGCATAATTTTGAGTAAGAAATTAAAGTTAAAACATCCAAAACATCTTAGAAGTGAGTGCAATAAGTTCACATTGCACTGTTGCTCCTATAACCTTGAAAAACGATTAACACGCATTCAACCCAACGCGCTAGGAGGAAATAGGTTTACAGGTACTGGCTTCCATCTTACGAGACAACTAAAGGATGCAAGAAGCTCACACTAACGCGTAATACTTGAAGGTAGTGAAGCTGTACGCAACCTTCACGACCATCACGACGGTTTAAGTCCAAGATTGCAGCCGATTGGCTTCTTCGCTGCCGCAACGACCTTTACTCCATCTTTGTTGCTAAAACGTCGGAGAAGAAGCAAATCGACTGCAATCATGGACAACGCGAGGAAGGAGTCTTCTTCCACGAACGAACGAACGGAACGCGCACACTTAAACTAGGCGCCGCAGGTGCAACGTGTACCCTATCACGTGTTCTGGTTCATGCAGATGGCCTGATTCCCCTGCCCACAGTCGCGGCCGAGTGAGTAAGCCGTTTGACTCTCGGGGTATTAACTCACGGTTGTGGTGGAATGGGTAAGGTGACTGACTCTGCCAAGCCGATTCTGACGTCCTGGCTGTTGTTGGAGTTTGACTCTGTGCCGTCTTGGCCTTTGAAGTTTTAGTCTTTTGCACGATACGGCGAACGCTGGAGTTGTTTGTGGCCAATGCTGGCCAATCTACCTAAGTGGGTATGTTAGCTTGACGAACGTGCGGCTCGAGGCACGCGTGCACAAGCAGCTCGGATTTGTCTTGATATTTTTAACTGCGAACACCATACACAAACGATTTGCTAAACAGCTTTGCTGTTTAAAAAATGAGTATTCTTGTCCATGCTAGCCAATGGAACACGCCAGAAAATGTTGCCTTCAGTGCGAAGCGATTGCAGGTGATTCTATTGTATCGCGAATGACATGGAAGCGTAGCTTAGGCAACAAGAACTGAAAATAACACCGAAAGAAAGCCTCCCTTCCTTAATCGTGATGAAAGGACCGAAACACATCGACACAAGGTAATTTTTTTTTCGGCTTTTTTCCCAGCCCTATACTGAAGTGCCCCGAAAAGAAAAAGTACGAATGCTTGTGCACACAAGCTGTGTACCTGATGCCCTTGCTTACCATGACTTTAGAAAAAACAACGCACCCTCCCTTTTGGGATGTCGTGGACTGCAGCCCAAATTTTCCCTCACTACAACGACCTGTGCAGCGAAACATTTGCGCCAAGAGGCCTGAAATTCTCTCCGCGAGCTAGGGATTAGTGTGGTACAGAGGGGGAATCTAGGGACACGACTCGGCGCAGCGCTAACAACTCCTAACATCCCGAGAAGGAGAGCAGTGCGTTTTCGTGGACGCCCGAGATACCCGCCGTATCATCCCTTCGGACAGCGTCAGCTAGAAGGTCCACGCGGTTTTAGCACCGAGTGTGCGGGAGCCCCGGCCGCCGAGGAAGCTCATCTACTGCTTTTAATCTCCCGTGACAGATTGCCAGGACACCAGGCCGACGGTTATTTATATGAACACTAGTACTGCATAGAGTGATGGGTTAGGAGGCAGCCTGTTTATTCATGATGCTTGATCCGGGAAAGCTGCAACGGTGCACGCCGTAATCTCAAAAGACCGTGATTTTAAAAAATGGGCGAGTAGAAGCAAAGGTCAAGGTCAAAATCACTTGCTCAGGCCACACGAAGTCAGGACCAGTGAGAAAGCTAGTTTGGTTGGTTGGGCGGGGCGCTGATAATGAAAGCAGCATTTAGGCACCGGTGCTGATAATACACGAGCTCACATTTTCATTGGTCAATAATTTTGTTTGGTTGTTTGTCGAATATGGCGGTTTTCAAAGAACGGCGGTTAATTCGTTCGCTTCTCAAATTAATGATGAGCATGGAAAGTGCTGTTGACCCTCATGGTATTATAACCGATGCTGCCGGAATAAGAATTAACTACCCTCAATATACCCCCGTAGGAGGCGGAGGGGAATCGGCCAGGTACTAATTTTGAGGAGCTACACTTCTCCAACTTTAAACTTAAAAAAAAGCTGTCATCGTCTGTTGCCAATCCTTATGAGTTCGTGGCCTGTGCTGTTTTTGTTAAAAGAAATCATAGGAGGAGGAGAAGGAGAAGGAGGTGTAGCAAACTTTATTGAGCAGACAAAAATAAAATAAAGAAGGTGGGTGGCCTTTTCTTTGTCCAGAAAGCCGCGAGTGACCGCTGCTGCTCTAGCCTCGGGAGATGAGGTGTTCCTGCAGTCCCGAGGTGAGAGGTGCTCAGCCCGCACTCCCTTTGCTCCGGCGTGGGGAAAGGAGGCGGTTGGGTGGTCAGCGCATGCCCATACGAGATGGAAAGTCGTATTGCGAGTATGCTAGGTTGGGCAGTTGTGAGGGTATATATGATGAGTGCGGATATATGATGAAGGATAGGGGTGTTGAAATATGGTTGCGTCTGGAGTATCTGTCATAGTCGGGCGTCGGATGTGTTGAGGAGAGGGTTGAGGGGGTGGGTAATGGCTGCGGCTCTCACGGTAGTGGTGCAGTATATATGGGAAGGTCAACAGGGTATGGTGCGCAATCGCCCGCCCCGACACGAATGCCCCAGTAGGATATCGCGGGCGGCGGCGTGAGCCGCCTCATTCCCTGGGAGTGAGGCATGATTTGGGGCCCACACGATTTGGCTGTGGGGCAGGGTCTTGATTTTCTGGAGAAGCTTGAGGGCGGAAGATGAAATGCATCTGGTCAGAAAGTTCCGGCAAGCTTGTTGCGACTAGGTAACGATGGTTACATAGCCGGTAGGGGCTGTGGTGGCGGCTAGGGCTATGGCTGTCTCTTTGGCGGTAGTGGTGTTGGCATCGGCGATGGTGGCGGATGTCAGGATGGAGCATTGGGAATTGAGGGCAACTGTTGCATGGGCTCTTCAGTGCGAGTAGGGTGCGACAAAAAGGTATTTATAAGGTCAGAATTTCTCATATTGAGTTTGCGCAGGTTCTAATACTTCAAAAGTAAGTCTTCTGAGGAAGTTATTCAAAACTTGAAAACTCACAGGGGCTCTCTGCCACATTCAAAGAGGGGAATACTAACACATTGCTTTGTGTGCAATCTCTCACTTATAGGGCGCAATACTTAAATGGCCAATTGAACAAAAAAGCCGGTGTTTGGCATTCGTAACAGAAGCGGCTACTTCGGAAGAGTTACATTCCAAGAGTCCTTTTATAGCGTAAGCTGGGCACTTGCGGAAGCGTTACACACCGTGAGGCGTTTCACACCGCGAGGATAAACTGGTTAGTAGCGAGAAGTTGTCGTTCACGTTCAGGCCGGTACACCTCAGGTGCGAGAGCGGAAAAATGCTTCCCACGGAAGTTACCGATTAGCAGACAAATTTTTCACCGTCATCTCTCAAAGGGACCCTCCAACAATTTTTTCAGCCTTTTTTTTTTTGAAATCTTAAATGCTCAGAACGTAGTCACTTAACACACACAGTAATTAGATAGGGGTCGCAAAGTACCGTACTAGACAAAAATTAAAGCTCTATGCCTATAAAATAACTTGCAAACTCGCTCAAAACATTTTCTCTCTTTACCGGCTTTGACATTCTTCGACGGCTCGAATTACGTCACTAAGGCCATGTAGCGGCTGTTGGCCCGTTTTCCTGCAGTTGCAGCAATGAACGCTTTTCGATAGCAACTAAAAAAAGGCCACAAAAACAAACCAGAATGGAAGGCGTATCTGGTGCGACGAGCAATTCAAGCAGCTGCCAGCGCCATGCTGGCGATAACTATAGCTTTCGCAGTGGTTCCAGACTCGAAGGAAAGAATCTAAAGTGTGCAGGGTCCCTTTAAGATGGATCACAAAGCAAAGTGGCTGAAGCGGCAACATTAAAAAGCGCTTCGACGACGCGCGGCGAAGTAAGGCGTCTCGGGAGTTCAACTGGGTATTCATGCTTTTGCATTCAGAGCCCATAAGACGTGCTGATATAGGTTCGTCGCTTTGCTTTTTTTCATCAATGTCCCCGTGAGATGAAAAACACTTGTTTGCATCTAGTCCGACAAAAAAAATGGCAATCGTTTAACCTGAAAAAGATTATTTCGCCAAATCTGAGCAACATTCCTTCGTGTTTTTTGCTGCTGGGCTGCCTGGTTCTCAAGTCTTATTCCGAACAAACAAACGATTCCATCCTCGCAAATTTTCCGTTCCCTTGATTTTTTGCGTCTATGAATGAACAGCTTAGTTGAGAAAAAATCGAAGCCCAGCTTGCACAACGGCGCAGGCCTGATGTCACAGCATAGCTGTGTTTGTCTCACTACTCGAAACTCGACCAGCGCCATCTAAGTCACTGAGAACCATTTACCCTGTGTTTATATATGGCGCTCGTCAGCAGACGACCAAATCAAACGCAAAGTAAAGTATATAAGTGCTTTATTTGCTAAGTGCCCTCTTCAGTCTTCGCATACTTCATCGTCCGCAGCCGCAAATACTTCGTCGAGTGCGCCCTACGACCGTTGAAGACCTAGCAAAATGTCTTCCTCTTCTTGTCGTTCTTCTGGGTCATTGCATTTGTCCTGGCAGCGCGTTGCGCTTCCTGACAAGCCTGTTCTTTTTGGGCGTCCGGTCTTCTTTGGTCGCCTTATCCTTCATGTGCGCGGAACGGAATCGGAAAGAGCTCTGCCACCATCGCCACGGCGCCCAGAGTTTGGTGAGCACAGGTGGTTGCCCCAAGCAACGCCGAGCGAGCGACCTCAGGAGCTGATCACAGTCGTTTTGTCGGCGACACTCAAACGCTGACTGGCACGTGCGCTCGATATTTTAAATGCAGAGATTTCTTTAACTCACGAGGTATGCGTCCGTAACTCGGCGTCCGCAGCCAGCCAGCACGTGCGCCCCTCCCCCTCATCCTCGCTCTCAACAACAGGGCGGGCGCGCATGCGCGTGCTCCGGTGCTGAAGAGGCGTTGCAGCAGCAGGTGCTACCTCCTCTCCCTCTACTGCGCGCGCTACGGTATACTCTTTGCCCGAGCGAAGGATCCGCGGCCCGACGTTGACGTTTGCCGCGGCTTCTCGTGCACGAAGTTCGGCGTCGGCAGCGCGCCGTCTCGCCGCTTGTCTTCTGCCGCCGTCGATGAAGAGGATGGCACGATGTCTTGAACTGGTACTGCAACGTTGACGTTGGCTCGCGTCGCGGTACTGGTTGAAGGTGTTGCTTCCATCGCTTATGAACTTCGACGATGGTGCACTGCCCTCCCGAAGGGATAATAAAAGAAAAGAAAGAAAAGAAAAGGAAGAAAGAATAATAATAAAGATCCAACCGATTGCCCCGCAGAGAGGGTGGGTGCAAACGATGGCAATAAATAACACGTACGTACTTACGTCTCTCGTCTCTCTCTCTCTCTTCGTCTCTCCTCTCTCTCTCTCTCTCTCTCTCGTCTCGCAACCCAACTACCCAACCCCTACGACAACAACAACTACAACTACCACCGCCAACTACCACAACCTACGCCACGTGACCACCCCCAACGCTCTGCATTTACTCGTGTCCCTCGCGCGGGGCATGCGACGGAGGTTTTTTTGTTTTCTTGTTGCGAGCCCCCCAAGTGGCGCAAGCCCACACGGAAGCCTGGATGACGCCGGGCACTCCTCTCGAGACGCACGCTCACGTGCGCTGGGTATTTTCTTGGTATTTTTTCTGGTTATGGAAAGTGCAACCAAGAGCTTAAACAGCTCTGCTATTAAAAATAACACTTCTTGTGGCTGAAAAGCACCAAGGCGTCACCAAGTCCCCAAAAGCGCAGCGAAACGCGCAAAGCGTCCTCCGAGTGAAAGCATCGAAGCGTTGCAACGCGTTCGGGTTTGAGGAGTGGCCCTGAAAAGTTCCTCCAACTCGTCGCCCGCAGTACTGCGCCTCGTCACTCTAATCTGAAACCGCCCGAAGCACCGAGTGCTTTGGTGGTCGTCAAAATGACGAGCGTACGTGCGCAACACCAGAAGAGAAGATGAAAGAACGGTTACAACTATCTTTTAAGACAGGATACATCCAAACGCCATGACAGCGAAAAAAAAAAGTGTCGGCCTGATCTTTATTTCGTTTCGTTTTCTGATGCTCCTCGATTCCTCGTTTTTACGCCGGATTTGCTACGAAGCTGTTCAGCGCATTATGAAGAAACTATCCGAGAGCAAACAGAAACTTTTGAACCATCTTATTTAATGTTTCTTAAAAGAGTTTAGGTGAACATTCTCTTGCTCTAACCTATAGGATAAAAATATGAGAATTAGGGGAATGCCTCTGCAAAGCTTCGTCAGCTTTGCAGATGCATTTTCCTAATTCTTTGGCTGACAATGTTTTCCTGTTTAAAATACGGAACAAGAACCTATCACCTGCTACGGTAATCTCAGACAATAAAACTAGGACGACTGAAAAATAAAGCAGAAATACATAAACCAAGAAGTCGCTCTTTTTTTCCTATATGGTAACAAATAGCAGCTCAGGGCACATCTGGCGAAGCGTTGCACCGATATTTGAGCAATGTTTTATATTGGCATTCTTCTGAATGTTGAAAATTACTTAGTTCCGTATATATTTTACGGCAAGAAGACGGCCCCGCAAATCCAAAGCTTGCTAGATTTCAGAGCGCCCCCAGCATGACCTTAGGAAAAACATAAACGAATATTGAAAGGTGTAAAGGCCCCAGTAAGCAAAAACACGAAGACACGTTTAGTAATGAGGCAAAGCATAAAAACACATTATAGAGGAAGAACAAAATTGCACAGCAGTAATCGTGCCGGTTGCTACAAGCGTGGCCGCATGAAAAACACGCCCGAAAACACAGGTGATATTTTCATTCGATTTCACGCGTAGTTACGATACAGCCTCCAATTAAGCTACAGCCACCTTTGTGTCACGCGTAGTTACACAGCCCCCAATCTGGCGCTTTATGTCTTTGGTACCTAGGTATCGCGGTCGTCAAAGTGCAGGCTGGTAACATATACGGACTCAGCAGTCCATCGAAACGATGTCGTGTTTCTAAAATGACGCAGAAGCCAAGAAGAAAGTTGTGTTTATGCCAATTTCCATGTATTAATTTAGAAATACCTGTGAATACTTCAATGCTGAAAATAGGACTTCCTTGACTGACGCTGCTTACGTTCTACCCAAAGTGCGCAAAGCAGGGTGCTTGTAAACTGTAAGTATCCTGCTCAATGGTTGCAATGTTCCCAATCAATGGTTCCAGAATGAGGGGATGAGAAGAACGGAAAAAATATTCATACTGTGAGTGCGAGGTCATCTCATGGCAATATAATTTGAAAAGTGAATATAACGATTGTCATTTTCTTGAAGATTTGCACCTTGGTATTATTAAAAATGCCAGATGTGGCCACATTGCACGATTTAGCCCGAAAGTGACGACGAAATAAGCAGCACTCAATTATTGTTGATCCTCAGAGGTTCAATACTAAAGGTATTGGAGAAAGCAATACAGGCGCTGCTATTTTTCTTTATTGAAGACAATTCTTTAATCTCAGATTAAACCAAAGAACCTTTATCATTGCAGCTAGTTCTTGGAGAGGAGTAGTTCTGTTGTCTTGAATGTAAAAGCACGGTTAGCGACAAATTACGCCAGCATTGGATAAACACAGACGGTGTCTCTGGTATTATCCTCACATAACTCAAATTTTCTTACAAGGAACCATTGGTTGACTAGGGCCAATGTATTATCTACAAGTTTTGAAGCTTTGACTACACAATTATCGGCACATACCAAGCTAGTGTCACCAAGATATATATTATGCATGCGCAGTTACTTAAAATGGCGAAAAATATTATTGTGCAAAATAAAACAAGATAGGACCGAGTACTGAACCTACAGGCTATGCCGTATTTATATGGTGGAAATATATTTTCAGTATTGAACAGGGGCCATCACTTTACACAGGTTAGATTAGCCGCACCATGCAGCTTGGGCCACCGAACTACAACTCAGACTAAGAACGACCGTATTGGACAACTCATCGACTACCAAAACCTTCCCGACACATCGTAACCCTCAACTCAAACCTCTCATACACTTCCAAGTCTTCTTCCCCTGAAATCCGCTACATCAAAATCGCCCCCTCCCTCGAAATTCCCCTGTGCCACCGGCCGGTCCGCCAAATCTTCAGAAATTACCCATACGCCAGACAAAGTGTCTGGCGATCCTATCGACCCAGCTGAAGGAGCTCACGCCCCAACAACGCCACCTATAGTCCGCCTAAACGGTCCTCGAGCGCATCCTACCTGCATCGGCCACCCTCAATTTTTTTTCAAACGCCTGAATTTCCGGGACCACTCACCCCGGCCCTAAAACTCCCTTCAAACCACCTATCCCAAGAGTGATTTACTGACATGCGTGTCATATATACTCTGATGAGAAGACATAGTTGCAACATAGACCGGACACAAAATACCCACCAGACACACAGGATCGCGTAGCTTAAAATACATTGTAATTATATCGCATGCCCACAACAATATATTAAGTGTCCCTCAAATTTCCTTGGGGAGGAGCAAGGGTGTATACAACATGTGTGAAAAGCTGCATCGTATGCTATTTGCAGTGGTCCCTTTCAAATGGGCAAAAAACAAGCTTTGCTTGAACTTTAGATCCCCAAGTGTCTAACTCTACGGAAATAAAATCCTGCACATAATATTTTTACTTCCAGATCTGAGTGGTTATGAATATTATCAGTGATAAAGATTTGTAGTTTACCTAATCCCTGTGGTTAAAACGAGTCAAATGAAATACCTCGGTAATACTGAATGTGCGTCGGGCTACAAACATTTCATAAATGCTGCACCATTCAGATTTCCAGATTGACAATAAACTTATACATCCAGCATGCATATGCTCAGGGAGTGATTGCACGTGGGGGCAGGAGGTTCATGGTAATGCCATGAGTTTTGGGAATGTAGCGTACCGCTCAAATGTGCACAAACGTTCCATTACAAAACTTGTATCCCCCGGCATCGTCGATGTAATGCGCACAGATCACGGTAGGCAGCGTTCAGCATGCCGAATACGAAGAGCGCTCCAGAAAAATAAAAGTGCCCTTCCACTCTGCGAATAAAGTTACCAGCGAAGCTTGCCGCTAGTACCAGGCCCCGACAGAAACGAAGCTCCTTTGCATTGTACTTTTCCATGTATATATACCTCTGATGAGACAGACATAGTTGCAACATGAGACGACGGATCACAAAATACCCACCACGAGACACAGAGGATCGCGTAGCTTAAAATACATTGTAATTATATCGCATGCCCATACATCAATAGTATTAAGTGTCCCTCAGATATTTGCTTGGGGAGGGGAAGGGGTGGTATACAACCATGTGTGGAAAGCTGCATCGTTATGCTATTTGCAGTGGTCCCTTTTAAATGGGTCAGAAAAAACAAGCTTTGCTTGAACTTTAGATCCCCAAGTGTCTAACTCTACGGAAATAAAATCCTGCACATAATATTTTTACTTCCAGATCTGAGTGGTTATGAATATTATCAGTGATAAATATTTGCAGTTTACCTAATCCCTGTGGTTAACACGAGTCAAATGAAATACCTCGGTAATACTGAAAGTGCGTCGAGCTACAAACATTTCATAAATGCTGCACCATTCAGATTTCCAGATTGACAATAAACTTATACATCCAGCATGCATATGCTCAGGGAGCGGTTGCACGTGGGGGCAGGAGGTTCGTGATAATGCCATGAGTTTTGGGAATGTAGCGTACCGCTCAAATGTGCACAAACGTTCCATTACAAAACTTGTATCCCCCGGCATCGTCGATGTAATGCGCACAGATCACGGTAGGCAGCGTTCAGCATGCCGAATACGAAGAGCGCTCCAGAAAAATAAAAGTGCCCTTCCACTCTGCGAATAAGGATTACCAGCGACGCTTGCCGCAGTCCAAGGCCTGCACGAAACGAAGCTCCTTTGCTTGTACTTTTCCATTGATTTAATTAGCTGAATAAAACTAGGGAGGGCTCGAGCTTTATTCAAGCTGAAAAACGTGGGGCTGTCCGTTTCTCTTTCGCGTCGTAGGCAGGTAGCTGTCTGTGTAACACACCAATCCAAACCGTTTGAGCGACCAAGAAGGACAGCAGACGGGGGGCATTGGGCCGTGAGGCGTCCACGTTTAAATCTTTCACCATGCCACAACGAGCATTTCATCGGTGAGGCCATGAAGCCTAGCGGCGCTTGCGCCCCTCTTCCACTCCCGTACGCATAAACCGGAAACCGATATTGTGCGCGTGCTTAGACGTAAAAGACATTGGCAAAAAGGTCGCTCCGAAAGCCTTTCAAGCTGAACCAGAATTATAGGCGTTCCAAGCGGGCAAGTTTCTCTTCATCCTGGAGGTATTTGGAGGTACTTGACCAGGTGGAACTTGAGGCGGCAATGGCGGGGGCTGCACGTTCTGCGGCAGCGGTTTCCCGTTGTTATCGCACCCATTCGCGCTTCTGTGCACGCTGAAGCCCTTCAGTTCTCGTTACTGTTCCTCCGAGCGAACGACAGGACGTCAGGTCTTATAGCGAGTTCAAAGTGCAACTGCTGATAACCGCGATAACGCCGGTATCAGCCGATTGCGAAACTTGTGAAAGGGGCATCGTTGGTGGCGAGGAGCAGAGAAGCAGTCAATTAAAGCGGCTTCACAGGAAGAAATACCGGGGGGGGGGGGGGGGGCGGTAGGGGGTAGCCATATACACGTGCGCTGTAGAAGGCCCCAAGAAAACGACCAAGTGTAAATCAAAATTAAGTCAGAAACAGATGTTATGAAACCGTTCAGATATACACGATAATAAAAAAAAAAACGGCGTTAACCTAACTGCGGAAGTGAATGTGTGTGTAATAGCTCGGTTCACTGTCTGACTAAAGCAGGGTTCTGGGTATGTCTGATTCGAGACCCGTTTTTCAACCAGCAGACGTCAAATCCTGATGGCACTTATACCATTACAAAGGACAAAAGGACGAAATGAGCGAAGCGACGTATGAACACATCCGTAGAAATGCCACCCGTCCAGAGCAGACGAGCGGCAAAGGTCCGGTAATGAATCACGCACGTTCGTCTGTAAAGTAGCGGAAAAAAATGAAGCAGCTTGATTGGGACTTGGAAAAACGATCCGGATTTTATGAACCATGTGGATGTTTTCACAATTGAAACCAAAATGAACGAGTATGAAAAGAGTGGAAGGACTGATTTCGTAAATGCAGGGATAACGTACACGTAGAGATTGTGATTGTGCTTTTTTGTGAACGTCAGTACATGTACCATTGGTGCGCCTGGACTATATTTAGTCACGCAGAACAGCATTTTCATCCTTGCAATAAGCTTCTAGTGAGTAATCGCAGCGTCGCAGTACTCTGCTCAGTGGCTATGGCGTTATGCTGCTGAGCCGAAGGACGCAGGGTTCGATTCCCGGCCACGGCGGCCGCTTTTCTGATCAAGGCGAAAGCGAAAACGCCCGTGTGTTCGAGATTTCGGCACACTTTAAAGATCCCCAGGTCGTCAAGACTAATCCGGAGCCCTCCCCTACGGTGCGCCTCATCGCCTGTGCATAGGCGTGTTATCTGATCTGATGTTATGCTGATCGTAGGCGTGTTAAACCCTACAATCAATCAAAATCAATCAATCAGCATGTAGCCTGGCCTCGATCATACCCCGGTCAATTCGCCTGGGTCCTAGAGAATTTAAAATAAGGTGTTTAATAAACAGTTCTGTGTTCCTTATGCTAAACATCATTTCAGCGGTCGCTGTTTTTTGTTGTTCGTGTCAATGCGGATAGGACAACGTTATCCGGAGTAAAAAATGTTGATGACGATTACGATATTCTGTAATGCGAAATTTGTGCACACAACAAACTCCACTCTTCTGGGTGACGGCGCATACCTGCTGCGTCTCACGAAGTAATCGCCGCATCAGCGAAAGCTCAAAGGTGTGCGATATAGTCTGGAGTTGTCTCGTGATTTCATCCTGCGCTTCCCTACTTGCTCTATCTTCGGCGGCCTCTCCGTTCTCTCAGTTATCCCGTAGCGCATCGCAGGCGGAAAGAATCTCTTGCGCCGTCTTGGCATACCACACTCCCCCTCATACTTTCGCCATACTTCTCTCCTCCGCTTTCCTGCTCATTCTATCCCGTTTGTCTTCGGAGTCCCCTTCGTTCGTTCGGTTACAACTACGAACAACGGCGCCGTGAAACAAGGGGAGCGGGCGCTGAAGTGCTGCGCAATAAAAATCATTTAAGGTTTGCCAACTGTGTCGTTAAGCGTTTAAACGGGTCCCGGACGTGGGTGAAGCCTTCTTGGTGATCAGGTCTGCAAATGTCGCTACCCGGCACAAGCCAGCCGCCGCCACATCGGCCCCCTGCGCCACGTAAAGCTCTATATAAATCTCTCTCTCTCTCTCTCTCTCTCTCTCTCTCTCTCTCTCTCTCTCTCTCTCTCTCTCTCTCTCTCTCTCTCTCTCTCTCTCTCTCTGACGCTGGGGGTCGGAATTGTCTAAAGCTAGCTTTGAGTATGGCCAGCACACACTGGCTCAAATTACGTGGTTTCGAACAACGCCCACGGCCAACAAATCGCAGGCTCGATTAGGCTGGTGCATTGACTATCAGCTGTGCGTATTGTCACGTAGCCAAAGACGACGCAGCTGTCTTGAAGAAAAAACAAGTTTATTGGAGCGAACTCGTGCTCCCCTAACAACTCAAAGAATACACAGGCGGACGAAACAGCAGTCAACAAAGTGACGTGCGTAGACTGGTGTCGACCATTCGAATGCCGCGGCATCTGCTCAGCGGGAATTTATCGCTCGGCGCGAGGGTTTCTGGAATAGTTATTCAGAACACTGTAGATCAACGAAGATTATTCTAGGCTGTTCGCGTTAGTTCGGAACGCTCTCCCTATCAGAAGAGATAACACATGCGGCACAGAAAGAAAGAACGGAACACGCGCCTCCCTTGGCACACACAGCGCCGATAATACAGACCGGCGCAGCCAGGCGGCAAAAGGAAAACACAAATAAACAAACCCAATGCATGGTTCGCGGCAGTATGAACCTTTTAGTCATCCGTAAAGCACATCCAAACAGTCAAGCCACGTCATAGAAGCAATAAGACAGCCGCAATAGGAGTCTCCATTGGGGTTGTTGGTTGTCATTTTCCCTTTTTAGTGGGCTAGTTAGGCTAGTTGGTCGCTGTTGGGCAAGGTGTAGTATTTGTTTTCTTGTTTTTTTTTTTTTTTTGCATTTTCCACCATGCCTGTAAAAGACAACTGGAGTTCAATAATGGCCGCAGCGAAAGTTAAGACCTTTTGGGCAAGTGAAATACGGACGAAACGTGGGATCGACTGGTTATTCTGCGTGACACTTGACGCGATCTATAACTGCTTTTTGAAACAATCGCAACGACACCTGGAGGACTACCCCTGAGATTTCGGGTTACGCCTCGAGCGCTCACAAAACAGCCCGAAGAAAATAAAGCGCGTCGACCTCGTCATCCATAATTTTTTTCGTGTGTAACATAATTGCTTACGTTAATAAATAACGTAAGCAATAAATAAGTACCGTAAAAGAAGGAAGGAGCCTAAAGAAGACAGCGCATTTGCATTTCTTAGAGCCAATTCATAAACGCCAAGACGCCTAAAACAATGCACAGCGCGCACGCGGATGCGTAAGTTCGCTCTATGCACGTTCACTCAATGCAACTGTACAAAGGGGCAAACACCCATCCACATACGGTGTTATGCCTCTGTTCATTCATTGCGACGTGTGCGGATGGTGCAGGATGAGCGCAGCAGGAGTGATGTGTTCAGAAACGCACGTCCCGGGTATCGGTCGAGTTGAGGTTTGAACCAGGCCGAAGGTTTAAAAAGATTCAACATAGTTCTAAGCCTACGCCTGAAAAGAATATAGGGGCCGCTGGAGCAACGCATAATAATTGGCTTCTTTATCCTCGAGAAGTGGAAAGCTCCGTTCATAAGGTATTTCACCCGGACAAACACTTGCACCGTGTGGCGTCAATCGGAACTCTCGATAGGTCACCTGTCTTGGGAAGGGAGGGAGAAAAGAGCGACGGATAGTGAAAGAGCCCCTACTTCGCTCGCTTACTCTGGGTAAGTGAAAGCAAAAATTTCCAGGCCACCTCGCAAGGAAGCAGCCAACTGACACCAAGAGTAGTTTACCGAGCGACGACAACACCGCGACAAGAGCTTTCTTTAGCAGGAGACGCGGGGGTCATAAATACTCGATATCGAGAATTCTTACCTTTCTTTTGTGCTATTGCTTCCTCTGTTTTTTTTATATTTTGATATATACGTATCCAAAGTCTGGGGCCCAGTGTACGAGAACCATTTCGGCTGCAAGGTCAGCCGAAGGTTGATTCTTTCCGGCCGATTGAAAAGAAGCTCACCATCAATAAATTGAAAAGAACAACAAAGCAGAAAGGGCGAGATGGAGAGCTAGACAGGAGCAAAAAAGAGTGTATTACCAACAAAAAATGGCAAGCGGGCGTCATTACCGAAGTTTGTGCCAAAATTCCAGGAGTCTGTCTGAGTGCTCAAGTACGAACCGTCACAAGGAGCGGGTCGCAATCGTACTACTCTTCATGCTTCCCTCCAGTAATAAAGGACCATAACAACAACCACAACACGAGTACAATGGTGGAAACGACATTTGGGCACGGATAATTTTGATGAGGGTGATAATAAAGAAGAACTGTCCTTAGGCAAGGCCCTAACTAAAATCTGCCTACCCCAACAGTATTGCACGGACAGGCAGATACTGTTCTGTTTTCAGTCAGGTATTCCTCACATTCGGTGATAAAAGAAAGATTTGGACTGAGCTTGCCGGTTTGAGCAGCTAAGTGTTAAAAAAAAGAACATTGAGTATGAGGTGGTAAAATCAGGGAGTCATCTGCCAAGAGCTTGCTGATGTTAACAAGGTGCCTGTCAGCAACACCACCTTTTTAAGGAGGCCAACCTGAACGCCCCGAATTTTATTTCAAGACCGAAGATTTTCTTGGCTTTAAAAATAAATCTTACGTTCCTTTCAGAAAATATTATCTAATTCATTGTTCTTGTCCTTCATTGTTCTTGTCACCAGACAAACTCTTGTTGTTCTAGTGTGACAACTACTGTGCTTTTGAAAACTGTTAGAGTTAAAGTATTGGGTGCGGCTCACGCACTAACTGATTCGGACCTCGAAACGAGCCTGATAGTTCAAATGAAATTTCGACGACTAAATTATTAAAAAAATCGAAGCACACAATTACGTTTATTTTAGTTTTTAATCGCAGGTGACAACAACGGGGGACAGTGTCTTCGGCGACAAACGTCCCGCTACACCGCTTTATACCACGAGCAGTGCCTCGCTAAATCTATAAAATAGTTGACGCAATAAGTGGAACAATTCCTCGATATTTTACCCATTCAAAGCCATGTTCGGCGGGCAGAATGTTTGGCAGAGTGCAATTATGTAGGTATATTTTTAGTAGCTTCTAGCGATGCGTGTTACCACATAACCATTTTGCATGACAAAACTCTCGGGCGGTACCCGCGCACGGTCGTTTTGTGCATGTTATCTTCCTGTTGCTGATAACGCACTCTGCTCGATTAGGGAATCAGAGAAGCTTCTGCTCTGTGCGACTGTTATCTTAGCCACTGTTACCCGGAGGAGGGAGAGGGTACGTGTCATATATACATAAGGCCAGCATAACACCGATATGGGCCGACTGCAGAGATATAGCGCTTCAAAAGGGCAAATGTGTCTCTGGCATCAAATAGACTGACAGCTGCAGAATTAAGGCATAAAAAGAAAGCGTGTCATGAAAAAGAAACAAGCATGCAGGTATCAAAAGTACACAAGAAAAAAGGTGGCTAGTCAGGGCAAAGAAAAACTTAGACATAGGAGCGGCCACAAAGGTCTATCGGGCCCTAATACGAAAGAAGCACAGACGCAAAGAAGTATAGGAAAGGCTACCACACTCCAGTGCGCGCCGAAAGCTCGGTGCCGGACAACTAAGAGGGGGTTCAAGACGGGTCAAAGGAAGAAGGGGAAGCGGGCTGGCGCTGCTTCCTCCTCTGCTCTCCCGCCTTTTTTCCTCGAGGAGATAGCGGTTCCGTTTTCCGGTTGCGTAAGCTTCCGTTTCCCTCGGCTGCGCCAATCGGCGCATCAAGCCCCCGACAGGGGGAAACGGGGTAAGCCGGCCAGGGAAGCGGCCCAAAGCGGTACGTACGAGGAGACCGCCCGCCACTGTCACGAAACCGTCCGTGCGAGAGTCGACGAAGCCGGTCTCCTCAAAGGGTAGCTAGTGGACGAGAAATCGGAAAAGGGATGGGCGTACAAGTTGGCACTGCTTCGGAGCTCCGCATCCAGTTCAGCTACACTTATTATGGAACCGCCGGAGCAATGCGACCGCTTATACGCTCTTGCCCCCGCAAGGCAAAGAGATGGTGGGTTCATCTGTTTCAACGGGTGCATGGTATTGAGATGGCGTTTGTGCATATAGAACTCTGCGGTTATTTGGTGAAGTACAAGGGCAGTGGTGACAACAGACAGCGGACGCTGCTGCCGGGTGGAAGATTAATGATGAACAAGAAAATAAGCTGGCGTCCGGAGTATACAACAGTGAAACGGCTACTAAACCCCCTTAACTATGGCTGACGGCGCAACGAGAATGTAAGTAGAGTCATGGAGTTGAAAATAAAAACCGGTAAATTTGTAACTGGATGGGAATCAAACATGGTGCCTAAGATATGCGGGTCGAGCACCCGCCCCCAGCGTCACTACACCTCCATGGCTCTAGATGATTGAAGGTGGACCTCGCGAATGCGTTGTGGCCTTTGACGTAGAAACGTGTGTTAGGAAGATGTACTGAGGCCTAAAAGACCCATTTGAGCATGCTAGTTATAGAAAAGTTGAACCTCGTTACAACGAACCTGATATAGCGAATTATTGGCTATAGCGAACAAAATATGAACTTTGGTTGGTCACGCTTTGTTTCAATGACATTTATTCTCGAAACTGAAACCGTGAGAGGCGCGAGCTATATCGGATATAACGAAGAAATGTTGGGCCAGAGGGCTGAGAAGCTACTTCGAAAAACCCTCCGGCATCCGAAACTGCAGAAGTATAAAGGCCCTTTTGTTCGTGGACACTGTGGAAAACTCCATCCTGCTCAGTGCTATGAGTAGCCCACCAGATGAATATCACATCCTTCATCAAATAAATAAAGACGCATGCCTTTTTGTCAAGTGAACTTGGCTCTGTTGTAATTTCCCGTACTCGTGTTCCGGTTTATTGAGCATTGAAATGCAACAAGAAGAAAAGTAAGGGTTTACATTGTTTACAAGGGGTTCGAAGCCAAAAAAACGCATTTTTGTATCAAGTATTTTTTCGCGAGCGAGATTGTCGATTTTTTTTAGCCCGTTGTACCTCTACTGGTACAAACGAATGTCGGATATAACGAACCAATTTGCTGTCCTTATACTACTTCGTTATAACGAGGTTCGACTGTATCATATAGGTGAGTGCCATGTCAGCACAGCGGTAACGCACTTGGGGCCTGCTTGGCGACGCGGGTTGAAATCCCCCAAGAACCCACATGTGTTTTAGGGTGCAGCCCTCTGGCAGCCGTTACCTGAGTTTCGCGGCCAAGGCGTTCGCGTGACCAAGTGACCGAACGCAGCAGCGACGGCAGAAAGATAACGGAAAGGAGCGTCTGGCGAAGGGTGAGGAGGACTGGGCGCAACGCGCGGCTATGGCGTAATCTCTCTCACTGCCTCCCCCTCACTCTTGTTTCATGCATCACCGCCAAGGCCCTGACACTGTCCCCAGACGCTGTTCCGTTCACCGCTAATCCAAACCACGTGACACTTGCGCGGAAGGTTCAAACACGGTCTGCAACCACATACTCGCTGATCTCCCCGTGTGTGGCTTATCCGAACCATGTGAAATTTGCGTGGGAGGTTCAAACATAATTTGCAACAACACCCTGATTATTGATGATGATTGGTGATGATGATGATTATTATTGATAGTGGTATCTCCTTTATAGCGGGGTGATAACGAGTCATCTTGCAAAAAAACTAAAAAACTAGAAAATAAACTAATATATCCTATGTTTTACACTCTTCGTTTAATACTAGCACTGTTCTTAGAGCAGGCACAAAAAAATTATTGGGCACAAAGTACTTATTTTTTTCTGTTGGCAGGCAGTATACCCTGGCCGGCGGCGGCGGCGAACGCGCTGCAAAATAACAACAGAGTAGGGCGCGCCACAGTGCGTCCGCTGATCACGACGTCACTTCCTGAGAAGCAGCAGATATGCGCCGTGACCAAGAAGACTGTAGCCTGCTCTCCGCCCAGAATCGTCAGTGCGTTTTTGTTTATTTATTTTCTCTTTACAGCGGCGACCATTTTGATACCGTTCACGTTGAAGAACGACTACGACGGTCTCTTTCATGTTTGCTGGGAAAGAAAAACAGCAGCTCCAAAGAAGGATAAGCAAGTGTCACTAGATAAGGTTACAGAGTATTGGCCCTTTTTTTCTCCTATTCGTCTGTGCCGCCGTCTTGATCATTGGTCAGTTCGCATCACGTGACACTTGTTTACACTGCGACGGTAATGGCGCCGCCATTTTGCTTGCTTGTGCGTTTTCAGTCGGTAAACGTGGTAGACTTAGCTTTTCACCCCTGATCTGCTGCTGCGCGCGATGTCAAAACAACCAGCCTGGAGTTCTTCACCTGAGACCGCACTTATTGTGAACCCATAACTGCTGGATGAGGGACCTGGATTAGGAGAGCTTCGTGATTCGGTCACACTTGCTAGACGAGCAGCTAGTACCGCGAACTATCTTCGACCATTTGACAACGACCCCTTTCCCATTACCCTCGTGTACCACTTTCCTTCTCACCTAATAACCGACCGCACCGAGACGTTTTCTTCATCATTTGGAATCGGAACAGCACAATTTTTAGCTCCTTCTTGTAAATACCATCCTCTACGTCACACGAGTTTTGTCATACAAACGGCTCCAAGTGCTAATCGTACCGGGAAATGTATTTAAAAGTGAGAATTCTGGATCCCACTCCCTGACGAGTCTTTCGAAACGCGGCATTCGCTTTCTGGCTCGCTACTGTCGATCTGGCTAACCGCGCCGGCTCTCAGAAACTCTGCGTGAGCTTCAAGGAACGATTTCGCGATTCACATTGAAAACTTGGCTCCAACCGCTGGGCTTCATTGTGCGGCTTCATCTACGGAAGGAATAATACCTTAAATGTTTGAAAGAGTCTCAATCCCCTCCTCTGAGATAGCAGCACCCGGCAACCCGCTGTTGCTGTTACCTTATCGTGAAGATACCTTTTTTGAGCAACTAGTGAAGCGAGTGCCCAGAGTCCGCTTCCCACGACCTTCGTATTACGCCCGCGTTCATCGCTTTCCAGAAACTTTTTGAATTATCTGTTACCCATCTCAAATTGGAGGCAGGACGCCCTCGACGGTACTAAAGGCCACAGTGGGTAAACACTCAAAAATATCACCACCGGGGAAAACTTCGCAACCTTCCACAACTAATAATGGCGAGATCATTCACCTGTGTGGATCTCGGTGTGCCTTACCCCAGTGCCGGCACCGACGGTCCGCGTGATTCGGAAATCAGGCAAATTTTCCTGATCTAGCTATAATATCCACACCTTTTATGTCTCCTCTGGTGCCGGTGCGAGGCGGGACAAATCACTGCGATAAATCACCAGTCATGTACACATGCTCCAATGGGGGTAACTCGGACATTACAATTCTGTGTGGCACATAATTGCTGCAATAAGGATAAAGGAGTAATTTCGCAATGAAACCCGTGTTTATGAAGCTGCAAGATCGGCAAATGACAATGCGCAAACCCAAGTACACTGTGCTCAGAAACTCATTTACTTGGACGTTCTGGCAACGCGCCACGACCGAAAAACACGACAACCACAGGGATGCATCGTACCTCGTACTATCACACACACTGCGAAAAGCGTGTTCAAACAAAGGCTAAACCCGCACCTTTCACCCTTACTATTTTTGTTGATAAGTAAAGGGCAGCCAGAGTAATACGGACCTTATATGGCGTCCTTTAAGCAATTAAGCATTTTGTCTAATTTTGGTGGAACTTTATTTCGCAATGAACATCGTACTCGTAAACTGTATTTATAAGACAAGTCGGTATTCCTGGTACAAGCTTTGTAAACATAAACAAAATTCCGTCAGCTGACCACATACCGATGCCAGCTTTTGTGTCGGGTCATTCCTGAAATTCTCGGTCGGGAGCCTTGTTTGCGCATTTCCCTTCGCGCGAGCCATGCAAGCTGAAAGCCATCGCGGACCGTTTGCGTCGGTTGGTGGCGGCTAATTAATTTCTGCTGCCTAGCAGTCAGACCGTTTGGCGAGATTCCTTCAGATGGAGATATATGGCCCGACTGGTGTGCCCTGAAGGTTTATACTGACATTGAAACCCCCTTTGGGCCATTTGCGGGCTCCTTTCACGCGGTTCGCGGATTTTCCATAGACATGCTGATATCTGAACGCAGCGAGTGCTCTAAATAAAAAAAGCTTTGAGCACGTTACGGCGCGGACAATTAAGCTGACCTTGGCGAAAATTCCACTCAGACGTAGCTCTTTCACCGATTTACGCACCCTAATATTCTTACCAGCGTTCTAATAATGGAACTTGAGAAGCAAAAGTCTTGTTGACCAATAACCGTTGACAACAATCATTGACTTTATACTTGAATTATGTATTATGTACCATGTACCCGTGTTTTGTTTCAGCATTGTTCCTGCCTCATATTTCTAGTTTATCGGTCTGTGCCTTTTCGAAGTTCCCCGTTATAATAAATAACAAAATAAATAAATAAAAATACCTAAATGATTCCTCTGTCATAGGAATCGGCAAAACACGAAAGTGAAATGTGCAGCGAAATGTGCAGCTGAGCATGATTTGCGGGTCGGCGGCTGTCTTGTGGGTGTGCTTGGCGAGCGACGTCCTGCTGGCGGGTCGCTTCGGCAAAGGTGTACTGGCGTCATTTCCGTGACGGATATGACGTCAGGGAAATGTTCGTGTACCCCGCCATAAAACACTTTCGTGTTAAAATATAAAACCGAAAACGAACAACCCTAAGTATAACGTACTCTTTTGTACTAAAGGTTGCTTCCCCGCAAGAAGACCCTGTGTGCAGGGGTGCACCCTTTACAGGCCGCTTGCTTCGTTGTACTGGCGTCACTTCCGTGACGGATATGACGTCAGTGAAATCTTTGTGAATCCCGGAATAAAACACTTTCGTGTTAAAATAAACAGAACAATCACCAGTTACTTACACTAGGAACTTACGGCTTTTACTAACTGGCTATGCATTACCTAGTAAAAAGCTGCGCGTGACAATGTGGATCGGCTGAGCGTGCAGCACGACGCAGACGCATTCAACACGCACATATCTCACCTAGACAACAAATAAATTGAAAAACAACGGAATGCACGAGGAGAGCGAGCATAACTTAGTTAACTTCTGCTCTTCTTGCTTTTATAGCCAGTAGCGGAAAGTCCCCTGATGGAATCAGTGGGCTTGTCGCAAAAATCAAATATTTTAGCGACAATTTTAGAATAATGCGCTTTAATGTGAGCGTATACAAGTGAACAGATGCATTTGCATAAACTCTTTAATCGTGATTTGGAGGGGAAAGTGCTGTAGTTATGTTCAATAATTCATAGAATTTCGTTACTATCAGTGAATGAGTATCAAACAAGCAGCAGTTACGAAGTTTACGGCCCAGACTGGTAACGATAGCATTAAGGTTTCCGTGACATTTAGTTGCAGCACCACCTTGCATCCTTGCCGCCAACTAGACCACAGGCATCCTTTTCTAAGATAGTCGCCGCTCACTACGAGAGCCTTTCCTCAGGATACACACCTGCGGCACGACCATCATCACCCCTTTGGTGCCTCTCGAAGCCAGAAGTGCACCTAACCATCCCGGGAATAACCAAGAAATCGGATGTTCCACCACAAGGTCTCCAACAGCTCTCTATGCACTTTTTACATGAAGCCTACAGAGACCGGATTCATGTCTACACCGATGGCTCGGTAACGAACTCCAGTTCTGCGGGAGCTGTAATTGTGCCAGCCAGATCGGTAGACATTCAATTCAAGCTGTCCAATTTAACAACGTCAACTGCATCTGAACTCACAGCTATTCGCGAGGCTCTTCTGTACCTAAAGCAAGAATTACCACAAAAATGGGCTCTGCTTTGCGACTCCAGGCCAGCTCTCCAGTGTCTGCACTCTGCTCTTCGCCGCGGCCCGTACGAACAGCTTGTGGCCGAGATTCGTCAAGAGTATGACTTCCTAGTAAGGCATGGGCACAATATTATTTTTCAATGGCTCCCTAGCCACTGCGGCATTTCTGGGAATGAATGTGCAGACAAAGCGGCTCATCATGCCCATGGAAGTGCCCAATTGGCCGACATCCCGTTATCGCGCCATGATGCTGCAAGGTCACTGCGCTCCATCGCCCGCGAAATCACGCTGACTGTTTGGAATACCCCGGAGTTTTCAAACTCCCGCCTGTACTTGCTCGACCCTGACCTGCAGCGCCACTTACCCACTAACATGCCACGCTCGGATGCCACCCTACTGTGCCGACTGTGGATTGGAGTTGCTTTCACCAAAGCTTACTCATTCACTATCGGCATGACTGACAGCCCTGCTTGTGACGTGTGCGCCACGGACGAGACAATAGAACACCTCTTATGTCACTGTGCCCGGTTTGCAAAGCAGAGACTGCACCTGTCAACCACCTCCGGAAACTCGGCAACCAGCCATTAACTGCGCAAACTGTTTTGTGTCACAGGCGTTGCCCATCACAGTCCGAAAAGGCCACAAAAGCACTACTTCGTTTCTTAAAGGACACAGGCCTGTCTGAACGATTGTAGAGACACTGTGTATCATTGTTCATTTGTCATTTGGTTAGTTTACCGTTTCAGTTTAGGCTTTATTATCGCCTATTGTTTTGTTTTTGTAGTTATCTTTAATTTTTCTTTTCTTGCTCCTCAAGCACTATTCCCTGTCTTTTCAATACCCCTTTCTTTCTCTTTAAATCCCTCCTTCCCCACTTCCCATGTGTAGGGTAGCAACCCGGACTGTAACCAGGTTAACCTCCCTGCCTTTCATGCACTGTATTGTCCTTCCTTCCTTCCTACGTACCATTCCGGGGGTAGTAAAGTTCGTAAGGAGTTAGTAAATACAGCCTGTTACTACCTTCTTACTAGCATTTTTGTTAAGAATGTTCGATTGTGATTCCAGACTTTAAACGCAACCCAGTTCTTATTCTTAATATCATGCCAGTAGAACTTCCTGCTTCCACTTTACGACGTGTAGCAAAAAAAAAAAAAAAAACTCCCAATGCAGACGGTGAATAAGAACGGTATGGGGCGAGGGGAAAATGTTAGCAGGCCCAGAGCCTGCATTTCGAGCGTGCTGAAATTTGGCCATGTGACATGTCGACGCACGCGGGTCACGTAATTCTTTCCTACGTAAAGTTACATAATTCTTTCCTTAAATATACAGTTTTAAAGAGCGGCGATTGTGCACTGAAGCAAACAATAACTATCGCTCCATTTGATATATTGTTAAAGAGTCATGAGAACCCGCCAAAGAGCGAAATAAGATTTTTGCATTCATTTCCCTCCGTCGTTTTAGCGCCTTCTAACCTACTTAAAGGGCTTTCCGGGAGTGGGAGCGCACATTTCTCCCGGCGTTTTTGAACTTGTTGCTGGGTTCTCATTCCCAGATTTTCTTTTTCTCACTTTTGAAGCGACGCGCCTTTTCTCTTGAGCCTCCTCTGGATGCGCGCTCTGGTATATAGTCTCCATTTAATCCCCCGAGCCTCGTTGCACCATCTAACCTTTTCCTCTGTCTTTACTCCCACCTCATTCCGAAGAGCCCCGGGAAATGGCTTTAATTTCGAGCAGCGAGCACACTACGTGAGCGTGTACATGCCGAGCCAATTTGTGTAAGGCTGCCAGACCTGTTTCTTGGCGTCTGACCTTTGTCGGGGAGATTTTCCCCTTTGCTCACGAAGTAATCGCGAGGAAAATCTTCGCAACTACTTCCGGTGAAGACTACGGAATTTGTTAACGTTTTGTGTGCTCCTTTGAGCACATTTTTAATCTAATATATCATTCCTTTGCATGACGTCCCAGCACCTTGCCTCCTCCACCCCACCTCATGGTTTTTTTTTATTTCGTTTTACTGTACAGCACAATTATACCCGTTGTTTCTCTTTTTTTTTCAGAGGGAGGCGGGGGGCGGTGCGACAACGAGCATATGTTCGCACTTTCGTAACAACAATATTCTTGTGGTGTGGTGTACAACTATTCGCCGAAAACCATTCGAGGCCAAGCTCCACGCAGGGAAGTTGCTGGGCAGGAGTGCGTGGTAAGCAGGATATCAAAGTTCGCCGGCAGGTTTGGAAATGACGGAGTTCTTATACAGACGCGAAGGTTATTTTTCTTTTGAAACATTCTTAATGCCAATGCATAAAATTTCACATTTCGCGAAAAAGCCGGCGTTGGTGTCGACCTTCTTCGTCCGCGCCTGACGTAAGTGAGGCGTGGGTAAAGTGGCCGTGAAGTGCGTCCGAGAAGCCTTTCGCTGCTTCCTCAACTTGTGATGGCGCGCTGTCACCGTCATCGGCTGATCCTCCCAAGTGGGCATGTACGCATTCCGGAGGGAGGTTTTCCGTACACGGACACAAAAGATTTCGGCGAGGTACCACGAACTGCTACGCAGTAAAACAAGGTTTGCGTGAGCACGCTCGAAATTCTGCCTTAAGTCCCACTTCCGATTAAACCAAGCGTGCGACAGAAAACGTGTTTGTGTCCGCAAGTCAGGGAAAAAAAGGAACGTCTTCAAATTGGCATAAGAAGAATTTAAAGGGGTTCTGAAATACCTTCCGCCGATGCGTGGATGTACATGTAACCAAATAAAGCAATGTATTAGCAATCTCCTCCCGCAAGAATTTTGTTGAAGCGATGAGTATTAGCTGAGAAATCGTAAATCAAAAACCGCGTATTATCGTCGCGCCGCGTTTCCTCCTCCTTTCAACTTACTCTCCGCTGTTGACGGCGAGCGAGCCTTCCCTCCCATGATGCTGCGCTCCTCGGCGGTGACGTACTTCCGCTATTGCGCTGCTCACAGCCGTCTGCTACGGGCAAGCTTTGTTGACACCATGAATCCCGCACTCCGCTCAAGGCTGGAAAAGCGAACGAAAAATCTGGCCGCATGTGTGCGGCGGCCTGGCCTTGCCCTTTCGCGGTGTACGTTGCTGCAGAACTTTGCTATCGGCGGCACGCGACTCTTTATCGGCGGCGAACTCACAGCCGCACGGGGAGGATCCTGCGCTCGCTCCCTTGGATGCACAGCGCACTGTTTATCCAAAAAGCGCCGTATCAGATGTGGCCCCGCTGGTGCCGGGTCTTATTTTGTGGCGGTGGTAATTCCTGGCGGCGGCATGTGAAAAGGACATTTTAAACCGATACAGAACCCGTGCACAAAACGCCAGTTCAGCTTGGGGCGACGCGTGGTGGAGAGCGGCAACGTTGGCAAAACATGCTCCTCCGCGGCTCTGAGCTTTCTAGCGCTGGAGCGAGCACCATTTCTTTGACAATATCAAACATCGGTTGCCCTGGAAACAAGGCACAAACCGCTCTAGAAGTCAGTTACGGTTGCGTGATCTCGGTTCAGCTTGGGGCCCCACCTCGCGGCATATGGGCACTGCAGGCATACTACTCACTCCCATTTGGAAGTGCGAGATGCGTTTGGCATTACAGGAGGCGATGGTGTGTGTGTTGTGGACGCCTTTGTTTCGCGATGAAATGGGGACGTTGTGCTTCTGCGGGTGGATAGTGCTTCCCATGGTTTGGATTATCTTTCTCAAGCGGCGTACGACTCAACCTCGCATGGGGTATGGCAGTGTGCGTGGCTAAAAGCCATCTCGGCTTGTGCGCCAGAGTTAAGTGACTTGCTGTTCGTCCCCGCAAACCGCGCGCGAGGTGAGTGCCGAATTTACGAGGGGCAGGAGGAGGCAACCCATCGTCTGTCAATCGCGGTTCGGACTTGCAACGCATGTTGTGACGTTGTTGATTGATTGGTGGTTTGGGGTAACGCGCCGACGCAACGCAGGCGATGAGGCGCGCCGTAGTGGAGGGCTCCGGATTAATTTTGACCACCTGGGGAATCTTTAACGTGCGCCGAAATCTCTACCACGGGCGTTTTGCTTTTCGCCTCCATCAGAAAAGCGGCCGCCGCGGCCGGGAATCGAACCCGCGACCGCGTGCTCAGCAGCGCAACGCCGTAGCCACTGAGCCACCGCGGCGGGTGTTGTGACGTTGTGTTCGTTCGAAACGCATCTCTGGATTGTTTGGAAGTGAATAAAATGTATGCGTCAAACCCGGGCATTCGGCTCAGGACGTTCTCTGCGATTGCAGAAAGAAGTGCCATGGGGCTTCAACGCGTTCTTTATGGAACGTACTCAAGTAAGAGAATATTCATGTCGTGTTATGGCCCTGTTGCATTCAATATAAACGGTTAAGCGTTTGTTTACACTTGTTTCGTTTGTCGTAAAATGTCCAAGCACTCCGGCACTCCACTGGCAGATCAGCCGGCGAGCCGACGCTGAGCAGACGACTCATCTCTTTGGCGGAAGTGCGTGAAAAAAGCCGCCCAATAGCAGGATGTCTAGCTCATGACGAACATCTGGGAATCGATGATGTAGACATGTGAAGATGGCGGGGTCCAAAAACACGAAGGAAAGGGTGAGAAAAAAGCGACAAACTTTGCAACAAAAGTGTGAGCTTTCCGCTGCGCGTAAAAGAGTAATACTTGGCACAGATGATGTTGACGACCCAATCTAACGATTGCGCTAGTCAATTTAGTGTGCTCAGAACGCCTTTCAGGGCCCCTTTAAGGGTATCTAGGCTAGCTTAATTTTTGCATAACTATAAACTGTAATTAGTGGGAAACGAAATACAAACTTTGGGTGTTTCATGAGCCGAAGCTACACCTCGGCTATGAGGCTCACCGTGGTGGAGGGCTCCGGATTAATTTTGAACATCTGGGAATCTTTCACGTGCGCCGAAATATCGACGCACGGGCGTTTTTGCTTCTCGCCGCCACCTGAAAAGCGGCCGCCGCAGTGCGGAATCGAACCCGCGTCCTTGGGCTCGGGGAGTGGATAAAAAAGAGGTGTAATTGCTATAAATGTGGAAGAATGGCAACGAAAACACAAGCAGGTACGGACAAACGCTGAGTAAACGACATGAGAAAGACTGTTTGCAAATTGCGTTGAAGGGACTTCCGTCGTACTCAGCTTGATGACTGTTCTGGTGAAAAAGGACTTTTTCGAACGGGCCAAAGATAACACCATATTCGACTAAAATGCACACCGCAAAAAACAGGGACAACCGGTTTGCGCTGTGCACTTTAGTCGAATATGAATCCCCGACAAGCCCAAGCATCCACTCAATCACGTTTTAATGCCATATATTTCGGCATTTAAGCATTAAAGCTAGAGTAAAAGTAATCTACTTTAACTTCGCGCTCCCATTTAAACTCATGCGATTAATTCAGCTTCGACAACGCGACGCCAAAGGTGCGGGGTCAATATAGTGTCTCCAGGAAACACGCGACGAGTATGTCATTGGACCGCGAAATAAATCTCGGTAACATATCGCCAGGAAAGTTGCAGCCTCGGGGCGTAGCCCATAGGGGCCTTATAGCTTTCCAGCAATTGAAGCGCCATCTGTAACGACAGCGCGCTAGTAGCGCTTAAAATAGAAAACAAGGAATCATCTGAGCCGGAATTCCTGCCTCAAAAGGCGTGCTCTGTGATTTGTGTCGCGGTGCTGTATGCGTTCTGCAGCCTCAGCCTAGTACGAGACAACTACGCCGCTACGGTGGAGATCTTCCTTTTCTTGCCTATCCGGCGACAGGTGGGAAGACAAAAGCGCAACGCTGTTCGGGAAACGAAGTTAACAATTAAAAACATAAAAAGCGGAGGGAAAAGATGAAACCGAGCGTGAAAATTTTCACGCGAGAGCACGGCTTATGGTTTCTTTATTTTAACAGCGTATCTGTTGAGTAAATCGTTTGTATATGGTGTCCGCAGCTAAAAATACCAAGAAAATGCCGAGCGCTCGTGCACGCGTACATACCTCGAGCGCACGTTCATAAAGTTAAGCGTACCCACTTAGGGAGATTAGCCAACACTGGCCACAAAAAAACTCCAGTATTCGTCGCATATATAGAAACCTCACGACTGGCGTGAAACTTGGAGTTGCAGTGAAGCGATCCGTAAACCGATGTGCAAAAGATTGAAACTTCGAAGTCTGAGATGGCACAGAATCAAACCAAACAACGGCAGGACGTGAGAATCGGTTTGGCATTGCCAGTCGTCTTACCACTCGGCCACCACCGTGAGCCGTTTGATCCGAGAGTCAAACGGCTTCTTACTCGGCTGTGGACTGTGGGGAGGAGAATCACGCACCCTGGTCACCGGAGCACGTGCTAGTGTACATAGCACCTGCGTCCCCTAGTTTAATTGTGCGCGTTTCCGTTCGTTCATTGGTGGAAGAAGACTTCTTCGTCGCGTTATCCACTATCGCGTCCCGATTTGCTTCTTCTTCGCCGTTTATAGCAACAAGGATGGAGTAGACGCGATTGATTGATTTGATATGTAGGGTTTAACGTGCTGGCGCAACGCAGGCGATGAAGGCGCCGTAGTGTGACGGCTCCGGATTAATTTTGACCCCCTGGGGATCTTTAACGTGCGCCGAAATCTCGTACACACGGGCGTTTTTGCTTTTCGTCTCCATCAGAAAAGCGGCCGCCACTGCCGGGAATTGGATGGAGTAAAGTCGCTGCGGCAGCGAAGAAGAAGCAAATCGGCTGCAATCATGGACTTAAACCGTCGTGATGGTCGTGAAGGTTGCGTACAGCTTCGCTACCTTCAAGTCTTACACGTTGGTGTAAGACTTTTTTCTATATAGCACCCACAGGGAGCTATATAGAAGAACTCTAGTGCTAGCGCCCGAAAAAGAGCCGCACATGACTACAGCCAGCTATTCGATGTCCCGAACAATGCCCCACCGAACATGGCAAACACTGTTACGTGCAGCGCCATACGATCTCCTTATCGCCAAACACGGTTGAAATCGTCGCACGACTAGGTAGAACTGTAAAAACTTCGGAGCGCACGTATGTGCGCAACTGCGTGGCGGTGTTGTGATGGACCGAGTCACGGGCGTATGCAGGTGGAAGCCGATTGCCACTCAAGGTCTGTCATCTGTTCAAAGACAACAACAGAAAGATCGTTGCCGAAAATTTTGCTGCGCGGAAGTTAAACTTGAGTGATTTGTTCAAAGGTCGCTTGCGATTCGCCAGCGCTTGTGCCGGCTGGGCAGTGCGAGCATGGCATGGCTCGGGAGGCGGCTTCGCATGCACTAGCTGCTATGCTACCGTCGTAGCTAAATCATCGTTCGCGTGAAGTCTTCTTCAAAACCAAACTCAGGTTTCTGCACTCAACCACGCATTAGGCGGCACTTGTGGCGACATCCGTGTTCGCAGGCAACTGCAGCGTCAGCCTTTTGCGCGCCATGTCGCTTTCGTTCGCAGCCGCGGTTCCATTCTCCGAGGATGCGAAGTGCTCGAGACAAGTACAGCGCCACCACATAATGCGAGTGCGATTAATAATATATCTGCTGGCGCCACGGCCGAGAATCAGGTTGAAACGCGGCATACGATACACGCTGGTGTTTTTTTTTTTTTCTGCGGGATGCGGGGCGCAAAGCACATACGCAGGCACAGCGGGTACGGTCATGGCGGTTTTCAGTGTTGCCAAGCGAAGAAATCACCGGCTAAACTTTTCAGTGTATACCACCTATACCCCTATTCTTCTCTGCTGCCTCGCTTGCCTCCGGTTTATCGTGAGGCAAACAGCGGCTGCAGCAGCTTGTGCTTGCGTCGTGCAGTCGCTGCGAGGGTAATGAGGGAGGGAAATGCGTTGCTTGAGTAGCGACTTCTCAGCAATTAAGGCATCTTCGGCACCGAACAATGCTAAAATGGCTATGGGAAGGTCAGACTTTTGTTTGAAGCCAACTTTCTTGTTGCCTTCAGTGTCCTTTAATAGTAAAATACGATTCATTAATGCACCCAACTGACTGTATGTTTTGTAAAACCGGTGCACGCAAGAGAAAAATAATTGTAAAAAACATTAAAAGAGAATAGTCGAGTGCTGGCACGGCGCGCCTAAATGCTACAACCCAGATAAGAGCACCAACCATTAATAACAGCTAGCCACGTTGTCATTTACACTAATCCCAGCAGCACAGCATTTTCTTCCGGTGGAGCTGCGAGATAGCGCCCGGATCTAGAGCCCGGGTTTATCTGCTGGGGTGCCTCGCAGCCGCCGTACCCGTATACCACGGGGCGCCTGCGTAAGGAACGGCGCTCAGAAGTAGAGCAGCAGTGGGGGGATAATAGGTGAAAGGGGGATGCGACATTTCGCGAAATTCATTGCATGCATAATCAATGTCCTGGGCGAATTACTAACGCCGAGGGCGCCGGCAAAGCTTTCCACCCTTCCCTCTTCCTTCTCTACACTCTCTTTCTCCAACCTTCGCTGCTCTAGCTCCACGGTGGCAACGAAGTTTATGGCTAGGCGATTGTTACGTCTGGCTCCCTCGCAACTCGGTGCCTGTGCCAAATTGACTTTTACAATCTGCCTTCTAGCAACCGCTCCACCGCCGTGAATTTCTTTTGTGGCGGGGTGAAGCATGGAGGCGAGATCGAAATATAACTTCAGCGGGTGCAGACTCGTGTGCAGCAGACTAAGCCAGCAACAGAAAATACAAAGAGAAAACGCTCCAGATCTTTAGCGTTGCGGTAGTAGCGCGGGAAATTTGCAAAAAAAAAAAAAAAAGGCAGGCAAGTCGGGAGATGAACGGAGGATCTCGAAGTCGCAAAGAAGATGGGCCTGGATACTCCCGGAGTAATCGAGCCCGTCGGAGGAGGGATTGCGGTGGAAAAATTTTAGAGGTACGCAGCTTTCGGGTATCGTGGCATGCTACTTGTACCCTTTGTCAGTTGCGATAAAATTGCATGAATTTGCATCCCCCTAACTTGCACCCCGGCGACACGTGGGGCCAGGTGTGACATAGGCGGTTAGGCCTTCTGACGCGTTAGCTCTTCACTCGCTCTAAGCTTCCCCCTGCCTCAATATGTTCGTTCTTCTCTCTTGCCATTTATTGCTTTTTTTCTCTTCTACGTTTGGGCTGCGCGCCAAGTTTTGCTGCTGCCGGTGTCAGCAACTCTCTTGGTTATCTTCGGCACAGCGAGATGCGGATAAACCCGTATTTACGAAATAGTCATGTGTGAAAAGAAGGCTCGCTGGCTGGTTCAGCCGTGGTGGCCAGTGTCACGTGTGTCATACGGAAACTTATCGTCTTGTCTCCTGCATGATAGTGATAAAATCACGCACCCACCATTGCTTAATGTTGTTACATGCGCATTACCAGTATTCGCTTGCCGCTGACCGAAACTCGAGAAATATCTGCGGTAGCCTGAGCCATTCTTAGGAGTCTCCGCACGTACTAGCGCCCACGCCTTTATCGTGCCACTTCTCTTAGATCACCTCCAACCTGATGCATGCCTTCGTCTCTGACAGGAGGTCAACATTCACGAATGCATACAACTACTCTGTAGTGACCGCAGTAAGTGCGGTATTCGAAGTTTAGAGCAGGATACGGACACTATGACACCCTCTAAGCCCACGTTTTCGTCACCCCCCCCCCCCCCTCCAAAAAAAGGGCAGCTCTCGTACACTCTGTGCAACTTAAAATCCTCAGAGGCTGTCCTCGGAGGAGAAGATCATCGGCGTCTTCAGCACAAAGGACTACGAAGGCACTCGTGCGCTTCCTCCGAAACGGAACAACTGACTCGCACAGAAGAATGGCGCTCAGTGTGGTGGGATTACTAGCGGCATAAAGCAGTGCATATCTTCCTCCGTTATCCTTTCCCCCTTTCCTCTTTTACCTTTCCTATTTTGGCCAATTCTTTATTTCCCCGGTTGAATATTCTATTATTTCTATCTGACTGCAAACAGGAGCCCTTGATATCAGATTTCCTTATCTCTTTAGGGCTGCCAGCACCTATGTTTAACAGAGATGACTTGAAGAATATGAAGATATTAGAATATAAGGGCCTAGCTGTTATTTTGTTACGTTATTACATTATAGTTATGATATTTATTATCGGAACGTGATTGTGTCACGAAGGGGCATAAACATTTACAAAAATAACGGTACAAACAAGGGTACGAATGGGTATACAAAAACTCTGTTTTTATAGTAAATATGCCAAGTCAACCAAACAGCAACAGCAGGTGTATTGTTAGAACAGGAAACAACAGTATTGAACGCACTGGAATGTATGAAGAGCTATGCCAAAGAAAACAAATGCAGTAGAGGTTCACTAGGTCTAACGAAATTACAGATAAAAAAATGAAGGAAGCTCACATAACGCGTATGACCTGCAGGTAGCGAAGCTGTACGCAACCTTCACGACCAACACGACGGTCCACGATTGCAGCCGATTTGCTTCTTTTTCGCTGCCGCAACGACGTTTGCTCCATCGTTGTTGCTATAAGTGTGAGCTTCCTTCGTTTTTTTTTTGGAAGTGATAATCATTGGACATCACCTTGTAGGGGCGAACACTATGACGTAATTTCTGCCATAATTATGGCGAACGCTGGAGTTATTTTTTTGAAAATCTTGGCCGATTTCCCTAAATAGGGATGCTTGGTTTGATACACGTTCGCCGGGGACGCTGGGGCGGTTGCCGCGAGGCACGCACACGCGACCGCTCGGCATTTTCCCGGTTTTTTAAACTGCCGCGCGATCGCCAAAATCTTGGCCAGTCTTCCTACGTGGATATGCTTGTCTTGACGTGCGCCGGGGAACGCTGGGCGGTCGTCGCGAGGCAGGCGCTCACGTGCAAGCGCTCGGCATTTTCTTGGTATTTTTACTGCGGACCGGAAAAATTACGACTTGCTAAACAGCTTCGCTGTTAAAATTTCACCTTACTATAGCTATACGAGTTTCACCACGTACAGCATTAGTTCGAACGTTCAATGGTGAGAAGTATGAATGAAATACTTTATTGAAATAGTAGGCCTAGGCGGCCCTGGCTGGGAAGGAGCGAAGGCCTGGGATAAAAGAACACAAAACAAAACAAGGGGTTTAGAAACAATGTGTTAGAGTTCAAAGGGACGCTTTAAAGAACCAGGCTATATTTAAACATGGTGATTCAGGGTGATATGGAACAATGCTTAATACGGGAAGAAAAGCGCCAGTATTTTTCCAATGGCTCAAAGCCCCCCCCCCCCCCCCCCTTAAAAAAAATCGAGAAAACAGATGTGAATCGAAGCTTTAATTGCATGCCGTTCTGAATTCATACCTCACTATGTTTTACGAAGTAATTCTTTCGCCGACACCGATACGCGCTGCTCTCGCAAGGCCACGGGGCGTTGTCTGATTGTCGCTTGTGATGGTAGCGCTCACCACGCTGCTCGCCTCCCATGCCGTCGCATACGTGGCCAGCACGCTGTTTAGACGCCAGATCCAAGCACTGTCCTCAATTTTGTTTCGGCCGAAGAAAGAATCGTGGTCGGTGGAGCTTCTGTGGGCACCAGAAACCGCAACAGGCTCAGGCGCTTACTTGCCCTTGGCTGGGCTTGAAGGTCAGAGGGACGCTACTAGCTGCGTTTCCTCGTTTTGCACCTGGAGCAATAAGCTTTGCTTAACGTTGATTCATGCAGAAATAATTAGGCTGCACCCAGCGGAGAGAGACTTTATAAGTCAACGGCCAGAACAAGGGGAATCATCTCGATCATACTGGCGGGTTGATGAAAAGGGCAGGCTTTGTTCGCCGTGGTTTTAATTTCGCAATATCTGTCATGTTGTTAGAATACCAAATATTACGGTATGGGAAGTAGCGGACTCCCGCATTAGTTTCCCGCTTTAGTTTCCTTCAGATTCTCTCAAAATTATCGCATGCATCGAAATCATTTATGCACTTTATTATCAGTAATATAAACGCGCTCTGACCAAGGCATATTGTGAGGGAAAGACTGAGGTACTTCTACCGTGGCTTCAGTTAATTAGGGGACCAATAAATGAATTGAGAACTATGTAAAGGGACCAACATTAAATTTCTGGAACGTTAAGAGACGCATTCAAAATTTTCTTTCAGTTGTCGGGTCGGACATCTTTTAGAAAAACTACAAAAGGAATTATCTAAATTGTTACAATCCTTAGCAGAAAACACTCTGGTTATCAACCTGTTGTTGTCGTATAGCCTTCTCTGGAAAACGATGTTCGGTATAACAATAATCAGAAAAAATTATTCCAGCTCGATCTTGCGAACAAAGTTCGGGAAGCACAACACGTGCTGATCAGCGTTAACCAAGGCGGGCAGTATTCAGCTGTGTGCCATAGTTAGTCGCGGTAGTGGCGTGGGCCCCGTCACTGGGTTCCATCTGCACGGCTTATGTTCGCAGGGCCAGGCAGCCTTTTCTTACTTCTGTTTTTAATGTGCAAGCATTCTTTGTCGATCTCCGCTATGCGAAAAGTGCAATCCCTTGTATTCTCCACAAAAACGCGGAATTAATTACTTCCATAACTGTGTAAATGTAGATCATTGTAAAAAAGACCGAAAACAAAAGAAGAAAATTTATAAAAGAAAAATGAAACGAAATGTCGCCCAATCTGGATATTGATACCAAATCTGGCAAACATGATCCTGCACAAAAAGTAAAGAAAAGAAAAAGCAATAAAGAAATGAAAATTAGTGACAAACCATTTTGCAATCAACAAATGCCTTTTCAAATCGCATAAGCGGCGTAAAGAAATTAAAAAAAAAGATAACGAAAATCGTCCCCACTATACACATATTGAACTTACCTGGTCAATAAAACCGTTTAACGTGTTTTTTCTCCTGTCCATCATTTGAAGAGTTCACGCTACAGCCCTTTGTTTGAGCACCAGTGTTGCCAGCGTGGGTAAACCAAAGTTACTCCTGCCCTATGCATTCCTAGTCTTTTTTAACTAATAAAGAAAATCGAAAACTGATTGGCGACAACAAAAGTGCGCATACAAACACTCATTAACCGAGTTTTAAGAAAGCGGTACAGGAACCAACTAACAAAAAGCCCGAACAAACTAGAGGAAAAGAACGCCAGGCCAAATTGTCAGGACGTTGGTGGTATACGTGAGTTCGAACTTTCAGAGACTTGAGCAAGAAATCGTCAATAGCTCCCTCACCTTGGTTACGCTCATCAAGAGCCCAACGACTACCGAAAAAGATAGCGCTGACAAATAAAGGGTGGAAAGCAGAGCAACGGAAATGCGAGGGGTAAAAAGGTCGATCTCAAGAGGCGCGCTCAGCAGCCGGAGCAGATGTCCAATATTCAAATTAGGCGGTGAAGTGACGCGGCCGCGGCCAGCTTGTAGCACAAAGTCGAGAAGCGAGGAGATTCAGTGAAAGAGCGCGTCAGAAAGTTTCGAAAAATCTAAGCGCGCTTCTACTAAAAATAAGCATGGCAGAGAGTAATGTAAAGTCAATTTGATCGTTAGACTTAGAAAGAATACACATAAGTATACCAAGAACATACTGAAAAAAAAAGCCAAGTGAGAGCGGGCCGTTAGAAAACACGAAAGCTACATGCCTCAGAAAGCTTGGTTGAATGATGCAAATACGCGACTCAAGACCAAAAACTCGGCCACCCAAACAGGGAAGGAAAGATGTCGGGCAAAGAAAGGGCTGCTTTGCTGATTAAAGCACGCGGGTCCTTATTATTCTCCTTTTTCTTCCAGCTCCGATCCACCCAGGCGAAGGAAGAGCACGAAGAACAAAAAACGAAATAAAACAGAACGAAGTGCGGTACCGAGGGAGGTGGTGCACCTAAAAAAATCGAAGTAATGAAAACGGCCAGGGCTCATAAATATGTCGGCAAGGATCCGCTCAATTACCGCTGGAGAAGCGTGCCTCGCTCTGCCCATTGCTTTGCCGTAAACACCAACTTAGCGCACGCAATGCCTGCAAGTTTTATGTGGCTCGCACGCTCCAAGATTGCTCTTTGATGCGCCGTTTGAGCCGCCTATAGGCAACCGAACTATCCAGGGATCGTTAAAATCGCCGCGAGTATACACACTTTGGGAAACGTCTTTTAGTTAATCGTGTTCTCTCAGAGAGCTAAAGTAGGTAGGCGATCACATCCACCTCCATCGCCAAACGGCGAGCGCTTTTTAGCGATTTGTTGTTTACTCATCGTTCTAGTAAAACATCCCTGTTGAATAAGGAAGCAATGATATTTATAAAAAACGAAAGAAACGTTCAATATGAAGCTCAGGAAAGAAGGGAGGTGATCACTATAGAATAAATTCAGAGGAGAGAAGGCAGATTGAGACGCGCAGGGAAACAAAAGACGACGAAAGCACCATGATTAACTGGTAATTTCGTTTGCCGATCCGTGTGCGTGGACATGCGCGTTGCTATTTTTAAAACCATCATTCCATTTGAGACGCGATTGCTACCGCAAGCTGAAGGCGCACGGCATGAAGAGAAAAAAATGAAGGGGAAAATATAAAGCTGCAAGAGTAAAGGATATGGGCCCTTAACTGAGGCCGCTGCCTTCTCCAAGAAAATGAACTGGGAAATATAAAGTGCAAACGTAAAGGATATGGCTTTCCTTAACTGGCGCCGTGACGCTTCTCAAAGTATGTATGTATGTATGTTATGTATGTATGTATGTATGTTATGTATGTATGTATGTATGTATGTATGTATGTATGTATGTATGTATTATGTATGTATATGTATGTATAGTATGTTGGATGATATGTATGTATGTGTGTATGTAGTATGTATGTATATATAGTTAAGAGAAAAGGTCCTGGCTATGAGGTTAGCTGTGCGATAGAGAAGTCAAACTGAAAAACATAACAACATTTATTCTAACGTTTCGACCGGGGACCGGTCTTTCGGTCGAAATGTTAGAATAAATGTTATGTTTTTCGTTTACTTCTCTATGTAGTATATATATATATATATATATATATATTTATATATATATATATATATATATATATATATATATATATATATATCTGTTTCAAGAAGAATAAAATAACCTACCACCCTTTCCCCCATTTCCCTTTTATCCCCTTTGCTTTCCATGGCTTTCTTGACTGCCATGGAATTCCATCGGATGGACCTTCATCTTGCAGTGGGCATAAAAAGGCTGCTATGATGTAGATAATGATGAATGTGATGATGTATTGTGATGAAGGTGAATGTTCAAATAATTTATGGTGTAGCACAGTGCTTTTGCTGAAAACGGTGGTCGGCGGAAATAGAATCACCCGCGCTAGCTTTTATCAGCAGCGAGAGTACTGGCGAGAGAGACGAAATGGCGTGTGTCCAAAAACAACCGTCACATCACAATCGGCTGGCGCGAGACTGAACGACCACTGAGCTCATTCCCCCCTGGATAAGCCGGCGCCCACGTACACTGTTAAGCAGTACTAACGACTGGATTACGAGCGAGGCTAGTCGACCGGTGCCGGGAACTTCGGTTTATACCTCCAGCTCTTCGCGCTACACGTGCTGCGTCTTGCCCCGGCAGCCGGTGGCAGTTTGCTGTGCACGTCTCTAGGGCGAGGCCTGAGGCTTTCGCGTTTACAATGCTCACATGGTATTCTCTTTGCGATGCCAAGGGTGAGGCGCCTCGCCATTTTAAAGACGATAGTCTTTTCTGGGCTACTTGAAGACGAAAATTTTGGTCTGTCTCTGTCTGTCTGTCTGTCTCCCTTTAGCTTTATGTCCCTTATGTCTGTCTGTCTGTCTGCGTCTTCTGTCTGTCTGTCTGTCTGTCTGTCTGTAACTCGATTAGGTCACCCGGCGAAAGTGAAACGGAAGCTGCACAATATGTTTAGAGACCCACAGCCAAATCTAAAACGTCAAAGTCCGGCGGCAACATTCATACTTGTCAACATTGTTGAGCAAGAGCAAAGCCGTTACGCAAATAAGAAGCAGAGAATCAGTACATAAGTGATATTTTCAGTGTTCTTTACAACTAATTCATAAATAATTGATTTTCTCGACAGCGAACCAAATGCTGCATCCACTGCATGAAAAATTCACCCCGTTGCGTGTTGTCGCCCACGCCACTATAGTTTCTATGGCGGCATTTTAAGAAATGAAATGAAAGCAGTTACGAAAGGTTCCACTAGATAGTCTCCACGTCCCGCTTGGAACGCACGTGGAGTAAGGAAATGTGGTTCTATAAACATTGAAGTGGGGCACCTCGATTCACGCGCGTCTCCTCCGTACGGCAGCGCTGGCATCCAGGCACCCGGCCTGGAGCAGTGGAACGCGGTAAGTTTAAAATGACTTGAGCAAACCTCTAGCGTGTGTACCTTGGGAGGAGCGCGACGGGAGAGGAACAGGATTATAGGTGAGCGGGAAAGCGAAGGGAGGGCATTTACTTGACAAATGTTGACGTCTTTCGCCTACATTTCCAACGAAACGAGCAGAAACGCGGCCAATTTTTCATTATGATTTATTTCTAAACAATTCCCTCTTGGACCTTGTGTGGCACATGTCGGGGACGTTCATTCTCTTCCCGGCATGCTACTTCAATGTGAAAAAAAGAGGCAAAACCTCTCCGAACTATATATAATCTAATACTTCATAGCTGTCAAGATTATTCGGCAAAAAAAAAGCATTAGACACATTTGAGGCAAAACAAATACGTAACCTGGTAATAGCACTATTCGTTTAATTAAAAATAGACGTGGACATTAGTTTCACGGCAGACCGAAACACAAAATACGCATTTAAACAATATTTTAATCGCAAAATACGAAAAGGGCTCGCGCTCAGGCCTGCACCTCGTGGATCGAGCGCTAAGTCAAGCAGTTACACATGTCCCAGGAGATGGCGCGCCAGCAGTGCGAACGCGGAAAGATTGCACTGAATTTGGCAAACCTCTATAGGTGGTATTCGTTGAAAATTTTAGAGGTCAATTTCTTCGCTTGGCAACACTGGAAACGGCCACAGACATGGCCGATGCGCCACGGACACTACCCGCACGCCGAAGAAAAAAAACACCGGCGTGCGTCATCTGCTCCGTTCCAATCCGATTCTAAACGGTGGCGTCAACAGAGATGTTATTCATCGCACTCACATTGAACTCGAGGCAATACATTGCGTTCGGTGAGGTAGAGTTTGTAACGTGAAACACAGTCATGTGTTTCACAGTCGTGCTTAGAATGGACAAGTACCGCCATTCCGCGGAGCCCGACGTAACGAGTTACGGCGCACTCGCACGGTTGCATGGAGGAGAAGAGGGGTGCATGATCTGCGGGCCGTGCGCACAACGTCGCCTAGCAACAGACGCTTGGCCACAGATATGGCGGCGCACACTTGGTTGCCTGCATGTATTCCACGCCATTGAATACCGACTATAGCGTTTATCATCGTCTTCTGCAGCCGCAGCTTAGCTGCCAAAATTTTCCCAACTTTTGTTTTCTTGATCTCCAAACTTCGGAGCTCGTTTCCGCCTTCGCCTTTTTTGGCAATGCTTCGCCGCCCTGAGCTTCACTGTCGCCAGTGCTATGGAACCTTATCATCCGAACTTCAATCGCTCGCACGCTTTCGCATTCTCATCTCATAAGTATGCACTTCTGGATGCTGCGCAACTTTTTGTGTCCCTTTCGTTTTCATCCGCACGATTCGCATTAACAGCAAGGTAATATTGTTGGTCTTGCGCCATTAAACACCAATCATCCCCATCATGAACAGCAAGGACGGAAAAAAATTGGTTGCGTATCTGCTCCCTCCGTTGCAAATGTTCCACGAAAGACGATAGTCGACTGGCGCCTCTGCCAAGTAAATGTCTTCATTCTCTTTACCGCCCGCCTCTCATGCTGTTCCTCTCCCATTTCACTCTTACCACAATAAACACGCTGCGGGTCTGCTCGAGTCAATTTAAATATACCGAGTTCCACTGCTCCAGGTCGGGTGCCTCGATGCAAGAGCCGCCGTACGGCGGAGGCGCGCGTGAATCGAAGCACCCTACTCCACGCTGCGTTCCATGCGCCATCTAGTGGAACCTTTGGTTACTGTTGCCGTTTGACTTCTTAGGATGCCGCCAGGAGGACCGCGGGCGACCGCTTTTGTATTTTGCACTGATGTATTTTTCATTAAATCATGCATCCAGGTATTTGTAATAAAGGAAGCCTGAAAATATTTATGTATTGATGTTTTGCCTCAGATAGGCATAGTGTTTTGTTTTGGCTCAGCAATGTTGACAAGTGTTAGCATTTCCACTGGACGTGGATGTTTAGAAACGGCTGTGGCTATATAAACCTACCGTTCAACTTTGCCTTAACTTTGGTCGGGAGGCTGAATCGAGGGACCAGACAGACAGACAGACAGACAGACAGACAGACAGACATGCCGAAACATCCGCGTTCAAGTAGCTCAAGAAAGACTGTCGTCTTTGAAACACCAAGGAAGAGTGCCTATTGACGCGTTTGTCTCCATTCGCTGTGGCGTCTGTTAAGGTAGAAACAACATTTACAACGAGGCTTCTATGCTCACCATACGCGTACAAGCTCACCGCCCAGGAACGGAGGCTGGGCGCCACTAAGCTAACGGACATAAAAAACCGCAGCCAGAACACCATGAACGCCAAAAACAACAACAATTATACCAAAACGACAATCGTTTGCCGAATTTCACATGGACAGCCATTCCTCGCCTCGCGCTCTGGTAACGAAGAGAAAACGCCATCCTTTCCGAATGCCGATGACACGGAAAGTGAGAAAAGGAATACTGCCAACAAAATACACCACCGGCACCTTTTACATACCACTCTCTACAAGCAAAAGCTCCCAACGCAGACACGAAGGCAAACAGGCAGACAAGAAACGAACAAGCAAACACATACACGCGGGGACACACACACACACACACACACACACACACACC
Source organism: Haemaphysalis longicornis (assembly GCA_013339765.2). Classification (NCBI taxonomy): domain Eukaryota; kingdom Metazoa; phylum Arthropoda; class Arachnida; order Ixodida; family Ixodidae; genus Haemaphysalis; species Haemaphysalis longicornis. The sequence goes on from CM023450.1 coordinate 122,930,276, forward strand.
ACACACACACCACACACACACAACACACACACCACACACACACACAACCGCGCTGTCGCCGATCCTGGTATCCACTTCTCCAAAGCGTCAGCGCGCTGTCCAATTCCCTAAATGGAGTCGGCTATTCGGGCGTTCCTGTGCGCGACCCGATGCCTCTTCCCTTCTTTATAGACAGCACCAGCGCCCGCCTCTTTCTTTGTCTAATTTTCTCTTCTATTTTCCTACTCATCTACACATGGCCGCTTCGCGGCTTGACTCCTGATACCGGTGCCACAAAAACCGTTCTCCTCGCCGGCAGAAAGCCAAGCCAACGAAGACGCTTCGAGACGGCAGCAGCCACCGCCCAGTGCACTTCCTCCAGATGGAAGTGAATCTCAAGTTTCCCCAACCACTCGACACGTCTGCACCATTGACGAGGAATGCGAGAAATCGCACGCGCCACCAAGAAATACTGGAGTGGCGAAGAGGAAAGCTGGAGCGTATACTATCGAGTCACGTATACAACTAGGCGGTCGGCGCCCCTGCGAAGGAGCAACCGCTGCGTCTTTCGTTCTAAGTATCTGTCGGCGTCTAGAGATGAGCTAACTGCAAGCGGAAAAGATGTCTACCATAGACGTTGCGGTTGTAAGCACCTGTTCGTAAGCCGTTTAAATCAAGTCCTCCACTGTTATGAACGCTACACTTGCGTTGGTTTCAAAATTCTGGAACGACGTGATTATTAGGAAGAAAGCCTTCCACGTTTCTTCGTTCGGTCGTCCTTGGACATCCTTGGCGTACACAACCCACCGTTGTTTTCTATGATTGGCTGTCCCACTCCTGATAAACGTCACATGGACCGTCCTCAGACGCCGGCTGGCGCCGAACCAGAGTGCGCCATCTTTCCAGACCATCATATAACACATATTACACAGACGCCAAGTTTACAGACAACATATCCACGAATGCTGCAGTAGGTCCACGCGAAGAGATCATGCGCCAACATTCTAATGTACTATCTTCTACAGCTGCTGAGATACAAGCCATGGCCGGTTCATTCATGCTGCAATATAACTCAACTGATCATATTGCCATTCGTACGTACAGTGAAGGAGATCCTCGAGAATTTGCAACCAACTCCTTACCTGCGTACATTCCTCACGATCTGACATGATACACGGCTGCCCACAATCTTTTGCTCGTCTTTCTGGAACGGGCCCCGGGACACCAACCAGGTAGTAGAAGGGACAAAAGGGCTTTTGCCATCGCTCGGGCGAATCGAACCCCGAGCGACCCTGAAAACTGGCCCCCGTACCAGAGCCATAAGGAAGAACGCACCGCTCATCGAAGGCTCGGAGGAGACAATTCCCCGCTCCAATGTCCCAATGTCCCCGCTCGCCAATGTCCCCGCTCGCGCCAATGTCCCCGCCAATGTCCCGCTCAGCGCTACGAACCCAAACGAAATGCTGTGCGCCCGGAATGCGATGATAGCGCAATCAGATAGACGCGGGTTTCGTAACGCGAGGGACCTGGGTTCGATTCCGTCCACGGAAAGCGTTACTTTCGTTGACGCGTGCATTCCCAACACCTTGCCTCCTCGCCGCATTCCCGCACACTTCTTGGCTTGGCATTTTCCCCTCCCCACTTCACCGAGCGGAGTGTTCTGTTAACGATCCGCCCGGACAGCACTCAAGCTGAAATACCTCCGTTGTGAAAATGCCGACGAGCGAACAATGCACCAGAAATAGGATGAGCAACCAGACGAGTTGATTCGCACATCGTTAGCTCGTGGAAGAGTGATGACGAGCATGTAGTGCGCTTTCAACGCCGAACTGATCGAGGACGAGGTACCGTAACGAAGGTGAACCGGAGCTGTGGCCCAGGTGAGCAGTATTCTCTCCGGAAAGGCTCCGTATCTCCTCAATAAAAATACGCACACTTTCACTCCGAGCGTTGTGAATGTCGTGGCTTTGAGCACCAGTTTGGTGCTACCACTTCTGTGTCGTTCATCACATCTCCTTATTCCATCATTATTCCTTTCGCCAACTACAGCAGCAGGCCAAGCAGGTATCAAAGCTGACCGTTACGGCTACCACTAATGAAATTATCTGCTGTCTGTCTGTCTGTCTGTCTGTCTGTCTGTCTGTCTGTCTGTCTGTCTGTCTGTCTGTCTGTCTGTCTGTCTGTCTGTCTGTCTGTTCTTACACAGGCTTGCGCCGCCCCTCGCGGTCTTCGAACCTCACTGCTTCTGCCTGCATGGTAAGCACCTCCTGGACCACCTTTAGAGTCATGGCGGTGAAAATGGCAAGGGCCTTACCGTCGGCGGCGAGTTATGGCGATAAAAATGACAATGGCCTTGCCTCCGGCGGCAAGTTATGGTCGTGATGGTGGCAGACTTAATGCCTTTCCTGCGACGGCGAGTTACGGCCTTGGTGGTGCAGGGGCCCTGCCTTCAGAGGCGAGGTATGACTTCCAAAATGCCATATCATCCGGTAGGCAAGCTTTGCTTCGACTGCTTTCGTTTGCAAACTGGCCTAGCCGAGCTAAGCCGCAGCCATTTTTTGCTGACTTGCTGACTTATGGCTGTGAAAATGGCCGTAGCCTTAAAAATAGGGAAGGGATAGCCCTACCTTCGGCGTGCGAGACATGGCAATACAGCAAGCTCCTGTGTTATCAATTTTTGGACTGCGAATCATCAGTTTGCACTTGCAACTGCCCATGCTCAAGAAAAGCAATATTTAAATTGAACACACCTTCTAATCAGCTTTTTCGGCCAGTGTTTACCGTCACAGGTCTTGTCCTCTCTTGTACTGTCTTCAGACGTAATTGCATCTTGAGACGTACTTGCAAATATTCACTCGAGAAAGGACGCCGAATTCAATCGATACAACAAGCATTTGCATGCAGTTTCCTGTGGAAAACGCCCGCGCGAGTACCTGTGACAAAACGGTGGCAAACGCCCGTACGAGTTAGTAGAGTATATGCGATACTATACGTGCGCGAAGCTTTCTCTGATGAGGTTCTAATGTGGTACACCTCACAAGTTTGGTTTTTTTAAGGTCTTTACAGCCTGTGTTATTATTTTTCTTGCCCGTAAATAATGCATTTTCTTCGATCACTTTTGAAACATACCCGTGCCCGCCGCGGTGGCTCAGTGGCTAAGGCGCTGTGCTGCTGAGCCCATAAGGACACGGTTTGGATGCCGGCCGCAGTGACTGCTTTTCAAATGGAGGCGAAAAGCAAGAACGCCCGTGTGTCGATATTTCGGGGCACTTTAAAGATCCCCAGGTGGTCAAAATTAATCCGGAGCTCTCAACTATGGCGCGCCTAATAGTCCAGGTGTAGCTTCGGCGCGTTCATTCCGCAATTCGGAACATACTTTCTGATGAACGTATGATGAGCGCGCAGTTCATAACGTTCACGCTGTTACGAGATATAGAGATGGTTTCTTTGAAGCGCGTTACTTCCAATATACTGCGAAGCCCTCCAGAACGTACTGACGACAGAGACCCATCTTTAAGTGGATAGGACGAATGCCGTAGCATTACCTGCCTGTCGCTTTTCGCTTTGTTTTATCTTTGGTAGTCGGTGATTGTTAGCCCCAAGGATGAATACCGAAGATACTCGAGAAGTAGGAAGCATTTTCGCAGACTGATCCTCGGCATCTGAGGAAGGTACCTGTTCTTTCCTTGTGCTTAGGGTTACTTTCAATCCGAACGAAACAACGAGATCGGGCAGACGTTGTTGGCAAGCTCAGCCTGTGCGCGTGCTGTCTGTTCTTTAATGTCATGGAACATGCGATTCCGCTAGCATCAGCACCATCCATGCACGGTGTAAGAAAAAATAACTCTTCCTGAGAGAACAAGTACTCGACCTCCCAGTATTACATAACACAAACAAATAAAAGCCCGGAAGGGTGAAAAAAAGCTTGCACGGCTGAGCAAAGTCCGCTGAAAAAAAGTAGAAGACCGCTGCTTTGGGCTCTGGCATCCCTGTGAACAGACCCACACAATGTTTGCTGCAGGGAAAGTCTTCACATAATGCTCGCCGAAAACGCGTCGCAACTGGCCAAGACAAGACATTGGGGAGATCTGTAATGCTTGTGCTACACGCCTGTTTCAAAGGCCTTCCGAAGGCCGTTGAACCAACTGTCCATCGAGCACCCCATTATAGATACATAGGGTGAAGCTGTGGGCGAGAGTCCAATTGTTAATTGAAAGGTACCGTGTAGCACAGGCGTAAGAGTGTTCAATAAACAGTCCACCGCTGAAGTGTATTCGTTTTCACTCGGGACAGGACAAGAACAGCAGGCAGTAAGTGCGCATTCACACTGCCGTTTTTCACGCGGTCAGGTCACCGTTTCCGTCATGGGCAACAGTTTCTCGGACGAATTCTCGCCGAAGATGGTGCGACGGTGACGGGAAGCCTAGTTCTTTGTTTCCATTCCGTAAACGCGACGGGACCATGCCCCGCGGTAACCCAGCCAATCAGAAAACCAATTTTTACGGCTAAATGTAGCGAAAAGTGAGACACGTAAAAATCTAAGCCATTTTCTTTATTTTTCAGATTAAGCACGCGCAATTCTAGGCTAAAGTGATCATTCGGCAGACGACCTTGTACCCTGACGGAAAGCTCCACTACGAACGCTACTCCGTTACGTCTCCGTCGCGGTTTTTTTGACGTGACGGTGCCGTGACGGAGAAGGTGACGGCTGTGTGAATGAGGCCTAAGGCATTTTCTAAACCTTCTTCATTCAACACGCTATGCCGTCAAAGTCACAACCGTCACTTGGGAACTGTCTCGTACCAGCGTGGGTACTAGGGCTGAGTTGGCATAGTCCCTTATTGTAAGGGGTTTTTATTCCTTTACCCTTGAGGAATTCACAATACGCAATGCAAATAGGGAATTCCGCAAAAATACTGTTATTGCTTCAGTGTAAAAGGCGTCTAAAAGCAATACCATTCGTCTAACACGCAGGCAGTCGGGAGAAACCAATCGATCACTTAACCCGGCGAATGCTCCGAGGAATACGGGTCGAATGGTGAAAAGCTTGCCGTATCAAGCCCGCACACAACACTATCTTTCAGGATCTGCTTTATTAGGATAGAGAGCTCCTTGCGATGTCGTCGTGGCTGCTCTCTGTAAGACAAGCCGTCACATTAATGGTGCCCATGCCCACTGCGTTGAAACAGAGGAGAGAGTGAGAGACGGGCGTGAGTGCAGTTGGATCTTATTTATAGCCCGGCGTATAAGGCAAGCAGGCGAGCATTAGTCGCAGTCACGGGCCTCGCGAAAAGGCCCTGCACCAACGCGGTTAAGCAAGGCTTCCAGAAGAGGCGAGAACGTTTCGGAACGAGCTATACTTGCCCATGGCGAAAATAGCGAAAACATAATAAAGACGAGAGCAGGCCTAACTGGCCCTGTCCGGGACGTTGGAATAATAGCAGTGGCTACGACATACAGAAATCCGAAAAAATTCAGGGACCATACCACTCGGTGAAGGTGAATGCCCTTGGTGTAAAAAAACACCATTAACTTCCGACTTTCAAATAATTCAAACGAGAAAAAGAAGACTGCCACGAACTGTGCGTGCGTGCGTGCTGTGCGTGTGGGGCGTGTGTGTGTGTGCGTGTGTGTGGCGTGTGTGGTGCGTGCGTGGTGGGGGATTACATGGCGAGAACACAAGAGACGAAATGTTACGCTTCACCGTATATATACCCCAAACCCCATTTAGCCTGGGGATATGTGACCGACACACTCTAAGTCATTGTCGTCGGTGACATTTATGTGGATGTCTTCAAACTAAACACGAAGCGGTTAAGTCCAGTTCAAGTTGGGAGTGTTTTCACTAGATGAGGTGCATGGAGGTTGTATTAATTCTTGAACAGTCTCCACACTAGTGTACGTTGCATAAGAATGTATGATGCACTGGCTTGTCCTTTGAGGATGAGGCGCCGTGTGTGTTTACCGTTTTTGTTGACGCACGCACGGCACAAAATATCATCTCTCCCCTTTGGCATGTACAGTTTCACTGCAAAAATGAGAAGAGATCCTCGAAGTGTTGTTCAGGGGATGCCAAGAATACAATTAATCTATCGCGTAAAGGCACAGCCGTAAGGCACCGTCAGTCTTGTTTGATGAAGCAATAAGTCAGTATGATACCAAGAGTACGGGTTTTTCAGAAAATTCAACCTACGTCGAGGCGACCTTGATCCAAGCGAATGACGAGAGATGGGAAGGTATGATAAAGTCACACCACACAACGCCTGCATCTAACCAAACCACCGAGGCGGCGAGACTTGAAGGATTTCCCCGCTTGGCGGAAAGGGCCCTTTTAAAGGGGCGGGGGGGGGGGGGGGGGAGGGGGCGCGTGTGCCGGAAATCGCGCTTCAGGAAATGGAAACGGCAGTACGGGGGAGGGTATGAGGAGGGATCCGAAAAAGGGCGATGCAGCGCGCACCGGGAAATGGCGATAGCCATTGAGCGGGACGAATTTCAGAGGGGGTTGTCTAGGGGGCTGGTCATGTCGTGACGGGCGCGGACGCAAAGTTACGCAGAAACATCAACAACAGATCAACAGGAGGACAAACTAGGCCGTCGCTTCCATATTCTAAGAAGGTTCTAAGCGTTCCCCCATTTTTTTTTCATTTTATGAAATAAATAAGGACTAGACGGATCTGTGCACTTTAAGACACTCAAGCATATATAGTTCGTTGCGCGAGCAAGCCCTTTTTTCTTTATAACTCGTTTTTATTATAACTCTTTTTTTTATAACTCGGAGAAAGCGCTGGTGTCGTTCAGTGTTGGGGAAATGGGCGCCCTTCCATTCCATTCCATTCCGGGGAATGGAATTTGCCTAAATTCCATTCCTTTCAATTCCTCGGAATGCGACATCGCCCATTCCCACTCCGGGAATGGCCGGGAGTTCAATTCCATTCCTATTCCTCAACGTTCTATCGGGTGATTATCAAGTACCAATAACCCACCTAAGTGATGTATTACACGTTTTAAAAGCTAAAATACGAAAAACACGAAACCCAAAGGTCAGGGATAGTGGTTTTGTGGCATATCTCGTGCAGTGCAATCACCTACTAATTCCACAGGGCAGTTCTCCCGGTAGTTATTATAGTATTTGCATGGTCAGCACGTCTTACGAGTTGTGATGCTTTAATATTGTTTAAGTGTGAATGTGTAATGCTAACGTGACGCATGTTCTATTTTGTGCTGACAAAGTATGGTTGAAGAAGACATATATTCCTTAAGCAGTTAACACGCGTATGGAGCGGTCGTGAGCATGGTTAGAACTATAATTTTGTTAACGACGAACAGAATTCGGATCTGGGGGTATAGTTGGAAGAATTACCGCTTAGCACCTTGTCCTGCTTTGCACCAAATAGGATCAAAAGGCCGCCAAAAGGTCGTCAGCATCACGCATGTCAAGCGCCCTTGAAAGCACGGATAGGTTCAGAACTTCCTGTGTTTGCGTGTGCGCAGGTATCCCAATGTCGCCCTTGCGAAAAGCTTGTTACGTGCGTCAGGTATATCCACTGCGCACGAGCAAAAGGTTCAGGCTGTGCTTAGAGTATGCGCGACCTTTGTAGGGTGTCTCGATGAGAACCAATGCCAGGGAGAATTCTTTTTCTCGTTAGTGTTACGCGGGATAGTGCATGTGTTCGTATACTAATCTGCGCTTTTTTTTTTTTTCTTTTACAATTGGGAGATCTTTCACATTTAGCACAGAAACTTGGCTCTAGCTAACTAAGAAGGACTTAGAGAATGTGTTGCGGCCTTGACTCAGCAAAACTGAGTCCAAGGCCTGCGTAACTAATTGTATAACTGAGGCCTGTATAACTAATTTGAGAGTTGCATGCAGTGGAGTACAATGAAGGTTCCCCAAGTGTCCTCTGGTCTGGGCGATCAACCGAAAGAAAGATGTAAAGAAAAATGATCAGATAATAATAAAAGGGACAGTTCGGCACCCGGCAGTCTAGTGTTGGGGAAATCCCTACGCCAAAAAAATTGCGTAAATGCCCTCGTTGATTGATTGTAGGGTTTAACGCGCCGACGAAACGCAGCAATGAGGCGCGCCGTAGTGGAGGGTCCGGATTAATTTTCACACCTTAGGGAAATCTCGTACACATGGAGTTTTTTTGCTTTCGCCTCTATCAGAAAAGCGGCCGCCGCGGCCGGGAATCGAACCACGCCTCGGCTCAGCACGCATTAGCTCTCTCGTGAATTTCATATGCTGCAATAAAGGTCTCAAGCTGCCGTGACAGGTCGAAAAAAAGTTTATTTTGGTTTCATTCATCAAATACTTTCAAAATGATGTGAGCCACACAGATTGAAGCAGCCATTTACATAACTGACAAGGACTACAGAAAGGGCTACAGAAAGGCCCCAGAAGGCGCTGTCGTGTCCCCTTTCTGTAGTCCTGTTTCTAGCGCTGTTTATAAGTCAGCCAAATGGGCGTTCGCCGTTCAGTTCTGAAACACGAAGTGTAAATGAGCTGCCAACGATCGTTCTAAAACAAAAAAGAAATAAAACGGGGTGCCGTGTGTTCCGACAAACGAGCTGCTTAAAAGAGGTGTGAGAGCCGTTCGCTTGCTGTCGATTAAAAGGGATGCGGGAATCACGCGTTCCACGTAGCTGACGTCCCATTTAAACGGAAACTGCCTGCGAGTCGGGAAAGCAAGGGAAAGTGGCACGTCGCTTTCCGTTAGGTCGGAACCGTTTAGGAAAAAAGCTGCAGCGTGCAGCTTGCAGGCAGGTGTGACCGCAGTTCCTATACATGGCTCTGTTCGGGTGGATTCTCGAACAATATTTTAGGCCTTCGCGACGCTGCTTCGAAACTGGGTTTTAACAGGAGGGGCAGATTGAAAGTCCTGGGGGAGGAGGGAGTGGGCGTAAGCTGATGCAAATTTCGCAGTACACAAGCACTGCGCCAGCGTCAGTGACGGAGGTGGATGCCAATCACCAAACGGTTGGACGCAAAAGCAAAAGTTGAAGGGGGGGAAGACCCCCGTAGTGCGGCGGCCGGTGCCGAAAGCGCGCTTCCAAAAATGCGCACGGCGTCAAGCGGGGGACGGAGAGAAAGGGATCCGAAGGAGTCCCCGATCGCGGGACCGGCTTGAGGCGTAGCCGAGCGGCGTACGAACTCCCTCCCTCCAGCAGGCTTTTAAGAAGGCATCATGTACCGTGAATGGCGAGGTAGGTCCAATTTACGCTGAAACATCGTTTTACAGACTGCATGAACAGAACCTCCGACTATGTGAGCTTGGCGCGTCGAAGGCGAGATTCTCGTTTGCCCGCACTTTTGCTTCATTTTATGACATAAAATAAGCGGCTAGACGGAGTCGGCTTCTTTTGGAAACACATGTAGATCCATTCCCTTCATTCCGGGCAAAATGCGCTAATCATTCTTCCATTCTTGAGTATGTCGCATTCCATCCCATTATCTCTGGTCGGATGTGGAAATCCGTTCATAATTCGGGCTGGTAACTCCGAACAAGCTTTGTCGTTTCCCTTCTCGTCCCTGTGTCGTTTGCGCTTAGGTTTCACTATGCCAGGATCGGCCGGACAACAAGTTAAGCCTCCCCCGAAAGGCGACCGTTGAAGAGGGCGGGGAATGACCCCCGTAGTAACCCGGCGCGGCGTCGCCAATACGCGTCTTCCACAAAAGCGCACTGTCGTCAAGCCGGCGGCAGACCGGAGAGAAAGGAAAAGTCCCCGTCGGCGGGAGCCGCTTGCGAGGCGGTGCCGAGCGGCTTCCGCTACAGAGCTCCTCCCACCCTAGATTGCAGAGCTTTTAAAGAAAGGCACAGTTACCGGCTGAATGGCGAAAGTCAGAGTCCACTGGTTATCACTGAAAACGTACGTGAGAGGCTGCATGAACAGAAACCTCAATATGAGCAGGCATGTGCGCGGTCGACAGCGACGACTTCTCGTTTGCCCCGCACGTCTATTGTGATGGTCTTGTTATTACGTCCCAAAACTTTGAAAGGGCCGTCGTACGGCGGAGTGAGGGGCGGCTTCGTTGCGTCGTGTCGCACGAACACATGTGTAGCTGAGTCCATGTCGGGAAAAGTGAAAACTTTCTGTTGCGGGCGATGCGAGGTGCTGTTGGCCTGAGTTGCGCAAGCATGCGCGCAGCATCTCGATAGTGGTCGGAGGCTGCTGGGGAGGAAAGTATCTGGTCGGAGAAGAATTCTCCCAGGAGGCGCACTGTGGAGCCGTACACCATTTCCGCTGCGCTGAAGCCGAGGTCTTCTTTCACCGTTGAGCGTAGGCTAAGAAGAAGGAGCGGGAGATTTTTCACCCAGTGCTGGCGATCGAGTTTCGCTGTAAGTGCAGCCTTGAGTTGCCTGTACAAGCACTCAACCATTCCGTTGCTGGCGGGGTGGTAGGCGGTTGTATGCTGCAGCCTCCTGCCGAGGAGGGTCGAAAGCGCGGAAAAAAGGTTGCTCTGGAATTGCCGTCCCCGGTCAGTTATTATGCGGGCGGGGAAGCCAAAGCGGGACACCCATGTCTGAATAAAGTCCTGCGCGACGGTCTCAGCTGATATGTCCGCAGTTGGTATAGCTTCGGGCCATCGGCTGTATCTGTCGATGCATGTGAGCAGGTACACGAAACCTTGGCAGGGCGGTAGCGGTCCCACCAGGTCGAGGTGAACGTGGTCAAACCGCGACTCAGGAGTCCGAAATTCCTGTAGTGCAGCCCGGGTGTGGCGAGTCACCTTCACTTGCTGACACATTTCACATGTCCGAGCCCAACATCGCACGTCCGCGCTGACTCCGGGCCAAACGAACCGTTCTGTTATCAGCCGCTGGGTGGCGCGGACACCTGGGTGGCTGATGGAGTGGAAAATATTGAATACCACTCGGCGAAAATTCAGTGGGATGAAAGGTCGTGGGCTTGTCTGGGAGGTATCGCAGGTTATCGTTCCCTGGACGTAGGGAAGTGCAACCTCCGAGAGCACAAGTGAAGATCCCCCACCATTCAGTCTCGTCAACTCAGTGTCCTCCCACTGAGCCGCAGCCATCGCCTCGAAGTCCAGTACTTTTGCGCCGGAAGCGTTGACGCGAGACAAGGCGTCGGCCGCTTCGTTTTCGACCCCGGGAACGTGGCGGATATCTGTTCCCCAGGGCGGGGTGATAAGCCCCACGCTGTTCAACATCTCCATTATAGGCCCGGAAAAATGCTTGCCGCAGTCGGTTGAAATCTCCTTGTACGCGGACGACATCTGCATATGGAGCTCTGGCCCGTAACAGACGTGTTACTACGGTCGAGACTTCAGCGAGCAATCACTCCATCGGCATTCGTTCTTGGCAGCACGAGGAATGGAAATTTCGGCAAGCAAATGTGCTGCGTTGGCTTTTACGAAGCGGGACCTCACGCACTACCGGCTCACTGTTGGCGGCCCTGACATCCCATACCTTCCCAGCTGTAGGTTTCTGGGGGTGACATTCGACAGGTCACTCACCTGGTCACCTCATGTCCGCCATCTCAAGGAGAAGCTTACCTCAATCGCCCGTATATTCAGTATGCTCTCCAGAAACTCCGGCGGTTGCTCCGTTAACCTCTCTCCTTCGGCTCTACGAAGCGCTCTGCGTTGGCCTCATACGCTACAGCATCGCCATTTTGGTCCCTCTTTCTAAAGGAACTATCAAGGCTCTAGAGTCCATGCAAGCACAGATCTTGAGGACTTGCATTGGTGTTCCGAAAAACTACCTCTACTGTGAACATTGACAGGAATGCCGACGTCACCCCTTGGCTCTCCGGCACGCAGGAGCTTCTTCCGCGTGGGACGTGGCGTATTGTGGCAAGCAATGGTACCACCCTTTAGGCGCCAAGTTCGGGTCCCTGAAGTGTGCTACTTCCTGCCGCAGCATTACCAGCCGCCATCACATTATCTCCACCCGCCCTGGATGTTCCCGGCCCATGAAAATTGTGACCACGGTGCCCGGAATTACACGCAAGGAGCATATTCCACCTGGCCGCTCTACGGTTTTTTGCTCTTGAATATATGTACAAACACATACGGAGGTCATACACATCTGTACACTGATGGATCGGTGTCATCCACATCATCCACTGTCGCAGTCTGGATATTCTTCCGTTCCGCACCACCTCAGTGCCATGCTCAGCCACAAAACATCATCTACGGCTGCCGAACTTGCAGCTCTGCGGATGGCCTTGGCTCACATCATCGAGCAGCCGGCACGCGCGTGGGCCATCTTCACGGACTCTCGGGCTGCACTGCAATGTCTGGCGTCTTTCCCCAAAGACCAGCTTGTGCTTGATGTACAAGCTTTACAGCTTCAAGCTCTGCAAGCGCACCATCAAATAGCACTTCAGTGGCTCCCTGCCCATTGCGGGATAACTGGAAATGTGAAGGCGGACGTTGCAGCATCCACAGCGCATGACCAACGCGGATCAAACATACCTGTGCCATTTTCTTGCAAAGATGTTTCAGCCCTTGCATCCAGTGTGCATGGAGCATGCAGCGATCGCTTTGGGCAGACGCATCCCGCCATTACGCGCCCCTCTACTCTATCGACCCGCATTGTAATTTTAAGATGCCACCTGGACTATCCAAGCATGATGAAGCAGTACTGCAACCGTCATGCGGGTTGAACGTCGCCTACACGCGATACTACTGCTACAAAATCAACCAGTCCTCCTCGCCTTCTGTGCCCACTGTCTGGTGTGCGTGAAGACCTCCAACACCTGATATGTGACTGTGTGCGCTTTACTACACAAAGAGTGTCTCTCGCAGTGTCCCTGGGCCGGCCGCTGTCCGCAAAACTAGAACTGAAGGACGTCTTAGGTCCTTGGAACTCTTCCAAACGTGTCGCTCGTGCAACGAAAGCCTTATTGGCATACCTAAAAGACACAAGTCTTGATCAGACTTTGTAATTAGTTAAAATCATATGTATTCCTCTTAATCATTATAATCATCGTCATCGCATTCGTCTGGCGTAGCAAGCCAGGTATCTTAGCTGGCCTGACGTCGCCAGTTTTAATTAAAGATTGTTCTCTCTCTCTCTCTCTCTCTCTCTCTCTGTAGAAAACTCAGAGATGAATGAGAGCTGACGAATTTCCCGTTCTGAGTAAACTGCTGTTGTTGAATACGTAGGTGACGGGCTTGTGGTCTGTCAAGATATATAACTCACGACCTTCGAGGAAGTAGCGGAAATGCTTAATGGAACAATAGATTGCGAGCACCTCCCTTCCAAAAGTGCTGTACCGTACATCGGCAGGCTTCAGGCGTTTCGAAAAGAAGCCCAGTGGTTTCCACTGTGCACCCTCCTGTTGCTGCAGCACTGCTCCGACCGATGTGGAGCAGGCGTCCACCATGAGGCGTGTAGGAGTGTCAGGCAGTGGATGAATGAGAAGGGTAGCCGCGGCCAGCTCGTCTTACCTTCTGGAAAGCGTTCTGGTGTTCATCAGACCAAGAAAATTCTGGTGCCTTTTGGTCGTCTCAGCGCAGCAGGTCGGTCAGTGGCTGGAGTACTCGAGCACAAGACGGAATGAACCACCGGTGAAAGTTTAAGAGCCCGAGGAACTCTCTCAGCTTGCGGAAAGATGTTGGAGCAAGAAACTTCTTGACGGATTCCACCCTCGATTCCAATGGCATAATGCCTTCAGCAGTGATGTGGTGGACAAGGAAGTTGAGAGCCTCGACACCAAACACGCACTTTTGAGGTTTCAACACCAGACCGTGCTCATCCGGGGGCCGGTCGCTGAAAGGCTGGCAGAGGTGCTGTTTCATGCTCGCTAGGGGTTCTGCTGGCCACCAAAATGTCATCTAGGTAGACAAAGACGAAAGGAAGACCCTGGGTGACCTCATCCATGAACCTTTGAAAGGTCTGTGCGGCATTTTTTAAACCGTAGGGCATACGGACAAACTCAAACAGGCCGAATGGAGTTATGGCTGTTTTTGGTATGTCCTCCGGTTCCACGGGGATTTGGTGGTACGCCGCTACGACGTCGATCTTGCTGCATATTTTTGTACCTGCCAGCCGCACACTAAAATCGTGAATGTGTGGCAGAGGATACTGGTCCGGCGTTGTCGATGCGTTCAAGGCTCTGTAGTCACCGCACGGGCCCCAGTGGTCCCCGTCGTACTTAGGCACCACGTGCAGCGGCGATGAATGGTTGCTAGACGAAGGGCGAATAATTCCCAGCTGCAGCATATGCTCGAACTCACTGCGTGCAGCTTGAAGCCTGTTGCTGGACAGCCGTCGTGGCAGAGCGGTGACTGGCGGCCCGGTGGTGACGATGTGGTGAGTCACGTTATGTTTCACCTGCTGTTCCGTGTTGCGGGGCTTAGTGAGAGAAGGGAATTCGGCCAGGACGTGGTGGTAGGCAGATACTGGCTGGAAGGCGCACATGACAGATGAGCAGATGTTTGACTCCAAACCACGTATTTTAAGGGATGTGTTGCTATCCTTCAGGCAACGGTCACGTACGCTCACATCCAGGTTGAAGTGGCTCAGAAAGTCTGCTCCGAGTATGGCAAAATTAACGTCCGCTACCACGAAGACCCAGCGAAACAGGCACCTGAGTCCGACGTCTATAGTCAGGGAGCGGAAGCCGCACGTAGCAATGGCAGTGTTGTTCACCTCTTGCAGCGACGATATGTTCTTGCTACTTCGGCGATCCTTGGGGGTTGCCGGGACAATAGAGATTTGGGCTCCTGTGTCGACTAGCAGGCCCGAGTTGCTTACGCGGTCGACTACGAAGAACAGGCGGCTGGGTGGAGGGCCGATGTTGTAAACCGCCGTTAACGACTGGCCGGAGCGTTTCCTGGAAACGAGCAAGGTTGAGTGCAGCGGTTAGCACCCGTGCCGAAACGACGGTGGTACCAGCAAACTCCGTCCTGTCTATCTCGTGACTGACTTCTCTGGGAAGAGCTTGGCTGGCTTGAAGGGATCGGTTTGCGTCGTTGCTCGCCCTGTTGGGGAGCGCCAAGACAAGCAAAAGTTGCTGCATGGTCTCGGTAAGTTGTTGAACGTTCTCCTCAAGGCGCGACAGTCGATCTGGTTGTTCTTGTGTTCTTGCAGCAGCTATGGGAGCGAAGTTTGGAGTAGAGTATTCCGTGATGCAATCGGCCAGTTGCGCCAGTCGATCAAAAGATGTCTCATCTGAACCCGCGAGAACCACGAACACCAACTGGGGCAGCCGTTGCAGAAAAAGTTCCCGAAGAAGTGGAAGCTGGCCGTCCTGACGCGCGTGCACGCTGTGTAGTTGCCGCATCCGGTGCAGCAGTTGGGAAGGTCGTTGGTCGCCCAGCTCTTCCCGACATAAGAGCTGCTGAAGTCTGCTTTCTTCAGGCGCCTCGAGGCGGTCCAGCACCGTCTTTTTGAGGGCGTCATATTCCGATTGTGTTCGGGGTGAAACAAAAATGTCGTCCATAGCGTCGGCGATTCCTGGGGGCAGGGCTGCGACGACATGAAGGTACTTCGTCGACGGCGAGGTGATGTGCCGGAGCTGAAAACAGGCCTCCACTTGGCTGAACCAAACTCTTAGATTTTTAGGCCTAAAATTTGGTAGCTTCAGTTCTGTGGCGAAGACTGCAGGCGTGGAGGCAGCAGTGCTGTCGTCGGAACTCATGGCGGCGTGTTCGTTAGAGCGTTGTTCGGGTCACCAATTTATGTAGCAGCCCGGAATGCCGGCTGCTGGAGGCGAGCAAGCGGACGTAGAGCTGGTTTGCAGTTTCAAGACAAGACTTTATTTCCAAAAGATGCGTACGCCGAGAGCTTCCCCCGACGAGGGAAAGAAGGGGAACCCCCGCGTCCTTCAAAAGAGAGAGGAAAAAGGCCCCGCAAGCGAGCAGACAACGGCGCCAGGACTAATGCCAGGAGTCGACCGGACAACAAGAGGGCGGGGGAATGACCCCTGTAGTAAGCTGGCGGCGGCGTCGCCAATACGCGTCTTCCACAAAGGCGCACTGTCGACAAGCTTGCGTCAGACCGTAGAGAAAGGAAAAGTCCCCGTCGGCGTGAGCCGCTTGCGCGGCGGTGCCGAGCTGCTTCCGCGACAGGCCCTTCACCACGGCCGGCTCCATAGCCCAGGTGAGGCTCGGCCGCTCAAAGCTCAAATTCCAACTAGATTTCTTCCCCAACTGCCTACGCAAATGCAGGTATCCCTTAAAGGCTAACTGCACTAATACGCAAGTTGGAAATGAATACAGAAGTTTCGATGCTTGCAGAAGACCACGGGCTCACGCGTGAGGAAGCAGTGGCGAGGAAAGAGGAGACATGCTTGTGAATGAGTCGGCGATGGAGAATTTTGGGTTCATTTCAGCACTTATTAAGAGCTTCAGGCCCATTACTGTGGCCCAGTATGTACAGTCATGAGCAAAAGTTTACAGACTGCGGGATTGTTGATGACATTAATTTCTCTGAATCGTTGCAGCCACAAAGATGGTGAGTGCAAGTAGTTTTTTTTTAGCTTGGAAATTGTAAAAGAAAAAGATCTATTTTACTCTCCGCGCAGCTGTGTGGAAACATTACAAGCCATCGACTCCCAATCACTCCAGGAAGCGAGAGAACAATGCCACCAACTGTACAGAAGCTTGTGGTATAAAGACGGAAGACAGAGTCTTAATCTTCAACGTGCACATATCCCTAACACACCCAGCGCTGAGATCGAGAACTTTGTGTGCACGCACTTTTGCCTTGGCTGAATGTTATCAACAGACTACGGAGGCAGCCGTCGGTTACTTCAAGTTAGATGTCTCCAACCAGCCAAGTATTCATCTCGTTCACGTTGACAGCGTTTGGACTGATGGAGGCTGGCACTTCTAGCTCGGTGCGCCCATCTTTTTATTAAATCTCAGCCAATCACCCACACTTGTACGTTACAGAAGTGAGTACGAGCCAGTGTCCGTTTTCGGTTGGCTACGGACAAAAAAAGAAATCCTGCCATATTGGCTGCAAAACGCGCACTTGCGCTGCCGCGCTGACCTGAGGAAGAGAAAAAATTTGGGGAGAGGTGGCGTGCAATATTTCACGCTACTTGGCAAGATTTTTCCTCCAGTCGTCCAATGAGTTTCCAAACGCCGTCCTTCACAGCACATTCCTGCTCCGCCCTTTTACTATGAAATTCAGACGAGCGTCGAGAGGTGGCGTACACATACTTTGCGGTGATGCTTGAAGAAGAAGATGATGATGATGATGATGAGCAAACGTTTATTGAACCCCAATCCGTATGTGGAGGCAAATGAGCGGGGGAACTCCTCAGTCCAGGAGATGCTGAAATAAAACTTACCCTCAAATGTTACCCTGAAGTAAAATTTACTCTGAGTTTGCAATTTACCCTGAAATGAATATTACCTGCACAGTACGGTGTTGCACAGCCCGACTGTTCACTGACGCAAGGGACTGCACAGAGAGTCGATGGCAGTCCTGAAGCTGTTCAAGTCAACCTTGAAAAGTATTGTGGCACACTCCGCCGGCATGGACATAGCGCCAGAAGATCATAAGGTAGTTACCACGCCGTTGGCAGGAAATGCGACGTATACAGTTGCTCTAGGGCGGCTGCAGGAATACCAGGAAGTTCTGTCGCACAGCTGGATGAGGTCAGTCGTACTCCTCCCGATGCCCACAACGCTTTGATGAGCTCTCGGAGTTAGGGCAGGTACCACAGCGACGGGTTAGAAAAGTGCGAAAGCACATCCTGATAGTGGTACATTAATTAGGGACCTTTAACCTTCAGCTTCTCTGGAAAAGGAAAGCTGTTTGAACAGAAAACACATGGTAATTGGATTTCGACCATTAAATACTTAGACGTTCAGTTTTGACATCGCTAAAAACATTGCAGTAGGTAATTTAACCAAGAAATGCTCAGTAAGCGAAAAGAAAGTTGCTGGTGGTGTATGTCTCAAGAGCAACCAGGTTTGTTTGTTTATGTTAGCTTGCCTACACTTAATGCGTGCTTAGATACTCCCATAATATAAATAAATTACTCTTATAATATACTCCTATATGATGACCAAAAAAGCAGTTTGCGCAGGACACAGGGACTTACCTTTACAGGCGACCCAACGACACGAGTAACCTCAGTCACCATTCATGCCAATTTTTTGGCAGCAATTACATCAGAAGATTTTTTATTGTTTTCGACAGTAACAATTTACAAAAAAAAAAAGCTTTTCGTGACAGTTCAGAATACAGCGGCTTGTGTTCGACTTCTTAACGCAGGGTATCCCAACGCTTTTGGTGCACACAGATACGCGAGTTGGGCCGGAATGCACCAAGTCGTCTTCATGGCTAAGCACAGTTATTGGCGTCACCTCCCCGACAACGAACAGGTACCTGTCACTTTATCTGTTGCAGTTCTTCCTCGTACACTTCGCTGCGAATTATGGCTGACAACAAATTTCAATATTGCTTATTCCGAACACTTTGGGAATGCCTGCTCCGCGTATTGGTGGGCGGGAAATCCAGCCTTATGTGGGAAGAACAAAAGTCTCAAACCAAACCCAAACAGGGACTGAACACGACCTTACAGCAAACATTGTGCAACAAGTGAAGTATACATCTGGTAATAATCTCAGTCTTTGGTTTTCTAGTCAACAGTCGCCACGATGCCGAGTTAACCGTAGTGCTGGGTCGCGACGCCTCAAGTAGAAGACGTCTGCACCCAGATTCGGCCCAATCTCTCGCCAAGGTCCGGCCACTACCGCACTGAATAACGCCCATAATCTCAGCTTATAAAAATTCAACAACGGAGTACTCGGCGAGCTACGGTCTACCAACAACCAGGGAAGGCGCAACAAGCCCTAGCCTTCGCACCACTCTTTTACATGTTCCCTCACGCAGAAAAAATAGATCGAACACAAAATTGGTGCTAAGTAGCACTGGGAGTGCTTTGGCGCTTCTTTTAAACTTTAAGGTATGCATCCAAGACGAACCTCGTGCGAATACTGAGGATATAACGAACGAAAAGCTACCTTTATACTTTTATCAGACAGGTTTAGCCCTTGTTCTGCGTTCCGAACGCGTGCAACCGACTTGAAGCTCTTTTCCTCGACAAACATTGTGCCGCTAAGATAGAAGGTATTGCAGTAAAGAAATACCACAAAGGAATGATGGGACGAATATTTCTGTGGCTTATCTTTTCAAGTTTTTGGACTAGGCAGCAAGAATCAATACTTCGTCGAATTTAGAGCGTTTGACTTTGGCAACAGATTACAGATGAACTATCCTAAGTATCGCCTATTCAACCGGTCGTGGCGGGCAAAAATGGCAGTCCGAGTGATGTTGTCTTAGTCGGTAACTTTTCGCTCCCACTGCTTTAGGACAGCTGCATAAGAAAAGAAAGCTGCACAAAGGAAGCGATTACACTAATCGAAAATCTCGATACCAAGGCCTACTCAGTAAAAAGACAGGTTCCCGTTTCGACAGACACTAGGATATAATTTGCGTTTTGGACAGTAATTCTCTCTAATTCCTATGTCTGCTCCCTCGTCAATGAATTTGAATAAATATATTTTTCCGAACGTTTTCTCGCTGCTTCGCTTTTCGTTACCACGCAGTTATGAAATAGCACTGAATCTTAGGCTGAAATTAGTTACCACCAAATTTCACGAAGCGTGAGACGGTAATCAACAGTAAAAACAAAAGTACGAACAAAAACCCAAATGGCATGCTCAAAAACAGCACACTTGTTTGAACCGTTTATGACAATGTTAACTCGTCAACTGAAACCTCGACGGATTTGAAGGATTCAAGAGACATAGTTTCCGCCCATCACAAGCACACACCTGATATTTTGACCTACAAATAGTGACCAAAAACTCATACCATCGCTGAAAATAAATTTGCATAAGTTTAACAACTATGCAGCCTTGACTGGCTGAAAGTCGTCTCAACAAAATTATTAATACGCCAAAACTTCTCATCTTTGAGCACAATCGCCCACGCATGAGTTCATCCTCACCGTATTCGCGCACGCACACATACGACCCGCACTGTACAACGCTGAGCTAAAACGCACACGGAGTTCTCGCATGCTCCCCTTTTCCCCTCCACCAAGTCCGCCTTGAAGTTCTCATGGTAAATGCAGAGGGCCTTATTAACTTATTGCAATGCACAGTACCTTTACTCGCGACACCAGATGGCCACGCTAGCAACAATTTTTTTTTTCGAGTTCACGACGAGAGCCTCTCGTTTTGTGCTGTTCTTCTTGTTTATTCCGTTATTTATTGTGGCTGAAATTTCCAGAAGAGCTAAGTGAAAAGGCAGTTCAGAGAGAGCCCTAACATTTCTGCACAATCGATTTGTTATTGCCAACAAGTGTGTGCATCGTGACGCACGTGCTAATTTGAAATTATCTGCACTATATCAATATACACCCTCCCTGTCTTTCTTACTTGAAGGACACATTCCATACATACTCGTGTCCAGATTCCACCCAAGTGGCGGTTCCCTGGATAATGTCACACCATCATGCTTTCTGCTGCCCAATGCACGATTTTGCTCCAATGAGAAAATTTCCGCACTCACGAAACTTCCACTTTCACGCGACGCAATACATATTGTGACTCGACGAAAAAGGACCCCTCACTTAATTTGCTCACGTTCCTGCTGCGTTTATCCGGCTAGAAGACGTAGAAAAAAAATTACTCAGCGAAAGGAATATGTGCAAACCCATTAAGTGCCAATGCGTCTAAGAGGTGCACCGCTTTGGTGCGTTGGGCGTCCTACAGCGCGCATGCGCGAGGCATGCTCCCGTTGTTCTTCCTTGTGCCTTTGTCGCGTGACCTACTGCCTTGTCCGTTCGGCTGGCTCACAGAAGTTTCCGGACTCGTCTGCGCTGACGGCCGAACGCATCTTCACGGACTTGGAGGAGCAGCCGATCATAGTAACTTCTTGGAGTACAAGTGACGCGGCGCTGCACACGCTGTCAAGCACAGCCGCTCCGACGTCAACCACACTACACACACACCTTCACACGCACGCTCACAAACGCGCACACGCACGAAAAACGAGACGCGGCACACGACAGCGGGAAACGGTGACGTCAGTCCGGTTGGAAGTGGCAGATATGCAGTCCCAAGCCAAAGGACCTCTCGTGCGTCCAGCGAAGCGATAAGTGTATCCTTGCAAGCAACTTCCCTTGTATTCCAAGCACCTCCTCCGGTGGAGGTCACCCGGAAAACAGTGAAACCGACACTGGTTAAGCGGAAAGCGATGAAAAAACACACGATACGAACTGTTGCGCCAAAGCAAGTGCTACAATCGCATGTTTAAATATCAAACTTCAAATATCAAATATCAAAGAGAAAAAAGCTCAAAACGCTTAAGTACATAAGTGAAAACTTCATGGAACGAAGTTGAAACAACTGCGATGCCAGACGGTAAAACATGCAATAAATTCATCAGGGCTTACCACACTTTACACTTTTGTGACCTTGTTAAACTCTTTCTTCCATGGCCGAAACTGCCAAGGCCCGTTTCGCTTTCTTTTCCTCGCAACAATACAGTTTCAGTGGCAAGCCAGTACCACTCAAACCCGAGAGTTACGTATGCCACTAGCAGGGGTGCCGAATGTAGGTCTAGCATAGGTCAACGTAATCTTTTTGCAGGGTAAAGACCGATTACCCCATCCTTTTTTCGACATTTGAGGCCTAAGCGCTTTTGCCACGGATAAATGAGTTGGCGTAAGTTTTGGGGACAAAATGAGCTTTCTTACGCCGACAGAAAGCTTGCATACAACAAATTCAGATATGGCAGTGAAAAAAGAAGCACTGCGTGTTCTGCCCCAGCCGTTCGCACACTTCAGGAGCACTGTAGTTTCGTCTACAATAAACACAAAGGCGACGACCAGTGGGTCAAAAACGAAGGAAGAAAAAAACAAACGCCTTCGTAGCCATCACCCGCGGCGGGATCACGAAACACTGTTCACTTCTTTTCACGGAGAGTCTAGGAAGAAACCACGTCGGCAACGTCCAGAAGTTGTAGTTGAGCATAACGATTTGTAGGAGGCTTCACTGTGGCGCGCAAGCGCCCAAGCCTGTACAGAAGACAAAAAAAAATGTGTTGCACTTGCCTGACGGCCTACAGCTGGTCAATGCCGCCGCAACAGGCGATGTTTAGCGCGAATGTGGTACGCAAGTGCTGTTCACCGCAAACTTATCCACATTGATAAGCTTCTTTCACAGCTCCCAAACTATCTTGAGACACGTTCCGTGTAGAGAAATTATTCTTTCCCAGCTTAAACTTTAGCAAACGGTCAAAGGTTACTCCGCAGTTTCCTGAGAATGCCCTGCTGAACGACGCCTTCTCGAAGCCACGTAGACGGAACACCCTCGAGTGCTTCCTCTGAAGTGGCCGCCACTCGCCGCCACAGCCCACCAGGTGGCAAACAAACAACAGTTCGCGCACGGAGTGCTGAAAGCTCGGACGCTGGTGCGTACTTCTCTACGCGGCGCTCAGCTGAACGTCGCCACTGCGATGGGTCTGTAGTCGCTGCGGATCCTCCTCACTGCTCCAAGTGAGCGCCATTTGTGATCCAGGAACTTCACGAAGCAGGTGCGAAAACAAGGAAGCCCGACGGCGACCTCCGGGGCACCTTCGAGGCGGCTGTGGAAGGCACCGCCATGGCGGCCTCGCGACGGCTAGCCGGGCAGCAGCGGCCTATAAGCGGCCGTCCAGGGCCACGGCCGCGACTAGCAGCAGCAGCGGCAGGAGGCCCGGCGCCGAGGTCGCCCAGGCCGAGCTGCACTTGAACCGGCAGCGGGTCTTGTAGACGTTGGCCACAAGGTCGCGCGCCGTGCTGATGAGCGACGAGACGAGCCCGCTCACGTCTTCCTTGCAGCCCGCGTTGCTGACGGCCGCCTGGAGACACCGCTCCAGCCGGTTGACTGAACTGCGAGCAAGAGAGGAGGGCGGGGAGAGAGAGAGAGAGAAAAAATACCAGAATCAGACCTATTTTGTCCACACAGAACGATGGTCAAAAGCGGGACAAAATGTGCAAAGTACGGGCAACTGTATTATTCCAGCCCAACCGACAATGCATGAGTTACGCACAGGCAGGTATAAACCCAAGTCGAAATACAAAAATCCTTACAATCCTTACGCACTGACGAAACCGTAAAGTATGCCGTCACGGGGCATAGACGCAGCTGTGTCCTAACGGGTATATAGCGAAATCAAACAAGATAAAGAGCTCCACAGGAAGGCGCCCAACCAATGCGTTGCAAGTCATTGTGCGCGCTATTCTACTATGCTAATTAGTCATGTAGGTTACTTAGCAAAGCTTCATATTTCTTAAAACGCTACAGAGTGCACTACAAGGGTGTGAACGATATTTTCAACTGATAAAATATTGTTTCACACGGCACGTCCCAGTGGCCGCTCGAGAAGGTTCGCGACTTCGTAAAAACATCGCCACCGCGCGCGCTAAAATTTCTTTGATGCTGTAGCGGTTCGTGGCTTCAGATATAGGCTCATTACAAAAATAGCGAGTCCTTGCTGACGCCCGCAATCGAAATATGAGCCGCGTGGCCGTGCTCCACGTGCGTTCGAAGCCGAACGTGGAACCTAGCTAATCGAACCTTTCGTTTCTGTTGCCGCGTGATTTTTCATATGCCGCCAGGAGGCGGCGGTTTTCTGCAGTAGATGTAGAATATCATTAGCTATCGAAAACCAAGCATCCATGAAATTTTTAATAAAGGAACCTGCAAATATCCCTTGTGTACTAATTTCCTGTCTTATATTTGCGTAATGTCTTGTTCTTGTTCAACAAAGTTGACAAGTATGACATATAAACCGGGCTTAGACGTTTACATTGGCTGTGAGTATATGAGACTATTGCGCAATATAATTTTACTTTGGCCGGGTGGCTGAATCGAGTCAACAACAGACAAGACATACGACAGACCAAAATTTATGGGTTTAAGTAGCCCAAGAAAGACTATTGTCTTTAAAATAGTAAGCATGCTGATCCCACATCTAAATTTTGTTACGTGGAGCGAAAGCTTAGAGGTCGGCCGCTGTGTTCACGGAAGAACGATAAATGCATCCAAATCTCAAGACTTGTACTGTTTCTTCGACCACTTAAACCCCAAATTTTTGGTCCGTCCGTCCGTCCGTCCATCCCTCTGTCTGTGTCTGTCTGTCTTCTGTCTGTCGTCTGTCTGTCTGTTGCTGTCGTCTGTCTGTCTCTCGTCTGTCCCTCGATTCAGCGACCCGGTCAAAAGATGAAAGAATTCTTGAACGAGATGTTTTTATAGGCAGAACCTTTACAAACCACTAAATCTGGAAACACAACTCATACTTGTCACCACTGTTCAGCAAAAAGAAAACATCAGGCATATTTGAAGCAAAACGTCAATAGAAGAAGAAGAAGAAGAAGAGAAGCAGAAGTAGTTGTGGTTTTTTAGCACAGCAACCCTTCGGTTATAATGCGCCAAACACAAGGTAGAATATTTAAGTGAAGGTTAAAAGGTGTTATTCAAGGTGTCATGAAGATAAAAACATTCTTTTAAAAGATCTCAAAGGTGTAAGTATCTAACACCGGTGTAGAAGGCCGCTGTCTTCAAAGAATTTAAAAACATTACTAAAATCCACCAATGGTTCATCACTAAGTAAAAGCATCGGGTGTAAATGGATGCAAAAGGTGTATAATGAAAACATCAATAGACAACCGGAACTTCCAGTGTTCTTTTAATTGAAAATAAATGCGTGCTTCATATTTGTGATAACAAATAAAAAGTACGCCTTCATAACAATAGTTTCACCCAAAAATACAAAAACGAACTCGCGATAAGCCTGGGCCCGGCGGCGGCGTTCCAAGTTCGACAGTAACGAAAGGTTCCAACAGATGGCGCGCGAGCAGTGGAACACGGGAAAATTGAATTGACTTTAGCAAACCACCTCCGTGTGCATGGTAGGAGGAGCGAAACGGGAGGGGAAGAGCGTGACAGGTGGGCTCAGGAAAAAAAGGGAGGAATTTACGCGGCAGAGGCGGCCGAAGACTATCGTCTTTCGACGACACTTGCAGCGAAGCGAGCAGATACGCGGACATTTTTGTAGCGTAAGCTACACTGGCCGAGGTTGAGCAGTTTCGCGTGGACCCAGAAGGGCCGTGCTGCGCAAGCGCGAGGAGCGTTGGATTGGATTGGATTAGATTGGATTTAGATTGGATTAAATTGGATTGTATTGCTAATGCAATTGGAAGTATCGGGTGTAGTAGAGAATTTGGTCTGCACATTCGCCGGTCTGCGCATTCCACAGGAGTGACGTCATAGCCGCAGCAGACGCACTGGCGCCGGCGCGTGCCCAGCTGTGCGCCTCCGTTGCGGAGTAGCCAAGTGTGACGCTGCGCCGGAGCCGCTTGATAGCCGTTTCGTGTGGCTCCTGGAGAGCCCTGCTGCGCATGCGCGAGGAGCAGTGACTGGACTAGATTGGACTGCATTGGATTGGACTGGATTGGATTGCTGAACCTTAGCTCACGCTACGTATATCATGGCACAGCCGGGCTAAGCCACTGCTAATTTTTTTTACAAGCCATGCCGTAACTTTCGCTACGAACAAACAATCCTGGAACTTTGTTTCTGTTTCAAATTTCCGTGTTAACTTTCGTTGGGTCCGGACTGTACCCCGCAGAGAGGGTGACGGCGCACGGCGCACAGAACTGTGTTTCGTGCTAAGCAGTCAGAAGAAGATATGTAACTGCTGATATCTAACTCCCGAATTCCAGATATAGAACTTGAGCACGGCAGACGAGGTCCGAATTCACCGAGCCAGAACGGTGGCTGATCGCATTTAGTGGTGGTAACTCGACGTTCCTGCCATGAGTTTTCAGTGCGAAAAGTTACCAGAGGTGCGTTTTTGAAGTAAAACAATACAATTATGAATATCGAGCCATATCTTCACCTCCCTTAAATTGGTGCAGTCGTCCAGCAGACCACTGATTTGGAATGAAGGTATTCAGAAATTCGTGGTGTTATTACCGCG
This sequence comes from Haemaphysalis longicornis, assembly GCA_013339765.2. Lineage (NCBI taxonomy): Eukaryota > Metazoa > Arthropoda > Arachnida > Ixodida > Ixodidae > Haemaphysalis > Haemaphysalis longicornis. Next base: position 122,956,222 of record CM023450.1, read on the forward strand.
TTTTTTTGTCTTATATACTTTGATGGGACCGTTCAACCTTTGAAGCTAGCGCTCAACTCTGATCTCAATGATCGGGGCCTCACTCGAAGCAGAAAACAGGCTGCAGTTCTAATTATACTTGTCTCCTGGCACCCAATGCAGGTGAAACGAGCGGGACGACGTACACACGAGAGCGACAGGTAACCCATTGTCAGACGAAGGGCTTTAACCGAACCACCAGCAGAAGAAAAAAATCAATAGAAGGGCAGTGAATAGACGCGCAATTCTTGGTTACGATACAACTGTCACAAAACACTTTTACACGCAGCTAACAACACCGGGACTTATAAATAAAGAAACGAAGAAATAGCCTCAGCGATAACTGAGGGAAACGAAGACGGTTAAAGACACAGCAGAGGAAATGAGGAGAGATTCGGAAAGACAGGAGATCGTCGCTTCCTCGGAGAACGGGAAGAACGGCGTGCTTCCTTCCGCGACAACCTAACGGGTACGGGCCGGTTTGACCCCAAAACGCCCAGAAATCAACTCAGCCACGGTTTGTTACCTAAAAACTATTTGCGTGACTTTGTTGCAAGAACGCCGCCATGATGACGACGGGCGATGCGCCAACAAAGTATTCGAGCGGCAGTACCCCATGTATGGACGCGCGACGTGCCACAGGCTTCAACACGACGGCTGCCAAAAAAGTCTGACCGGGGAATCGCGAAAGGCACGAAAGATTGTCAGGTAGCATTCAGTGGCTCGACACTGCGGCTATGAATGAACAGAAGCGGTTCATAAAACCTATGCAAGGAATGACGACGTCCCAAGAAGCTCAAGAAGCCGAATATGTCGGAATCCGGAGACGCTAAACGACGATGGGGTAGCTCGTTTTGGAAAATGTTTTCATCATACTGACTTCTGCCTTTTGACGTGTTTCTTAAAATTACATACGTAGCTGAAGGAATTCTTTTACCCATCCATTTCTTCATCACAAAAGTACAATTCAAACAGGGGCGTAAAAAATGGCGCTGACCAGACTCAGTTTTATACCTCCCGCATAAATTAGTAAATTAAATTAGAAGACATAAATTACTAAAATTGTCTTTAAAGCATACATCGTGACCCATGAAACTTTTAAAAGTGCACGCATCGACATAATTACTGCGTTAATACTGCCTGGAGCAGTGGATCGAACCAGGAACGGCGTGATTTTGATTTCACCTCGGCGTTTAGTGTGCGTGCGCGCTCTTGTACAGCCGAGTTCGGCTTCATGAGTTCATTGATTGCACGCAGCGCATGATGTTCGAGTTCTGACGTGGGGACCAAGAATTGCAGCGCAGCATTCGGGGCCGTTGCTGTTAAATTCCTAAGCTTGTACTTTTCAGCCCGTGGAGAGAGAGAGAGAGAGAGAGAGGAGAGGAGAGAGAGGAGAGAGAGAGAGAGAGAGAGAGAGAGAGAGAGAGAGAGAGAGAGAGAAGAGAGAGAGAGAAGAGAGAGAGAGAGAGAGAGAGAGAGAGGTTTTAAGAGAACAGAAAAAGAGCGTATCGCTACTCCGTATGGGCACCGGTGAACGTTGACTAGCCTCAAGAGTTCTAAATTATTCCGCCTGCAGTAGAGTAGAAAGTTTGGAAAGCTGAAAACCATTCATCTTTGATTGAAGCGCCAGGCAAACACAACAAAGGAGGAGGAAAAAAGGGCTCTCGTTCTGTCTTTTCTTCTCCTTGTTTGGCGCCTTAATCAAAGATTAAGCCACCCGCACGGCCATGTTTTTTAATCCAGTTGAAGCCTAAAAGCTCTACATTCTCCTTCTCACGATGCTTCCCGTTCATCCTAACATATTTTCAGATCTTAAAGCCCGGATACTCTGCGAACGATAGGCCCTTGACAAGCTTTATAATCCAACAACACATCGAAGACAGCACCAAAGGGATAGTACAGAAATACCATTTGAAACAGTGTATCAGAGCCGGCGGCCTCCTTCTCATTTCTGCTAATCAAAACGCATTAACTCTCTTACTGACTCACGGGCGTGTACAACCGGATAATAAAAGCCCAACCCTTTTCATACTGCCGCTCGTTCCCTAACGGTCTGGTCACGGTCAGGCTCTCTATCGCAAGCCCGCTTCCGCTCTCGTAAAGCCGTGGACGCAGTATCGGCACATCATGTCGTTGAGGTTGCAGCCTATGCTGAACATCGCAACAACGTCGAGTGATAGTGGCCAAGATTTCTCAACATGCACCACTTAATGCGCGCACCGTAAGATGGAGCGTACGTCACGATCATACCACGTGAAAAATATACAGAGCAACCATTTACTACACTCATTCTCTCGCCTCGTCACTGCCAAGTTCGCCGGCGCACCTAAAATAGCGCGCGCTGCGGGAGTTATTTGCGCTTACAGCGTGGACAGAATGATTTCACCTACCGTAAAGTTCCGAGAGAACGCCCTCCCCCGAAACATTGTCCAGCGCCCTTTACGGGTGCAATATTCAATTTTAATAAAAGACTTCTGAGATCGCCCAACCCCAAAAATCGATGGCTTTAGCACCGAGGAGTGAACAAAACAAACGCGAATCATCTATTCGTATGTTGATGCGATAACTTATTTGTCCTTCACGCACTTGAACCGAAAGTTCGCCCATCTCGTATTTTTTCTTGATATAGCTGCGTAGTTTTTGTTTGCGGTGCGGCCCCTTTTTGCAGTTTTACGCACCTTACCCGAAAGATCGCTCGTCCCGTATTTCTCACTTGATATCTCTATACTTTGGGGCCGTGTTCTTTCGACACTTTACGGTATACTTCCCGTAAACAGCGGACGCTGTTGAAAGCTAAGTGTTTAGTACACTGTACGGCAAATACGCATACGCCGAATAAATGCACGAGGAATGGTTATTCTTATACTTTTTTTTTTGAAGGACGGTGACTCAGTCTATAAGCAGAATGAATAAAAGCTTCACCCAAAATCCTTTTCGCGCTTTCTCAGAAGGATTTTGCTTCGCAGAAACCCGGTTGCTTTCTTTTTTTTTTTTTCAGAAATGTATAGTACAGGGATTAAGACAGCAAGCAGCGGTACCATAGAGTCGACGACAGATAAACAGTCCGGGTTAAATTGCGACCCTTTCGACGCTTTCCCTCGTGCAACAGAAAAAGCCGTCTCCGCGGCGACTGACGACGGCCTGTCACGACACGCGCACGCAGCTCGTCACACCGAGCGTCGGCGACCTCCATGAGCCGCTAGTCCTCCTGCACATGCACGTATGCCTAGCGCATACCTTGCGCGTGTATCTCTCTCTTTCTCTCATTTATACATACATTGTATTATTGTATATATATATATATATATAAACCTCGCGATGGCTCCCGAAAGATTGACTTCAGGGGCTTTACGCTGCGGGCACCGACGTCGTAAAGCAAGACACGAGCCTTTTTACGTGACAGCCTGGAGACGACGTCGTCAGCAGAAGGAGCCCGCGAGCTCTATTTTGGGCAAAATGACCCGGGAGACAGCCACGCCACCCCGGGAGAGCGGCGGCTGACTGGTTGGCTTGCGGTTTCTCAGTTCCGAGCCACTGAATCAAGGCTGGCGCGCAGGAATGCAAGCCGAGGAACGATGGCGCGCCCGCTCCCTCGGGACGAAAAGTTTGACGGGAGCCGAAAGCCCCGGAGTCGAGAGGAAAGAGCGCCGGGGGCTGCAGAGTAACGAACCTTGCACGTGTCAGCCGCGGCTCAAGGCTGCGGGTAAGGAACTCGTTGCAGCGTGCTCTCTCAAATAGACGAAATATGCGTCCGGCCAGCGACTTCGCCGCCAGGCAGCGAAGCAATGTGCCAAAGCTCATCCTATCCCTCGGCTGTTCGGCGGCCCGCTCCCGGGGCGAGTGCCCATTCGCGCACAGCCGTACCGATGACGTTCCGCGTGACTTGCCAATCCAGGCCCCGTATGGGTGCTCGAAAAAAGAAAAAAAAAAGCGACTTCGCCGCGACGGCTGCCGTGAGGCAAGAAATGTGCGCCTGACGCCAGCCGTCAGCCATCTTTGCAACTTCGGAGAATGGGGAGCTAAGGAAATTACCCCAGCGCCCGCTCCGGGAAACTTTGTGCTTGCGCATGTGCGAAACGTCGTTCGGTGTAAGGGTGATATTTTTAGCCCAGTACCCTCAGACTACACGGAACCGTAACCAGTACAAATATTCGAAGAAAAAAAAGACGCCATCACGTAATCTTCAGCCTTGAACTTGAGAGGGCTGCACAGAAGCAACACGGGGCGTCACGTGAGCAAAGTTACTACCGGCGCAACACCCACGGAATCCCATTGCGCGGAACACACGCCGACAGCTGGGTGCAGAACCTCGAGGGTGAGAGGCGAGCTGGGCTAGGTGTGTGTGCGAAGGGCGACGAAGCGGCGCGACGTGCGTTAGGACCTGGGAGTTCAGCTCGCAAGGCGCCGCTCCCCGGCCGTATACGGTAACTCTATAGGGCGCAACATAGTGATGTTACGTAATGTAGCGATGTGATATAACGTAATATAAGGCGTAACATATAGGGCGTAACATAGTGATGCTTTCTCCTTTAAGACAAGAAATTGGCGGGGTTAAAAGTGTCCCCGCCAATTTTTATGTCTCAAAGGAGAAAGCTGTTAAACAGGTAGATAGAGGGATGCTCTTCTCAATTCGACGTAATTAATCCAGGATGCTAAATACCCTTTTGCATTATCTAGCTACAAATTGATGACGCCCCTGATAATCTATTCATACATGTTTTCTTCCTCGAAGCAACCAGCTTCGTTCGATTGGATGGTGCCTTACTTTTGAGTGGGCAGAAACTAGTGACCATTTAGTTCAGAATCTCATTAGCGATGCTAGTTTATAGGGCATGCAATTATCTCTCTTAGGGCGATCGGTGATTATCGCAATAAAACTTATCTGAATTTTTCCATTTAGCGCGCTCCAATTATAATGCAATTAGGTAAATGAGAATACTGAACACAATATAAACCGCTTGTACGAGGTCGACCTAGCATCATTCTCAATGCGCAGAGTCTGCAACTGTGGATGTACCTGCCCGTAGCTCTACAGCAGTTTAATGCAAAACGCTTCCTGTTGAGCCGAAACGGCAAGGCGAGTTGCTTACAATGAGACGGTCCTGGCGTTGCGAGGTAGCTGATTACCGATACGACTGCACGTCGTCTTCGTCTGCCCTTTTTTATGCCGCACATGGTACGCATGCGCTAAATAGCTGGGGAACCGCGTCACACGTCACAACGTGATAAGCGTTTTCTACAAATTATGGGAGGGAAGACCCCCGCACGATAGCACTACCAAAACCAGACAATACGAACCACACCACACCAAATGAAGCCAGTTTGAAGCAATTCCACGATATTTTACGAATTGAGCTACTTCTATCACTTCCCATCTAAATAACGGACTGTATTAGGAAAGGTTTATAGTAAACAATTTTGATGCAGCCGTCTGCACACCCACCCGAATATTAGCATCGCAATAATAATCTTTCTGTCGGCTTTAAGAGCGAGATCAGCGCTACTGCATTTCGTAATAAGCGGGATCACGACCCCGGTGCTCAATGAGATGCTCACGGTAATGAGCAGGAGGTCGGAAAACGTCGAAGCTGAATTCAATGCTCCCAGCTATTCTCACCAACAAAGGCAGGCGAATGCTTTGCTCTCCCACCAGCCCAGATTTTAAGCACCTGCCAGCTCACGAGTGCAAGCACCTGCAAATACAGTACTCATGAGTATTGTACTCATGAGTACTGTGTATCCATGAGTACTGTGTATTCATAGTACTGTACTCATGAGTACTGTACTCATGAGTACTATATTCACGAGTACTCAACTTACGTCTGTACTCACTCGTCATGGTACTCACTTTTTTAAATCTGGGTGCGCACTCACTCATCAATGTACTCACGCGTAAGTTTTGAGTACAAATGAATAAATATGAGTGTACTCACGAGTGAGTACGCCGACCTATGCTTGTCACCATCAAAAATCCCCCCTGGATGAATGATATTATTTATTTGTGCTACACAATGATTTGCGATGGCACCGGAGGATGTTCGCAACGCTTCATAACGGAAAATCATTAAACACAGATTGCTTTCCGGGTCGCGCGTGTTTTGATGCCAGCGACGCTGACTGCACTTCTCGCCAGCGGCATCGCCTATTTATTTCAGCTCGTCGGCGGCGCACCAATGCACACTGCGAGATATTGCGGGCCGGCGGCATACGTTAACGTCCGCTAATTAATTTCGGCCGCCGCGTCCAGCGTACGCCCAGTTGGGCCCGTTGTGAGGCTTCGTCCAGTCGGAGACATATCGCGCAGTGGGGGCGTCGTGCCTAACGTTTACAGGCGCATCGAAGGCCCACAACGCGCTTTGTGCGATGCTTCTGGGCGGTTCCGCGATATTTCATAGACGCGTCCGCTTTTGAGCGTTGGGGGTCTTCCGATAAAAAAAAGGTTTGGCTCCGCGGCGACGGCACTCATTGGATTATAGCGGAAAGGAAGCTTTCCATGTGCTTGGGAATTCCCAGAAAGCCTTCCACTCACACACTTTCCATCTTTAAAACATCCATCAGAACACGAAAAGCTACATGAGCATTCGAAAGAGGCCGGTTGCTTGTTCTTCGGTGGAGATAATAACTGGAGTTGGTATTTTAAACTACATAATAACTGGAGTTAGTATTTTGAACTACAAACTGTTGTTTTCATGTTTTTTTGCCTAAAAAAACGCGTAAACACAGGTGTATTGGTACGTGTGAACGCGTATGGCGATCTCCTCTTAGAAGAGACGTGCCTCAAAAAAGGGGCAAACCGACTCTTCAGGTCAAGAACCAGTCCGCGACATAAAATGGTGCGAACTTGCGGAGTCACTTCTTTTTTCCTCCGAGATAAATAACGTACGGCATCGCGGTATTTTTTGTTTCTTTTATTCCACCTCGCACGCGTTGTTCGTAAAATTATTTGGAGCCTTTTAGCTATCTATCCTTACAGTGTCCTTGGTGTAGATTCGAATGCCACCGAAAAAGCTGCGGAGGGGGTGGCCGTGGCGGGGAAACCCTTCCTCTGCGAAGAAACAAGACGAATACATCCTCAAATTTCCTTTTTTGAAGAAGTATCCTCCGCTCCTGTCTTTCACCTTGTCCAAAGCGTTACTGAACAGCATCCATCGCTTTCTCCTCAATGTCATTTGCGGACACTATCATGCATGCTGTCGGCTTGCAAGGCGTGTTCGGCAGACAAGAACTCCGCCAGCGCTTGAAAGAGGCAGCGTGGTTCAAGTAACCGCTAAAGTAAAGCTCAAATGTGTGACCCATAAATAGGAGCGGGCTCGCCGGTGTCATGCTCCGAACTAGTCACATGAGTGCAGAGAGGGAGAGCGAGGAAAGAAACTTTATTTCTTGTCAGATTAACAGCTATTCGTCAGAAAATCTACAGCTGTAGGGATGACATTGCGTTTAGCGCGAAGGGGAGTGTCACCGAAGCGTACCCAGTGTAAATTTTATACGCAACACCACTAGAATTGGAAGTTTCAGAGGCAGGGGAATGGTTGTTTTATGGCAAGTTTAATGATACCGTTTTTTTTTTCTAAATTCTAACAGCCATGTAAACTCTGTCAATATACTGTGTAATTTTTGAAATGTTCTTCAAAAATTTTTTTTCAGAAAGTTCAAGCGTAGAAACACTTGAGGCGTTTCTTCTTTTTTTTCTCGAGATGAGCCAGATCCACCTAACTGCGAATTTGAGAAACAAGCGGAAGTTTGTTACCGGACCTAAATGCAGCGCCGTCAAAACTGTCATGTGATACATTTTACATGCCAGCTAGGGGAAGTTATGGGTGCAAGCAATTAAAAATTATGCCGTGAATTTGAACAATATTGGGGTGATAAGTTTGGATTTGGCTCATATTGAATTGAAACACCCATGTTGATGCGGTATCCTTATGAAAACTTTATTTAAACTGACTTTGAAGCATTGTGCAATAGAGTTTTGGTGGAAAAGGCGTTAAAAATATGCAACAGGGCCTCCAGAACAGAACTATACATGGGAGAGCAGGTGAGTCCTCTTGGCACCATTAGGTGCTCTTTTTGAATTCTTCCCTAGGATAATTATCTTGGGCAACGCCTCAAGGCACTAACGAAGTAAGCAAGCTCTTCATTGTTTTTGCATGAATTTCTAAAACGCTTCACAAGAAGGCTGCTCATATCTTATTCTTCACCTTGAAGTGGTTCGTACTCTCAAAACAGGGAGGGGGGATTTGACAGGGCTTGTAAGCGGCGGCTATGTTTAGTTAAGCCCTGAATGGTAAATATGCGAGTAAAAAATAAATATAACCAGAGTTATTTCGTAGGACGGGGGAGACGAAATGAAATCATTGTTTCACATCTCTCACTTTCATTTCGCTTACTTCTTCCGTTCACTTCGTCGTTGACATCTGGGTACCGATCTTTCGCCGATCTCCTAATTGCCGTCTGAATTGATACGCAAGCTCCGAAACGCAAAAAAAAAAAAAAAAAAACTTCCGAAGCAACAACAAAACCGTCTGAACACTCAAGCCAAAGCAAACTCCCATCGGGCCAATGCATTTGGCTCATTTTGATCCGTGAAAGAGCAGGATCGGGCTCATTTTTTTCGATACGAACTACGACCTGCGTACACGTTTTCAGGGCGTTATCTCAACTATTTTCTATTGGGCCCCCTTTTTTAGGGGAAAGTTACTGAGTTTTTCTTGTCACTGCAGATCTATCCGACCCAGTTTCGGTTTCTGGATCTGGCTCATTTCGAAAAAAAAAAAAAAAATTAGCAGGGCTTAGCTCGGCTATATACGTAACGTGAGTTAAAGTTCAGCTGGTTATTCTTAGGTTTCCTGGTTGTCTAGGATTAGCTGATTATCAAGCTTACTGCTGCTAAAACGATTTCCAATCCAATCCAATTCAATCCAATCTAATCCAGTCACGGCGGTGGCGGCTCCGGTGCGCCAGCTGTGCGCCGTGAGACGTCACTGCTCCTCGCACATGCGCAGCACGCTCTCCAGGAGCCAAGCGAAACTGCTCAACCTCGGCCAGTGTAGATCACGCTACAAAAGACGCCTCACTTGTCGACCAATGGAACTGCTGTCTGTTACATCGACCTACCTGATACATTGGAAAACCTTTCACGTTACTGCGTAAAAATTAACACACGGTTTCCCGAAGTTCTCACTCCCGAAAAGTGTTGGCAAAACTATAACTCGACCGAAGTCTTGTATTCTTAAGCGAGCATGCATTCGCTATCTCGAACAACTTGACCACGAAAGTTTACTCAGACTTACAAAAAGCGTTCGATCGTTCGTAAGACCGCGCTAAACTTCACAAAACGAAATATTCTTTAATTAAAATAGTTCAAACGTTCACCAATAGTTCTCCAGCGTAGCTGCAACGCCGAACTAGCCGCTATGCAAAAATTCCCCAATGCTAGCAGGGAACACGGACAGCCTGAAGCTGCATGTTCAACTCAACGTCGGTCGCAAAATGGAAGATTATTTCTTGACCGAGCAAATGATTCATTTGTGTCACCTGTTCGCTTATTCGCATTAAGCTTCGCGAATCTGAGCATCTCTTCATAACAGAAGCGTTGAAGTCGCTCTCGCACAACTAAATCCCCGTTTTTGCCTCTCTCCATGCTCCAAAACAGACGCCAAGAGAAAAGTTTTTGTAAAAAAAAGTGGCTCCTAGAGTGAACTCGGCCTCTCGTTCGTACAACAGGTTTCTGGGACAGAAACCCCTTCCGTTCGAGCCCATTTTTGAAGTAGAGACAAAGAATAAAACAGGCTTTTTAATGACGCCCTTTGAGATTCGCGTCTTTGGAAAGAGGCCGCCTTCTAACCAAAGCTCGAGAGCGCAACTTCCGATTTTAAGCTGATCTGAAGGCGCAAGAGAAAGCGCTGAAACCAGTTCCACTTGCGCGTTTGTGTGGACGGCTGATTGACCGGCGGAGTTGGAAGTATGAACGGGGCCCGGTGTACTATTCTCTACGCGTTTCTCCCGAAGTTAAAAATTGGTTGTGATGTAAAAAAAGAAATCCTGGTTTTACCATCTTTGTTTCGTCCGGATGCAATTTAATGGTAAAAAAAAACGGTGAAGGCAAGCTTCGGTTGAAGCCGGTTTTGTGGCGTTAGGCCTAGGCTAGTGTCACTAGATAAGATATCAGAGTACCGCCACTGAGTCCCGCCAGTCAGCAACGGCGGCCGTTTTGGTGTTTATCAGTGTTGCGAGATTGCCGCTTCTATGGCCTCGCCGCTAACTTGGACCGGATTGCTTTCTTAACAACACTACCGAAGACGCAGCAAAACGGGTATCTTCGGACACACTTCTGCTGCTGAAATGCTGTTACACGCGTTATCTTTGACTCGCGTTCGGAACGACGTCATTCGCGCGCAGCCGCAGAGCAGGGAGGACAAGCTAAGCCTACCAGAGTTGACCGACTAAAACGCATAAACAGCAAAATGAACAAAATGAACAACGCTCATGAAAAATCGCAGCGTAAACAAATGTCACGTGATGCGAAGTGGCCAATGATCATGGCGGCGGCACGGAACAATAGGAGAAAAGAGACTCTGTAGCCTTATCTAGTGACACCAAATAGTTTGGTGTAGTGACCAACTTTTTATGTCATACCAAACTAGTTTGGTGTAGTGACCAAAATAGTTTGGTGTAGTGACCAACCGTTTGGTGTAGTGACTACACCAAACGGCGGCAGTCGCGGTCACGGCGACTAGAATGGGGTTGCTCGCCCTCGCAGGCCTACGCAGCGCAGCGGCGCGCACTTCTACGCACGCTCATCTCGATGCGCGAGTACGTCGCTTAGAATACCGCGCAATGAAATGCTCCGCAGTCACGTGCGGTCAGGAGCCTTTTCGCATCTTCCCATGCCGCCAACGCCGACTTTTTTTGCTCAATGGACAATTCACGCCTTCGCCTGAAAAAAACGTTCACGCGTTGGCTTTTCGGCATCTATACATGATAAATAAAGCGTGCATTGTATCAGTGAACCTGCCTAGACTGTAAACAGAAACGCTCCCGATAAGGCCGCTCGGCATTTGGTACGTTAGTAGCCCTCCTAGCGTTGAATTTACTGACATGGGTCACGAGAACTTAAGGGGACTGCACCAAAATTAATAGTGTAAAAAACTACGCGACTGGGAGCATGCCCCCTATGCCATGCGAGGACTGACTTCATGAAATTATATAACGAAATATCCTTTCCACGCTCCAGCAAGTTAAACGCAAGGAACTAATCCTCCCTTGTTACGAAACGTGTTTCTTCAGAAACGCGACGAATGTAAATCGCAAGTAAAGGTTGGTAACCACGAGGAGCGCGCCGTCCGAAATCTTGTTAAGCAGCCGAGCGTGAATCCTAAAGCGGGAAATATTTAATAAACCTCGCGCATACGTCTTTCGCGCCTTCCAATGAACTTCAAAGAGCCGCTTCGGGCGCGGCATGTAAAGCTTCAGTCTAACCTTTTCCGTCGCCCCAGTTTTTCGTCGCGCCGTTGTTCATTTTGTCCCTCCTTGAGGAAACAAGGCTTACCTCCTTGTTGCGGAGAGCGCTCCTACGTATATTCCCCTATTTAATCCCCTCGAGCCTCATTCGCCCAACCACTATCTTCTTTTCCTTTTTTCTTTTTCTTCGCTCCGCTTCGTTTCGGAAAGTCTCGGTACAGAGGTTTAATTTCGAGCAACGGGAGCTCTACAAGCGCCTAGACGCAACGAGCCAATTTGCGAACGGGGCTTGATGCAAGACCGGCGCTCGCCGAACCTTCCCTTCCGCTTCTATAAAGCTGCTTCTGCCGTCTAGCCCATCTTAGAGCGCGCGTTCCTTCCTTCCTTTTCGCACCCGTGTTTCGTCACAGGGGGCTTTGAGCTTTAAAATGTTCCCACAACTCCCTCTGGCCAAGCCCTCATCTCCAACCAAATTTCTTAACATTGCACTTGGGGCTTTTTGATCACCAAGGCCATTTCATTCTTTTCTTGTGGCTTGTTTTCGTTATCTGTTGGCGCTGTTAATCCTCTCCATCAACGTTTGGTGCCAAGCGACAGTGTCGGCTGATTGTGTAACAGGGGCTTTTTTCTTTTCTCTTTCTGTTCCTTCGAGAACGCTTGTTTTGTTTGTGTTTTACGCCGCCCAGTGAACGTTGATGTGCAGGGGCAACATGGAGCAACTATGTACTATTATTGACCCGGCGCCAGCCCCAACAACGATGTCGACACGGCGTTTGGCCTCGCGTTGAGCCAGTTGCATAACACTGCGGCTGATGAGCGAAGTGAATGGCGAGAAGGCGAGCATTGACTGAAGACCCCCCCCCCCCCCCTCCCCCCAACTCCAGAAAAAAAAAAGGGGGGGGGGGGGGGGGGCAGAGGTAGGCGAATACAGCTACCGTCTTCATTTCTCACCGCAGGCGTATGAACTTCTCCGAAACAACGCCGTTAGTAAACTCGGCCTTTTAAGTGCAGAGCACTTTAGGGGCTCGCCTTGTCGTCGTAGCTCGCTAACGGTCGATGTCAAGCGACTGCCAGAATCAGGGTGAGCAGCGAGATAACGGATCCAAGTAGAACCTGGTGTAGCGTCGTCAGGGGGTGACGCTGAGGCTTCGAAAACCACGCGGTTTAAATAGTCATAACCGTTCGAAACTTGTGAACCGCTGGCACTTGTCATATATCTCCCCGTTGTTTAGCGCAAAGAAAACTGCAGGTACATTTCAGGCGAAATCTGAGTATATAACCGGCAGCCCCCGCGTTCATTTAGTTAGGAACTCTCGTTGAGTTGCTTTTTACGATAGTAAGCGAGAAAAGCGGCCGCGCAATAAAGCATGACGCGTTCGAAATGACGCAAAAAAAATTAGCCCCATCTTCCCGAAGGGAACGCTGAGTAGATGCGGAGCATCTCGGGGTTCCGTTGTGTTCGTAGTCGAATTTGGGGGACCCACTAACTGACGGGACTGTTGCTTCCATCACACTTCATCGGAAGAACGGAGTGAAGTGGAGTCAACTGCAGCAAGCGCTGAACTGAACGCGCGCAGCGCGCTACCCGATTTACATTCAAGGTTGAAGGAGAGGAGACGAGAGGAGGAGAGATGCGCAAGCGCCGAGCATGCGCCGCGAAAGCAGAAGCGAGAACGCGGGAGAAGCGAAAGCGAAGTGCACGCAGCTGGTACGAGAGAGGAAGTGGCGGGAGCATTGCGCAGCTGTGGGATAGAGGGAAGGAGGAGAGTTGCGCATGCGCAGTGTGAGTGCGGACGCCGACGCGGGACATGCCCAGACTATAAGATGCTCCGCATCTAAAAGGCTTCAGCCGCGCATGAATAAAATGGCGTGTTCGAAATGACGCAGAACGGCTCCAGCCGCGCAAGAAAAAAATGGCGCGTTCGAAATTACGCAAAACAGCTCCAGCATACGAAATTAAAGAAAGCACAAAACGAACAGAACTCCCGCTGGCACAGTTTAAGACAGGGGGCGCTCGAGCACTGCGAAAGCGGGAAATTTGAATTGCATGTTCATCAAGAGAGAAGTGAGAAAGGGCGGTGAAGAGCGTGATGGGTGGTAGCAGTGACCGGATAACGGCACCACCACCTGTTATGGCGAATCACCGCTCTGGAGTTCCGACAGCTTTCACATTGAGTGGAAAGGCTTTAATTTTTTATAAACACGGCGCGTTAGTAGGCAGAAGCAGCATTTCCTTCCGCCGGCATTCCATTAGTCGTTAATGCCATCTGTTCTGACTAACCGAAAGAGGATGCTTTGTTTTTTACAGCGAAGTTGTGGTTCACTCCTCGATGCTCTCTCTCTCTCTCTCTCTCTCTCTCCTCTCTCTCTCTCTCTCTCTCTCTTCTCTATTCTCTCTATTTTCTCTATTTTCTCTCTCTTCTATCTACTATTATTTGAATTTCTTCGTGTCATGGTGTGTATTTGTGGTAAGGCCAACTATCTCGCGAATGCTCTGTGACATCTCAATCTGATGAAAATACTGGGGGCAAAATTATGCCGCAGTGGGACGCTAAAATTCTACCATTACGCAGAAATTTACTTGTCGTAACTACTGTTAAACCATTCGAAATTCCCGCCTGCTGCCAGTACATGAGCTTCCACTTGAAAGAGTGTGTCTAATGTATAGAGCGGCTGTAACTCGTGTTTTATCGGAACCATCCTGTAACATATAATACGAAAGTTGGAATGGTCAAAAGACTAGGCAAAAGTAAGTTTGTAGGTATAATAAGGCTGAGAAGTTTTATCTCAGCAAATAACACGTATATTCATCTATTAGTCTCATTTTTAATGCAAATAACATTCAGCTCGCACTCCTAAGACAATCCAGCCACCTCACAATCCACTGTGGAACGCACAGTTTGTCTGCTACGAAAACACTGCAGCCCTTCCAAGTTTCACTAAGTTGCAGAACGCTATATCACAAATTACAAACTATCGTGGTTTGTTCATCGCACTCACTAGGAGTGTGGTCGGGTCAATACAGTCGTACATAAGGTATTGACAAATTGTAATCCGAAGCACATTTGACATTCATTCTGCAATTCCACTTCCGTTTGTATTTTAATGCTGCGCAATCCAATCCCGTGAACAGGACTAAGTGTCAATCATTTTTGACCCCTGTAATCGGGGGCTCTGCCGTCCATGATTTATTTTGTTAAGATATCCTTCTGTTCCCCCAGAAGCAAGACGATACGGGTCTTTTCGTTAGCGCAGGCTTCGAAATTTGCACAAGTTCTCCTGTTTTCTCTCCATTATGTTTCGCAACGGAAGCAGCTGACTCTCTCCTCAGCGAGGCTTTCACCTCCTTCACCCCCTCTTTGAAACTCTGCACCTTCGTTTCTGTATTAGTTTCTGTGCCTTAACTGTGTTTATATCTACGCCGCATTTACAGCACAGCGTTCACTGAGCAGGCATTCGCATCATGGCGTTTTCTTCGACTTTTTCTTTTAGCAATCCAGTGGGGTCCAACATCGTCGTGAGAAGCAGCGAGTCTGCTGAGTCGTACGCAGAAAAGCATTTTTTTCTTTGCCCCTTTCCCGACTGGCATCCTTGTACCATTTTATCGCTTAGCGTCGAGTGCAAAGTTGCAGCGTATGTGAATGGACGCGCTCTTACTCTTGGAAGGTGCAACAGCTTCAATTCGGCTCCACACAGCGCCCTTCTGGGTATCCTACGCGAAAAGGGGTGCGTACTAGGAAGCGAACCCAGGACAGGTAAAGAAAATTGCAAAAGAAAAGATAGAGAGAGAAGAGAAGAGCGAGAGAGTGGTTATATGGCGGGGTGAAAGGTGCACTCGTACAACTGCGCGCACCACTCCGACCCGGCACGCTATCTGAGAAGAAGCGTGGGAGGACGGCGCGAGTTGAAAGCGGACCCGAGACCCCGAAAAAGCGAAGTGGCCCCCCGACCTCTTCTTCCGGGATCGCTCGGAGCACTCCGCGCTACGGATGTAAAACATTTGGTCCCGCTTTCCCGGGCGACGACAGCGGACTCTTCACATTCCCATTTTGAAGCGCTCGAGACGGAGATCCCCGCTTTTGCCGGCGCGGCTGTCTAGATGGCTTTCCCAGCATTGTTTCTTTTCCTTTATTTCCTGTTTTTTTTTTTTTCCCCCGGACGAAGTGAAATGTCCGCCTTGGCTGTTTCAATCCTTTCTCCGGGCAGTGCCACTTTCTCTACTGCTCATTTTTTTTGGTGCTTCCGCTTTCCTGCTTTTCGTGGCTGTACACGCTTGCGCTCATAGTTGGACATTTTACGGCCTTGCGACCCTGCAGTTTCGTTCTGTTCTTTTTTTTTTTTTTTTGCTTCCCAGATGCACTAAAGCGCATGGTAAGAAGAACAGCAGGAGTGAACTGCGTTAGAACGGTGGTCTGGGCTAGTTGGTGCATAATAACTGAAATTCAAAACAGCGCAAAAATACGGGACAAGAAACGACGACACCCGGCGCTGAGTCTTTTTGCGCTGTTTTGAATTTCAGCCAGTTAGCAGAAGTGACGTTTTAACTCTGGGATCGGCATTAGACTGGGGGTTGTACGACGCGCAAACGTCTTTCGGTTATAGCTGTCAAATGTTCTTCTTTTGGTACTTTTCTTTACTTAACTACTGTCAGCGTTTGTTGCAGCAGCGGATCACATCCTTAGAAATTTGAGTTACACCTAACGATTATCATCTACGTCAACGCACCTAGCACAGCGCACGACTTACGAAAGAAATTTTGAATAGATGCATGAACATAGAAGCCAGTTATGCCTGTTCAGTAAATTTTGCAACAGCGCCGTCTAATAATGTTTGAAACATTAAAAGCGGAACTTGTTTCTAAATAAAAGGCGTGCTATTAAGCAACATCATGCAAATAAAAGATCAAGAGAATCAGTCTGAACGAAGTGCCGGGCTTAAGTTCACAAATGAATTTTGTTGTACTACGCAGCAACCATTTCTCTTCGGAAACTTCCTAAGCTTGTATGAACCAATAAGAAAAATATTCCAGGTGTTCTGTTCGACTCCCTTACTAACAACTCAAGCCATCTCTCTCCGGTCATTTTAAATTGTAGTCATCTCGCACTGACCCCACCACATAGAACCCCCCCCCCCCAAAAAAAAAAAAAGGAAATACAGGGACTTTAGCAGCACCAGTTTATCAACTAGATACCTACTAGACTAATCGCTACTACTGGGGTGAAATATAATACACAGCAGCCTTAATAACCGAGGGATAAAAGCTCACATTCCTTCCTCGTTCTCCAAGCTCTCCTCACAAGTCCAAGGAGTTCCCCTTATTTGCCGCTCCGTTCTTTTTTTTTTTCGGCACAGGGTCAATCCCAGCATTTAAAAAAGGCTGTGTCTAGAGTGCCGTCCGACGATACTATAAGCATTCCACTATATCGACGACCAAACGGGCGTTTTATGAAAAAAATTGCCGCATCTGGCCCTACATTGCTCTACCTAACGTAAAGTAAGATAAGGTAACCTAACCAACCACAACATGACCTAAAGAACATAAAACAAACACTTAAAACACCGAAAACTAAGCTGTCATAAAAATTATACTTCAATTCAGAGGCGAAAACAAAAACATTCGAAGCAAGAACTGGTCTTGGACCACTGTCCTTCGCATCAAGAAGTTATGACGGAACCCCTAAACCACAACGACAGACGCTTCGGACGGTGCCAGCGTAGTCCTAAACATTCGAATGTCGTCTGACGGCACTCTAGCCATGCCTGAAGCGCTGAGCAAGAGCGCCGTCGGACGGCACACTCCGCTTCAAAAAGCCTAACCGGGCCTTTCTCCTTCGTCAACGAACCGCTCCATCCTCATTAGTAGGCCTCCTCCTCCCTCTACTCCACACACTTCGTAAGACGGCTTTGCCGCACGCCCCGCGGCTGGGCGGGAAAAGTGCTTGTACAGGGAGAGGCGCAGATTGATGAGACGAGCGTTTGGAGGCTATGAGACGTGAAGCCTTTTCCCAGAGGACAATGTGCAAGTAGACTCATCGGTTATGGTTCGGTGTATCTAAACATCAATAAAGCTGCATTTCCGAAGTCTTGTGACCAACCCGAAGGCGTTAGGAAATACTTTTTAGACAACAGGAGACACAGAAAGGCGACACAGAAAAACAAGGAAATAAGCCATAAACGCTCATGGGTATGGGAGTGGCGGGCTTTAATGCTGACATCAGGTCTAGCCAGCGTCCGAGGTATAACATGCATAGAGAAATAAAAAGTATTTCGATTCGCGGGTGTGTTAGGGCTTTGCACGCCTACATTCAAAGGGGGCGGGGATATTCTGATGCCGTGGCAAAAAATTACGACAGTCGGCAGCAGCATGTTCTGGATGGCTCTGCTAAATGACACGCAACAGCCACGTTGCACACGCGTACGTTGCCTAAACGGGGGAAACGCGCTTTCTAAAGCTTCCTTTACAATGAGGCTAGTTCGGTGGCGCAGCACTGGTGTTCCAGTGTGCCAAAAGGGAGCGCTGCTACGCTGGCAAATTACTGACATCACGAAGCACTCCTGCACAAAATAAACGCACCGATATCAAGACTAGGGCCAGTTAATTACTTCACTTATGCTTCGTCTTTCGAACATCAGCGCGATTTTCTTCTGTTCCCTGAGGAACATAAAGTAGCCATTTTAAACAGGTGACGGTAATTCCATGGGTCCCACGTTCATCTCCCCGCAGAAAGCAGCAATCCCCGAGTTACGGCCGCGGCCGTTCAGTTATGAGAGTGCATTTCGCGACGTTTGCTCCGTCTACATCTTGCTGCTGCTACTTCGGTTGAACGCCGCCCAAGGGCCGCCGTTTATCACGGGTCAGCCCATATCCATGCTTCCAGGTTCTCACACGCTAATAGAGAGAAGATAGGAGAGATAGAGAGAGAATTCACTGTTGCTCGTGTTTGTCTCGTGCACTCTAATCGTAAGCTGCTACCGCCATTAGTGTAAATGGCTACTCTCTCAATCTCGGTTTTATAGATAAACATGCCCCTCGTCATCCAAAATTTTAATCGCCGAAGCCTATAGCCTACGCCAACCCTTCCATGTGGCAGATATTCAGAAGGCGCAAAAACAAGGTTGGTAAACTCTTGAGGAATTTGCGCGAATAGGAAAACTCGTAGGCATCCTTATTCGACGGGGACCGCGGTCTCTAACGTCCCCGCAATGCGGATTCTTCCACGACCGCAGTTTAAACTAAAAGAAAAAAGAAGAGGGGGGGGGGGGGGGGTGAACATAAACAAAGAGCAAAATCGGCAGAGCTATCTGTGAGGCCGGCTGCTCTCCTGGCGCTAGATTATAGAGCGCGAAAAAATAAGGTAAGTAGAGACAGAGACACACGAGAAAAACATTAAAAATAAAGTTTACTAGTTTCAGGAAGAGGACTTCCTTTCTTCAGAGTGCCCTGAAAAAAGGAAGCTTCCTTCCTAACCACTTGAGAATTTACCATGGAGTGTTTGCCAGTGGGTCCGGAGGACCAATGGCACATCATGTGGGACTGTGCCAGGTTTCCCGAACGAAGCAACTCCAGGACATACACCGCCCGAACTTCAAAGTGCAGTGCAGTGTAAGACAAGGACACTCAACTATGGGCCGTCCAGCAGGCCCGGGGTGCGGTCGAAAAGCACAAGCCTCACGACCGCGCCACAACGGGCCGAACTGGGGCAATTGAAAGAAGTAGGGACATAACCCTGGTCGACGCTTTGGCCAACGTCACCCTTTAAACCGTCGGTTGCCGGCATTTAATAAAGTTACTCCTATCCTATCCTATCTTACCATGGTTCTAACTTCAATACAAGTTCAAAATATTCCCATTGAAATTCGTTAGTGCGCTTTAGCCACTTTTAAAAGGGTACACCCCTGTGAAGGGCTCAATTTCAGTAATCACTACTCCTTCCAATAATCCCCCATCGCGCACCAAGCTTTTCCGCAGGAGCAAACTGCTGAGCTCCCTTTGATCGAAATACGGCCGAAGAAGTCCGGGAAGAAACTCCGCCTAATCCTTATTACATTCTTTCGAATTACAGTTCGTAATCAATCAAAAGGACGCCGATGAAAAAAAAGTCAGTTTCTTTATGCATATAGCGCAGGTCACAGCGGCAACCGCACTATCCAGACGCCCTTCGCCTGTGTTTGGACTTGTAAGGGTGGGCGATTGATCAATTAACCTTCCGATCAATCGATTAATGCTTTAGTCAGGGATTATTCTTTTTACGTCCGTTAATCGGTTGAAGTCACGTGAGCCAAATGAAACAAGGGTCATCATCATCATCAACAGTGTTATTGTGAAATTGTGCGTACGCATGTTGGGGATTATAGTCGTGCTCAAATAACTCGCCTTACTTCACAACAAATAACCATGCACGTATCCTCAGAGATGATAGCGATTGAAACGCAAGCTTATATCCAAGACAGACGGGGAAATGGCTGCTCTAAGTACATACTACAAAATATGGCGAGCGGGCACTCCCACCGTTTTACCGTTATAGAACCAACTATGGCGTAAGTAACCACAATTAATCGAAGCCCCCTGGATCCTGACTCTAGAAATTAGCGCGAGTGACAAACGCAGTGATAAGCCCGCCGCCCGCATCACCGCCATGATGATGATCTGCTCAGCTCGTCTGGATGTCTGTGTTGTGCTAGCCTGACTTAGCCCTAACTATTAGTCTTTCTTCTCTCTTTCTGCTCTGTCCTTTCATTGTCCCTCTACTCCCTTCCACACACTGGGTTGTATGCAGTTGATCTCCCTGCCGAGCTCAATATACCCAGTGTACTTCCTTTCCTTTACCCTTTCTTGAAACCACTACAAAAAGCTGCAGGTCTAGAAGCATATTGATTTTATTTATTAATTATAGTGTTACAATTATTATAAAATATTATTCTATCATTTTTATTAAACCAACGCAACCGATAATCCATAAATTAACCGATTAAAACCTGCCGATTAATCGGCTTAAATCTTTTTTAACCGACGCCCGGCCCTAGTTTGGAGTTACAAACGAAAATATGTAGTAACGTTTTTAAGGCCAATTAAAAGGGTAACGGCATATTTATGTTTGTCTATAAAAGCCCTCAAAAGTGGTTCCTCCGACGTCTCCACCTTCCATGGTAACATGCTGCGCTATCGTAAGCGCTGTTCTTTTCTTCGTGCACACGGAACGCCACATAACACGCTCTGCCACGCTGGACGGCCCGAATTACCGGGCAGGTTTCCCGTGCACCGCACTGTATGTACCCGAGGAAGGGAGGGGGGTTGGCATGGTCGTCGTGACGTTGACATCGCGCCCCGACGTCGAAGAGAAACACGGCAATGAAAGCCGCCGCAGCGGACGCGCCGGAACGGGCCACGCTGGGGAGATTTTTCCTTGGCGGCTTCCATTTCCGGGGGGAAATTACCCCGCAGGCGAAAGCGCGCACACCAAGCAGTTTCGCTGCGTTTGCGCAAACGCAGTAAATACGTCCCGCGTCAAAGTGGCCCTTTATTCAGCGTGCGCGTCTCCCACGCTGCGCCGCTCGTTCTTTTCGCGCGATGCAATAACCTTCTTGACTTTGCTTAGCGGTGTAGGTAAACGAAATGGTTCTTCTCTCCAAGGGCCGTATACAGCGTGTGTGCGTGAGTTTATGCGTGCGGAACAGGCGGCGTAACATTGCCTTTTCTATTTTTCGCGTTTATAATGTTGTACGCTATTTGTATACACTGAGCGCAATAACGAAACGCCGCAGGCTCACGCGGCGCATGAATTAATTAAACGACCACACGGAACGTGCCATTGATTGCCCCTAGCGACAGCTCGAACGAAACCGCATATGCCGCGATCCGCGCTCGCTCCGAGACGTGATTTGAAAAGTGCTTATAAAGGCTCCCAGCATTGTCTCGCGCACATTATGCCATATTAAGATTTCCTGCATGAAGCGAAACAGCGAACAAGCTACAATCTGCAGCAGGCACCGGCCCGGAAGCGTATATGCGTTTCCTAGTCAGCACAGCCAGTCGTCACATAAAGGAGGCGGAACCGTCCGCGTGGCCCGGAATGGTGCATGCCGCATCTCGCACCTGTTGAAGCCGGGGCACCCCGCCGGACGCCGATGTGTCGGCAATACTGAGTAACCCGGATGTAGAGGGCTGTACTTACGCTGACGTGTCGTAGCCGTACGCCTGACTATAAACTGTCCTTAAATGGACCCTGCAACACTTTCGATACGCGTTTCCACTATTTCCTGCGCGTCCGGAACCACTGCGACAGCTACAGTTATCGCCAGCACAGAGCGGCACTGCGTGATTTGCTCGTCGCACCAGATACGCCTTCCATTTCTGCTTTGTTTTTGTGGATTTTTTTTAAGTTGGCTATCGAAGAGCGTTCACTGCTGCAACTGAAGGAAAACCGGCCAACAGCCGCTACGTGGCCTTAGTGACGTAATTCGAGCCGTCGAAGAACGTCAAGACCGGGAAAGAGAGCAAAACCTCTTGAGCGAGCAGTAATTTTTGGCTGAGGTACTTTGCGATCCCCTAATCTAAGTAGTGGGTGTGTTGGGCGACTACGTTCTTCAAGCATTTAAGATTTCAAAAAAAAGTTGAGAAAGTGTTGCAGGGTAACTTTAAACGCTCCTGGCGAAACGAAAATCGAAACACGCCGGCTATTTTCGAATTTTCGCGTGTGTGTTCTTCAAACGCCAAGATAGCGGAAGACAGTCTGTGACGGCGCACCCGGGACTTGGGTTGCCCTATATAGTTCCCGTCCGTCGTCCTTTCTTTCCTCTCTCCATCTCCCTCATAGTCTGCCTGTCTGTCTTTAAATTTATAGTAGTTGGTGAGGAGGTTTGGATGGCCCTGGCAACTGCTGGAGTGTGCGGCGGCATAGTTCTGGCAGACATTGTAAATCTCTAAACGTGAAGCTTTAACGACCCCAGCGGGCAGGCCATGCTATCATTGCACTCCAACTTCTTTATTTTTTCGGCAGGGAAACTTACACCCCCACCCCCCCCTCCCGCTCTACCGACATGATAAATTTCCCCGTGTCCTTTAACGTAACAAAATAAGCCGCCTCTCATGAATCAAGAAACTTCGTAGGCACTTCGAGAGATCACTTTAGGCAGCGAAATTGCCTCTCGGCTGCAGCGAAGTTCCGCCCAATAAAGGAACGGGACGGCGGCGTTCCTTTGGCGTGCTTCTCTCCGGTTGCGCGGTTCGCCGGCACGCACGGCACGCCGCCGGGGGTAAGTGGAGCGAGCGACGCGAACGTCCGACGGGATTCGTAGCGCAGGTATCGAGTGCCTTTGCAGCCGTAGCGTCCCCAACTAGCCTTGGTGAATCTTCGACTACTGGCGGATTTACACCGAGAGCATGATAGACTGTTCTGTAATAGACTGTTCTGTAAAGGAATGCTCGGTCGACCACCTATGTAAAGCACAGACATACGTGCACCTTAGTTTACGCCCCGCCAATGAGGCACGTTTGTACAGACAAAATAATTCATCTGCGCTTCTAAAAAAAAAGAAAGAAAAAAAACAAAGGCTCGTGCGGCAAGAACGGCCCCTGGTATTTGATGTAGTGCTTTCTAGATAACGAGCTTCCGGTTCGCAGTTTAGTTACAAAAGGAGCTGAGTGGCAGGGTGCCTGCATCCGCCAAACTTTTGCAATGTGCGACTCGTGCTTCGAGATTTATGGCATTTTGGTTACCTCGGAGCTTTACTTAACTCCACTCGTTTCGCAGATTTCAGGGCTTAGAGATGAAGGAATTACATCCTATCTACTTCTGGTGCTTGCTCCGCCTAAAAACGCCGGATGCAGCTGTATTATTAATTATTTACTATTTTCATCTATCTTCCACGCCCACTACCGCTCAGGCTGATTTTACCGTAAGTGTAGAAAAAGGTTCTGGGGATTGAGTAAAATCGACAGTTGGGCTAGTTGGTGTTGATGAATCGTTAAGTAGCGCTTCAAACGGGACGACAGCGGAGAAGATAGCGCCGATAGCGCCGTCGTGTGCGTCTTCCCTGCTGTCGTCCCGTTTCAAGCGCTACTTAACGATCTGGGTATTGAGACTGCATGCTCTGGGTGAGAGGGGAAGGGGGAGGTTTGAGCAATAAGAGAAAGAAGTTGCGGCTCCTCAGAACGATCGGAGGCCTCATGTCCGTTTTCTCTTTTCCCGACCCTTCTAACAACAAGCCCGATCCTTTATGTAATCGACATACAGCAAAGCGCGGTACGTTCGTTGGTATTGTTGGCCCCTCTACCCTAGCATTTCTTTTGCAAACACTCAATGTCAACTCCTCTAATTTATGCTGATCCTAACTGGGAGCAGAAAACATTCTGGCGCTGGTACTCACGTAATAGAGTGAACTCGAGCAGGCATGCACGCGCTCACATGCACGCACAAAAATTACCTTAAAGGGGTCATAAATACGACATACAAGTTTGTTTATCTTTTTCGAAAGATTTGGTGTTTTATAAGTGCTCCCAACGCTTGTCCGGCAGCAAACGAGGATTTATTATGTGAGAAATTAAGCATTTTAAGCCAAAATTTTAATCTTCCCGCAAAATTAAGTGTCTTAAGGCGTCAGCGATGACGTGCTCAGGGAGGGTACCTGAAACGGAAATTAGTGTGTTGGCTAAGGCTGCTTCGTACGGCGAAAGGTGTGCTGGCGTTGCCTTTTCTTTACTGCCCGCCTTCATAGGTGGCGCCACAATACCGCTCAGAGACCGCTGTCCGCACTTGCTCTGTTTTTGACAGGATTTGTATCTGGCTTACTTTTGTTACGGTTGATAGTAATCGCTCGTGAGAGATTGGGTATGCTAGATAAACACGGTCACGTAAGTGGCGATGTCGCTAATGCAGTTGGCCAGTGTCGTGTCAGACAGGCCCAGCAAGCGCGACGGCTGTGCAGAGTCGGCCGGCATAGTGCGCGCCGTACGCATTGGTGCTTCTATGTTTACGTGTTCGTTTGTAATTTCATTGTCTACCTAACCATTCTTACCGCTTGAAAAAGAATGTGGCGTAATATTAAGCGCAACTAGTTCTTCCTGCTTATTCGTTCTATAACCCATGTTTATTCGACATTGGATTTTTCCGGCCTCAGCCAATCGCAATCATTGCGGAAAAGCAGCTAGGGTGTCGCATGGCTACTTTGTTTTCCCCTATATACAGTTTATTTTAGTGATGTTCGCGTTGAAAGTGGTGTCAGTGTTATTTGATGAGGCAATCTTTCAAATGAACCAAACTTCTATTTTGTCTTCATGGCCCCTTCAAAGCGATTATGTCCTACTACAGAATACGCTCGTTGTTATTGGTTGCTGCAGTTGCAAGCGATACGACTTCGAAGAGTCCGTGTATCCGAGCAAGCTCGCACGCCCTACCGCACTCGCACGCAGGCTGAGAACTCGCGTCGCTCCCATTAATCTCCTCACCAAGAGGAGATAGAGCTGAGAGAGAGAGAGAGTATATAGCGCGCGAGAGCGTATCGAGATCTCAGCGGAGATATAGATAGCGAGAGAGAGAGAGAAGAAGGAGGAGAGGCGGGTTCTAGGCCGGTTGGGGGAGGCGGGTTAAAGGATGCTTTTTTTAAGAGCTCGCACTGCACAGAAAAGTTCAATACTATCTCAAAAAGTCTGCTCGCAAAACAACGAAATAGACAGACTGCACTTAACCTTTTTTTACATTCGTCGAAGTGTTGTCCATGTGAATATATACAATTTCTCACTCGCTTCTCTATTTCCCAGCCCAATTTTTGCCCGGTTCCGTTAAACCGGTACTTTGAGCGTTTCTTGGTCATTCAACAAACCACTTCTTTTTTCTTCTTTCGTTTTTCGGCAGTGATCCTCCTCCAGAAACAGTGCCAGTTCCTTTGAAAAACTCCAATACTCCCGGCGGGGACGAAAGAAAAAGGAGCAGGACGCCCATATAAAGACGCAATCGAAGAAAGCGAAATTGAGGAATTCCAGTACTGCTGGGAATGGTCCGCACAAATGATTCCGTCATTACACAAGCGAATTCGGACAATGCTTCTGCTGCGGGTAGACAATTTAGAACACCCACCCAAGCACATGTCGTGTCTCCCCAAGTATTTGTCGACTGATCAGTAAGCTGCTAGAGTCGCGAAAAGTGCCTCCTAAATCTCGATTCCAGGAACGGACACCCCTGTGTCTCAAGATGTTCTCCCCGAAAACAACGCCAGAACATCGTCAGATCGAAGGGTACGCGTGTGGAATACTAAGGAGACAGTCGGCCTGGTACTGAGTGCGAGTAACTCACACTGCAGCAGGGCCATCAATTTGCAGTTATTTTTCAGTTCGCAGCCTTCATTCTTATCTTTCCTCATCTCTCGTCAAAATATCCCCGCAGTGCCGCTTCATCTACACACTTTGAAAAACGACGGCAATCAGCCTTTGCTTTGCTGAACGTGTCTCGCTTGCACGCGCCGACAAGCAACCGAAGAAGCAAACTTGCCTGTTCATTTCCGAGGTTGTGGATGCACCCCCTTCTTTCACATAGCCGGCTTCTTTGCCTGATATCATCAATGAGGGCACACTCAGGCACTGATTATGGACCGTGCTTTCGCATTTGATATGCCTCAATCAGTTCCATCTCGCACTTAGTGGCTACCCTACTAATAATCTCAGTTTTGGGAAAGAGTGGGCTGCATCCAGAGCCTCGGAAATCGGCAGGCAAGTTTGCTTCTTCGGATGCGGTCGTCGACCGCACCCGAAGCATGTGCGAGCGAGACACGTTCGGCAAAGCAAGTGGCCCCTAGCGCGAAACACTGAATGTGATGAGCGCTGCCGCTTGAAGCGAAAGAAAAGAGAAGTGAGGGAGCGTGGTTAGACGCGAAGGCGCACATCGATGTCCCGACACCAGACGCGCAGCGTCAGATGGCGCGGCGATGCATTTTGCACGAGCTCGTTTGCCCCGGCTTTCTTTGCCGCCGGGTGTACATAAAGCAGCGAAAGAGCGAGCTTAGGTAGACCTGCACGTACACCGGTATAAGACAGGGCCGCATGAAAAAAAGGGGTATCGACTCAAAAAGTTGCTTAGTGCTACAGTCACCAGCCTGGGGGCAATACAAGTCAAGAAGGGAAAGTCAAGGAAAGAAGACAGCAAACGCACGTACATGCACGCAGATGTGGGCACGCAGGTCCGGGCGACGAGGGATCACAAGGCGGTTTGCAACGAATAGTAGGAAAGGAAGAAAAAAAGGAAGGGAGGGGGGAAGCAATCTCACAACAGATGACAATGTGAAAATTAACGACGGGAGCCCAGCCTTCTACCCAAAACAGAAAATGCCTGAACTATCTGGCCAAATTTGGTTGGCGAAACCACGGTGCTGTATACACACGCGGTGCCAACTCAAACTGAAATCAGCTACTCGGCATCGCCAAGTGATGTGAACTGATTTTTGAGAGATGTAATACATATATGAGTAGCACTATCCTGACAGGTCGAAAGTACCGGTTGCACCACATCTAATATCACCACCTTCACCGCTGCTCCCTCTCCGAGGCTTTGGAGGCTGATTCTGGACAGTTCCTCACGCGACGATCAGCTCATGTTGGTCGGAAGAGCGGCGGGCGCGTCCACGGTACTCGGATTTTCCGAAGTCGGCGTCTGGGCCTCCTCTCCCCTACTCCTCTTTCCCTGTTGAAAAGGCCAATAAATTGCGTTCCACCACCCTCCACCCCTGGAGTTTCCCATTATCTTCTCCGACCCTGTTTGGCGCAATTAGATTTCGTCGCGGTAGAGAGACGGTATACCGTGGGAGCCATGCGGAGGCAGCCCTCTGAAGAACAGCCGCACGTCACTGCTTCGCGGCGGCTCTTTATAGATTACCGATTTGCCCTCACCTTCCGCCTCGCCATTTCGGCGGCCTTTTTTGCCTGTTTTCCCCTCCGCTGCATCCTAACCGTCTTTTCGCCACTTTTGTGGCGTTACCCTTTTATTTCCTTTTATTTTACACTCCCTTGAAAACAAGGCCGACATCGTCGTAGCTCATCAGCTTCTTCTCCGGCTATATAGGTATATATATATTTTTTTTTCCAGCTCCCGAATTTCAAAACTTATCCTATTTCCGCTCGAACCCCGACGCGTTCCCGTTCGCTTTCCCTTGTCCTTCGTTCTTTTGTTTTTCACCTTTACAGCAACTCAACTTCTATTTTCGTACCTCAGCTTCTGGCAGGGCCTTTTTCGGGCCACTTGTTCGTCCGATGCAGCGGCCTCGGCTGGCCCACTTTTTTAAGAGAACAGTTATGCCAGTTATTCTCTCTTTCCTCCGCCTATACCGTTGCTTTTTTTTTTTTTTGCTTTTTTAGGGACGAAGCCCCTTAGGGGCTGGGGCAGTTGGCGTCTCCTGCCGTCGTCGTAATCGTCGTCTCATGTAGTCACGGTACTAAAATAAAACACCGGGGAAATTCGTTTACGCCTCGAACTAGAACGTAACGGGTACTAAAAAACACCGGGACACTCGTTTACGCCCCGCGCTACGGAGCTTCATGCTTCAAAGACAGATTTTTACAGCAAAGCTGTAAACCTTCACCCCCCAACGGTTTCATCTCCATTAGTAAAAACGCCAAGGCGCCAAGAATACACTTATACACTGCAGGCTTCGCCCCTCCCCAGATTTCACGTTAGTGAAGATGGCCCGGGATTTTTTTTTTTCTTTCCTGTACCAAACAAGGAAAAAGGGTAGATTCGTTCGAGACGCTTTTACTTTTCTATTTCCCTAAAACTATCAGCGTCGGCTCTTTGTTTTTACTAGCCGCGTTTTAATAATTTGCTCCCCGTTTATTACTCCACACACTTTTTTTTTTCTATTTTTTTGATATCCTTGCCTGAGGCGCCAGTATTTGCCTCGCGAGTTTCACGCTCGCCTCTACAGTGCGGTCCTCTTCTGCGCGGAGAGCGCAATTCTGATCATCAGTCTCCGACAGAGACGCTGTCCCTTCCTCCAGCCCCTCTTCCTCGGCCCCAGCTTCCCTCCGCCCGTGCATTTCCATTTCCAGTCATTCAGAAGTTTCTTGTTTTTTGTTCATTCTTTTCACTTCTCGAACATCGCGATCCAAGACTCTCTATTCTTGTTTCTCCACTACAGACACATCGGCAACTCGTCGCCTTTCTCTCCAACGAGTGCAGTTTGTATCTCCGTATACCTTTTTGTACGGTTCGTACCACGGTGAAGTTACCACGTCACTACCACCTTTCCCCCCTCTTCGTCTTGGCGGCGCACTCCAAAGAGATCGATGCGCGAGACATCGATACGTCTGTCGACCCCGCGTGCGTGAAGATCAACCAATGCGTCTTCCGTAGCGGGGAAATAAAGTGCAGGAAAGTGCGCGATACAGAGAAAGAAAAAAGACAAAAAGAAGCGAGGCTGTACGCCATAGCCCTTCACCTCACCCCGCTTCCCTCTGCTGCCAACTGCCTCCCTGCGTTCCCCTTCCTTTCCGGGTCGTTGTCGTGTACGGCGTACATACATGGCGGGTTCCTTTTTTTTTTTTTATCGCTTCGCTGGGCCCACCAGCCATGCCGCCGCGGACTACATACCTCGACGGCTATGAGCATTCCTCGGGATCTGTCGAAACTTTCAGCCGACGACGGCCGATCGAACCTATAGCCGTTCGTCTTTTTCTTTCCCTGACATTCTTGTTTCTGAAGGCTACACGATGTCCTTTTTTTTTTCCCCTCTTTCCTGTTTTTCGCTCTTCCATCAACACGATGAGGGCAATGTGGCGCGGCTGCGCCAGCTCTACGCTCGCCTCGGAATATCTTTGCTGGGTTTGGTGTTGGAAAGGCTACCAACACGTAAAATAGCGGGAGTGAGAAAGCGGCGACTGTGTGTGCACACGCACGTTTCTCTTTAACCGAACTTTTCACGTGTGTGGCCGCGTCAGCGAGAATGTTTACATACAACAGCCGTTTTTCTCTTTTTTTTTTTCAAACTGAAGCAAGGTAGGAAGTATTCTTCCTAGGGAGTATTCTTTTAACTGCGGACATGAAAAATTAAGATTTCCTAAACAGCTTCACTGCTAAAAAAAAAGTGACCCAAAAAAAACGGCGCCAAACTAAGAATACATGCTCTTGCACGTACCGTAACTTTACGATAAGGTAATAAACAGAACATGTCGTCTGGATCAACACTCATATATGTTAGCGATTTCCGTGGTTTATTTGCTGCAGGTTTTCAGCCCGATGTAATGTAACATAATGCTGACGTATTTATGATACCCCCCCTCGCACGGGTCAACGCATTGACATCACCACATGTATTACAGCAGCCGTTCAGTTTATGCGCCAAGTTTTACTGCTCCATTAATGACAATTTTTTCTGGTAAATGCCCGATGAGATTAAGTGCTTGCGGGGTGTTTTCCACGTCTCGAGTCTTCGTTTCAGGCAATTTCGTCACCCCCATGTCAATCTACCAACTTGCCTGCCTGGCACTTCTTCTCCAAGGAGATACTTCTGGCGGTCGCGAAAATTGCCCCTCCACTTACCCCCCTTCGCAGAACCTTTTCCCCGCATTCCGCCCGCAACGGCATCTCTCAGGAGCCACACGGCCAGCACCGAAAAAGCAGAAAGCAAGCCAACATTGTCCGCAAGCCCACGCGAAGCTCCCCGCGTGAGACGACGCATGCAAGTCCGCGTACGTAACTCGTCGGGCCGGCGAACCCATGTCATTGCCGGGCGAGTGGCGGCGACGTCGGCCTGGAAAGATGAGTGACCGGAAATAAATCTCGAGCGGAACCGGCGGACGACGACAGAAAGGGGAGGAAGGCAGATGAGCAGCGGGAAAGCCCCGCGGCTGCCGGGCAGCGCAGTGTCCTTCATTCCAGGCAGGCCCAGCCCGCTTGTCGCGTGCCGCCGATGCCCGCTCGAGCGCTCCTCCCAAAGGGCGCCATCCGAGCGTGCACTTTCGCCGAGGACGCGCCGGGAGGCACGCCCGCGAGGGAGGATGCGAGCCGCAACGACGACGCAGAAAGCCCGGCGAGAGCGCCCTTGTCCGCCCCGGAGGGCCGCTTATGGAGCGCCTTAAAAGTCAGTCTGTAACGTATGCGCTTTTGTTTCGCATTAGGGATGCTAAGGACTCACGGACGACCATCTTCGAGTCCTGGCCATGCAGAGAGGCGCGCCACGCTTCGCCGCCCCCTTTAACGTCACGCGCCATCAAGCTCCTCATTATCAAGACGAGGTGACAGAGTGTTAAGTAAAAGGCTCCTCCGCTCTATTCATGCGTGCAGCGCTTACACCGGCCGCACCGGAGAAGGGCGGCGAGACACCTGAGAGCACCTTTTGTTGCTGCTTGTCGTTTCGTATTAGCGCGCGCGCGAGCGCGCATTAAGGAGAAACACTGCGATTACACGCCGCATGTGGTTAAAGCGAAGACGCCGTTGTAGCGACGCTCAGCGCAAGATGATACTAATGGGTATCTCAGCTGCAATAATTTCCGTTATTCTCCCGCACAGCATGAGAGGGGGCGCGAAATTTTCGATGTGCGAAATTTACAGCCCGAACGCGAATAAACCATAAAAAACTGTGGTTGATTACTCAGTCACAGGAATCAGTAAAACACGAAAGTGAAATGTGCAGCGAAATATGCAGCTGAGCATGATTTGCGGGTCAGCGGCTGTCTTGTGGGTGTTCTTGGCGAGCGACGTCCTGCTGGCGGGTTGCCTCGGCAACGGTGTACTGGCGTCATTTCCGTTGCGGATATGACGTCAGTGGAATCTTGGGGTATCGCGGCATAAAAACACTTTCCTGTTAAAAAATAAAGCCTGAAAACGAACAACCCTAAGTGTAACGCACCCTTTAGTTCTAAAGGTTGCTTCCCCGCAGGAAGACCTTGTGTGCAGGGGTGCCCCCTTTACAGGCCGCTTCCTTCGCTGTACTGGCGTCACTTCCGTGACGGATATGACGTCCGCGAAATCTTCGTGTATCCGGGAATAAAACACTCGCGTTAAAACCGACGGTGTAATTTTGTGCCTCATCCGTGACTAAACGATTTTTCAAATATTTCCAACCAGGTACATCGAACTTTCTTAGAATGAAGTACTATCGGGGCCGTAAATTAGTTCGTTATGTCCGATATTGGTTGTAACAGTAGAGGTAAAAAATCGGCTCGAACAAATCGGCACTCCAACTCGCGCGCCCTAAACGCAGATACTAAAACGCATTATTCTAAGCTTCGAAGCCGCTATAAACGAAATAATCCTTACCTGTCTCATTTTCGCTTTTAAAACTAAATGTACGGGGACCTGATAACGTGAAGTTACAACAGAACAAAGTTCGTTTGAGAAAACCGACCTGTGTTCGTAATGTGATGTGATGTGAAGAAAGATGTGATCTTCGTCTGGCGGCTTTTCACAGCACTGCAAGATGAGCTTTTTCCACAGTGCGCACGTACGAAAAGGCCTTCTGTACTCTGTAGTTTTACAAAATATTAATAAATGCTGTGTTATCTTCTATTTTTTTGTTGTGCTCTTTTATGCAGCTTTCCAGTTTCAAGCCTCGCGCGAACCAAACATTTCATAGTTAGCCGATATCACGCGCGGCTCTTGTCACTGAAATGAAGCGTGGAAAACCAAAGTTCGTATTTAGTTCGCGAAAGCCGATAATTCGCTATATCAGTGTTCGTAATAACCAGGTTCGACTGTATAAAGCAAGAGGTCGAAGTGTAAGGTGACCAACCTTAAATTTTCGGACAAGCTTTTAATAAAAAATACAGGATGTATCCGGAACCAGCCACTCGCATCTGGACTACTTTGAAAGCGTGACGCTTAGTGCAAAATGTTTCTGCCAATTTATCCGTTACCAAAAATATCAGTCAAAATACGATGGGGGGGGGGGGGGGGGGGGGGGGGGCAAATGACCTCGCTATCCCCCCCCCCCCCTCCCCCAATCCCCGAAACACACACGCCAGACAGCGCTGGTCTGTACGATTTCTCGCCCTTCGTCTTAAATTGCCCTGTTTTCGCAAACTGTACATCTGCAACCAACTCGCCCTGCTTGGTCTTGAAATAGTAACTATTTTTGTTAATTACTAAATTGCTGCTAGCGATTTGCCTTGCAGTTAGACTGTCCCCAGGAACATATCTGTGCTGCAAAAAGGCAGACTCCACGTAGGCGTTTCTCTTTGGAACGACGCTCATGCCCTCATTCTAGCTCCTACACGACAACTAGCCCAACAAAAAATAGGAGCGGGAAACCAAAGGCCTCTGCAGCGCAAGTTCACGGCTCAAAGCTCAGCCAGGGCTGATATGACATCTCCGGTAGGCTCATGGAGATTACAAGGACATCATCTCCACGAACGCTCAAAAAGCACGCGTGAGCGGTTTCTTGTCCCTCTGTCACGTCTCTTCTCTCAGTGTCCAAGTTTTCCATGCCAAATATATCGCGGGCCGCGGGTACAGGCCGGAACAGCCATAAAAGCGCCTCCTGCAGCAAAAACAGCGAAATCTAAGCGGCTCAAAAATACCGCCAAGCACCAACAACCACGTTGAATTAAAAGAAACATGAAAGGCTCAGGCGGCTGCCATGCGGAAATGTTCGCGAGAAAGCACGCTTCCACCTTTTTTTTTGTTTATTTTTTTAGTCTCTCACCATGCTATTTCTTTTTTTCATGCTTATCCCCTTACTGATTTTCATGACCCTACGACACTCTTTCCATTTCTTCGTTCATTTCCTTCTGTTTCTTCTTTTTTTTTTTTTTGCCGTCGCTGCCACTGCCAAACTTCGTTTGTTCGTCGAAATCTTCAGTTCGCGAAGCAGCAGCCCGACGGTAAGCTCCGCTCAGCGCGAGAATTTGTGCGCGAAAAAAAAAAAAATCAGTAAAATGTTTTTTTTTCTACCTGGTTTAAGTTTGTGTGCCGGGCTTTCATGCAACGCACCCACACACACACACACACACACACAAACTGGAGAACGCGATAGGAGAACAAAAATAGTTCGCGGCGGTGCCCCCCACCCTTCCCCTTTAATTCCGCGCTCGCGATCCCTTCACGACAATCCCCCCAACAACGTTTAATCTTTGTAAAGCAAACCTTTCTCTCTCTTTTTCTTTTTATTTCATGCAAAAGCCTCACTTTTATAAGCGGACTCGGAGCTTGAGTATATTTTGTGCGGGCAGACCGCACGACTGCGATTCCTCTTTCCTTACGCTATCCGCAGGCCTCTCTTACATTCGATTCCCTCGATTTCACTCGTGAGATTTCGGGAACGCCCTCTACAACCCTGAATTGATGCCTGCCAGGGCCTTGGGTATTCTTCCTGACAAATGACATCAGGAAAAGATTCTCTTCGTCTATACTTGAGGTCCTTACGGTTTTTACTTTTTTACTCTTCTTTCCAAAACATTCAAGCGGTCAGTTCGTCTGCGCCGAGAGCCGGGTAATGTGCGGTATACAAACTTCCCTACCTGAATCCGCACAGGGCCCACGTCTTGAAGCCCCCATAGCGGAATCCGATAAGCAACGATATCGAAATCCTCAGCGACTTTGTGCGAGCACGATCTTATGAGATTCAATGAGGTGGCGAAGAAGTGAATTGTGCAGACACGTGCTTGCTGTTTAAGAATGATTCGACATAAAAAAGCGCACAGATTCTGAAGAATACCTCTGCTTCCACGTAAGAAACAAGATAGCGCCAGACCTCAGACCAGGGGCGGTATTCCCGTGTTTTGTCCCTTTTGTGTCCCTTTCAAAAGTGTCCCTTTTGAGCGAGTCCTGATTGGCTAACAGCGAACACCCGGATGTGACGCTATGCAAGCACGGCGGAGCTATGAGCCGTGGCTACTCGGAGCAGACGATTTGGAGCAGACGATTTTTCGTCGCCTTATTGTTGGTTCGCTCGCGGAACAATAAACACATAAAAGATACTCTGATACGGTTTAAGTTCTTTAAAATGCGTTTGCAAGAACAGTTACGGTATTTGAATCAAAGGTCCACTGCTTAACCGGAAGTACGTCACGATGAAAGGGACGCAAAAGGGACGTTTTCAAAAGGGACAGTTACGAGAATACCGCCCCAGTCGAAACCGCGAAAATCGGTCCCAACCGCCTACGTAGTATGTGCGCCTTATTTGTGTAGGGTTTCGAAAGCTGCGTTCTTAAAGGAATAGCACATGGTAGGCAAAGAACAGCTTTCAGCGGGGAGAACTGCCAAAAGTTCGACGGCATTTAAAACAGACGACACCGCGCCGACGTGACAGAAATGCGTTGCACAAGAAAGGAACCTTCGGACAGCGAAGGTGTCACGGCGAGATAAACTAAGAACCTTGCAGTTGTGAAACGCAAGCTCGGTCTATTCCCGGCCGAGAATAGACCCAGTGATGCCTGTTCATTTCGGTATAGTTTGTACGGAGAGCGGACGAGCGCACGAACTTCATGTAGAGTTTTCGCTTAAAAGAAGACCAAAATGCTGGCGCCATCATTCAGCTGCTGATACGATAACCTGAACTGCTGCCTTGCTAACTCCCTTGTGACGTCACAAGAAGAAACTACCAATCTGCCATATCAAGAAATGTCCCAAACTAACGAAATTAGAGAGAACATTCTGAATTGTTCTACTCGGACCTATAGATAAAGCACCCCGAAGAACTATAACCGCCTCTTTCTGTGCTGTTGATTGTACATTCTGGGCAATGAACATTAGGTAGCCGACGTTTTCTGCGGGTGCATTTTGCGATAAATGTGTGACGACAAAGGCACCACCTGGGACAACAAGAGTTTCCAAGGCAAAGGCGCTCGCGGCTGCAACCAAGACAATTTTACGTATAGAAGCTGAACGAACAGTGAAACGAAATCAGCGCGACAAGGCCGTAACCACGTTGGTTCTTGGCTGTAAAGACTGCTTGAACAGTTACCAACTCAAGGGGCCCAATCACCTTAGTCAGGATTTATCGCTGCAATTTTCGGTAAGTGAGAAACGCAGTGATTCAAGTGGCTTTGCAAAGACTGCACGCAGAAGCGCAGACGAGCTGTCCCTGCTCCCACACGCGCACGGAGTGTACAATAGCGAAAAGCCTGACGTCGAGAATCCTGGCCTGAGGAAGCTATCGATATCCATCTTTCAACAACGAAGTTGAAAGAGGGCACTAACATCACGTCATAAACGTCTGAGCTTCTGTAAGGAGGTTATCGCCAATCAAGCCAGCGGTCACTTTTCGCGTTCACGCCGAGGAAAGCCGTCGCTCCGAGTATATTTCCCGCGAAGAAATAGCGGAGATTGATGGCGGCTCTAAGCTTCACTAACGTTGGAACACGCAGCGCATACCACTGCACTCAATAAGCCAAGGGGAAGTGCGATGTCACGTTTAGATTTCATACAAACACTTGCCGCCCAAACTAACCTTTAGTGGATCTGTTCTTAATATGAGAAGAGGTCTGCGCCGCCTTATGTTCAACCGGTTTTGGTACCACAAGTAATCCCGCATTGGTGCAGAAAGCACCTAGAAAGAAGAGCTTAATAAACTGTCGAGACAAAATAGCCCTACCGCGAACCGCTTTCCAACCGTTGCCGTTCGTTCCCACTTCATAACCTTTTATTAACCCCACCTACGCTTCACTGGCAGCCCGCTGCTGCAGTCGGCGATGCACCACGACTTACAATAAGCGAAGGGAAAAATGTGCGTACGCCATCTTACTAACTGAATGAAGCAGCGCCAAAGGGCGTGGAACCACGACGGCGACCACGGGTACGCGCTATATAATACAGGTTCGCCCTTTCTGGCCATTCATTACAGCCACGGCGGCGGTGACTGGGAGCTCGTTCCGAATTCTCGCCTCGGCGTCGGCGCTTTTCGGCGCCCTCAGCCAGGCGGGTTCGAGCAGCGAGGTGCACGCTCCTAATGAGCTCCGGGCCAGTGGGGAGAATCGAAGCGCGCTGGCCTGCAAATCCCTGCCCGCGCATGCGGGCCCCCAAGTGTGCTCAGCCATTGGCCGAGAGTGCGAGCGAAGGACGATCCCCCGGCCGTCGATCGACGTTCGAGCACTGCATACACGGCGCACGCTCTCCGTTGCTTGCGCTCCGTGCGCGGTGTACGGGCCGCGGCAATGGCTGCTCGTTAGCGATCACGTCGCCTTCCCCCTGACCGTGTAAACGAAACCTCATTCGCACTGTTGCTACGCCTATTCCCCGCTCCGAACCCTGGGTCAATGCACATCACTGATTCTACTGCACTGAGAAATGATTTTAGGAAAGCTAGCGGAGCGCCTGTTACGCGAACGATTGCGTTGGCGCATATAGTCGCTAGGTGGTGCATGAACGGGGCTGTTAGAACCTGGGCCATGCCAAGCAAAAGTCTGGCTGAGTCTTGGTTTCGCTTGGTCAACCTCTGATGTAGCTGTATTGCCGACCCCGGCTCAAAGCTGTTCGGTACCGTGCAACGCTCACAGGAGGACCGGCCTCGCTTTCATTCTAGGCGAACGCGGCGCAAGACGAGTCACGTAGCCCGAGACGACCCAGAGGCGCATGCGTGGGACGCTGCGGGGGTGGTCGGCTGCCGATCAGCTGATCGGCCGCAACCGCCGCGGCCGCGCCGCTCATGGTTAAGCAGAACGACTGAAAACGGGGCCTTGTGCGCAGCGCCAAAAGCGGGCCCGGCGAAACACGCGATGCGCTTTGAGGGGTGTGTCTCCGGTCAAAAGGTGAACTTGCGCATCCCCGGCGAAACCGCTGAACGAAAGTAGCAAAGCTTCGCTTAAAAAAAAAAACGGATTTGAGCGGTAGTGAATAACTGGGAAACAACACAATATTACGTCGGGGCAAAGGGAATGGGGTAGAGACTGCCTGCAGCAACTGTTACGCTAGCTGAGTCAGCTTCAGGAATACAGCAAGGGATTATGTTCACAACAAAAAAGCTACATAATGTGGCCCTAAAAATAAGATGCGACTACACGCTTTTGACGAACAGCCACTTACAGATAAATAAAAACATGTAGGGCTCTATTTTCTCCGGAAAGAAATGCACTTTATGCCTTTTGTGCATTCGTATTGTACGTTGGTTAGTTTTTCCCCGTCTGCACATTTCTTCTTGGGTACGTGCTCCTGAATCCGGGCTCCGCGAGGGGAATTCAACTTATTGACGTGTGCTTTCCGTTTCCTTAGATGAACTGCGGCAGTTACGACATTCGCGTCACCAATGTGCCAATGTGCCAATGTGTCAGACCTTTCCAGTTTTAATAGTAACCTGTTCAGTGGTTGTTACCGGCTTCTTTCGGTACAGGTCCAACCTCCAAGGGTGAGCCGAAATAACATTTATATAGATCTAATAACGTTGTGCGTCCAACACGTCCCGCGCAAGAAAGATCAACAGGTGTACCGTCCGTTTAACGAAATGGCTGCCAATGGACCGTAAACACAATAGGTGTCGGGAAGGACTCGATGGAGGGATGAACTACGGAAATTCAGGGGCAAAGAGTGGCTGAGCCAGCATTCGATAGACGTACGTGGCTGGAGATATTTGGCAGAGGCCTTCCACCTGCCGTAGACACAACCAGGCTGATGATGATGATGATGATGAATAACATTGCGCCGAAAGCAATCCGCACATTACTTTTACTCATCCCCACAAATAACACACTCGAACTCCCATAGTTCGCCGCAAACTGCAGTGAAATTTTCTACAACGCGTCTCAGCTGCGCAGCCTACAGCCCGACACCGGGCACCTATATATAATCGCGTCCCGCAGCACCCCCACCTCTTTCCGATAATTTCTTTTGACCGGTAGTTGCTCAGAGAAAGGGTCGTCCCTCCGAGGCCAAGTTTCGGCGGGAAGGAAGCTTCTCGAGAAGTCACACTGTTCCCACGCGGCGACTCAACTCCCATTCTACAAGAAGCAGCCAGTCCCATGCGAGTTCCTAACCGAGTCTTCGCTGGCCCGTCTGTTTTCCTTTCTTCCTGTCGACGGGGTCAGTACTCCGCGGCTGCCGAAACGCTTCGGCGACCTTCCCCTACAGTGACAACGGCGGACGTTGTCCCTGGGTTGGGTGAATCCCTCTGGGGAGCCTCTGCGGGAAAATGGGAAACGCACAAAGGCCGCCCCCGCGCGCGGACGGAACAAACGTTTTCCCAGTGGATTGGATTCGCCTGAGGGTCTACAGCGCGCACTTGTTTTTCGGGTCTCCTGTTTCCGGACTCCCTTTTTTTCTCTCTCTCTCCTCTTTCAAGCGCTAAACCTTTCTTTCATCTGCTGCCATTTTAGCTTTCGTCCAGGGTTGCACTCTGTCGACTCACATTTTTTCCTTAAGTGGCACATCTCTG
This sequence comes from Haemaphysalis longicornis, assembly GCA_013339765.2. Taxonomy (NCBI): domain Eukaryota; kingdom Metazoa; phylum Arthropoda; class Arachnida; order Ixodida; family Ixodidae; genus Haemaphysalis; species Haemaphysalis longicornis. The sequence goes on from CM023450.1 coordinate 122,994,979, forward strand.
CTTTTTTTTTTTTTTTTTAGCGAATACTCGGAATTCCCTTCAAAAGCTTCCCAGGCATCTCACCGGGTTCACAGGTGACGTTTCCGATCACTCGTCTCAGAGCATGAAATAATAAGACGCACCCCCGAAACGCTCACAGAGTTTCTGTCTACTTGTTTCAGTTCGTATATTCCGATCAACGCGGCCTGTTTATCCCGGTACTTACAGCATTCACAACGAGGGCAGGCCACAAGCGACTAAAATATGCAACAACAAAAATGGACCAACGTTACAGGGGCCCACACAATCTCACAAACAATACCACCCTGGGAGAAGCACTATACAGACGTTTGAACGGGTGCTAAGTGCCATAAATATACAGCCAAAACGTGGTGACCGCGAATGCACTGAGAAGAAACCAAACGTCGTCTGGTCACTTGTCGGACCTACCGATGCAGGTTCAACGGCAAGCTTTGTTGAACATAAACCTTGATGCAACCTGCACTAATCGTAATGCGCGCTGCTGTAACGGAAGAAAGGAGAGAAAAAGAAAAACACGGAAAGAGAGAGAGAATTATCAAAGGCCCCCCGGCCCCAGGTCAACACGGACGACTTTCAGGATGGTGTTCAGAGAGAATGATTGTATGCCCCCACACAGATTTTCTTGGTTTTACGCTCAGAAACTGTGCTGGGCCATGAAGCGCTGCAGTGGAGGGATCCAGATCAATTGCAACCACCATCAGGAAAACGGTCGCCTCGGCCGGGATCGAGCCCGCGTCCATGGGCACAGCAGCACAACGTCTTAGCCACTGAGCCACAAGGGCGGGTGATTGTATCTTTGCAAACTTCAGTGCTGAATCAGTTCAAAACTCCAGAATCTTCGTTCTGGACACCACTCTTTCTTTTCCACAGCAGTGGCCGCATGCAGGCGTACATATTTCTAACGGCGACAAGCTCATTCGAAACGACCATAGTTCCAGCTCAATTTAATTAGAAATGCCTACCATTAAGCCAACTTCACGGGCACTTCGGAATGAGTGACAACTCTTTTTTTCGCTGCTGCAAAGCAACCATACTTGTTGCGAAACCGCGCCTACAAGTACAAAGCAAACGTACTTGTAGACACGGTTTCTCCAAACGCGATCAAATCCAGCTCGCCCCTTTGTCGGCATCTACAATAAACCCGCGCCAAGCGGTTGTGAGCCCGTTCATTTCTGACTTGAAACCGATCCCCAAACTCCTTCGAACATTCAAAAGTAGCCCAAAAGGTATAATGAGCTCGCTGCGCGACAAACAACGCTGTTATTTTCAGTGTCATCATACGGAAGCAACGGATGCAACCATAAGACCGCCCGACACAGCCGCTCTCTACATTTGCATGACAAGGGAGCTTCATAAACGCCAAGTTGTTCACGCTATAATTACTCAAGTTTTCGTTCACGCCTCTCCACGTCAAGAAGTTTAATCTGCCTCTGCGCCCCAGACATTTCCGACTCATGCATTAGCATGCCTTAACGAATATTGCATCGTCTCGGCGCACAGCACGGCTGGCTGTACAAACCCGGTCGGGATTTAATCAAGCATTGGTCTTTCGTACTCTTCGGGCGTTTTCTGTTCCAAATATATATTCTTAGCCGCCTCATTTCCATATTCCTCCCAAGCCTGGCACTTTGGTCAAGCCACCATGAATACGGCTGGGGTTGAGTGAAAGGCTCGCAAAACAACGCTACGCGGCAATCAAAAAGAAGTCATTACGTTCTCGCCTGAAATACATATTCATAGCGGCGCTGCCATAAAATCCGGACACTTCCGCGGAGAGCGTGATGACAACGACTAACGGCCGCTGAAACCGGGGCGAGAGGTATTGAGAAATTAGCAGAACAAAAAAGATGGAAGAAAATGCGGCGCCACTAGAGCTCCACTGGAGCGCACGAACTAGAATAAAGAAAAAAGTATATAGCTTCGAGCAGGCGTCCTTCACGCACCGCCTTGCCTGGCGCGGTCGTTATTTTTCACGTTGCTTCTTTACGATGTGGCGCGACTGAGGCGGCAGTTTTCAGTCGACTCATTTGTTGTGCACTTTCGCGCAGCTAGCAGCCCGTACTTTTCACCCCCTCAGATCGCTCTATGTCCCTTTTTTCCCCTTCTTCGCTTCCCGCCAGACGCTTGTAGGAATTTGTTAGCGCCGCGACATTATTCCCTCGTCGGAAAGAAATGCGCGGACGCGGTGAACAAAAAACCGAAAAAGCGTAAGCCAGCAAAAGTCTAGAATAAGGGGTCATGCTACTTGCGACGAAATCGACGAGACAACAAAACAAAAAAAAAAGCAACGCGTTCGTTCTTTCGTTTTTGTTCGAAGCCCTTAAACTGTGTCGTCTGCTACGAACAGATTTCGACTCGAAAGCTGGGAGGCGGGTGTAAGTTCGGAGAACGGCGAAGGCCATAGCGCACAAACGCCGCAAGAAGGCTCGAGGATGGCAGCAAGATTGTCGTGTATAGCGTTTGCCGTCGCTAATACACATAAAACGAGGCTAAATCTCAGCCATTTACCGCGCACTCGAGCACCTCGGCGGAGAAACGTACGTTGCCGTTAAGTTCCTTCCTTTTTTTTTTTTCTCCTCCCCACTTTTTCTTCGCGCCCCACGAACGACACAGAAATCGAGCGAAGCTCAGAAGAAGGAAAAGAATTAAAACGAGCGAAGCGCAGAAATAAAGGCGGTAGTTTGGAATAAGGGGTGCATACGCAGGGGGGAAGTTTATACAAATTCCAACAAAGCGCAAAAGTTCGCTGCTGCGTATGAAGATCGGAGGCACGCCATGCGTATCGATATGCGCTTCCAGCTGTGCCTGCGCGTAGCTGGCTCGACGCCTCCTCAGTCCTGCATTTCGCGCGCACGCTTGCTTCGGGGCGTTCTGTATGCATCCTGGTAGAAGCGTCTCGCATGCATTACCTCTAAATGGTTCGATTCAGCTAAGCATTTCTTTTATCTCCTCCTGAGCACTTCTTTATCCCTCTTTCTCTTTTCTTATCGCATGAAAGAGAGTGACAAAGGAAAACAGGGAGGGCTCCGTCCCCATTTTTCTTTCTTCTTTTATTTAACCCAGGATGTATTTTGGACGGTTTTAAAATGACGACACAACGGAAGTAGTGGAATACTTCGCTCCATATAGTGCTACCGTCGATCCATACAGTGGCGCAAAGTGCGCTGCTAGCTAAATATATAATAAACATTCAGGCATCAAGTAATTTAAAAGCGAAGGCTGAGGGTCCACACTGATGCCGTTGTACGCCAATACGTCCTGCAGGAAAGCCAACTTTCTCTGTCGATGATAATGAATGATCGTACTTGAGGTGAAAGAAGAAAAAAACGCTTCCAGTGGCCGGAATCTAACCTGGGTCCATCGCGTTATGAAGCCGACGTCTGTCCTATTGTTCCACTTCGACATCGCCGACGCGAACGCCAAGCAGCAGGTACCGACTCGCACCGTACACCCCAAACCCAAACGTTAGGCCTACGGAGTGCACACCCCCCGAGGGTTGCTCTGGGTATTCTGGAAAATTGGTGCGTACCTCCAGAGTAGCGCGTACTCGCAGTGTGGGATTGGCCAACCAAAGAACACATCACGAGAAAGCTTCGCGTTCAACCATCGCCGTCGTTAGAGACGTGCATGATCTTTTTAAAGTTCGTTTTGGAAGAAAACAGGCATGAAGGCATCCTTCTGGAGCTCGTTCTTTGTACAAAAGGGCACGATAAGCGACGAATTTAGGTTGAAATGCGATTTTCTAAACTTCAAATCTTCTTTGTTAGAGGTGCCCTGAACTGACGGTACCTAACCCGGCTGTAGTTAAATAAAGGTTTATTCCTTCATTCTCGGACAGGAGCAGAGAGAGCTACAGAGTTGCACAATTGAGTACGTGACTGCCGCAAAAAGCAACAATCTGACCGACAAACGAGTACTTTCGTAGCTCCCAGATCAATTCTTCCTCCCATGCCCAATCCACTGTGACTGTGAATTTAACGTGAATTCAAGAAAACGCCAAAGTTTAAAAGAAAAAGGAGGGGAGTGGGGGATCGTACTTAGCTCTAGGGGCAAGCAAACCGTCCTTCTTTCTGCAAAGAGGACGGCTGCGCATCATGAATAACAAAGAACATCAAGGGTAGTGCCAATAAAAATTTAGAGGAAACGCATCATCTACCTTTATACTCAATATAGACTATCATGTGTTAAGAACCTCCCACAAAATTACTTTCTCACGGATCCTCGCTGCGCCAACTCATCTACAAAAAAAAAATTGGGCCCATCTCCCCACGAGGGGGACTCGAGTAAATGCGTCGCGTAGGGGGTGGGTGTATTGCGTTAACGTTAGTGTTTGGGGGGTGGTGGTGGGCTGGTAGTGAATGTGTTAACTATTATTGCTTATTACTATTAATTATTATTATTTATTTCATATATTAATTATTACTTTCGTGATTTCGCGACTCGAGTCCCCCCTCGTGGAGAGATGGGCCCAATTTTTCTTTTTTTTGTTGTGACGCAAGAAGTGAAGGCAAGGAGTAGTTGTTGTAAGTCGTTATTTATTTATTTGTTGCTGTTGTCGTTGTATTGGACGCTGAGAACTACGGCTTCGTGGTCGCTAAAGTGTACTGTTAAGGGGTCTTTAAGCAGTGGTCGTGCGTTGCAGCAACGGGTGAAGACGAGATCGATGCAACTGCTGCCGTGTATCAGCAGCTTCTTGACGTAGTTTGAATGAGTCAAGGATATAAGGCGCGTTCGTACCCTTTGATACTGTGTCGCTTTTGTGGCGCAGTGGGAAGAGCACCATGTACCTCGCGTTCCGCCCGCGGGTCGTGGGATCGAACCAGGCGCCGATAACTATTATTTTTTTATATAGTGTAGGGGGAGAGAGAGAGAGAATAAACTTTATTTAATGAGACGAGTCAAGCGGGCGGTTTCCTCAGTTCAGGACCCCGTTGGAGCGTCCAGCCGCCTCAGCTCGGTGGATCAGCCGAAGCTGCTCTTCGAGGCTAGAGCTGGCCAGCACTTCCTCCCACTGCTCAATCGAGGGATTAGATATCGGGGAAAGTGAGGGGTTAAGCTGGCACTCCCACACCATGTGATACAAGGTGCAGGGCACGTTGCAGAATTGGCACTGTGGGTAGTATATTGTTGGCCAGAATAAGTGGAGTTTGGTCGGGTGGGGGAACGTGTTGGTTTGGAGGAGACGCCAGGAGCGCTCCTCTGCCTTGCTGAGGGAGGGGTGGCCAGCGGGTAGCATAAGTCTGGTGAGCCTGTAGAATTGGGTCACCTCCTGGTATGACGTTACAGGGATCGCTGTCTCAAGCCAACTTTCTCGCGGCGCTCGGAGGGATGCGGACCTGTTGTTGAGAGCGAGGAGGGTAGCGTGATGCGGGAGAGGAGGAGTGGGGAAGAGGGCGCACCTGCGCGCTGAGCTGTTGCGGACGGACGGCGGACGTTACATGTGAGTTAAAGAAATGCTCTGCATTTAAAACCAACTGGCACCCTGAGCGCAAACTGGCGCAGGGACGAGACAAAGAAATGACACCAGCGCTTAAGAGACCAGAAGAAAACGAAAAAGACAGGAAAGGAAAAGGGGGGGGGGGAGGTTTTCCTCGTGTACTGTCGTACGCATGTGCGACGGACACACGTGTCTGATTGCAGGGTCTTGGCTGAGTATACGTGTGCTTTCAATTTTAATAAAATTTTAGTTGATGGTAAGGGCTGGTCTCTTTTCCCTGTCTCGTCGCTGTGTCAGTTTGCGCTTAAGTTTCACTCATGGATATCCACCAACTAGCTCCTCTCGCCATTTTGCATTCCTTCAAGTCATTTTCATAATTACAAGGGACGTGGTGCACATGTTTTCAGAGTCCATTGAGGGCATTTTGGTACTTAGGCAACCCTGAAGGGGGGAAAAATCTCCAGCGGCCAAAACAGCACTGGCCGACACTACCAAGCTTGTGAACGAACACTCATATACGATACACGCGTTTCCAAGCTGCAGAAACAAACCCATGCTCTAGTTATGCGCCCACCCGCCTACAACACAAGATGTGCGGCTGTACTCGAGATCGATTTTGGATGCCGACACCCGTCGCTTACAGCAACATACCAGCCCACGTGTACGTAGAGTGCGACGGGATTTTCGCTGCGAAAGCTTCGCAAAAAGATGAAGGATTTAAAGCCAACGAATCAGTGATAATGGCCCGGGGCAATACGTCCAGCGCTTTGGCATATGACCGGGGCGCCATCGCTTTCTCTTCCCAAGCGGGCGGCGCGTCGAGGAGGCCAAAATGACCAGCCTGAAACCGAGGCCCTGCCTTCCGAGTTTCACGCTCTTCAGGCCCTGCACCGGGAAGCTCAATCCTCTCGTGGGCCCCCGCTTTTCCCACATGAAAAGCACGTCCAGCACCCGTTTGTCTCCCTTAGCTCGCCATTTCCTCCATTTTGTTTTCTTCCGTTTTTTTTCTGCTCCTCGCTTTTCGGGGTATATCAGCGACTCCCGAGGCGAAGCTGTACGGCTGGACAGCTTGCGCAGTTTGTATGTTGCCGCAGATGCCGTACCAGTAGCTGCGTACAGAGAAGCTGCGTTGCTGCTATTGTTCTAACGCAATGTTGTTTTTACTTTATTACGCCGCAGAAGCAGCTTTCGAAAGGATCAACGTTTGGGCAAGTTGGTACTTGAACATCTCGCGGTGTAAAACAGCACGGGTACAAGAAAGACAGATGAAGCGCAGTGGTGTATGGGACTTATTGTGTCCGCATTGTTTTGCGCTGGCGTACAACGATGTTCCAAAGGGAACTTCGTAGCAGACTCTAGCAAGATGACACGCGTACGCGTGAACGTTTACAAGATATTAGTGAAACTGACCTTCCCCATATGTCTACACTTTGTTGTAAAGAGACATCTACAAGTCAGCTGCATGCCTCAAAGGGAGCGTTAGGAGGCTAAAATGCTAGCTCGTCCGGAATGTGCGCATGTGAACTAGAAAAAAAAATGCACCAAAACAACCATTTGAAGTTACAACGAGGCCAATAAAGAAAAACCGAATAAACATGAAGAAAACCACATTATGCTCAGAATTTCCAGGCCTTTATAGCTGTTACTTTCAAATTTTTTTACAAAATTCATATATGATTTTCCTTCATTAAAGGGACCCTGCAACACTTTGGATAAGCGCTTTCACTCTTTCATTCGCGTCTCGAACCACTACGAAAGCAACAGTTATCGCCAGCACGGCGCGGCACTGCGTGATTTGCTCGTCGCACCAGATACGCCTGCCGTTTCTGCTTTGTTTTCGTGGCTTTATTTTTAAAGTTTCTATCGAAAAGCGCTCATTGCTGCAACTGAAGGAAAACCGGTCAACAGCCGCTACATGGCCTCAGTGACGTAATTCGGGCCGTCGAAGAACGTTAAGACCGGGAAAGAGAGAAAAATCTTTTGAGCGAGTTTCCAAGTTATCTGATGGGCATAGAGCAGTAATTTTTGGTTGAGGTACTTTGCGACCACCTAATCTACTAAAGTACTCAGTGTGTTGGGTGACTACATTCTGCAAGCATTTAAGATTCCAAAAAAAGTTGAAGAAAGTGTTGCATGGTCCCTTTAATTGGGAAGCCGACAAAATTTACATCTTCCCCTCCCCTCTCCACACGGGCCTTCGCTTGCTTAAGGAATTGGGTGCGCTTTCGTGTAATCATGGCAACGTTAAGCCATCAAGGAACGCAAACGGAGTGAAGCAAAAACGCGGATAAGGTAATAAAATGTATGGACACCAAGCGGAACCGTAAAACGACGTCTACGCCAGCGCATGCGCACTGCGATAGCCACATACGCCCGCCCTGCCATTGCTCCCCCGCTTCATCGGCTCAGGCGCACAATGATGGCGTTCAGCCGCCAGGTACGTCAAGCGCACAGGCTTCCTTTCTTAAGAAACGCATAATCCTCGCTCCCTCTGCAGTGCGTTACAAGCCTTCATTTTCTACGCGGTCCGAAGCGGCCGGCACCAGAACACGCATAGCGCATAACGAATGCAAATGGTATTACGATCAAGGAGCAACACCGGCCCATTTCCCTGTCCCCCCTCTCCGTCTCCACCTTCCGGGAAAAGATCGCGGAACGAAGCGCTAAATTTATCCGTTTCGCCCGCCGCATCGCTGGAGACCAGCGGCAACGTTTCTGTTCATCGCCTTTCGCTAATCAGGCCGCCGCACCGGTCGAATCGAACGCGCGTATATACGCTGACGAGCGAAGGGGGATGTTTGAGGATCGTATAAGCGCTTCTCCTGCAGTCTGCATGCAGGGTATAATGTACAGGTCCTCTAATGTGCGCACGGGCCGAGGGCGGATTGATGGGACTACCGCTGCTATAATACCGTCGATCCCCCTCTCTCGCTTTGTCCCCCACCCCCCTTCCTTCGTTACGAAGCCATATCTTCCTGCCGCCGAATGGGATTAGCGCAGAGCGCCCACACAGCCTGTGGCACAGGCTCGGGTCTTCCCGTGCCTACACGTATAAGAAGCGATATTCATTACGGAGCTTAAGCCGGCGGCACCGGCGCATTTGCCCGCGGAGCTTGAAGGGAGGGAGGGGGGGGGGAAGAAAAAGCCCATCCCGTTTCTTTTATGTTTAATTTTCAACCCTCGGACGATACCCTCAGGTCTGCTTGCACTGCCTTCTGTTTTATTACACGATACGGATTTCCGTTATGTGCTTAAGCCGGCTACAGGGCATTCAAGCCGGGCTTAAAGGGGGGGAGGGCGATAGGGCCCGTCGGAGGTTTATGTGGTTAATACCAGTTGGCAGATATTGGCTATGCAGTCCTTCGTTATTAAGCTAAGGGCCCGATTTCCCGCATTTCGTCGTAATATACGGTCCTATCAATGCCGTTGCATTTAGCTTCATCGGGGCGTTGGACAAGCCGTGGGTAGGTAGCCAGTTTCCAGGGTGTTTTACTGCGATTGTGCTTTTTAATCATGGTCCCCAAGCCGGAAGCTCTCGATCTATTCCTTCAATGATTCCAACCCTCAACATTCTTCGTTTGCAGTTATACAACTGCACGAGGTAATGCCTGCTTCCCTGGTCTTTTTCTCCAAAATTGATTTTTTTTTTTCGATGTAACCGTTAGATATTAAATTGAGATACCATTCTTCAGATCAATCTTCACCCGCAAAAATCGTGGTTACTTATTCAATTTTACTTACTCGTCTTACCTCTCAACTTTAATCTCCCTTTATATTATATATATATATATATATATATATATATATATATATATATATATATATATATATTGTTTTATATGGATTTCAGGCGCCCCTGGGCAAAGAGCGCCAAGAAAGTGGTTAGATAACTGAGATGAATAGGTGACTACTAAAATTGGCCTCTAACAAAAGTAAATCAATCAAAGACAATGAGGACGGATGATGTAGAGGGCAAGGTTGTGATTATATGTGACACCAGATGAGGTGTAGAAATTGATAAAAAAATTGAAGACACGTTTGACAAAGACAACGGCGGGCGACTAGGGTAATGTAGTCGCTACCAAGAGGCGCGACTGGAATTAGGGGAACACCAACTCGTTTGAGGGATAAGATAAGGACATTATGTGGCGAAGAGCGGATTCGGACAGTGCATAATATGAGCATCTGGAAGACAATGGGAGAAAATCTTAACTAAAAAAAATATTGATTATAAGTTGGCTTTTTGAAGTCACTTAATTGGAATTTTCGGTTACATAGGAGTGATGTTCTGGTCCCGGCAATTTTACGTACAATCCAGTGGAAGAAACCGCTCGGTAATTCGAAGCTACAACACACTATATCGGTTAAGTGGAAGTTATTTCAAATAAAAAGCATCGAGGTGATCATCATTTCTCGATAAAATTCAGAAATTTCAGCGCCAAAACACCGCCGTGCTCTGCACTATGTCGGCGTCATCGCCCCTGAGTCCCTCGATAAAGCGGCAGTTCAGCTTAGACTCGCGCCAACGTACCCACCTTTTTTTTTTTTTCAGGTCCTCAACCTTCCTAGGTACGCACAACGCCGTGTGAGCAGTTTGCGTGGTGGGCGCTTCAGGCTCTGATTTTAGCGATTATTCTCAACTATCAAGCCAACCCGGGTAGTACTCTCGAATTGGCGACGACCGTCGAGATTCTGAACACGTGTTGCGCACTAATAACAAGGCTGTTCTCGTGATTCTTGCTTGATTATAAAATCAGTCAATTTAATTTTTTGCGGTGTCCGTGGAGATCGTAATAAAGGTAGTCGGTTACCTACGCTGCCTATTCAAGAAAACAAACAAATATTTCATTCGGATGTCGACAAAGATTTGGATAGAGCTGATCAAATTATTAAGGCTTGATGACCGATTGTCACCTATACAAAAAAAAAACAATCTTGGAACAAACCCGGACGAAAATACGGTTATTCTACATTCAATTTGAAATTACAGAATCTAGTGCTTCAGTTTTTCTCTTTTTTTTAGATTCCATACACGCAAAGGGCAATTAAGAGGCTCTGACGATTGACAGCCGCCGCTTATTGGCGTACATTTCTGTCTGAATAACACGGGCACCCTACCGCAACAAGTCCAGAAACGGAGAATTACAAAGCAATAGAAAGGCCACTCACACACAAAAAAATAAACCTGTAACATAAATCTGTACCTCCCGCAGAGAGAGAGAGAGAGAGAGAGAGAGAGAGAGAGAGAGAGAGAGGAGAGAGAGAGAGAGAGAGAGAGAGAGAGAGAGAGAGAGAGAGGGGGGGGGGGGAGGGGGAGGGAGGGGGAGGGAGAGGGTTCCTCGAGTTTTTGCGTCCAACACGCACGGCTTCTGCATGCGTTCTTCCCGGCCCGTTTATTGGTCCCCTAGTTTTCTCGCTTTCACTCTGCAACTTGCAAAAACACTGAAAGACAGAAAGAAAAGAACGACACGGCAAGGCGCGTACGACAGGAGAAAAAGGCGATGCGCCATTTTGCCGTTCCGCTCAGCGAACAACTCGAGCGAAAAGCTGGATTGGAATCCGAGCGTAAAACTGTCACCGAACAGCGAACGAAAACAACGAAAAAAAAAAAACAAAACGCGCAGAATTTTTTCCCGCGGTTTTTCCACTAACAATTCTTTTTTTCCTATTTCCCTGCCCTACCTCTACATTTATTTTTCTCACTTTGCTGTCCTACGTATATACAGGGTACACAACTCGCTGTTGTCGGACGCTTTATTTGCCTTTTTTTTCTCTCTCTCTCTCAGTCGGCACTTTTGGTCTTCGGAAGCTTTCGCCGGTTGTCGCCCGAGAATGATTTCCATCTCCCGCTATATTCTCCTGGCCCTGTCTGTTTGCCTTGCCATCCGCGGAAGCCTTGAGTTCCGGCGGGGCGGGGAAGCGGTCCAAATCGCATTTTGACGCATCACGGAAGAAAGTTAAACGGCCAGATTTGGACGATATTGCTCCTCTGACGGGCGCGAGCTGCCAACGCAATCGAAAGACAAAAGGCGACTCCCTGACGTCGGTGGTGGGGCCGAAAGGACATGCTACGTGCGAGAGCGCATAGCTGACAGATAAAAAAAAAAAGTGCTTTATACCGCTTCAAACGCCATGAGGCTTGCCAACTGGTTGAATCTTGGATTAAAACGGGAGCGTTAGCTGAATTCGTTCCGTCCCCAAAGTATCGATCTAAGCAAACCTTTTTGGACCAATCATCAATGCAAATCACCCCTTCCCCCTTTTCTTTTCGCTTTCTCATTCACAGCACGCGCGCTTCACGCTGCCAGATTGACTGAATAAATGTTTACCGTGCCTTGGGGTGTAGCTCAGGGCGTTATTTAAGGATTTGGGCGGGATAGGCAAGACGGAGCCATCCCAAAAGGCCCCTCCCTCACTGTCGGCACGTTAAGCATGAAACGAACGGACAGCCGTTAATTTATGTTGACTCGCAGTACTCCTCGGCTAGTTTCCTTAATGTTCTGTTTTTGTCAACGCGCACGTTCCCAGCCGTCTTTTTTCTAATGTAACTCCCCTTCCGTGAGCTGCGAAAAAAAAAAAAGGTTTTACAAATCAGTATTTCGCACCACCCCGGCGAATTGACCGAAAGTTTAACTTCCCGTTTGCGTGTTAAATAAGGTGGCAGGCACTGGGAAAGACGGGCTATTAATAGCGCAGCTGTTTGGCAAATCGTAATTTTTCGTGTCCGCAGTCAAAAAACACCAAACAAATGCCGAGCATACCACCAGGGAGATTGGCCAAGATTGGCCAAAACGAGCATACCCATTTTTAAGGAGATTGGCAAAGATTAGCAAAAAAAAAAAGAACTCCAGCTTTCGCCGTAATTGTGGCAACACTTTCCGGAACGAGGAAGACACTTCGTAGCATACGCCCCTCCAAGGTGATGCACACTGATTATGATGGAGTAAATGTCGATGGAGTAAATAATGAAGTAAATAATGGTGTAATGGAGTAAATTAATAATGGAGTAAATGAAATAATGGAGTAAATTATGGAGTAAATAATGATGGAGTAAATGTCGTTGCGGCAGCGGAGAAGAAGCAAATGGGCGGCAATCGTGTACTTAAACCGTCGTGATGGTCGTGAAGGTTGCGTACAGCTTCGCTACTTTCAGGTCTTACGCGTTGGTGCGAATTTCCTTCATTTTTTCGATAGCCAACGAACTTCGGCAATTGCTATTCCCACCGCGTTCCAAGCAACAGCCCCAAGCATCCACAAACACGCACACTTACGCGTTCCCGCGATCAGGCTACTCAACGGAATCCCAACGAGCGACGCGAGAGTTAAACCCGCGGTGACCGCTCTCTGCGGCTCCTCCCGGGTCTGCGTAGCAGAGAAAAAAAAAAAAAAGGAAAAAAAAAAACGATTGCGCGTCGCGTTGACGCGGCTGCCGCTTGGTATACGGAGATATGTCCGCGTCGTTTGCGGTTCGGCGTTTTATGACTGGGCCGTTGGTCAATCGATGGGCCCCGCACCGAAGCCGCTGACTGCAGCCTCTTCTTCGGCCGCACGTCGCGGCCCGGACGAGACGAAGGCCTGCCTTTTTCGCGTCGCCATCCGCATCGCCGCAAGAAATGGGGCGAATAAGGGAAAGAGAGGGCGGCGGACCTCACACAGTGGCCGGGGAAAGTGGTACATCAAGCGCCAAGAAGAAAGAGATCCTCCCCCCTCCCCTTCCCTCACCCGAACATTGCCATTTTCTTAAGCTGGAATACGATGGGAAAGTGGACGCGTAGGAAGAGGCCTCCCTCCATCGTAAACTCGCCTGCCTCGGACGTCTAGAGAGCTATTACGGCTCCGATCCGGAGACGCTATAGAAAACGGAGGCAAAAAATAGGACGGAAAGCGCAACAACCGAAGAAAGAAAGAGTACGAAGCCTCGCCGAGACGTGGCTCGTTCCCTTCCTCTAATCCATTATTTCCCGGCCTCCACTGGCAACTTGCCAACTCCTCCCTCCTAATACACGCCCGGCGAACAAGACGTTATTGATCGCGCCGGGTGATATGCAAGGATTCCGTGTTCCTTCCGCTGCCCCCGTTATCTCGTGCAGGCGCTGCCCTCCGAGAGAAAGAGAAGGAACTCCGACCTCCCTTCACCCTCGTCCCCACCACACACCCAAATCCTACACACTCGTGCTTGTTCAGTAAAGTTCCCCGGGGCCGCTCTCTTCGCACAGCACGTACGTCCCGGCGCGATTCAGCTGTACAGCTACGTCGGTTCATTCGGCCGTAGCACACGGCTTTTCTCCGTGCGTCGACTGGGTTGCTACCCCGAAAGCTAAGCGGCATTCGCCGAGATTTCATCGAGAAATTGATGTGGAGGCACGGCGAAGGGTAGTCCACGCAGAGACAGAGTTCACCTGCAGGGCCACTAGCATGCAGGATAGAACCCTCGCATGCAGCCCCTGAAATTTACGGACTGGAACGGTGACCCCTCGGAATTGCAACAGGGATTTCAGGATGAATGGGTTGGTACAGTCAGCAACGTCCAGAGCCGTTTATGCATCTTCGCGTTGCCAGTGGCCTATATGGGCTGTCTTCCCGAGGTATTAACGCGTGCGACCAGCTGGGTAAATAAATAAATGCTGCGTTATGCAGCAGCATTAAAACCACGGGTAGAACGAAACGTTTTCCCTAAATTGAGTTTTTGACACTGTACACATTGAGTTGACGATGACGGGAGGAAGAAAAAGGCTTCGTATTCGTTGTGCGGCCTGAGGTGGCCTGGAGAACGCTCTGGAGTCTAGGCCTGGCAAAGGCATACATAAAATGACAGAAAGAAAGAAAGAGAGAGAGAGTGAGAGTGAGAGGAGAGAGAAAGAGAGAGAAAGAGAGAGAAAAAGATGTTCTGTACAATATAAACCGTAGAAAGAAGAGAGGGGATGTATAGCTCAATTGGTCGAACATCAGGCGCATAACCCGTGGATTCGGGTTATATACGACCGGAGCACGCACGCTTGTCTTTCTCTACGCTTGTGCATTAGTTCTAAAGACGTAACCTTCCACTTTTCTTGTGGCAAGTTATAAACAACTTGAAACATGAAACTAACATTTTTCATTTGTATATTTTCCAATCCCCATAAGAACAATCTCCTTCGCTTTGTCTTTGTCGGCGTTCTTCTGTGGCGGTCCTACTCAAGTTCAGGGTGCTTATTCCGCGCATACTGCAAGCGCCGTTCCCGTTTTCTTTAATTGCAACGCTAGAAAGCTATTAGAAAGGTTGACAGTCAGCATTCGCATTTCCATCCTCGAATATCTTAACGTCCCAAAATTTTGTTTTCAGCGCTCGTATGCGATATATTTTTAAAAAGCACCTCGACAACTTCACGGGCCTCAACTATGTTTCGGCATGTGTTTTCCGCCCGGATAGGATATATGAAAATCCCACCAGCCAATAGGACGCTCGCACCGACCTTCGCCGACGGCCCGTAGTCCAAGGTAGCAGCGCTGTGAAACGTTCACAGACGCGGAACACCAAATTGCAATACTCACCAGCAGGCCTCCTTGAGGTCTTTCGGGTCCGACGCGTTTAATGGCTTTTCGGCGACGTGCTTCTTGAAGACATTGCTGCACAGCTGGGTTTCCTGAATGGCCGTCTCCACGAAGCACTTTGACGCGGCCGGTGTGGGCACCGCCTTCGCATCTTGCACAAGCGTCACTAGCGAGCACGCTGGAAAAAAGAAGAAGAAAAAAGAGAAGAAAGATATTTAAGCCCGTTTTTGGGAATAAATAAAACGCAAAAAGAGTTAACAGAGTGAGCATATAGGTTGTGGAGGTGCACAAAGGCGCGAAAGCACACAGTAAACAAACAAAGAAACAAGACCCGGGAAACCGCGCACGGAACATGTGCACCACTAACCTCTCCGACACAAGCACAAATGACCCCCGCACGCACACACACGCACGCACGCGCGCACACACACGCACACGTTTGTGTGCGCTGTAAATATATATCATTAATAAACCTTCCACTGCAACCGTTATTACGCCTTCTTCCACATCTGTATAACACGTCCAGCTAGCAGGAAAAAAAAAAAAGTCCCGGGGGCCATCTCCACTAACGTAAAACGTGGGGAGGGGCGAAGCATGCAGTGTATAAATGTATTCCTGGCGCCTTGGCGTTTTTGTCAACGGAGATGAAACCGTTGGGGGGTACAGGTATACAGCTTTGCTGTAAAAGTCTCTTGTCTTCGAAGCATGAAGCTCTCTAACGCAAGGCGTAAACGATTGTCCCGGTTTTTTAGTACCGTTACTACATGAGACGACGATGACGACGATGACGACGACGACGACGACAGGAGACGCCAACAGCCCCAGCCCCTAAAAGGTTCATCCGGCCCCTTTGCCTCGTGCTTGCTCCGCTGTTAGTTTATGGAGCCAAATCTGGAAAAGGAATTCGATGTGTACGGTGGAGACAGAAGGCGACCACTCCCGAGGGTTAGTAGTGGCACTATCATGCCGTAAGACAAGAACGGCACCGGAAGTTGCCGCTGTGCCTTATCACCGTAACCGGATGTTTCTCCGCGCGGCGCAAGTAGGGCGTTACTGGGAATATTTTGAACATGGCGTGAGCCGTTCCCGTGAGTTTTTGGACTTAATATGCTTATAAACGACTCCAGTGACGACAAACAAACTGCGTGAGACAAGGCAGACGATATCACGCATTCACAGCAAACCCCTTTCAAAACGCGCGCGCACTGACGTGACGGGTCCGGCGCTTTGGCGGAGTGATACACTACATGAGGTGGTGCCGTTCTTGAGTTGTAACCGAGTATAGGAGCAGGATTGAAAGTTTGGGTTCAGGGCCCAGAATTGGCGGCTACAATACGAAGCACGTTGGTCCGAGGCAGGGCTAATGATCGGTGTAGATCGCGGGGATTTTTTTTTTTTTTTTTTAGTGCGAGTCCTAGCCTCGTGAAAGCTAACAGCACTTCAACACTATCAGGGATGCCTTCACGGACGGGAATCAAACCGACTACCTCGCGTAAAGCGGTACAGTGTATTAGTAGAATTGTTAGTTTCGGGGTTTGATCTTTTTTTTTTTTAATCTGGGGTTAAAAATTGGGTGCTATTTTTTTAATGATAATCGGGGAGAAATCTGGTTATTGTTTGTAAAACCGTTCTAAAATACTTTTTTTTTCGGGTTAAATCTACAGATGTACTATATAACGCAGTTTATTTTATCAGCAGGTATCACGAGCTTCTTCTTAGCTCTGACGCGTTAAAACTACTGCTTGCTTCAAGATGGTAATCGGGGGGATATATCAGGGTTTTCTAGCAAATACTCTCCGAAATTTGGTGTTTCTGGTAAATCGATCAGTAACGGTGACAGCTAAAGAGCATTGATAACTGAACAAATGAATCATTTTATTCACAAAATCCTGGTCATCTTTTTTTTTTTACACATCCTGTTTACGTACGTTATCGTCTGCATGCGCAACATTTATTTCGCTGTTTATACGCGATCCGTCCGATCTTTGAACGTATCATCTCAGCTGGGAGAAAGTCATCTCGACACCGCAGCTTCCATTAGCTTGGCACAACAACGTCAGTGCAGCATTTTTCAGCCTAGGGTAAGCGAGCGGTTGAGTCATGCCAATATCCAGTGAGTTCGAAAGCTGTGTTTTTTGGGGATTGCTTCCAGCAAGTAAAGGCTGAGAACGGCGGACGGGCAACAGTACGTGATCGTGCACATCGCTACTTTGAAAAGGTCCATTCGGGGAGAAATCCGGTTCCACCCGATTTTCCGGAAACGTGTTCGGGGTGCAACAATCGGGTAAAGTCGGGTAAACGAACAACCCTATGTATTAGTCGTTAAGCGACACGGGCGTGTTCGAAAGGCAGGGACAAGGTGTGGTGGATGAGGTTCATGACACGCATACGCGTGTAGAGCCAAGTCCTTCAGGTGTGTTTATTTGTCTGTGAGCATATCTGAGTTTAACACAGCAAGATTCAGGTTTGAAAAATTCTGTATATCTACATGTACCGGCGACGGTAGTAGACACATATTATGAACGCACATAGGTCTGTAACATGACGACGAAGACGTGTTGCAATTATAGCGACAAGTGCCCCTTCAAACAAGCGCGTTCAAAACTGCAAGCGGCGTGTACCGCGTCCGGAGAGAAACACACGCACGCAGAATGAGCGTGGCATTTTATTAGCTTCTTGCCTTTCTGTGTTAACTTTTTTTTTTTTTAGCGGAGCCTCTAATGGCATCTACATCGTTATACGTTTTCTGTTGTGGCCAAACAATGCACAAACAGCCTGCACAGTGTCGCCTGTAAAGCGTGCTTTCCTGTTAGAAGGCTGCGTAAGTTCGAGAAGCCCACAAGCTGACTTAAGGAGACGCGGGAAGTGGACGAAACCTATCAATTTCCTCAAATTTACAGAAAAGTATGCAACAAACGACAAGTATGCCGTAGTTTCATTTCAGCAGGCGTGCGGCTCAACCCTTGCATTCGGGCATTACCACAGGTCCTTGTAGTGGTACACGCGCAGAGATTACAAGTGTGTACGCGAGGGGACGGCGGTCACATTCTGTGGTGCTATCGCACTAGAGACAGCTTATTTGCCACATCACGTGAGTAAACTTTTCGTGCAATGTTTCTTTGTGCCTTCTATATTTCCCTAACAAACATTAGCCACAGATGCTGACAGCAACATTGCTCTCACTCTTAGCAAACGAAAAGCTGCTCTTTGTAAACGACAGGAAACGTAAGGCTGCTTTCATCTCAAGGTTAACACTTTTTCACATTTTTGCAAATTTTCTGTGACATTCCCGAGACGAAAGTACTTGCTGTATAAACTTCGTCTATAGGGTACGCTCGCTCTGAGGTGTGTGTTTCAAAAGAGGATAGTTGTGGGTCGATCAGTAGAGTTTATATTCCAGACCTGTGCTAAATACGATGCGATGCGGTCGCGTGGCCGACCTGTCCTGCAAGACGCAACGTCCCCAGCGCGCTTCACTTCGCCAAAGACTTGACACGAGGGCGTGAGGAAAAGGCGAGGGCCTCAAAACAAGGTTCAAAATCACGTGAGCGGTTTAGGGCGCTTAATTAAAATCGACTAAAGAGTAGATTAAAACCGCTTAGCGTAAAATATTAGCGAAACGATGACCGCGTTCGCTTAATGTGAAGGGACGGGGGAAATCACTATAAGAAGGCGGGGTCTCCGGTACGCCATTTCTAGCAGCAGATAACGGACAAGATGTTTGGCTTGATCGTTCATGGAAGGGGGAAGTGAAAACGTAGGAGTGGATAGAGAGGTGATGAGAACATAATTTGATAGACGATAGTCGTTAGCGCATATTACGAGGGGCGCTGCTTACGGTCACTGCCTCCCGGTTCCAGGCACTTGAAGGAAGGTTCCGCTATCGGAAAAGCGGCCGCTTCCAAACCAAGGCGGCAACGAAAAGGGCCACAATCTTGGCGGTAATTGACGATATGTCATCGGACCTTGAGAGGGCCCGAAGCTTGAAGTTCATTTCTCTAACCCAGCAACCCTCCCCCTTCCCCCTCCCTCACCCCTTCCCCAACTTACCTGCCTATTTTTGGAACAGTGGTTTGAAGGGAGTTTCGTAGTCGTGTGATTCGACCAAGTGCGAAACAAGACGAAACTGCTTTACTTACAGGGAATTCAGTTTAGGGAGGATGTTCCCCCTAAGTACATGAAAGATTTGACTTCAGGACAAACGGTTGCCCTTCACGAGTCGTAAAGCTTATTGCGAGAAGTCAGAACAGCTTACTATTTTCGTGACTGACTTAAATTATCACTCCGGACTTGCATTGTCGAAGCAAAATACGAGACGACGGTACTATACAAGCGCTGTTGTCATACAATCCATGTACGCCTGCTACAAATTCGCCCCTTTAAGTTTAATAGTACACCACACGGCACACAATCGGAGCTTGTGAACAAAATACTCTCACCATCCGGGGGTTTATTCACGAAAACAATATCCAGTTAGTCTGTGTGAGTGGCTGCAGCCGATGTTTGCCGTGTTTAAATAGAAATTTTCACACCTGGACTCAATTGTCATTTGATTTTCCTATTTCCTTTAAGCCAACCCGCGCAATTACTGCGCACTAATTTACGCTACCGACCATGACTGAAACTTCTGCATGCCGAACTACCTGTGCAACCATGACGATGGCGTTCTGCGTCGCATGCGAGTAGGCAGGGCCTACACAACACAGTTTCTTTGCAGGCTTCCCCATAGAACCCTACAGTAAGAGCATCTCTGGGACAAGGTGCCTCCAGGATCGCCCGAAGGAATCCTATTCCTCGGGGAAACCCCTCCGCCTGCATCCACGCGCACATCAGGTAAGGTATTTAGCCATCGTTGATTTCACCAGCTGATTAGAAGATTCTCTCTCAGGCGCAATTTTCCTTTGGAAGTCCACTTGTGTGGCATCCATATTCGTATCTCGTGAGAGAAAATAGTTCGGCGAGACCTACAGCACTACAACAGCTGTTCGTGAAGCCTGCGCCGGTCTCTCTGTTGCGCGGCGAGCAGCCAGCAGCAAGGACCAGGGCATCCCGTACTAGCGGACGCTCCCCACCGGGTCGGCGCCCCCTCACCAGCCGGCACCATTGAGCCCGAAATTAAAGTGTCTCTCTCTCTCTACCACCACTGCTGCTCCCCTGCGCCGTTTGTGTTGACGCAAAACGTAATGGCCTCACCAAGAGTGAGGTCGGCACACACAGACACGTCACCGATGACGTCCACTTCGGCCGAATACCCGATCACTCAACAATCATTCGGTTTGCAAGCTCAGAACGTCCGGGCGTGCTGGAGTAAATCACTAGGTGACGAACCCATCGTGCTGGAGCACAGGCCACAGCTATAGGAATGCTATTAGCGCGCGCCCAATAATAAACGTCCGCAATAAACCAAGCAAAAATGTGCTGCTCGCTGAAAACGAGTTCTCTGCAGAAGAAAAAAAAAAACAGGGCCGCAGACTTTAGCACAAATAGAGCGCAAATCAAAGATCAGCGCATGACGAGTTCACAGACAAAAAGCTCCCCAAGGAACGAGAGACGACGGGGAAAGATTTAAAAAAAATACATATACACGGCGAAAATGGGCGGAGGGGCAAAGCAGCCCATAAATAGCCTATATCGGGGCGCTCGCCTAAAGTTTCCGGCTGTTTCGGTATTGATGGCAACCCCGCACGCGAGCCTATAAGGCGAGATGAAGCTCGGCGAACGATGGCTGCGGTGGCAGCCGCGATTTCTTAGGACGAACGCGAACGGACGAGCTCAGCTCGGCTGCCAACACCTACCGTATACGTGGCGGAAGCAAGAGCTCTGCATTCACGCAAGAAGGACGTTTACAGCAAAACACAAAACACCGAGCATAGCGAGGCAGGCGCGTCGACGACTAGCTAGTGAAGCTTGTGAAGTGATTGCGGCGTCACTTGTGAAGGCTGCGTCGTCACTTCACAAGCTAGTGAAGCTTGTGACGTGACGCCGCAGGTGAGAGGGGGGAGGAAAAGAGAGGGGGGAACGGGGCGAGGAATTCTGCAGCACCGCGGCTCTGCTTGCTGTTTAAAGCGGGAAATGTTGGCGCTGTCTACGTTTTTAGAGTATACGGCTGTTCACCATTTTTTTAACTGCTGTGTTTGAATAAGGCTATGTTCAGACTACCGACGCAAAAGCCGTGTCGTGATCTATGGACGTAAAAAAACGGCATGTCACGCCGTTCGATTGGCTGAGACGTGAAATGACGTCATTCTTTAAAGTTATTACGACAGCCTGAACCCGGCCTAAGCCGTTGGTTACGTTGTTTGTTGAAATCGTCGACCAGCTTCTCCGCCGCCCCGTGCGCACACACTATTTTAACTGTTGCTTTTCAGGAAATAATTTTTGGTTCGCTCGAGCCCAAACAGCACCAAGCTCTTCGTTTCTGCAAAGCTTATCCTGAGTCGCTTGAAAAAAAAAAAAGCCGCAAAAAAATACAGTTAAGAAAGGCTGTACGTCAGTAAAAATACATAAGAAAAATAAGCGGCTACCTCAAACATTCTGCAGAAATTCAGAGAATTATCTACTAATGCGTAGCATTCTTATGCCGCCTGTCTTGAGTGTGAGTTTTTTCCAGCCAATTTTTTTTGTTTTTTCTAAATCCTGCCCGACCAATTATCTCCAATTACGCTATTATAACGATTACAGGTGAAACTCTCGCGAAATCTTCAATATTATGGAAATGCCATGCGTCATTTACGTTTTGCCACTTTCCGTAATTTTTGTATTTTTCTTATTTTTTATTTTTCAAAATTTTCGTTCGACCAATTATCTTCCATTTACGTTATCCTAACGATTACATTTGAAACATAAAGAACCAAAGCGGGAAATTACTTCGAAACTCAGCGGGCTCAGCCGGTTGACTTGACCACCGCGCACACAATGTGTATATGCGACGACGAAACAGCAAGACTTGATGTGGTGATAGCAGAAGCACAATGAGAAGTTAGGGAAAACACATCAATGTAGAATTGCTTGGTATCAGGCGAGTAGGTTCAGGCTGATATTCAGTTTGAACGCCCGTGTGTTCTTTTCTACCGGTTCGTGGTTTTTACGATCAAGGTAAAATTTGCAGTTGAAAAACAATTATTCGGGCCAGGGCTGTAATATTTTGAAAAATATTCATCCGAATAAAGCTTACTAAATGTTTCAGAATGTTACTCGCCGCTGAAATGAATTATGTATGCACAACGTAAGCAATAACATGTAAATAGCCAGCCAGCCTCTCTCCCATGAGACATAGTCCCGGGATAAATGACGCCTTTTATAAAACCGCGTTTCGTTACCAAAAAATGGCAGCATCTCCACTCCGTGGATGACGGCGAGGGTGCGGAGTACGGGGACTCGAAATGACATCCAAGTTGCGCCCCGAGCGACATCCGATTTGCGCCCCGACCGTCATTCGATTTGAGCCGTGAGTTGCACCTTGATTTTTCCCTAAATCGCTTGATGGTGGTGTGCGCACGGATGGACACGGACGGACATTGGGAGGTCTAATGTACTCCGCACCGTTACAGGCAAGGGAGTAAGCCGTTTGACGCTCGGGTACTGACTCACGGTCGTAGCCCAGTGGGTAAGACGACTGACACTAACTCTGCCTTGTCTACCAGACACAGGCTCGAATCCTGCCGGTGCCTGTGTGATTTTTTTTTTTTGCGATTGTTAATACTATGCGCACGGACGCGGACGGACATTGTGAGGTCCTAAGGTGCTCCGCACCTAAAAAGTGCGCTATTCGAAACACTCCAGAGCCCTATTTTTACTCGCACTGCTCTGCAACGTACGAAAGTTTACCAATAGGTTAGGTTATACTCTTGCACACTGCAGTAAGACAAGTAATGTATGTAGCTATTTAGAGCAATAGCGTTCAAATTAAGGCAGAGTTTGTATTTCGTCCCGAAATAGAGAGAAGAGAGAGAGAGAGAGAGAGAGGAGAGAAGAGAGAGAGAGAGAGAAGAGAGGAGAGAGAGAGAGATGAGAGCCGTGTTGAGAGAGAGAGAGAGAGAGATGCGAGAGAGACGAGAGAGAGAGAGAGAGTCTAGAGAGATCCGAGATGGAGCGACCCCAGTCGGATGAAGGTCTTCTATGTGAGGTTACCTGGCCAAGGCGCCTAGCTTGCTACACCAGATGTATAAAAAAATGAAATCGATGAAGAGATGATGATAATGACTGTGATGAAGATGACGCGCTCATTCAGAGAGTCCTGTTTAAAAAGTCTGATCAAGTCCTGTGCTTCGCAGGAAAGACAGTAGAGCTTTTGTCACTCGAGATGCTCGTTTAGAGTTCGTCCAAGGGCCTAGCACGTCACTGAGAGTTAGGCCTCTAGACAGCGGAAGACCCAAGGACACTAAAAGGGACGTTCTGGCGGCTCTATACCGCGTACACTCACATAGCACGTGGTTCAGGTCCTCGCGCACGTCACAAAGAGTGCACAAGGGGGAAGCGGCCTGTTTCGTCTTGAATCGAAAGTAATTGGTGTAAGCGACATTTAGCCGCACACGGTGAAGAACCGCTTCGTCATGCTTGGAAAGTCCTTCAGGCATCCTAAAGGTCCCGTGCGGGTCTATGGAGTGAAGCGGCGCGTAATTTTGCGGCGCAACAGCCCACATAGATCGCTGAAATCTCCAGGCAGCCTTGGACGCAAGGGCATAAGCATCTTTTCTGGAGAACGGTATCGGTATCACTGGCCCGTGCAGATCATGCGCTATCGATGCCGCAGTGTCCGCCTTGACGTTTCCAGTTATACCGCAGTGGGCAGGAATCCACTGAAGCTCTACATGATGGTGTGCATTTAGAGCTTGTAAGTGCAATGCATGGATGTCTAAAACAAGCTGTTCTTTCGGGTACGATTTTAAGCACTGAAGGGCCGCCCGAGAATCCGTGAAGATTGCCCACTGACGTGCTGGTTGCTCGATGATGTAGGCGAAAGCAGCCCACAGAGCGGCAAGTTCGGTGACCATGGATGTCGTCCTGTGGCTAAGCGTTGCGCTGAAGGCGGTACAGGAGGACGGGAACCAGATTCCTATAGCCGATGAGCTAGCTGTCACAGACCCATCCGTGTATAGATGGGTGTGGGCAGAGTAACAATACCGAATTGACGAAACCTCTATGTTCGTAAATGCATAGCCTTCTGGGAAGGGTAAAACGCGCAAAGCGTCCTGTCACGTTTTGCGGTCGGCTAGAGAATTGTACCTGCCGTCAGAGCCCTCATATACAGAACTCTGACGTCAGTTCGCCCCCACCTGTTATGCGCAGAAGGCACGTCATAACACGCAAGCAGTAGCATCAACCGTTTCTGTACGAACGAAGCATAAACAAGGACTAAAACACATGGCGCGGCGGTAGACTCGCTGAACTGAACTCAAGTGTTCCTTCACGCTTGTGCAAAATCCACGCACACAGTCCTTCAGAAACGAACGATTCCGCCCGCCCAATCGAAAAAGCGAAGGCACGCGCGCCAAAATGGGCCGAACCATTGATCCAATTTCAAACGAGTTCGTGCGCTCGACGAAGGCCTCGCCTTTGAGGTCAAAACAAACTACCGCGGTAACGAGCGATCGAATCCGCTGCTTGGTTCAGCCCGGGCTTGTTGGGGAGAAGAGGATTGTAAACGGCGGGGGGAGGCGGCCGAAAGGCCAACCTCATTGCGGTCGGTCGAAACCACGACGCAGATGTTGCACCCACACAACATGCGAGCACTGGCCGACCCGACGGCCGAAATTCGAGTCGGGGAAGCGAGCCTGGCGGCAAAGCTGATTTAGAAACATCGCAGCTAGCATGCGCTAGCGCCCAACGCTTCGGCAAGTTGACCAGATACATAACGCTTAACGTAAAATAGGCTTACATACACGGGTTTTTCCACTTCCGTGATCGCAGGTTTGCGCGTGCAGTCGCCTAGGCTGCCGACGTCTGCGGGCTGCTCATTATCCTCCTTTTGCACAAAATTATTCCCCCGCAAATATATTCCCCACCCACAGTTCTTATAACACTTAGGAAAGGCAGTACAAAGTTCGACGAAAACTCGTCTGGCGAGGAAATAACATTGCCGGTAACAAACTGACACTCGCCAAAAAGGTATGCCTTTTTAGCAAGTGTCAGTTTGCTACCGGCAATTTAGGAAAGGCAATCTACGTACACAACTCTTACGTCATAAGCCCGGAAACCGGAGCAAATAAAATTTTCTGATTTTCCAAAACATTATTTATTTACTTGTTTATGAACTCGTGCCACTCACGTACTTAGGTCCGTTCGGCAAAAAAAAAAAAAAAAACTCGTTCCTCTATTCGCACAACCAAACAGTGGCGGAAACTACCGGAAAATTAAAGGTCTTATGGTATTTTCTAAGACGATAGTCTTTCTTGGGCTAAGTTAAATTGTAAAAAATGGATCGGTCGCCGAAGGCGATGATCGAAGTGATGATCCGATGAAACGATGGCTCGTGGTCGACGTCACGTGGCAAACGATGAGCTACTCCAAGCAAACAAGATGTACAATATGTACACCTTATTTATACTACCTATTTACAACTTCCAAGGCTCATGATTGCGTAGAAGAGGTCGGGCAAGGCCCACGTCGAGCGGGGCTCGCCGCTCTCTTCTCTCCTCTCTCTATTCCATCCCTGTCTCAATACCCCTCAAAAACATCAAACTCCTCGGTCTTTACCCCTAAAACCCCGCCCACAACAGGGGCGTCACAATTTGAAAGTGAGGATGGCTCATTGATTAATCCACACTAGGCCACTGATTGGCCACCGTGACAAAGCTAGGTGGGTTCAAAATAGTCACGTGACCCACCTCTCTCACTCTCATGCGGAAACCCAAAGGTATTCCGCTAAACACAAATATAACGGAAATGAAAACCAACCAACTAAAAGCAGACGTAACGACGGGAATCGGCTCTTGGGCGGCACGTCTTAAAGTGTTGTCCGTATATCGTGCATGCCTATGTTTGTGCTCCGCGCCGCCAGAATTCCTTTCCTTTGTAAACACGTGGAGCGCCTAACAAAGCCTGGTCGCCTACCTATTGACGCATCCCAGCCGCCGAGTCGCCAGGTTCAGACGTGTGACGAACTGAAACTTCGCCCAGTAACTTGGAGCAGTGCAACTGTCGCAGACAGAACGTCTGGTGCCCTCTTCCTATGTTTGACCCAAGGTTTGACCCCTTGACTGACCTTCACCTCCCGTCCGCTTCGGGCTTTTTCATGGGGGTAATCGCAGTCGTTAACATGTCAACGGTCCCCCTCCGCGGGTGACCGACGCGTTTGTATGCGTCGTTTTCGGGCCCGCTCGTCGAGTGGACACAAAAACGCGGCGAATAACAAAGAAGCCTCCGCGGTTTCTCCTTGCACCCCTCACGCTCAAGTCAGCTCAGCCGGCGTGAAAACAAACACCATACAGGTAAACAAGCTAACCGGGCGGTTTTATTTAATAAGTGAGGGGCCCAAACTTAACAGGCTATTAACACGCAGAAATTTTGGCCTGTCTGTCTGTCTGTCTGTCTGTGTGACTCCATTCAGCCACCCCACCTAAGCGCACAATGGTCTTATATACTCACAGGCAAATCTAAACGTCTAAGTCCGGTGGCAATGTTCATATTTGTCAACGTTGTTGAACAAGAACAAGACATTACGCCAATATAAGGCATAAAATCAATACATGAGTAATCTTTGCAGTGTTCCTTTATTAAAAATTCAGGGATGCTTGGTTTTTGCGATAGCAAATGAAACACTACATCAACTGCAGAAAACCGCCTCCTGCTGTTGCCCCTGCTATTTTAAAAAATAAAATGGCAACAGCCACGAAATTTTCCGCTAGATAGGTTCCACGTTCCTCTTGGAACGCTCGTGGAGCAAGGCAACGTGGTTCTATGAACATTGTGGTAGGGTGCCTCGAATCACGCGCGTCTCTGCCGTACGGCAGCGCTGGCATCGAGGCACCCAACTTGGAGCCGTGGAACGCGGTAAATTTAAATTGACCTGAGCAAACCTCTAGCGTGTTATCTTGGGAGGAACGAGACTGGAGAGGAACAGCATGAGAGGTGAGCGGGAAAGAGACGGGAGGCATTTACTTGCCAGTAGCGCCAGTCGACTATCGTCTTTCGTCGGCATTTGCAACGAAAGGAGCAGATACGCGGCCAATTTTTTTTTTACTCATGCCCAATGGCATTTAGCATTTTCAAGCGATCCTTTCCCTCTTTTCCCATTTAGGTCAGGCTTATCAGGCGCAAAGTAAAACAATCACAGGATGTTAACGATAACGAACGGGGAAGTGATCGGCTGTAGTGCCGTGGGCTACGTCCCCAGAACGCCAGCTGCGCGGCTCCTGCCAACATGCGCGAGACGGAATGCTTATTTTATTTTTGTTGGGTCACGTGGGTCATGTCAGTGTTTTCGTTTTTGAGCCGCTATCGGGCTTCCTTTCGCTGTTTTTTTTTTTAACCTAGATATGCTAAGTACACAAAGCACGTTGTTTTCGTAAAGACTAATCCAACGGCAGTTTAGACAATGCCCCCTTTTATGGACCACAGCACCAGCGCCGGAATTTCAGCGAGCAGTTTGCCAGTTTGCTATAGATAACTGGTTACCGTACACTGCTGAGGGGGAAGCTTTTAACGGTAGAGACCCCATGGGAAAAAAATTCGACGCCTCTTTCGTTCAAGAGAAGGAGACGCCAGTTTTTCGGTGTCCAGTTTTCCGGAAGCGTGTGTCGTATCTGTGTGCCGCTCGTGCGTGGCGATCTGATAGGTCAGTCTCCTCACAAAAAACCACCTATAAATACATTCTGAGTTTGAAAAATTATGCGGGCGATCAGCCGACGTCATGCAACCGACAGCGCACCTAGACGGTAATAATTAAGCGATAACGTTGACAATTAGGTGACGTGAAGCCGAAGCGACCCCAGCAACTACGTCACTCGCCTCTGCAGCTATCGCGCTCCGCTTCCCTACTACCCTCACCCACCCCTCGCACCCTCTCTCTCTCGAGTGTTCACGGAACGACGCCGGTCACTTTTTTATCCGCATGATTACCGTACTGCTAACGCAAGAATATTTTAAATCAATCTATAACAATTACTTTTTCATTTGATTTTAATCAATCAATCAATCAATCAATCAATCAATCAATCAATCAATCAATCAATCAATCAATCGATCGATCGATCTACAATAGCTTCTGCTGACGGTACAGTTTTAAAACCCATGATTACTTGTTTCATCTTTTCCAGCGCCTGCTCACAAAACTACCGCATGTGCGGTCGATACAACCCAGCCCGAGGGATCCTCCGCGCGTAAACCTTTGACCTTTCTTGCGTTAGGGTGCGCAGACGGCGGGAACAAATTACTCTCAACCGCCAAGCACGGGTAGCGAACGCGTGCCGCCAGGGCCCGAGACAAAAGCGACAAACCGATAGGGCTAACAATCGCCTGTCCGTACCGAAAGAGGAGCCGCGAAGGAGACAAAGAAGAGCCGCCCGCGCAAAAAGAGAAGGGGAGGACACGTAGACGGGGGCAAAGGAATCGGAATTCAGCGAAACACACTCCTCGAGCGCTCAACTCGCTCAGAGGTGCGCGGCGCTGCTTTCCCTCCTTCCACTTCGCTCCCTCCGGTCGCAGCCGTCAATTAATTAAAACCCGGAGGCAGGGCTCCGTTGATTAAGGTCGCTTCTTCACCGCCTGCGCCAAAAATAAAAGAGCAGCCTCGACCCGAGCTTCTCCGCAAAGGAACGCGCTATGCCGTCAGCCCCGGTGACGACTGTACGCGGAGTACGTGGTCGATAGGGGTCGCTCAAGGAGCCGAGCCGCACAAAACGGCCTGTTTCCAATGGGAGCGAATTGACGAGCGACGCGCCTATTGCGACAGTTACCCACGAAACTCTGCTGCGTTAAGCAATGACGTTAAGGCGACGTTGATCTAGAATCGCTGACACGGCAGAGTAAGAATCCGCGCGTTACGGTCAAACGCATTAGCACAAAAGCCTGAGCGAGAAGCTTTTATGAGAATTATGTGGTCTAACAATCACGTCAATAGCGTGCGAAAAACGAACGGAAGGAAAGGTATAAGCTTACGGCGAAGGTGGCGCCCGGAAAGTGCATCACGGTTATTCTGCTCCATTTGCTTGTTTTTTTTTTTATTTATAATAAAATGCATTCGTATAAGAAGAAAATAACCGACCCCGTAGCTCCCTACTGACGTTTCAACTAAGCCTCGCGCGTCTCCAGAGCAAAGCTCCACAACAATGCTTTCCAGTTTGACTTTTAATGCGAAAGCATTATGAACCCCATACGACGAAAGACCAAGCGTTGCGAGCAGCGAATGGTGCCCAAAAACCTGCGCGCCGTTATCTAACAAGGAATAAACCGTGGCATGGACGATAATCGAGCCTGCAAGTGGCGTGTGGCGACAGGCAATGATTTAACCCCGACGCGACACAGAACACGGCTATCGAGTCTAAAAACATTTTATTGGCGCAAATAAACAGAGCACGAGAAAGACGAAACGGACAGCGTCTGTTCGTAGCTTTTTTTTTTTTAGTTCTTCTTATTTGAGCTAATAACCATGTTTTCGGGCCGTACCCAACCCTCCAAGAAACAACCTCTTTTAACTGCTTTTAAGGTATACTTGGTATGAACCAAAGGGTGCCAAGGGGAGGTATAAAGCACAAAACGAGCCCGCTGCTCTCGTGGCTCCATAGGGCACCAAGGAATGCAATAATGCTTTCGCATTCAAGTCACGTAACCATAATTAACAGCCCCGTATAATTTGTTCGCACACAGCCATACTCGGGTTTTCCCGAATAAATTCCTGGTAACAACTATCGTCTGCTGTCAGCTAAGCACACCAACTACCAAAGGTCAACAACGTTTGCGGGTGCGGGCACCGCGAGAGTGGCGACAGCGTGCAAAAAAAAAAAAAAAGACTAATTCAAATTAATCCGTTAAGGTTACCACAGCCTAGGCTACGCTTTTTTATCACAGAGCTGCTAGCGCATTAAAGATGTCTTTCTTCTCTTCGCGCAGTCCCCCCGTCCACCCTGTCTAATTAAGCACATCCATACATTCATTCCCAACCACAGCAAGCAGACGGTCAAATGAGACGAGCGGACAGAGTAGGGCCTTCTCGCGCACACGAGCACACGGGAAAAGGGAGGAAAAAAACAGACAAGAGGAAGAAACGAGCGCTGGCCTCCCCGCCATTCTCTAAATCCCTCGTCGCGGCCTTTCCTTGGTCCAAGCGAAGCTCGAACAAAAGACCGTTAAAAGAGATCCGGGCCCCGGAGCCAAATTAAGAGCCACAATAGGACGGTATTACAAGCGCCACGGAGCGAATAATACACGAGACAATCACACAACGGGGATGTGCAGTGAAGCCACCCGCGAGTGGGAGGCGCGCGCCAAATCCCCCCAACCCGTTCATCTACTATTCTCGGTCCGCGTACTTTCTTTGTACCTGCGCGAAGCAGCATTATCGCTGCTCGCAATGGACGCGCAGTTCGCTTTTCTTTCACATACCCTCCTAGCGCATCGGTCTTCCGCAGTGGTCGCTACGGCTGAACAGATTTGAGGGATCAGTACGTCGCGTTAATACCGGGCGTTACTATCATTCGCTACGCGCGCCAGCTTATAGAGTCGCCTCGCATGGGTTGGTCTGAAAACAGGCACTTCCGCGAACTTAATGCGATTTCTCGCAGACAGCGTGCTGAAAGAATGCCGAGTGGAATACTCGGAGCACTGGCCCGTGGAATTGGCAGTGGTTGTGGATGTAGGTTTTAATGTCGCTAGACAAAATGAACAAACAACGGACAGAAGCAAGCCGATAATTGTGGCAACGATTACAAAACCACCACTGTGGGTGGAAATGCAGAAAGATGTCGTTTAAACTAAAATAAAAAACCAACACGCGTCGTTTCTCTCTGAGACTATTTAGCGGAATGTTGACTCGTATGACGAGACAAACTACAATTTCGGGACAAACGCACCACTCATTCCCATTTGCCAGCTACATCACTTAAGACGTATTTGACTGGTGATGCGTTACTGTGATTGTGTTTTTTTTTTTTTTCACACAATCCTGGAGAAAATGGGTTTGCTCCCATGGAAAAAAAGACTGCTTAAACAGCGTGCTCTGGATTTGTAAGCGCCAGCACACAAAAAGCACTCCCTGCTTTCGGTGAATAGAAACGAGTAAATTTGTTTTTAATGTTTAATAACCTATAAATGAGTAAAGCCAGGCTCGCTGTTCGCCCTAAGGATAAAGAATTTCGACATAACAGCAGGTAACCTGGAACAGTTGTTGTGGGAGTAAAGATGGTCCCCACCAAAAATATATTTCGTTGTATTCCGTCCTGTTAAAACTGGAACAATGAATATTCGAAGAATTAGTAAGCCAATTAATCCGCACATTCACGCCGAGATCAAATACTAGCGTAGTGAAAGCGCGCATAGAAACCGTAGCAGCAGATGGGATAACAGAGGCGTTACGCACACTGCGCTGACTCCAGCGCAATGCACCAGTGAGATAAGCTTCTACATTGTTATTAAGCGTTTGTACTCATTTTGCTACACAGAACTACATAAATAATGCTTGCGTACGCTTCATACATATGCTTGTTTTAAGAAACGTTCAAAGGCTGGTAAACGTGCAAGTAATGAATAAAAGCAATATGAGCCTGCTAACCACATGTGAAAAAGAAAAAAAATGAATGGAAGGTCCATTGGGGGATCTTTAGCAATGCGTAGCACCTATTGGCTCTACCTCCCGAGCACGAGCCTCTGCCCTATGCGCACTCTATGCTCGGATTGAGAAGCCCGCAACCCGGCGTTTCTCGCCCGCCCTTCGCACACAGTGCAACCATGCTTCAAAGTTTTCTCACTGGTCAAGTTTCCTCGCTTTATCAGCGACACTGGCTGCCTGTCACTCTTTCGTTGTTCACCAGCATCGGCATTTCGTCCTCGTCATGCTCATTCAATCCTCCTTTGCACGTATTATTGTGATAAATTGAAATACCAACAACGGGGCGCGTGTTTTTCAGTAGATGCTGCGCTCCCTGGCGACGGGCCGCGTATGCACAACAGGCATAAAGTTGGCAAATGCCCTCTGGTAACTTATTCTTACTGCGCAGGCGCAACCCCTCGCTTAGAATGCGGATCATATACCAAAAACCACGCCAACCGTTGTTCGTATTTGAATTTATCCCGATAGTACTCGGCGCTGCACTCGCTTCGCACTTTATTTTACAGAGGTGACGGGTCGCGTATTTCCAAACGCTTCGCTGCACAGAGCACCCACGTGACATGTCTGTTCGCGCGATGGAAAACAGTAATTTAACGTGGTTATTGGCCGTGCCCCAAACCTAAAGCGATCTAAAACATACCAAATCACCATTATTAACAAAAACAACGCGTAGATTTCAGTTTAGAAAAAAAGTAATTTAGAAAAAAATTAAGCAGTGAAAACAAAGACACTAAGAACTATACCTGCTGGGGCTCAAACCCAAGCCGTCAGCGACAGTACTCAGTACTCGAGGCCACAAAGCCCGAACGGTAGGCTCGTATTAGCAGGTGCTCAAAAGTATAGCGCGCGCAGTGACATCACGCATGTCACGTGGGTGCTCTGTGCAGCGAAGCTTTTGGAAACACGCTGACGGCGTCACGTGGGGAAGACGAACGACGGTTGCGTCGGGAAGCGAACGCAGCGCCGCCGCAGCCACTGCCGCTGCTAGCTCGGAGCGCGGCTCGGCGTTGCGCCTCTGCGCATGCGCTCTCTTGTTCTGTGCTCTTCTCTCGCTCTATGCACGGCTAGAGGGCGCATAATTTTGACGACATTCCCCATCTATTGATCACGCAAAAAATAGCGCAAGTAAGCTACGAAGAGAGATAACAAAACAGTGAGGGAGAACGATCTAAAAAAAACTGTGGTTGATTCCTGTCATAGGAATCGTAAAACACGCAAGTGAAATGTGCAGCGAAATCTGCAGCTGAGCATGATTTGAGGGTTGGCGGCTGTCTTGTGGGTGTGCTTGGCGAGCGACGTCCTACTGGCGAATCGCTTCGGAAAAGGTGTACTGGCGTCATTTCCGTGACGGATATGACGTCAGTGAAATCTTGGTGTATCCCGGCATAAAACATATTCAGACATTTCGAAAACGAACATTCCTAAGTACTCTTTAGTACTAAAGGTTGCTTCCCCGCTAGAAGACCCTGTGTGCAGGGGGGCACCCTTTACAGACCGCTTGCTTTGTTGCATGACGTCATTTCCGTGACGGATATGACGTCGGTTAAATCTTGGTGTATCCAAGAATAAAACACTTTCGTGCTAAAAAAACTGCGCATCGAGAGCCCGGCGACCGGCACGTTTATTATTCGCGCGTATGTCTTAAGCAGAGTAAATCGCAGAACATTCGAAGGCAAGCAGGATACAAAGATCACCCAGATAAAAAATGTCACGACTGAGCCGAATGCCGGATCGAAGAAGGGAGTCGAGCGTCAAAGCGCGTACAGCGGAAGGAGACTGCACAAAGCGTTTTTCAGAAGAGCTAGCATGCACCCGACTCGGCGAAGCGCGCCAGCGTCGATGTGATTTGGCTTTATCCGTACCAGAACGCACATCGCGGATTTCTAAGTAACTGTTTTGTTTACGCATTGTTTTCGCTAGACGACTTACACAAACGATTATGTGTTCCGATGTTTCTAAACAACAGGGTCTTCTTCAGACCCTCGGACCAACATTGGTTGCATTTTTGTACACTGTTCAGCTTTTGGGCCTTGCGTCGCCTCGAAGGCGAGGCGCGCTATCAGGGTATAGGCCTTCCAGTGACATCAAGCGAGAGAAGTCGCTTCCGCCCCGCTAAACTTCTTTTGTCGGAGCCAGCATCGCAAATTCGGATAGAAGAGGAAAGAAAAAACAATAAACGTCGACTGAGGATCCATGGGGGATTTTAAGAATGCGTAACACCCTCGTTCCCCTCCTTCGCGAACTTGAGGCTCGGGCCGCTGCGCACGCCTTGCTCCGGCCTCACAAGTCCGCAACGCTGCGTCTCTCGCACGCCTCATGAAGCGCTCGTGTACGTGTACACGCCTCGCACGACGCATGGAATGCGCCGGTCATAGGGGGAGCGAGGAAGACGAAAAATTAGCAATGGCTTAGCTCGGCTATGCCAGGATATACGTAGCGTGAGCTGATTCAGCTGGTTATTCTTAGCTTTCCTGGTTGTCTGGGATTAGCTTGATTATCATGGTGACTGCTGCTTCGATGACCCGCACACGGTATACGCACGGCGCAGCGTCACCAATCGCCCCAGAGCTAAGCTGGTTCCACAGGCGGGCGCCGGTGTTGCTGCGACGCACGAGCCATCGGTTCCACACCTGGCCGCCTCTCGCACGATCATCAAGTGGACCGGGCCGCCACGTGCGGAACGGAGGTCAGCGAAGACGCTGGGCGCGTAGGGTGTGTGAGAGACGCCGGGAAGCGAGCAACGTTCTGTGCGCCGTGTGACGTCACTGCTCCTCGAGCATGCGCAGCACGGCTCTCCAGGAGCCACGCGAAACTGCTCAACCTCGGCCACTGTAGCTCACCCTTCAAAGACAGTGGGAGATGTGCCAGGTCTAATGGCGTAAAGCAGTCATGCCCATAGTCATCAACACGGGGAAAGGGCTAATATGCCTACGTTCAGCGACTAATTCAGGACCATTTCAAGCCACCGTAATAGTAAAACGCCTTGTGGAACTGAAGTCAGCTTACGTGCTTTGAAGGCGAAAGTATTATAGGAACTTTCCCCTATCGAAACTTTAAATTAGAGACAATTCCGCTGCAACATAGTCTTTCCGTCTCTTTCTTTTATTTCGTTTTTTTATTTCGCCCGAACTACTTTGGCATGCAAAACTGGCCCCTCTTAACGCCACAGCTTCCCCAGAATCCCAGTTCTCTGTGGCTGGGGTGCGGTGCACCTGTTCTGCCTAAGTGGCGTCACGTTCAGCCGGCATGCCATATGGCGTGAGCACCGCAGGCACTAGGCTAACGCGTGTTACTCCGCCTGCGGAACAAGATTTGTTTACATTCAAAACGCGACCGCTAGCGATTAACAAGCTGACGCGGTCATTTCAGTTCCTGGAACGGATAAGTTTAAGAGGCCATGAAGACAACACACAAGTTTGATTCATTAGAAAGACTGCTTTCTCCTGATACTAACGATACCAATTCTATCGCAAACTTCGAACAGATAATGGAGATATCAAAGAAAACATGTGAAGCAGTGGCGACTTCGTAGTAACTTTCCGGCAACTTTTATGACGTCACAGAATCTTTCTTTGTGCGATTTGCGGCAGCCGAGATAAACCATCGCTAAGACACATGATTGGACGATTGTAGTAGGGCCTCTATTTGCGATTGATCGCATCACTTCGGTGCTAATGTGCAGTTATAACAGTGAAAATTATGTTTGCTAGTGCACATGACGTCACTACTTCCCACAACACGTCACCGTAGCGCGAAATGTAAAAGGTTTTCAATACCTCTCGCTCTTTTTTTTTTTTTTGCTAAAAAACGTCTTTCGTGGATGTCATAGAGCTGGGCGAGGTACTTAGGCCTGGTTCTTTCAAATTAAAAAAAAGTTGTATATTTTGTTTTGCCCGACAGTTAGACGGACATTCACGGCTTCTCGAAGTGCGCCTATCCGTTAATTTGTGTGGCTATGCGGAATTCGGAGCGAAGACTTGCAGAGCTAACGCTACCGGGCTAAAATATCGTTGCTAACGAAATTAACGCAGCCCACTAATCGCACGGCACGGAGTGGAACCTAATTTTGCCCCTAGGGGGCCGGGAGCAAGGGCCATGGCAGCTCAGAAATGTACGAACTCGCTTCCGCACGAAGAACGTCAGAGGAATGCCAGCGACTCAAAAAAAGAAGAGAGAGAGAGAGAGAGAGAGAGAGAGAGAGGAGAGGAGAGGAGAGAGAGAGAGAGAGAGAGAGAGAAGAGAAAGAAGAGAGAGAGAGAGGAGGAGAGAAGAAAAGAGAGAGAGAGAGAGAGAGAGAGAGAGAGAGAGCACATTGGAAAATCCCAACCCGGCGATATTCAAATTAACGTCAGCGAGGGCGAACCGGAAGCTTCCCG
Source organism: Haemaphysalis longicornis (assembly GCA_013339765.2). Taxonomy (NCBI): domain Eukaryota; kingdom Metazoa; phylum Arthropoda; class Arachnida; order Ixodida; family Ixodidae; genus Haemaphysalis; species Haemaphysalis longicornis. Next base: position 123,031,106 of record CM023450.1, read on the forward strand.
TCGTCCGTGCGGCAGCAAGTCAACGAACGTGCTCCGTCTAAAATGTGCGACACTGCGGCGGAAGAGCAGGACGAGCGTGAGGGAAGCGCAGAGGAAAGAGGAGACCGTGGCGGGCATGCGTAAGAAGCCAAATATTATGAATGGGTGAGGAAAAGACGCCAGGCGGAATTATGCAGAGGAACATGCGCCTCGCGTAAAATAACAACGGCGTGAACGAAGAAATACACAGAGAAAAGGAGCTCAATATGCCCAACGCCCAGAACCCGCCTTTTTTTAGAGAGAGAGAGAAGTGTTTAAAAAAAACATATCGGTAATTGAAGCAAAAAAGCTGGCGCCCTGATTAAAGCCGAAGCACACGAACTTGCAGAGGACCTGCCCTTCTCTGTGCCATTTGATTGTTCAGGCCACTCCAATCAACGCTTCGGAAATGGAGGGCGCCCGGGTAAATAGGAAAGAACGGCAAGGGGAAGACGTGGGAAGGGAAGGGAGGGGGGAACCTTGGCGCAGCGGTCAGTACTTTTTTTTTTTTTTTTTTCCAGTGAATCGTGTGGCGAAGCCAGCTTTTGAGCCCCTCTGCAAGACTGGGAGTGCATGGTAGGAGTATACCGCGAGAAGGAACGATAAAGCAAGAAAGCGTGCGCATATCGCATTCCTTTGACAGAATCGGGTGTATACAAAAGAGTTATCAGAAAAAGTAGACGGTTTAGAGTTTTTAGTTTCCACGACATGAATTGGCACCAAGGTGTGTAGCGTAAGATTACATAGAAGACACTGTATTGAGAGGGATTTCGGCGAGAAGTTCTCCGCTCGTACCAGTCTCTCTTCGGCAGCATAATCCGCCTCGCGCATGCGCAGTTGCTTCCCTGCACTGCACGGAAGCCCAGGCGTAATGACGTAATAACTGGAAGTAGTGAGTGAGGGAATGTGTCCGTTAGAACTAACCTGCTTTACACTACATTAACCTTTACTGGGAAGCCCTTAGGGGCTGGGGCTGTTGGCGTCTTCTGTCATCGTCGTCATAATCGTCGTCTCATGTAGTCACGGTACTAAAACACCGGGAAAGTCGTTCACGCCTCGCGCTAGGACATAACACGTACTAAAAAAAAAAACACCGGAACACTCGTTTACGCCTCGCGCTAAGAGCTTCAAGCTTCAAAGACCAGAGACTTTTACAGCAAAGCTGTACACCTCTACCCCCCAAAGGTTTCATCTCCGTTGGCGAAAACGCCAAGGCGGCAAGAATACACTTACACACTACATACCCGCTGCGGCTAAGGCGTTGCGCTGCTGAGCACGAGGTCGCGGGTTCGATTCCCGTCCGCGGCGGCCGCTTTTCTGATGGAGGCGAAAAGCGAAAACGCCCGTGTGTACGCGATTTCGGCGCACGTTAAAGATCCCCTGGTGGCCAAAATTAATCCGGAGCCCTTCCACTACGGCGCGCCGCATCGCCTGCGTTGCGTCGGCGCGTTAAACCCTACAATCAAATCAAACTTACACACTACACGCTTCGCCCCTCCCCAGGTTTCCCGTTAGTGGAGATGACCCGGGATTTTTTTCTCCTGCAGTCATTTAGAGATTACACCGTGCGTGCATGCGGTGTAAACGTAGCGTAAAGGCGAAGGAAGGATGAGTCCCAGCAAAGAGAGAATGAGAGTAGGAGAGCACAAACGTATCTTTAAGGGCGTTATCACAGCGCTGCCTAATATTTGGCGCCCGGATTTTACAGCGACGGCACAGCTCGCAAGTGGGATCCCCCGCTATTGCGCACGCTAGTGTCAGTGTGTGCCGGCATATGCGCGCGAGCTGGCTGCCGCTGAGCCTTATCGCCCAGCGTTATCGCCGGCGTGACGGCTAGTTCGACCCAATTCCTTAATCGTCAGCAAGGCAGGCGAGATGGCACCTCACGTGGTCATGACACTGACACCGCTAGCACCGTAGAAGGGAAGAAAAGTTAGGGGGTGGAGGTATGAACCTTGTTAAACAATCTGCCGGTCTGAGATAACGCCGGAATGCAATTAACGGCTGCAGGGATTGAAGAAAAGAAAGCGGAAGATGTCTAAAGGGGAGAACGCCGTAAAAAAAACGATGTCTCGAGCGAACAGGCACACACGCATTACGAAAGCAGCAGCTCCCAAGTTGCACACTGTACATGAACACGGGAAGGGGAAAGAAAGGAAACAGGGAAAATGAAGGACGCCGGGCCTAAACGCGAGTTTGAATTAGTGCGAAAAGCGCGCGAAACACGCAACATACGCGGCTCAAGAAAGCAAGGCAGAACGCTTGATAACCACCACGCTGCTACAAACAAAATGTTATCTTATATCAGATTCTGCCGTTCACCCGCTCCATATGCATGCACCCACTTGCACCCCCCTCCAACACGTACGCAGTGTTATATATTTAGAAAGAGAGAGACAAACACTAGTCGGATTTTCAAACACCAGACTTGGGGGTGACACGCAGAGCTCAGTAGACAGTAAGCGAGAAACGAGGAGACATCAGCCCCGCACAATAACGTCTGAACCCACCCGATGACGAAATGTGGCGACCTCTTTCTGACTGCCCACAAATTGCACCCCCCCCCCCCCAAAAAAAAAAAAAAAAAAAAAAGGAGGAAAGCTCAGCTGCAGCTCGAACGAAGCACATCCTTTTTTGTTGTTGTTGTTCTTGTTACAAACCTCCGGCTAGAAATACAGACGGATCACCCTCTCGCTTATTTAGTTTTTACTCCTCAACATCGCTGCCACGTCGGCATCCCCCGGCTGCTCAGTGTCGTCCATTTGGCGTCTGCGTGCCGCCTGTACACAACAGCGGTGCAGGGCGCGAAAGCGGCTAACGACCCGTAAGTTTCTTCATCGACAGCCGCATTACGTTGCCGTAGCTTAGGGGGTCTTTTCAGAAACCGGGGAGGATGCGGTAATCGAAGACGTCGCGGGTATCGACGCAGCTCGGGTGATACAGAAGAAGCCGCATCTAGCCATTCGGGCGTCCATTGTTGGCCTGCCGAGCGCGGTACACGGTGTCTCGGCGACAGAGAAAGCAGGGAAGGACAACCTTAGTGGATATAGCCCCGTCGGAACAGACAACAACGAACATGAAGAAAAATTAAACACAACATAGAGATTAGAGACTAGCTGGGAAAAAAACGTCGTCGCAAACGGCGCCCGTCTTTCAGCGATCAGGTCACGCCAACAACGGGAAAGCAGGCAAGACGAGGGGGTACGGGGAGATCGAAGCTTAGTGGCGATTTCGACATCGAGGTACTGGTACAAAGGAAACTAATGGCGCCATGCGACTGCAGCCAGGGTCATATTAAGCACAGCGAGACGAGATATCGCGCCGCGGGGTGCGTCTGTCCGGTGTTGTAACTTAGGCGCGTTAAACCCCACAATCAATCTAGTAATCAATCCTCACGGTGTAGAAAACATTTTTATCGGGTGACGAAGAGTTGGATTTCGTAGAGTAGTACTGGTATTTCACATGACGGGCGCCTAATCAGCGAATACGAAACAGAAAATACGTACAAGCGAAGTTTCCACAGCCATCTTCAGTGAGATTTCAAGCGCAAAAATCTCTTCGTAGCTATGCAGTGCTAAGTGTTTGACAGTTTAATGCATGACGACAGCTGTTACCGGCGCCATTTCCTCAACTGCTCAGTTTAACGCGCATTTAAAAGCATAGATAGATAGAGATTACTGGATTGATTCAAACACGAAACGCGATCTGTTAATAAAAACAAAAAAACGCTGTTTAATACTTTCCGGGGATGAAAACAAAAAGCAGGTGAATTCCTAGCTCTGTTCTTTAGACGACACGAGTAAGTTTTTGCTCACGCGTTGCGTATCTTCGAAGAGCCAAAGTGACATGCCGCTATGCGCAGCATGCCGCCATGGCGCCATGACATGCCGCCATTCAGCCGTTTTACATGTACGGGCGGAAAAAAAAGGAAGTAACGAAAACCTCGGCGTCAAATGAAATAGAAGCCTTTTTGTATGTCAACGTAAAACGTATCGGCACAACGCATATGTACGTTCGATTACTGCACGTTGGCGCAGTAGCTTTGACTAAGGGCGCACGATCGAGAGCGTTTGCGGTTGCAACAATATTACCTATTGGCAGCCAACTGCTTTTGAAGCCCGTTGCCAAAGAAAAAAAAAAAAACTTCCGGGCCATCTATCACTTACATGAACCCTGAGGAGGGGCGAAGCATGCAGTGTATAGGTGTATTCGTGGCGCCTTGGCGTATTTGTCAACGGAGATGAAACCGTTGGGGGGTAGAGGTGTACAGCTTTGCGGTAAAGGTCTCTTGTCGTTGAAGCACGAAGTAGCGCGAGGCTTAAACGAGTGTCCTCGTGTTTTTTTTTTAGTACGCCTTACGTTCTAGCGAGAGGCGTAGACGAGTTTCCCGGTGTTTTAGTACTGTGACTACATGAGACGACGATTATGAAGACGGCAGGAGACGCCAACAGTCCCAGCACCTAAGGGGCCTCGGCCCCCCAAAAAATGTAAGCATTAGCAAAAATAAGTCGACGTTATAATGAGGGAACTCGAGACAGCAAACTAACTTCGTTATAAGCGCAACTTCGTTAAAAACGGGGGTAGATTTTCCCTTCCTGAACTGCAGTTGAGACCGTGAAAAACTTATAATAAAGCAAAAAAAATCAAATACTACACCGATTTTTTTTACATAACGAGGGTTTATTTACTGCACTTCCTCTGTACGAAGTAAGACACAGCATTGCGTAGAGGAACATGCCCTGACCACCGGCAAAGCTGGAGACAACCGCCAATGGTTACTGAACTGCGTAGCGTTTAAAGACGTTAAGTGCTTCAGTACAACAGACTGTTGTGCCAATGGTGGATGCATTTCTTGGCTAAAAACCTTACGAGCGCGATTTAACAACGACGACAGAAAGAAGACAAGCACAAGCGCAAACACACTTTTGCGTTCAGTGCTGCGTGCGGTGTAACTGTTGTTACAGTTCACAACACGATACCGACGGTTTGTCACTTCACGTCACAGCGTTTCAGAATTATATTGCTAGCGTGTCGGAAATGTGTACATTATCCCACGGTCCGTAACTCGTTACAAGGCTGAAACGTTTAAAGTCGACTTTGCTACAGCGGCAGAGCGTACGCGCTCTTATCCTGCGTTACATTCTACACGTTGCTTTTTCCTCCCCGTCGCTTCGCTCCCCCGGACCACTCTTCCACAGCCTCCGCGTCCAGCCTTTCCAGTTGATGTGTTTCCTTCCGCACGAGCTCCCTTTCTGCAACTCCGACTTTTCCCCATCACCAAACCTGAGTCCCAGAACAAACCAAATCTTCGATTTACTTTCGCTCGACTATTTGCCCATTCTCCTTTTCCCTTGATACCGGTAAAACACGCGACGAGGAGTAGCGAGCTTAGAATCCGGGTATACAAAACGCACACACACAAAACAAAATTGAGAATAAGCCCCTCCAAAGTAAGGAATAGGATCGAAAAGGGATGAAGCGCATACGCCGTGTCGCCCGCCCACAAAGCCAACTGGCCAGCGAGGGCTCTAAATCGCGGTCACTCGATCGGTTGAACTATTTGGGAGAAAAACGGAACGCCGAGGAAGCTAAGCAACACTCATAACAAAAGCGACATGGTGCTTCCAAAGACTTCTAAAATCGCGGGAAAGCCTGCCTTTTTTTTTATCCCCTTCTCCCTTCTTCGTGTCTTCCCACGGTCAACATCGATTTCCCGGCCAATTCCGCGGCTTTTATCGAAAACGCAGCCAGCTGGTACGAAAAAAGGGTAGCAACAAAAGAAAAAGAGAACACAGAAGGAAGAAAGTCCGTTCTTATTTCAAGGGGTTTAGCCCCAGGTCTCAAAACCCGCACATCTCGCCCCTCTTTCGCTTTCAACCGCCGTTCCCTGAGCGGAACCCCGTGCCTGTTCTTCCGCCTTTCTTCTCCAGGAGATGTACAAATGCACGCTAACCTGTTTACTCGAACAAGAAACGGGGATAACCTCTCTGAATGGAGCGCTATTCCTTTTTCAGCCAACATGTCTTCAATTTTTCAAGCGCCTTTAACTTTCACTCGAAACTACACTCGACGGCAGCAACATGTAACAAATAAAACGGGAGGAGCAACGCTTTTCAACGCTTTTAAAACACTGGAACGTTTTTTTTAAAACAAAAGCCAGTTACCGACCGAGCCAATATAATGAAGCCCGACTCACGCATTGACTTCGACGAGGAGAAATCTAACGTTTTAAACGTGGCAGTTCCCTTCCGGACTCCCAGACTGCGTTAGACTTCAAGCTGCACTGCCTGCAACGCGACACCCCATGCGTTCCCGTTGCCGTCTACTGACTGAACCCCATTTTCAATGCAGTTACGAGGCAGCCATGGGCGTCGGCTGGGGGGGTGCAAAAGCGGCACTTGCCCCAAGTCATCCCGAAATGAATGCCCCCCCCGCCCTCTCCCCTCGCAGTGCAACGGGTTCGCCCCCTCAGGATAAAATCCTGCCGACGCCCTTGACGCGAGCTCGCGCTATATTTTTAGCACGTGAAAACCCGGTATCGTGATTTGGATACCGGTACGTTGGTAGATAGCGAGTGTGACGAGGAGCAAGACCACGTCCACCCTATACTTTTTTTTCTTTTCCCAAGGAGTGAATAAGAAGCAAGGTCATAATCCTGTTCGCTACAACACAATAGAAACTGGGACTCCCACTTCTTCGCGTTAAGGGGAGCACCGTCATTAGCTTTTCATGTATTGACAGACAAAAATATTTACTTCGCCACAGAAGCCTATATACAGGGTGATCAAATTTTTTAAATTAGGCACTTAGATTTTCGTGAAAACCACCTCTACAGTAACGTTTGTCGCCCAGCGGGACACGTAATTAGGTGGTAATTATTGATGCCGGTGGCTTAAGTAACTAAAATTGAATAATTAACTTTTTAGTGGATGCAGTAAGCGGGCATGTTTGTATTGAAAAGTTGGACGCGATCGTACTTCCACGCAGTTTCATTTAGCAGAATCCTTCTAGCGCATCCGCACTCCGAGATATCGAAGTGCGAAGTTTAATTGCCGTTCGCATGATTACGCATGCAAGACAGTGAAGACCAGCGCAAAGCTCCTCCCTTTTTTGACGTGCCTGTTGTGTACCGTCTTTAGTTTGACAACGGGGTGTAGGCATAGGCAAAGTGATAGCTGGCACCCTTTCAGTCTTGGCTGGCGTTATCGCAATCTGCAGTACTCGGAACCGCCATCGAAACACAGAACAAAGGGGAGGAGCTTTGCGCCGGTGTTCGCTGTCTAGCCTGCGTAATCATGCGAACGGCAATTAAACTTCGCAGTTCGATATCGCGGAGTAGTACGGATTCGCTAGAAGGATCCGCCAAATGAAACTGCGTAGGAAGACAACTGCGTATAACTTTTCAATACTAACATGCCTGCTTACTGCAGCCCCTTAAAAGTTACTTATTCAATTTTAGGTAGTTAGGCCACCGACATCAATAATTACCACCTAATTATGTGTCCCCCTGGGCGCATAACCTCACTGTAAAGGTGGTTTTCACGTAAATTTAAGCACCTAATTTAAAAAAAAACTGTAGACTTAATTTCGATCACCCCGTATATAAGGATGGCCTGTCCGTAAGCGATGCAGGCAGGCCACACATTACATGAACTGAAAGCGTTTTACGCGACGACAAATCAGCGGCACAGCACGCTCCCAGCTCCTTCCATCGCCCCCTCCACCGGCTGAGGTTTTCAAACCGCCAACGGAAGACGGAGACTTCTCTGCGATGCGCACCTTCCACGAAGTAAGCGATCAACCTTCGGTTCCGGCGAATCGTCTCAGATTCCGCATTTGTAGAAGAACGATATAGAACGAAAGTGCGAAGAACACGCGGATTTCGTGCCTAGCCAGCGCTTCTGCCCACACGAGCATGTAATTCGCGACCTCGCATCCCAAGGAAAACAAATGCGCCGGCTTCGCGCACCGGCTACAGAGCAGCGACACGCGACGCAAACGTCCAACGACTGCGAGCCAATGGCGATGGCGGCGCAGTTTGTACAGGACGATCCGGGGACCCCGGGGCAATCGCCAGAAACGGGGCGCGTCCATTATTTCCGGGCGTGAATAACGGCGCGCTTTGCGCCGATACGTGACAGGTCAAAGGGAGAAAGAGAAACGCTGGAGGCTCGCATGGCAAGCACGCGCCCCGGACAAGCGGTGCCCCGCGCCTCGAACACCGGGGTCCCCGCCCGTGTCAATTATGCATCCTTCGTCGAGACAAGACACCGCGCCAGGTTTCGCCGGCGGACCCGTTCGCGTCGTGTAGCAGATGGCGCACGTGTACGCCCTAGGCGTCAGCGGGGGAGACGCGTGAACGTGGTGTCCACTGGGAGCGTTCTGTCTGCTCGCATCAGAGCCACTTGCTGCCTGGAACGCGGTCAGGTGTAACGACGTGTATTAAAGCGCAAGTAATCTTTGCCGAGTACCCAACGGCTCCGACAGCGTAACGCTTTGCATTTGCACAAAAATGCATATTTGTGGATTTTTTAGTACACGCATTCGTTATAATAGTGTTATAGACGATAATGGGCAGCTCAAAATTTAAAAAAAGAAAAAAACAGGAGTAAAAATATTCAACAGATAATAAAATATGAAGTAACAAAATAAACAATGCATGTTATACACCGTCCTGATAAGACGAAGGCAAAAATAAAGAAAACCCCGAAAACACAAAATGAAACACGCAAAAGAATGCTCGGCCCTTACACCATGCGTAGATGGTTGACCAGCAAAGCTGAAAAGGGGCGGCCACGGTGTTTATCTTAAGGCTTATCACCCGGGTATATTAAAGTGTTTCTGAACTGTATTACGCAATTACGTGTCACTTTACGCACCCCGTTTTGCCGCGCAATGAAGGCACCTACACGTTTTCCTTAGGTTTATCACAATATTGTTTAACTGCCGCCCATGCGGCATCGCAAAACCACTATCGATGGACGGGCTACAGGGTCGACCCGACGCTGACGTGTGCGCTCGGCGTCGCGAGCCCGATCTTACGTAGAGTTGGTGGCACAGTGGCGAAGGCCGGCCGACTCCCGGCGCTGTTCGCGGCGCCGTTCTTCGTACGCGAAGTAACCTCTCAGCTTGCTCCCTCACACTTGGCGACTTGGCGAGTGCGCACTTTCCGCAGGCTGCGCTACGTCACACCTCCGCTGTGAAAGAACGAGACCTTCGCTTTCCTTTTGCTCCCACACACTTGGCACATGTGCCACCCTCGCCGACGCTGCGAGGGTACGTAGGTCACCAACACGTGTTACACGAGGTGAAAGACCCAGCCACATTTTTTTTTTTTTCCCTCTTGTTCCTGACTCGTCTCCCACCCGGCGTTTTGTGCGCGTGTGCGCGTGCGTGCGTGCGTGCGTGTGTGCGTGCGTGCGTGCACACTGGTTCCTGTGAAGTGCCCTCCTCGGCACGAAAAGACGTTTAGCCTAGGCATAAACAGCTTCGCTGTAAAAAATCGTCAAAAAGCCCCAACCATGTAATTCCCTGCATTTCATACCTACCACACACCCACCATGCCCAGAGCAGGTCTAAGCTCAACTTCTCCACCGAACGACGTGTCCCACTAATCCGTTCATCCAGGTACGAAGACTGAGGTATGCGGTAGAACACCGTGCAATCTTAGGCGAAGTTCTACGCCAGCACAACAGTAAACCTATCTGCATTAACTAACGTTGATTAACACATTCTCGGCCTCCAATTTTAGTCGCTAGGATCCCGCCAGCTTTATTTCTTTATTTAAAAGGGCCTACGGGTGCAGCAAGCATGAGTGTATTGTTCGTGGCGGTAGCATACAACGGCTTAGCCCTTCCGCAATAAAGCCCCGTGTTTTAAATCTTTCAAGCCCAGGCCACTGAGACCATTCGCTGCTGACAGGGAAGTCCGAGAACGCACGTGTGCGCGACATTAGCTACGCGTGGGTGAATGGGAATGGTCGGAATTAATACGTGCAACAACAAAGGCATTCCGCCCTGATATTTATGCGCGGTCGTAAAGCGCAACTCATCGCCGTAAAGAATAAAGCACCGGTCGTAAACCGTTCGCATTGCCGGGCGCCAAAACGTTACTTTTACTGCTGTCACAAACGGATTTGGTGCGAAAAATTATGTATTTCACCGACAATCAGTCGCTTCAGAATTGGAGATATACTACATGCCCCCCCCCCCCCCCACATCCCCCCCCCCGGCCCTAAAATTAACGGTGATGGAACATATTAATATAAAAAAGAAACAAAGGACGATTTAATAGCGCCAGAAATCAACCCATCCTTGAATAAAGCAAAGGAACAATGTCCGATTTCGTCTTTTGTTTCGTGCTGTTGCAATCCTACTGTAGAAACGATGCAACTAAGACCAAACATTAAAAAAAAAGAAGGAAATAGGGAGAGAGTCCGAGAACATGCTGTTCGGAATAATTGAGGCAGACCTTAAACTGGCTCGTTCATTAAACTGGCTTGTTCATTATTCAACAGCACGGCACACCACGTTCACCATAAGGCATTCAACCAAGAAAAAGAGAATTTGTGTGTATTAAAATACAACGCAGTAAAAACAACGTGTAGGAAAAAAGGGATGCTGAAGCTATCGCTCCGGTTCCCGATAGAAATCAACTGCTTGAGAAAATCTCCACACGGTCAGTCGTTGCAGAGGAGGCAGGGCACACAACGTCTTGACGTTTTTTTCTTAAGCAAGAAAGTACTTTGTTGTTATTTTTATCCCTACAATATTCGTTATTAGCCTTTTAATGATGCAGAAGTGCGCCCTACGGCATAATCTAAACAAAATTGATTAGGCCCATGTTCACAACGAATGGCTTTGTCCTTTTCCGCGATTTTATACGAAATCGTATCTTACAGAATACCAGCAGGTTCTACCACCATTAATTTGTTTGTGTCGATTCTTTTCTACGTCGTTTTCTTGAGCCCATTTCTCCTTACAGGATAGCAGCGTTGCACAAAACACTTGGGCAAAGGAATGTCAAATAACACGACAAATAAATATACAAATTTCCAAACTACGAGTTCCATTGACACGTTTCGTACGCGTCAACACTCCTCAATGCAAAATAAAAAAACCTCGGCTACATCCGGGGCGTTGTCGCGGTGTCTTTCTATCTAAATATACAACCTGGGTTTTTTTAACTAAAGCCAGTTAACACGATTAAAAATGGACAGGCGGTTTGGTAGCGCCAAACACGGAGTACTGTGCGAAACCAGCATACATTACTACTTACAAAGTGTTGGCCAATACAGAGAATATGCGTATTTCACCTGCAGATGCGTGCCAATATGGGAAAGCAACGATGCCAAATTACTCGGTAATCTGAGGCTGGCATAGAAAAAAAAAGAAGAGCCCAAATTCATAGGTTTTGTATGACGCACCTCCCGATGCATCAGTCACTTGCACTTCTTCGTTGCGCTCAATTTAAATGTCAACTTATACATTCTAAAGCTACAGAGGACACCCGGCGGTCGCCGCGAGGCACGCGCTCACGAGCGCTCGGCATTTTCTTGGTATTTTTTGCGCTACGCAGCTCCGAGTTTTCACGTCAGTTATGGGCTGTCCAGAGAGCCCACGATGCGGCGGTGGAGTTTGGCCTTCCCGTCCCAACGTGGGAGCGGCCCGCGGCTTTATCACCTCCCCCCCCCCCCCCGAAAAGGGGGGCATCGGAGTCTCTCAGGACCATCAATAAAGTTCCTTGTCTGTCGGCAACGGCGAACTTACGGCCAGTAACAGCAGCTCCGCTGTCATCAAAGAACTGCGCCGCCTGTAAAGGGTGCACCACCGCAGATACGGTGTTATAGCAGTGAAGCCGCCTTTCGCGCCTGCTCGAGTGTGGCCACAAGAGTCATATGTGTATGCGCGCCCCTTACTACACTATTTTAAAGGTGATAGTCATTCTTGGGCTACTAAAACGCAAAAAAAAATGGCGCAGCTTGCACTAGTGGTGCAAGGCTGCAGAAACAGCGGGGCTGGGGGTCGACCTAGCTTCTTTCAGTTTTGCTTAGTTTTTCTAGGCTTTGCTAAGTTTTGCTTCGTTTTGTTAGGTTTTGCGATGTTCTTGCTAGGCTAGGGTATGGTTGAGGGGTGAGACCATTTGTAGCCGGATTTTACAAAAGGACGTTCCGATCGATTGCCCACACTGACAGCGGGATCCCCGGGGGGGAAGAGGAAGAGCTAGGTCGACCGCCAGCTCGCTGTTTCTTCTCCAGCCTTGCGGCAGGAGTACTGAAAGCTGCGCCAATATTTAAAGCAAATGCTTGACTACTTTCGTCCGGCGGTTTCGCCGGGGGGGGGGGCTATGCGCACGTTACCTTTGACCGCAGACACACAACCCGCGACCACCCCTCGAAAGCGCTTCGCGTGATTCCCCGGGCCCCTGCTTTCGGCGCTGTGCGCAAGGCCCCTGTATTCAGTCTGCCTCAGCGCAGCCAGCGGCGGCGGCGCCGCCGCGGTCGCGGGCGCTGAGCTGATCGGCAGCCGACCAACCCCGCCGCCTACCCCGCATGCGCCGCTGGGTCGTCTCGGGCTGCGTGACTCATCTTGCGCCGGCTAAAGAGGGACGCCGCGTTCGCCGTGAATGAAAGCGAGGCCGGGACTCCTTCTGTGGGCGTTGCACGGGACCGAACGGCTTTGAGCCGCGGTCGGCAATGCAGCTACATCAAAGGTTAACCAAGCGAAACCAAGACTCAACCGGACTACGCCAAGCTGTTGCTTTGCATGTCCAAGGTTAGCTGAGCTAAGCCGCAGCAATTTCTTTTCGTTTTAGGAGCCCACAAAAGACTATCACCCTTAAAATTGTTCGTAAGGGGTGCGCATACACATATTTCCCCCTGCGCTCACACTCGAGCAGGCGTGAAAGACGGCTTCACTGTTATAATACCGTAACTGCGGTGGTGCACTCTTTACAAGCAGCGCAGTGTTTTTCTTGGTATTTTTGTTTGCTAATGCCACCGGGCCAGCCTCAATCTTAACAGCTGTTAAAAAAAAAGGATACTTGTGTAAGCTTCGCGTCTATCATTTTATCGGCCAAAGAAATAACCTATCCTGACAGTTCATAAGCATATGGTGGTAGTGTTGTGACATTTTTGTTGTTTTGTAGCCGCGTGTTATCGTTCTGTGCCCCGTTGTCTTTATATCTGTTGTATTTACATGCTAGACGTCAGCAATGAACGCCAGTTGAAAGTCAGCGCCTGTGTGTCTCGCTGTACCTCTTGTCCTCGTTTGTTGCGCTGTGAATTGAAGAATAGTCTAGCCGGTTGATTCACAGCAATAAGCGGGCACAGAGTGGGAAGCAAACTTTCCGTCATAAAGGCGAATTCGGTCACACAAAAAGCGGCAAGCGGCCCAAAAAGGGCTGTTTTGCACCGTTGCTGTCTTACGACCAAAACGCCGCCTACAATTACACAACGACGCAATTCCCGTTCTGAGGCTTTCGCGCGGCTGAAAGCCGCCCACGCTCTGACATGCGTGTTTATTTCAAACACCTCCACGCGCGTATGCTGTAATGTAAGCGGCAGTGAAGCCACTCCTGCGGCGAGAGAAGGCCCCCTGCCGGGCGTTTCCGGGCGCGCGGCTTCCCATTTTGTAATCGCGTAACGCAGGAGACCAAAGCCGCTGACGAGGTCCTCTGTTCTACGGAAGATTAACGACGCACCGCTTTTTCACGGCACAGCCGCCGGCTTTCACGTATGCGGCCGGTGACTTTCGGGAGATAACGTCCATATATAAGGATATGCCGGATATATCGCGCCGTAGGCCGCGCCAAATCCGCTCCTCTGGCTGACTCCGGAAAGTGCACATTAAGATAGGCTCCTCGCGGATTTTAATTATAATGCCCGCAGTGACACATCGGCTCTTCCGCGCGCGCCTCCCGCTCGCCCGAAGCCGCCGCTTCTTCCTGGCACACCTTCGAACGCCGCACGGAGCAGAGGAGAGTGACAAACGGCTCTTCCCGGCAGAAACCATTCATCTTTTCTCGAGCGATCCGAACGCGACGCCCACGAAGGCGTCTTCTTTCGCGCTTCACCCGGGGCTTGGATGGATTTTTTTCGAAGTCCGTCTTTTAAAGCCGAGCTGCCTCACTGAAATGGAATTTTGCATTGGTATAGTTTTCTTTCTTTTTTCTTTTGCGGCATGAGCAGGGTGACAGCGTGATATCGGCCTACCTCGCTCTCAGTGATATCGGTTTGATTTCATGATTACACTTAATTCGCTCCAGAAGCAAGTTTGGAGTGGGGGGATGGGGGTGCAAGCAAAGGGCAGGCGAGACACAGAAAGCAGCGGCGCCAAAGCAATTGGCAGACTAGTTCGTATGACACAGTGGATGGGGACAAATGGGAACTTATTGGCAGCTCTCTCTTTCTCTCCATCTCCCTCTCCCTCTGTCACTCACTCTCTCACTATCTCCCGCTCACTCACACACTCTCTATGTCTCTCTCTCACTCTCTGTTTCTCCCTCCCTCTCTCACCAGTGTCGCATTCCACAGAATCTGAGTACAACGGCCAACAACCCAGACATCAGACATGCGCTGACTAGCGAATAGCACGCATGCGCACTCGGCTATCCCGCCAGCATGCGCTGTGCAAGGAGGTTGGGCAGCAATAGCTATCGCGTACGCAGGTGCGCCTGTACGTGTGTACGCGCAATCTGCCAAAAAAAAAACACATGAAACAAAAAAAAATAAAAAGCACAGCTGAGTAAGCAGCGTTATCATATAAAAACAACCTCTCATGTTCAGGAAAGTGACTGTAGAGGTCAGCGCGATTAAGCATTTAACACCAACGAAAAGACAGATCCGAAAACACGCAATTAAGTGCACTTCCCAGCGAGCTCTAAAAGAACAGGTCATTTATCTGATCGTAGAGAAATTCGCAAGATCACACCTCGCGGCAGTCATTGATGCAGCCGTGGTTAATGACGGCGGCGGCCGAGAAACACCGCCACACGGCTGGAACACCGTAGACACACAAGCCTCATTGTCGCGCGCACACACAGACCACGCGAGAAAGAAATGCAAGTTCAAGGCGACGGGTTCTCTGTCGCGATATTCAAGGAGCTCCGTTGTATCTCGCACTAAAAATATCGCCAGGACCATGGCGAGAGGAGGCGCTGGAGACGGAAGCAATGAACTTTCGTCTCGCGGCGTTAAGTATAAACCATTTCGGGAGAGTTGTCCCCGCAGACAAGGTTAGATTCCACACGGGCACGGCTCGCCTGTCTGGCATTTCAGAAGCGACAGCTGCACGGAGGATTTGGCTCCCTTCCCGCACCGGTATTTCCTCTCTCATTCTTTAACCGCAGTACACCAACCCCCGATCCCGTCGGCGCGCTCAAGAGAGCTTGAGAAAATTAGCTTCGTTTAATTGTTCGCGCGACGCGTAACAGAAGCACCGAAGGAATGCGTGCGTCTATTTGGAAACTACGTATGGAGACAATAAGAAAGAAATAGCAAGTTTCTGCGATACCGAAGCCGGGGTCAGAGACTTCCAATGTTGGATAACTTGAACTTTGAATGATTGCCTTTAAAGGGACATGAAGACAGCATGCAACTTTGGTTTATTCGAAAGACTGGGTAGCTCACTCCTCGCTGCAATTTCGTTTGACCGGAAACGTTGCTGCCATCGGTAGGGAATCAGTATTTAAAAAAGCGGATTTCGAATTACCAGTTTACTGCGCTATTACATTACGTGGAAAAATCCCTTTGATGTACTTACGGATGCCGCCCAAAACGGGCAGTACGTATACAGTGACTCGATGCTATCATAAAGAAACCGGGTATTTGGAACCACTGATCAAACCATAGTCAAACATAGCACGGCGTTCCGCCGAGTAGAACGTTATGTCACGTAACGGCGTAACTGCGTACTTTGTTCTCGGTTGGGGCTATGAAAGCAGCTGCGTACGCACGATGTCATCGGGGAGTGAAGGGGGATTCTCAAAAAAGGAGTAGGATTAACGTGGGAGGATAAAAAATAATAAAACAAAAATAGAAGGCGATAAACAAAAACATAAACAAAGAACCAATTCTGATTTTAAAAAAAAAGCGTCAGGACGGATATTGTGGACGAACTCTTCATGGCCTGCCCATTGTTTTCTGCGTTTTTTAGGGGCTGGGGCTCTTGGCGTCTCATGTCGTCGTAATCGTCGTTTCATGTAGTCACTCACGGTACTAAAACACCGGGAAACTCGTTTACGCCTCGCGCTAGAGAGCTTCATGCTTCAAAGACAAGAGACGTTTACAGCAAAGCTGTATACCTGTACCCTCTAACGGTTTCTTCTCCGTTTGCAAAAACGTCAAGGCGCCAAGAATACATTTGTACGCTGTATGCTTCGCCCCTCCCAAGGTTTCACGTTAGTTGAGATCGCCCGGGATTTTCTCAGTCAGGGCCACTGCAAATACGGTTTATTGTCGTGGTGGGTGCAGACATAGAAGCGATGTAATCTTAGTGAGCATGCGGCAGAAACAATTATTAGTATTTGTAATTTAATGATAAGCCAGTTAGTGGCTTCTTACATTCCGACGAAGCAATCTTTCGGTTATAGCGAAGTTGTATGTAGTCGTAGCGGTCTTTTTAACGTTAAAACGACGGATGTGAAAAACAGTCAATAACAGGTACCCGTTTGTACAAAAATAACCGTGAACGTCACAGAGCCCCAGGTAATCTACAAATCTATCCGCATAGCCAGCCCTCCAATACTGCGCCTCACCTTCAATACAACGATTGGGCGCATAAAACCGGATTTTGAATCTCATACGATTCCCTTCACACATTACAGTGTCAAGTCGCACTCAACTGATGTAATCACCCACTGATGTTTAAAAAATGGTTTAAAGACACGTACCACGTAAATGCTTTGGGACATACAACCGAAAACGGGCCCCAAAAGACCGTTCCTGGAGAGAATTCTGGCCTTTCTTCCATAGAACCGCTTCTTGAGAGTACGGGACCCCTTCCTTTGGGATCCGTTTCTGCAGCCAGTAAAGAGGAGAAAATGTGCTTGAACCCGCGCCCCGGAGCGGCATCAGGAAGCGGGAATGGTGGGGGAAACGTGAGCGCCTCGGCCACGGTCCGGACCACCCGCCGTGCGCGGTCGGAGGGAGCCATGTGCGCCTGCCTCAGAACCCGAGAACAGCGGGCCCAGCCCAATTTCTCAGAAAAGCGACCGTGGTCACGTGATGATCTCGGGGCCACGGGATCAGGAGAAATAAGAGCGGGTGTCGCTTCCTTGTTTCGCCAAACGGCGTGGCTGCTCGAGAAAGCTAGTCCGGAAAACGAAAGTCCCTTGTTTGGGCCGCATGGCGCAATAAAGGCCCGCTTCCTACCACGTCCGCTGTCTTATACGCTTCGAAGAAGCCCACCATTGTCTCGGCATCCGGGTATAATGCCCGTGCAGGCGACGACGTTGAAGAGGAAGGAGTGATGGGAAGGATTGAAAGCGAGGACTTATATGTATTTCTTTAAATAGCAGCACTCAAATATTAACGGATAAAGACGCATAACTACTCACTGAATGCTCTCGCCGTTATAGCTTCGGTTACGCGACAGTAAACCGAACGCTTCTCAACGAAGTGTCCACACTTTTACAAATTTACTTGAAAGCGAGCCGCCACCGGCTGCATTACGTAATCAAAGCTCCCACAAAAAAAAATTAATTGCCAGCGCAAACTAAAAAATAGAACGCCATGAAACGAAGGCAACTTCGTTTCATGGCGACGCCGTGCGCCACGTGACAGCAAACAGCGTTGGCAATTGCGCGAGATCCACAAAATGCAGAAAATTTCTTCTACAGTTCCCCTTTTTTTTTCTTTAAAACCGCGAAGCAGGTCCACTCGCAGCTTCGACTATACCACACTAAACTGGTGACATAGCTCGCTTATTAGAGCCCCTGTAAAAGAGTTGAATACTGACTAAACTTGCAAAGAGCCATTGTCCCGCTATAGTCGTAGCGGAGTCACCACAGCAGACAGAATCCGTATGCTATCTCAGAACTCTTATGCGTAACAAAATAAAAACGATTTCAGTAGTGAAGCCATCCAGCCTGCGCACCAGGATCAAAATAGCGCGCTTCCCCCCACACAGAATTTGCCCGCGCGGGCAACGAACGGAGCTGTTCCGACGCGTGACACGGGCCGTTTCTCTTCGGTTGTCAGGCTCCCCTTATGCAACGTGCAAGGTGAGCGTGGAAAGAAGGGCTCGTGGCCAAGAGCAGCGCCGGTTCGCCGAACTGTCATCGCAACGACGCCAGCGCAGCGGGAACTGGGCGCGTGCCGTTGACACCGGCGTCAGTCATTGCTCCTCCACTCGACGGCGTGCTGAAACCAACCGCTCTTCGTCGGCGAACCCGACAGGCAGTTATCGGCTGGGTCGTTTTTCCTGTCCTAACTTTTAACAAAGCAACACACGCACACACCGAAAGCGTGGCACCCGCTGTTGGGCAACGTTTTCACCGTTTTCCGTTCCCAACTCCACACTTGCCAATGCAACACGCTGACTCACGTGGCCATCTGCATCCGTTCCCTGCCTAGGTTTACGAGCGACAGCTTTGTTACTTCAGATACAAACCCAGAAAATGGCTCGTAGCGTCAACCTGACCTTCAAGCTCAGCCAAGGTCAAGCCAGCGCCTCGTGCGGTTGCGCAGTAAAAGCGTCTAATCACTTTCAGTGCGTCCTACAAATCCAGTGCCCTCTACAGATACAAATTATAGGCTTTTATTCAGTTGTATACAACTGCTGTAAACTGCGCTGCAGTAGACGTAATTTAACACATACACCTCGCTCGTTGTAGGCGAACCTTCTATAAAAGGGACGAGTACGTGTTACCTTGCTCATTACCAGAACACAAATGTCAAAGGTGAAATACACCACTTGATAAGGAAAGTTTTAGCCTAGCTTTCTTGAAACCGATTACGCCGGGTGTTTACGCTAAGACAAAATTATAGTACCGCCGAGCTTAATTATGCAAAATAACAAACGAGTATACGCTAAATCAAGGCTTTGAAACGAACGTAATTTCGAATCTCCCGCACGTTTCGTAACCGATCGGACGCCACGGCGTGTGCAACGATTGGGTGTTTCTCCATTCCCGTAGAATCCCACTGCGCATTCCACGATGAAGACAACCGCTATTCGAAACGCGACCGTCAGGCGCGAAGCAAACGCCGTTTCAAACTGAGAATAACACCATTTCTAACATACACAGCTTAACAATCGGACTAAATGTGATGCAATTTGTTTTACGGCTCGTGAATTGAAGTTAGAATTACGGCTTCCCTTCTAACCTACCCTTCCCATTAAACACATCATTTTGTTCTTTAAAAGCGCCTTCATTTCTACAGAGCGGCGCGATACGAAGATCATTATAAAACAATGGTTAAAGGCACTTGTAACTAACCAATATGATGAAACTTAGTGTAACGATGCAGCAGGCATAGAATCCAAACCTGATGTAATTCGGTCAAGTGTACTTGCGTTGCAACGATACTCACAGCCGTTTTCCTTAGAACCAGAACTGAATTGGGCTTTAAAGAACCGCCTCAAGAAAAATCGGCGGGAGTGTGCGCGGTATAACTGGCACATAAAGAAGAAACCGACACAATCCGGTCAAAATACAGACAACGCCCCGCGCAGCGAAAGAAACATCCCTATCCTCTACGATCAATACGCGTCCAACGCCAGGAATTACTCCAAAACACACTAGAACTGCGAAGAGTAGTGGCTCATATTTTTCCAAGCCGAGATGCCCAAAAGAAAGTGAAGCGATTCGAAGCATCAAATTAGCTATCAAATGACCTTCGCTGTTGCCTACATAGTTCGATTCTGCCGTGGCCCAGTTGTGCGCCAACGCGCAACACTTCGACGCTAGGGCGCAAGTGCGGAGAAGTTCGATGCCGGTGCTCCCGTCGTTCTATTCTGGCCCCGTCCCCGTGGCATCAACCGCGGACAGCCAGTCGTTGGCCCAGAAGCCCTCCTTCTCTTGTTTCTCTTCTGGCCTTGTCACCGTCCGCGCTTCGGCTGCGGACTAATGCAAGTGAGCTCGCATTCGTCACTCGCCCCGAGGCTGGGAACACAGAAAGACGGGAAAGAAAATAAGAAACCGGTCGCCTTTCATCCCGTCGCGCGGCCAACGACTTGCCCCGGCGGAGAGGATGGAGAAGTGTGTGTGTGTGGTGTGTGCAAGAGATCCATCGATTGGCGCGGTCAGCGCAGGCCTGTACAGCCTCGTGAAACCGTAGCCTATAGCTAGAACCCCCGGAGACCATAGAGCGGACTCGTTCTGTTGTTTTCTTTTTCTCGCCGAGATGAGACAGGCGGAGAACCGTGGCAGGCCTTGGTGGTCCTATGCGCTCCACAGCATATACGTACACAGGCACGCATGCGTGCTTTAGACTCTCTAGAGAAACAGCAATGAGTGCCTCGTAAGGAAGGAAAGGACTTTGGTCCAGAGAGACAGAGAGAGAGGGGGCGTGTGTTGTGATAGACAAAAAGCAGGAACCCCTGTCTCCGTCAGGAACCAGGTCACCAGAAGTTCCCCGGCAAACGTCAAAGTGGGGATGTTGAGGTAACCTGGACAACGTTAGTGCAAAGTTGTATAACTTGGAAAAGACAGCGAATAACAGGAGGAAAAAAATACGCAGGAGAAGCGGCGCGGCAGTTTTAAAGTCGAGAAACAAGACCGCTGCTGCTGAGGAAGCTTGAAAGTGTGAAAGCGACAAACTGTTCCCTCGACACCGAAATAGAAGATGAGCCGCTGGAAAGGGCCAGCATCAGAGCGCTTTTCAGTATTACAATCGACACACTATGAGAAGGTACTACACGGTTACGGGAGGAGCACCTGTAGGGCAAAAACGTATATGTGAACGCGGAAACGAGTTCGAGGCGGGCTGTCGTCATAGGCGTTGCGGTGCGGGTGTGGTTACATACTGCCGCTATGAATGAGACTGAAACCAATTTCCTCCTCTCTCCGTGCTGCGAAAATGGTCCTCGGGGGATAGGGTACCGTAAGAAGTCACTCCTCGACCGAATTCGATTCGTCATTCTTATGAACAGTGTGTGGAAGAACGTACGGAACGTACGGAAGCACGAATAGAGAAGAAAACACACTATTCTACGTGCTGAACAACCATCTGCGTGTGGAAGAACGTACGGAGCGTACGGAAGCACGGACAGAGAAGAGAACGGACTATTTTCCGTGCTGCAAAAGCGTCCATCAACGGAAGGGGATCTGTCATAAGTCGATCCTGGACTGAATTCGGACTAACCTGTCTTTGGGTAACGGAACATTTTCCGTCGGGACCCGTTTTTGCAGAACGTAAAGAAAAGAAAACATGGTTTACACGGACGGTAGCCAGTCCAGCCACGCATAAGAAAGGAGGGAGTAATGCCCCAGAGAATTCGATATAGACTGACCGTGCAGCGTTAAGCTAATTCAAATGCGACAACGTGATTTCCGAATCTTACCTAACTTCTCGCCACCGGGACACGTGACGGGGATGAACCAAACGAACTTCTTTTTGACTTTGCTTGCTGTCCAAGAAACACAAGATATGATCGAGAATGAATTCTATTTTTATTCTATTTCTATTCTTGCTGCCACATCATTGATGCTGCGCACAAAATTACCACATTATATTTTACGCTTTACTGTTGATGTTATACACACCCGAAAATATTCCACCGCACAACCAAAATCAATGAATGAAAGAGCGATAAGCATCACCAATACTATCGATGACTTGACACCGAGTCAGGCAAAACAGGAAAGCAGTAGGAAAATTACCTTTTCCGGAAATCATTAGCCCACACTGTCGAATAGATCGTCCGTGCACTCCCGCACGGAAAAAAAGTGGCACAAGGCGCGTACAGAGAAAGGAAAATCCAGGAAAGGTGATAACAGCGAGGAAATCAAGCGTGACACTGCATCCGAAACGGCCTTTCCGCTTGCAGCGACACAATCACTGCCTTTTTTTTTTACTCCCCCTCGCCTAACGAGCTCAAACCGCGCGATCACGGACCAAACAACTCGAGCGGGCTAGGAGCATCCCACAAAACAGCCGACGCAGATCGCATCGTTTCCTGTCGCCATTCGGCAGAAAACTTCATTTCCTCTCCCTTCTTTCCTCTTCATCTAGCGTCAAATTCCCCCCCCCCCCCCCCTCTATCTCTCTACCTCCCTCTATCGCACCGAGCCCACCCGAATTCTATTAATCGATCGAGTTTCTGATCTTTCTGCTCGGAAGCCAAACGACGGCTGCAGTATTTGGTCACAAAGGGGATTTATAAAAAAAAAAAAAAAGCGATCAGATATTAGCAAGCACGTAGGAATGTCCCACCCTTGATCAGGTCGCTTCTCGAGCCACGAAAACAACAAAAGAAACAGAACAGTATTAAAAGAAGCCGCGCCGATAAAGGAAGGGGTCGCTAATGGACTCAAGAGTCGTTGACACACGCGAAGCAATTGTTGTTGGGAACACCGCGACTGCAAATTGCGAAAGGTGAAGACGCGAACGTGAGAGTGAGAGACCCGCAACCAAAAAGAACACGAAGATAAGCCGTTTTCGTTTTTTTTTTTTTTAGCAGACGCCATTTTGCGACGATTCCGTATATTTGCGACGTTATATAGGGTGGCTATACGAAATCTCACCTATAGCCTGACATGCCGCAAAGCAAATGAGCCGTGCATTGTCTATAAGCGCAGGGGACTAGTCTAATTCTCTTTCTCAAATTAGAACAACTTGACACCGCTTTTAAGACTGTGGTGAGCAGAATAGCCAAAACCTGGTCCGTACAAATTTCGTGTATAAGGATCACACGAAAAACACAAGTGAAGCATATGGAACTTGATTTGACGAGCCTGCAATGACAAAAATAAGAAATATGTGCCCAAAATTTCTAATGTAAGCAGTGATTTAATTCTTACAAGTATTTGCTCCAATATCACGACGCCGCGTTATGGTGCGTATTAAATCCACCCTCCTATAATTGCGTATATACCAGAAAGTTTCCCAAGGGCTAAGGCTTCCGGTACGTCTCGAATCTACATTATTGCTCGATTCGTATTCGGTTCGAAATTTTACATGCCTAGTTTCGAACATTCGTTCCTGCGCGAATGTTTAAGAATATCTGAACTCGCTCACAAAAATCTTTCTGATCGAAACTTCAGTCCGACCCAACAGGGGCTACCTACCGTATTTGCCCAAGTCTAACGTTAACGCACCCCGTATTGTAACGCGCAGGTAAGTTGCTTAAGAAAATTCGAAAAAGTGTTTCGCCGCCGATTCTACCACGCAGATGCAAAACACATGGCACACCACGCACCTGGAAGAAGACATTTTAGTTGAAGCACGTTAGTGCGGCAGCGAAAATCCTTGTGCTTCATAAACTTGCTAATCCAGCTCCTTCTTGCACTAAAACGGGCAACACTGAAAGCCTATTTCGGTTTTGAGCCCAACCGTAGCGAAAAAAAGTGAGCGTTAGAACATTGTAAATACGGTATCGTACGAAAAAGCAAGTCTATGGCCAAACATCGGCGCTGAAACGCGTAGCTAAGAACCGGCGTTCTTTAAAGCTAGCCCAAAATTCTCCCACGCAGGAATTTTCGTATTTCCGAGAACACTCTCACCACGAAGGACATCGAACTCGCTGCCTCGCGCCCTGAAGAAGCAAGCAGCGATGCGACCGCGCGGCTAAGCAGGGACCAGCGAAGTCAAGTGGAGTGCGAGAATATTAAGGGCGAGTAACTGAGAAGCCAAGCAACCGGCCGAAGAGGACGAAAGGCAAGTTGAAAGAATAACGAACGCGTTGGCCCCTGCTTAATGAACTGGGGGGCCGCTTGAATGCTCGCCGCGGCCCATGGCTACCGAAGTTCGGCGTGGAACTCATTAACTGTTTGCGCGGACAAGCTAATGAACGGCAACGGGTGGCTGGCTAGGCAACGCAGCCGCGTCACGACGTGAGATGATTAGCGGCTATGGTGGGGCTTGTTAAAAGGGCCGCTCTTTCCGCCAGCATGCCGCAGATTTGCTGCTTTGCGCGCGCGCGCCGTTCGCGGAGCTCAGCAAAAACCGTTCGCCCGCCGCCTGAAAGCCGACACGCGGCGGAGCTCGCCGCCGCGCATCAAACGCGTCTCTTGCTCGTCTTCCTCCTGCGTTTTGCCCACGCACCCATTTCAGCTTTCAGCGAGCTTCTTTTAAGGCACTGAGCAAAAATCCAACTAACGTCGGCAGCTAGAAAGGGAGAAAAGTGCTTCATTAAAAGGCACCGACGTGAGTTTTTTTTTTTTTTTTTTTAAGTACCATGTTCGCGCAGAAAAATTAACAAAAGCGGCACTTGCGTTCCCTTTTTCGTATACAAGCGCTTCTGGCAGCCAGGGCCATTTAGCTCTTTTTTATGCATAAAATATGAAGTCTGCCGTCCGATGGAGAGTGAGAAGTTATAATGAAGCTAAGTGCTCGAACTAAATCGCGGTTGCGGAACACTGATTGAGTGTAGCCAGGCTTCGGAACATGACCGAGTGTTTTCACTTTGGGTTATCAGCTACAGCAGGTAGTGCGTTGCTCACATGGCAGTTTACCGAGCCCAGACTTTAATCCGACAGCAAGTTAAATGCCCACTCAAGGCTGTTAACGAGGCAAACTTTCCGAGATCTCAACAACTTCTGCGGATAGTGCAGCTACAACTGAACATCTGATTCGGTGATACGATTGTTGTGTGGGCGAGAAAACTGTTCCTGATCCCACTCGAGATACTACTACCTTGCTCCTGGGAGCAGAAACGCAAACAGTGGCGGATAGACGGAACGCAGTCGTAAAGCACTCGCCCTTCGCTTGTCCCGTCGAGCGAAGCGTAGTCAATGAAGCGTCGACTCAGCTCACTCCAACGGGCAGACACTTTAAAATCGACCCCACAAAATGAGGATATAAAGATTCATTCGACGTTAAAAGTGATGTGCACTTCCCTAAAGCAAGTACCACGCGATCATCGCATTTTTAGCGAAATTACAGCGTGCCCGGTAGCCCAATTTGCGTCTTCCAAAATTACCAAACTGAGGATGCACAGCGCACGAGGCTTAGCAGACAAGAAACGCGCGTGCCTTTTTCAACGCAACCCGGGCGTGTAAGTCGCCGTGGGCGTGTTCTTTGCGACACGGCAATGAAATCGGATTAGACCAGGGCTTCGTTTGCCAGGCACTGAAACTTCACGAGCACGCGCCGGCACTATTGGTGCATACGCTAGTAGGTGTGTCTACGACACGGAAGCTCACGCACACGCAGATGTGCGAGTGTATATATAGCAGTGGGTCGAACCGAACAAAAATACCGGTTCGGTTAAGCTTCGGGTTCAGGTGAATTCATTTCGTTCCGGTACAGTTCTGGTTCGACTAAATAATGGGGGCCGAACCAGTTCGCAAACCGATTCGGAAGCTGGAACCGGTTCCCGAACCAGTTCGGCGCGTTGAGTTATCAGCGAAGTGAGAAAAAATGTTTTTAGTACGAAGCTAACAAAAAAAAAATTCAAACAAAAATACCATATACTGCTTTTTCATAATAATATTGGTGCATTTTCAAAGACAAGCTCTATATGATTGGGCCAGATATAAGGTAATTAAGCAAATGAAATAGTGGCGATTCACCAGCACTTTTCCCGGCCAGCCCTTATGCCGTCCTAGGGCTATAGTTTTGGAGTATTTTCAAGAGAGATGGGACAAGTGTGTCTGCTCGACATTTTTAAATTGTACTAAAATTTTATATAGAGCTCCATGACACATACACAAAAAGCTAGTAATCGTTGAGCGAAGTTTATGTTCCTGCAGTGCCCTACCATTGGTCGGTTCACGATGATGGCCACGCCAATTAACCCCCCAGACCCCATACCCCCCCTATTCGCATCCATGATAACCTACTGTGCATCAGCCGCCCAATTTTTTTCGTGGTGATGATAGTTCACAGACGACGCCCAACCCAACGAAAACGATAATGCACCCCTCCGCCGAACGACGACGATTGTTGAACGCGAACCTTTCTCGTAATGGATTTTTTTGGTTGGCCAATTTTACACTGCGAGTATGTGTTCTCTGGTGGTACGCACCGCTTTTCTAGGAGGAGGAGGAGGCAGCCTTTATTGTGGCAAGAAGACTCTACGTCAAGGGGGCGAAGTGGAAGTAGAACGTGGGGTGTTTGTAGCTTGGGAAAGGCGGACCGTTCCACCCAAAACTGGTAGGCTCCTTGAGAAGGCTGGAGAGGCCGCGTGGGGTGAGGATAGCAGGCTCACCACTCTAAACTGCTCGCGCTAGACCGCTTTTTAGAGAATACCCACAGCAACTCTCGGGTGTTCACTCCCGTAGGCCTAACGTTTCGGTTTGGGCTGCACGGCGCGAATCGGCACCTGCTGCTTCGCGTTCGCTTCGACCATGTAGACATGGAGCTCGGAAATTTGACTTAGTTGATCTTGGTGGCTCAGCATGCCTATCACATTAGCGGCATCGCCACAGACTGTACACACCAATCAACACAAAAATGTCACAAGGCGGCTCACCAGGATAGTCGAATGGCAAAAATCGGATAGAGAAAGGCGTAATATCCATGTCTTTTCTTAGCGTTCGCTGTAAAATGTCCCAGAAAAAGACAGCATCTCTGCAGTCTACAAAGCAGTGATCAATTGTCTCTGGCCGAGAACAGAGCCGACAGTCTGTCGACCAAGCTATAAACAGACCCCGGTCTTTCATCCAAGTTTTGACAGGGAGCGTGCCAGTGTGTAATTTAAAGAAAAATGTTTTAACACCTGCCGGAACACACATTTTACACACTCTATTGAGGACATCCTGGTACGGACACTGTAGGTACGGAACACGATATAAAGGTGTGGGAAAAAGCCCAGAAACCAGGGCATCAGAAATAGACTCGCGCGAACCAGTAAATATGTACTCAAGGCTAAACCGAGCCTGTAAGAAGCGAAACGTGTCAACCACTTCTTTGAGGACACTTCGCGGGCTTCGGGCTGCGTCCACAGACAGCGAAGAAACCACAAAATCAGGGAGAAAATGTGCAAGACGTATTTGCAGTACAGCTTTCAAAAAAGGCTGTTGAACATCTCGAAAGTAGAATAAACGAGAAAGAAGCTGCCAAACAAAAAGGTGAACAAGTCCAAGTCCCCCCGCACAACCGGAAGAAAAAGGTTATCGCGACGCAGTGGCTCACTACGCGAACACCAAATGAAGGTTGCAAAAATCCGGTGAAAAGCCTGTATCCTGAGTAGTGAGCAATGTAACACCTGTAGGACATAAAGAAGTCGGGTCACAAGAAACGTGTTACACGCCCGAGCCCGAGAAAAGATGGACAGCTATATTTCCGAGAAACTGTGGCATTTGTGCATAGTGTGTATAGTTCGCTTGACCAACCACCTGACTGGTTCCGTCTTTTGAACGCTTGTGTGTGTTTGCCTGAATTTTGATGCGTTTGTGCTTCTGCTAACTTCAGTGTATTCTTTTGTTTGTTTGACAATGTAGCCCTCGTACTGTCACGTCTGAGCTTATTCTCCCGTGTAATAAAGAAAGAAAATGTAGACATGGAGCAATCGGATAGGCGGCGGCGTCATAACGCGAGGGACCCATGTTCGATTCCGGCCACGAAAAGCGTTTTTTTTTTTTTTCTTTCGCTTCAGTTACGATCATTCATCCTTATTGTTAGAGAAATTTGGCTTTCCTGCCGGGCGTGTTGGCGCTGTACAACCTATAGTCTTCAAGAATATTAGCATACTGACGACTTTCCGCATGATGCACACCTACCAGCGAGTTTTCTTTTTGCGTTAAGGCGAGCACACTATCGTAAATCTGCCCAAAAACAACTCTTATAAATGCACAAAAAGCACAAGAAAGCCACCCCGGTAAGTCAAGGTCGGTACATTCGAAGTAAAGCGTAGAATCGTTGGCCAACTTGCAGACGGTCCATTTTTCAACCACGCTGACACGCCCCACACACTGCTCACGGGGCGGTCCCAAACAGAAGGCGAACTGCAACAGGGATGTTTCGCAGGATACCCATTGGCTACATGTAAGTTCTGAAGCGGAAAGGCCCAAACTGGAGGCCCGGGCCTGACGTGTATCCAGCTATGGGAAGGCAATAAAGTGGGTCAAGGAAACAAGAGCGTCGCAAAAGCGAAACCGGAAGCGGTCCGATAGATAAATAACGGGCGCCATCGAATGGCGACTGTGTGGCGACAAAAGCCCCGCAGATATATGGACGGCCATAAATATCCGATATCGGACAGCTCGAACTCAAGCCGCTCCGCTCGGTTTCCTTTTCCACCCTACGGGACGTCCGCTGAACGCGAAGCGCTAGTACCAACTCGTTGGATAGTGTTCACGAACACTGTCGATTTCACTGGCCTGCCGCGGAGTCTTTCTGAAGCCTGTCACGAGAATTTTATTTTCCCGTAGCAAACGCGAGACGTAAAGCGACAAAGTTCAATAAAAATGAAACAGACCATTTTGCCACTTCACATTGCCTCTGAGAACTGGACGCTGAAAGGAAGCAGAGCTTTGTTAGGAATGAACTAGCATCTGAACGCATCGGTTCTGATTTTCAATTTTCAAGTTTCGTCCCTTAGATTATAATCACCTGCGTGAAAAGCCAACTGTGTGCGCAAATCTATCAGCGAAGTCCGAACTGCATACGAATGTAACAATTTTTTGGGCCACAAACTTTCACCCCAACAGCTGGTCCGCTACTACAGGTCTGCATGAAATTACAACACATGTAAATATATTACGCGCAGACGTTTTTATACAGCGGTGGAAGAGCTGCTCTTGAATACGAACACGCGTCATCGGCTGCTAATGCCTGGTTTCAAAACATGCCACATTCTTCAACGGCAAGACAGCAAGATGGAAAAATTTTAAACAGAAGAGTTACGGCGGCACTTAGGTGAACTATGATGATGCCGGATTGCGTCGGCATCAGCTCCTTTTCACAGCACTCAAATCCTAGACAAAAACCTGCAGAATATGTGCATTCCTCGTAATTAATTCTCAGGTACCTCACATCGAGGCCTACATAGGCCCTAGCGGACATGGCACCTGCAAAAAAAGAAAAAAAGAAAATACAGATACGCTTCTCTCGGGCTGGCATTGCCGAATCCCGCGTATAGTGCAAAGGAACGAGATAGGGAGAGTAAAAGCGTCCCGCCCGGAGCCTGTAAGTAGAATCAGACGGGGGAACAACAGCAGCGTACACACGGGTACGATGTCCTAAATGGAGCAAATAGTTCACCGACGTGCGAGCGGCTCCGCACGCTACGCCGTTAGGGAACACCGCCCACCCGTCGCCGTCGCAACCAACGCCTATCACGCGATCTGGTGGCGCCGGGCAAGCAGTAACCGCGGGACTCGGGAGGCGCCAGGAACGACCATCCCAAAGCACGCCGTCAAGGTTCGGATGGAGAGAGGGATGAGGAGAAACAGGAACAAAAAAGCAAGCAACAAAAGCCAACGGGGCAATCGGCACACGTCGGCGAGCAGACAATAGCTAGCGAGAAACAAATGCGCTCCTACGATTCCTTCCATCGATTGGGGAAGAAGACGATCGGAGATGTGTTCGGGGAGAAAAAGGGAAACTGGGGAAGGGGGAGGACGCGGCGGCACATTCCGAGGTCCTTTTGTTCCCGTAAAGACAATAAATACGCGGCAGAGAATGGAGCTCCGAAAGCGTTGCGGAACGGCGGCGGTCCTGCTTATACTTGCCGTCTTCGCGTTTCTTTCGCCGCGGTGTCGGCAGCACGGGGGATGCCGTTGGATACGCTCACGCCAGTCACACGCAGCTTAACATGCTGCTGCTGCTGCTGCTGCTGCTGCGGTACTGCCGACAACCGCCGGCAGTGGTGAGAACATTGCCGAGCTCCGGAATGCTCGGTTCGGTGCAGCCGAGCCCGCTAAAGGATAGAAACAGCAGAAATTTTGCATGCACCGGGAACGCTAGCAGAGCGATCGCGCGTTTCTTTTGCTTCTTTCTGGCCGAGCTGTGGACGGATCTCGTTAGGAACGGGAAACGAGGATTAATATGACGTGACATCCCCGTTACGCTTGTCTTGAAAAGGAAAAAAAGAGACATAAGCCTTTTTTTTTCCTTTTCGTCTTTTGTATTCATGGTAGAAGTGAAGACGATGGAATTAACCATGAGCAGCGACGCTAACCAGAAAAAAGCGCTCTGTGCGTCAGCCAACCGATGGTGGTGGTGGTGGTGATGACGATGATGATGACGATGATGATGACGATGATGACGACGACTGTGACGATTCCCTCGAAGTGTTCTGCACGTACCCACAGAAAACGTACTCCTGTACAAACTACTGAACTCACGCGCGTTGTAACTATACATTAACTCACACGCACTGTAAAAATGATGATTGATTGTAGGCTTTAACGCGCCGACGCAACGCAGGAGATGAGGCGCCGTAGTGGAGGGCTCAGGATTAATTCTGACCACCTGGGGATGCTTTACGTGCGCCGAAATCTCGTACACACAGGCGTTTTTGCTTTTCGCCTGCATCAGAAAGCGGCTGCCGCGGCCGGGAATCGAACCCGCGACCTCGTGCTCAGCGGCGCAACGCCTTAGCCACTGAGCCACCACGGCGGATCGCGCTGTAAAAATGAAAATGTTGCTTCTCCGCTTCATTGCTGTGTCTACACTTGGAAATTTCTGTGCTGATGACGAAAGATTCCTGCCGTTGCCCTGGTGAAGATCACCGATGTGTTAAATGTTGTTCGCTCCAGCACAAACACAAACACAAACACAAACCACAACACAAACACATACACAAACCACATACATACATACATACATACATACATACATACATACATACATACATACATACATACATACATACATACATACATACATACATACATACATACATACATACATACATGAATGAATGAATGAATGAATGAATGAATGAATAAGGCCCGAAACATGACGCGGCATCTTCTCCAAATCAACAGCAGAGTCGTTCAGTCTTTAACTCTGGGAGAGCGGTGCTATCATCATGTTGCAGACGTGACGTATCCCGTATGCGATTGGCGGGAAACGCCCTTGACAGGTTTAAACAAGATCGTGCGCTTGCGTGGCGGAATTCCGGCGACGCAGCGCGAGCTGCCGCAGAGATGCAACAGAACACAGCGCCTCGAGACAAAGCTTTTGTCGGCGTTTGATGATCGCCCTCCGTGTGCCCGACAGCGTCTCCGCACGCGCAAACAGTTTCAGCGCAAGTACTGCAAAGAAGTTCCTGTGCACCAAACAACATCCGTCGACAAGCGATTTCCGCTCCACTACTTTCAGGATAAGGTGCGCGACGCCGATGCTTGGAGTAAGAAGGTAGAAACGGCGGAGCCCAGTCCCTCTGAAACCTCCTTGGGCGACAAGTGATAAGCTTCAAGGTTGCAGCTCTAGCGAACGAGCATGCACCAAAGGCATTGCAACTGAGTGCGCCTTTTAATACTACAAAACGCAACGTAGGAGCCCCTTTACCCGCAAACTAATTTGGATAAATAAACGACCCGCGCACCCGTTTACGCGCGCGGCCAGGTGCGCGCAAGCTGCCAAGAGCGCTCGTATACATTGAGACGGAGCGGGGCCTTCGTTGTCTTCTCCTCTGAGCGCGCACAGGTAAGCGCGCAGTCGGCCCGCATGCATAATAGATGGGAGCGCCTGTCCGGCGCAGGCGCCCTCCCCCGGCGGGATCTAGGACGGCAGACCGGTGCAAACGTGCTCCTCTCTACAAAGGGGAGGGACGGGGAGGAGACAAAGGCAATATTTGCAGCTGGGCTAAGGGAGTGCGAGGAGGCACGGTAGGATGGGAGGATACGGGGGACAATAAACGCTCGGAATACAGATGAAAAAATGTTTCCGGCAAAGGCACGGAGAAGTAATTTGGAAACTCCCTCCCCGCCCGCCTCCGAAGAAGAAAGTGCACGCGGTGGTGTTTCGACAATTTGAAAGAGAAAGACAAAGCTCCGGCGCCGACTCCATCGCTGCCGCAATAAAACCAATTCTGCGAAGGAGGCTCATTGGTCATGCCACGGGGGAAGCCACGCGGAGAAGAGAAGGCTCGCAGAGCATCACTTGGGGAGGGGTAGGAAAGGAAACGAAAAGGGAAAAAAGGAGCGAGTATGGTGTAGTACTAAGTATGTGCGTCGCTTGAGAACGGCGGACAGAAGAAGCAGAGCGCGGAAGGAACGGAAAGTGAAGTCTCTTCGCGATGCCTTAACGCCGAATACTGCGATTTTTTTTTTCAGTACAGTGAAATATTGACGATATTGAGATGAACTGTCTTCTTCTTGCTGGTGGCACTCATATGGTAACGTATCTGCATTTGTGAAATATTGATAATGTTTTTGCTGAACATGTATTAGTGAGAGAAACGCCGGCAGAAGTCTAAAAGCGTTGCAGCTTCGCAGAGAGAGAGAGAGAGAGAGAGAGAGAGAGAGAGAGAGAGAGAGAGAGACAGCTATATATTGGGCGCCGCTCCACACCTATTTTACGACCGATATGACCCACGTCCCTTACAGCCACAGGCATAAAACATTAAAACATACCGCTTAAAAATAGCCGCCCATTCGGCAAATCAGCCCCGAAGCGTAGCCAAGGTGCTGGCATTGTCGCGTAGTATATACGCAGCCCAAAGGTGCCTAGCTTTGTTCGACATGGCCGATGTTAAAGGTTAACGTTCGTCGCGTGGTCGCCACAAAATTGACGCGGCCGCTGTGGCACGGTGAAAGGGTAAATGTGCCAGGCCTTATTGCGGGCCCTTTTTAATGAACGATAACTCGCTAATATTGCACGCTTTTAAACCATGTTTTTGCGGCAGGGAACGTTCTTTTGAATAGTACGCCAACGATTGCGCACGTAAAATCGCAACCTTTGGAACCCTGTTTAGGGCCCCTTTAATGTCAACAAGTGCGTTTCCGATTTGCATGGTCATATATTGTTACGAGAAGGAAAGGAAGGGGACAGTGGAGCGTAGCGCCATCGGCAGCCTATACTGACGACGACGACGGGGCGCGGGGCATTGCTCGGGCTGCGACGGCCGAATCGTAAATAGATGGCGTCTCTTTTTATAAATGCATTGCTTCAGCATTAACCGTGGTTCGCGTCGTCCGTCCTGCCACCACGTAAAAATATGGCCCACTGGCCTCCCTACCGAGCAATCACTTAACTTGTACAAAAGGTAGTCGTATATGCGGAACGAGTGTAAAAATATGGCCCACTGGCCTCCCTACCGAGCAGTCGTTTAACTTGTACAAAGGTAGCCGTATATGCGGAACGATGTCTACATTTAGTTCTATAGAAGCGGGGCGTTCTGTAGGTCAAGGAAAGAAAGTTAAAGCCGTTCCACTCAACGTGAAAGCTGACGGAAGTGCAGAAAAAGTGATTCGCCATAATGGGCTGCAGCGCCGTTATCGGCTCACTGCTACTGTCTACCACCTAAAGCAATTCAAATTTCCCGCCTCCGTAGTGCTCGCGCGCCCCCTGCCTGAAACAGCGCCAGAGGGAGTTTTGTTCTTTTTGAGCTTTCTTTTCCTCCCGCACGTGCCGGCATTGCACTGCCACTTTTTTTTCGCTTACTATCGCAAAAACCAACACATTGCAACTAGCGTTCCGAACTAAATGAACGCCGGTGCTGCCGGTTAGTTACATATATTTTGCGTCAAATGTACCTGCAGTTTTCTTTTTTTTTTTTTTTTTTTTGCGCTAAGCAACGGGGAGATGTAAAACAAGCGCCAGCGTTTCACGAGTTTCGAACGCTTATGACTACTTAAACCGCTTGGAACGCCGGGCTCTACTTGGGTCCGTTATCTCGCGGAACCGCCTGATTCCGGCAGTCGTTTGACATCGACCGTTACAGCGAGCTACGACGACAAGGCGAGCCCCTAAAGTGCTCTGCACTTAATAAAACTCAAGAAGATCATACTCCCGGTGTTACGTAAGAAAGCACGAGCACCACCCTTGGTCTGAGCCTTCTAGCGTCATTTGAGAGTTATAGCATAGCGGAGAACCGATCCCGATACGGTACCCGATAGGTGATCGGCGCTACTGCGCATGCGCAGAGATGAAAGAACTGTTTCTGCGCATGCGCAGTGCAGTGGGTACCGTTCCGGAACCGGTTCTTCGCTCTGCTGTAACTCTCTATTGACAAACCACTAAGGATACCAAACGGAGCCAGCCTCTCCGAACGGATCGCCGGTCCGCTCTCGCAATCCTTGGCTGCCGTTTATGCACCGCCCGACCAGGCCGCTCCAACATCTTGGAGTGCTTGAAGTATGAATTGTGGCGAAGAAAAGCGGAGAAGGGACATGACCTGATTGGACGATGCACGCCATGCTGGATTTCATCAGTACGGCCCATAAAAACCAGTGCTACAGAAGACGACGCATTAAATGAGAATTGAGATTAGCGTACAAATCAATTCAATAACTTTCAGCACCCAAAAATACGAAGAATAAGCAAACGAAAATATTAGGATTCGATTAACGACCATCGGTTTCTTTGCTGCTCCGACGACGCTCCAAATGGGAAGACAAGCACGATAGAAATTAGCGCTCGGAAGCGATACCAACTATTGATTAAGAGGCCACGAGCACTTTCACCCGAGTTCCAGTTATTTCCGGCCTGATGGGCTGCATTGCCTCAAAGCCTTAATTTGACAGCTCGTAGGCAAAGCGAGACACTATCATTCCTCAAGGAACCAACAATAAAGACGACCAGTCCTGTCACTTTGAAGCCACGGGACTCGCAAACGGATATTCCCAGCCCGCCACAGAACGAAGATTAAAAAAAAGCGAGTCAGAAGAATAGCAAATCAGCTGCGTAGAGATAAGCGCCACTCTCCTTGAAATAATTCGCCGTGTATGGAACCAACCGACAGCGCAATTAGCTAATGCGTTTCTTATTACCCTCGACGCAAAACTTCACCCGAAATCACTTTTTACAAACGGCAGCGAGGAAGACTAAAAAAAACTGCGACAAAATTCATCCGTGCACATTGTGCGCTTGCCCCGGAAGCTCTTTCAATAAATTCTCCCTCCCAGAGCCACAACAAGACACCCGGCTCCCCTGGAAGCCTGACTAATGGCTTGTTGTTCAGCGATAGCGGCGGAATGGGGGCTGTAGATAAGACGCGAAACACGATCTCGGCGCCCTAATGGTAATGAAGCGACCCCTCCCCCGCCCCGCCCCCCCCACCCCCCCCCCCCGCCTCCTCGCTCGCCGAGACCGGCCTTTTCCACCGGTGCTGTTAATTCCGATGTTATAGTTAGCATTTAACGGAAGAGAGCCGACGAATCCACTGCGGTAAACAGGGTCCGAACGGAACACAAGCGTCATAAGCATAAAATAGTTTTCAGGTCAATTTAAAGCGTATAACAAATAGCGGCCAAATAAGAGAAGGCGGCAATAACTTGTTGGAGCGTTGGAAGGCATTCGGAGCAATTGAATCAGAGCCGTTATGAGCGAAGCCTAAAGTCTGTCAGTGCGCGGTCCTTCTACGGGTAATTGCCGAAGAGTTTTCGCCGCCTTCCATTGGAAGTGGAACTATTGCGAAGGACAATCCGTGAGAACTGCCTTCCTTTGATTACTCCAGGAACAGACGGGCCATGTAAGAACCCGTCGCCAAAGCCATGGTGAAACTCTTTCAACGTTCGCCGATGGTCTTGCCGAGGAATCGCCGCCGCCGACACCGCTCATTGGAAAATGATAAGACCGGCGCGTGTTACTTTGTACGCGAGTTACTTGTATACGCGAGTTATTTGTACGCGAGTTACTTCGCGATACATCCATATCGCGACAAGTACACGAATCCGCTCGAAGAAACGAAGAGCACAATTTCAAGAGCGCTTGTACTTCTCGGCGCAGAGTTAATTGATTTCCCACGTTTATAATATACGAGGTGCAAACACGGAAAAGCACGCGACAAAGAGAGCCGCACGACTTCTCCACTGCATCTTCGTCCTCGTTGTCATCGCCATCATCATCGTCATCATCATCAACATCATCATCATCTAGACCGCTTAATAACTAGACTTTAGAGTATATAAGTAAATGAGCAATCATTCCTCACAGACACGCATTCACAATTCCTGGTTGTAAATGGCGAGCATAGCCGCGTCTCCCTTTCTCAGAGTTTGAGAAATAAAGAAAATATACTTACGCTTAGTACTTAGATTAAGGATCATGTGAATGAACACAGACATAAATAGGAGCTGAACCAATCCACTTTAGGGTTCCTTTCGGGTGAACAGTAAAAAAAGGCGGGTAACCACAGAAAAGACGAGACGTTTAAAATGTACGCAAAAGGCTAAGCTCTCAGTGTTTTTTTTTTTTTTTTCTATAAAAGAAAACATACTTGCCCGTGATGGGGGCAGCCGACACCGCACTGATTTCATAAGGCGCCAACCGCTAAAGACGCAGATACACCAGCTTCAACAAACGATGCGGCCCGTATACATAAAACTTACAGCGCACTCCCAGCGTGCGCCACAGCTCCAAGTGAGCTGTTTTTTTCCTCCGCAACGGACGCGATACAGTACGACACGAGCCGCGGTATGAAATTGGCGTTGACAGCAACAGCTCGTAACGATCGGCGCCGAGA
This sequence comes from Haemaphysalis longicornis, assembly GCA_013339765.2. NCBI lineage: Eukaryota > Metazoa > Arthropoda > Arachnida > Ixodida > Ixodidae > Haemaphysalis > Haemaphysalis longicornis. The sequence continues at coordinate 123,067,810 of CM023450.1, forward strand.
ACAACGGAAGGGCGCAAAACCCGATTTGTTCCCCAGCCGAGCACGAGCCGTACACGAAGCGAGCCGAGCGGCGATGACAAATGACATCGGTTGCCGCCGCCACCGCCACAGCCAGCGTCCAGGGACTCGACGATATCCGCCAAGATAAAAATGATCGAAACGAAAGCTCCCAAGTGAAAAGGCCTTCGGGCCCTTGCGTTTCTCGTAATCTTCAAGTCCCAAAATTCAAGTCAAGCACAGTTAAATTTCGCCTCTCCATCTTCTTGGCGAACTGATGGAGGCGAAATAGTGATGTTCTTTTGATGCGCGAGCCGAGAGGACGATCTCGACTCGCTCCGATGACCGACGACCGATGCTTGGAGCGGGTGAGGGATGAGGACTGCCTTCCTTGCTGGATATTAGGTTTATTTACATTATTTACAAAACTCCAACTTTACATCAGGTCAGAGTGACGGTTACATTGTCACTCTGACAGCAGCAGCCTGTTCGGCCGAGATCTATACTAAACTAGATCCCCTCTCGACCGACCCTCGACAAAACCCAACACTCCGGTTTTGATAGCAAAAACCCCGCCTCCAAAAAGGGGGCGTTCAAGAAAGAGAGAAAAACCTTTCAAAACAATTATTACAAACCATTGATTGGCCACAGTAACCAGCCAATCACACACATGTCCTCACCTGCGGTCACGTGACCCAACCCTCTCTCTTATGCACTCAAAGTGCGTTTCCTACGCACGCTGTTACACCCGGCCAGAAAATACAGGACATCTGCGGCCTTAAGTGAACCATCCATTACGTTAAGCGGGCGGCATCTGCACAAACAACAGCCAAGCCGAGGGCCCGGAGCGGTCCTCGCGCGGCGCCTCCCGCGACGCCCCCATTGTCCCGCGACGCGCGGGCAATGAGGGTTGCTAATTCCCTCCCAGACGAAGGGGCGCCGCCGCCCACCTGGACAGACCACGGGGAGAGACGCTGCCAGCCGAGGCGACCATCGTCGAGGCGAACGACCCGTCGACGAAGAGCGCCCGCCGCCGGAGTCGAAGATTTTCCAAACTTACACGGCGCGCGCTTTCAACACTAAGAGATACGATAACCTGGCTTCCCGTCAGCCTGTTATGCCGGAGGACCCAGCCACCCGCGACGCAGGCTAATCGCCCCCGTCCTTTGACACACAAAAGGAGGGGCATAACACACGCTCTCCGCGTCTCCGAACTTGGCGTCCGTGCGGCTACATGAAAGGGACACGGGAAAGTAGCCACCAGCGGAGGCGACGCCAATACATGGGCCACCGGCGGCCTTCATTATTTACATGCGGAGCCCGAACTTAACACCTCCGCACTAAGAATGTTGTCCGTACACTAGCTGTACGTACAACATTAACTCCCCTGCAGGTTATGTCTTACTGCAGAGCCAGAACTAAAAAAAAAACACTCAAGCCGTTACGCAAATACAATACAACGCGGTACAATACAGTACAACAAAAAAAAATTAACCCGCTACACACCAACCCAAACAGCACAACGCGCCGGCCAACTGCACCAAAAACGGATGCAACACGGCATACTCAGTGCCTTTGCCTAGCCATGGCTTGCGCAACATCAAACAATAAACGAAGGCACTCAACTACAGGGCCCGTGAGAACAAACTCGTGGCACCCTCTACCATTAAAGGCAACCAACCCCACGAAGGGTATAAATGTTACAACTTGACAACTGGATGAATGACACCATCCATCCTTAACCGTTCAGCGCATGTAGGAACATTCTTTCACTCTAATGAAAGAAAAAAAACAACACCCGAACAAAACCCAAACGTACCAAAAGAGGCTACTCCTGTACAAATAAAAAAAAGTTTAAGGAAGTTCAGCGCCTCTTCACGCACTCGCAGACGCCTGTTCTTTCAGAATGCACCAGATTGTTCATCCCGGTTGCGGTTCATTTGCTGTCCACATGCGATGTTCTGAAAGTTCACTTTTCAGTACTTCAGACACTAGTTCGCACACAAGCGCCACAAGTGGGCCCTACCTGCACATTCCATGGCCCACCATGACCACATGCCAACGAGCGCAAATAAAGAAAGGCACTCGCCATTGTACCCAGGGGTAAACTCCCCACCACGCTGTAACAGCGGCTCGGCTCTACTTCTCAAGGAGACAGTTAAACCCGCCAAGCTGCGCTACTCGTAAATCACACGCCTTACGACAGCTGAACACTACCAACACATGCACAAACAAAAAAAAAAACTAACAACAAGGGGGAGAACTACAGTACAGGGACAACTAAGAATAACGCTCGTCGGAGCGATCCCTACGCACACACAGCAAAACACGCTAACAACAAAGTGTGCGCCAAACAACACTGAACTGTTCTATCTAGCACTGTGCCTTATTCAGCGCAAACGCCCCTTTCCACGGCGGCACACACCGACCGTCGCACGGAAGCTGATTCCGTTTCATACGCCACCAGCCGATCCTACACGAACCCTGGTTCGGCTCGCGGTGTCCTGTGCCCCCGGGAGAGAAGGAACACCCTACTCGGCGGTAGCGCGTACGACGGTGTCGCACCTGCGCCGCCACACCTGCCGCCGCCTTCCGCGTTCTCGGGCGTGTCGGAATCGACCTACGCTCAAGACGCCGCGGACCCCCTGCGCATTCATGCTTCGCGCACGGAAGCTCCACAATTAGGCGCGCCGATCCGCTGCTCTTGCCCGACCCCTGCGGTTCCTCTGCCTCCTCCGAGATGAGAATGCTTTCTGTAGCTTCGCTCAATCTCTGCGTTAGCTCATCCACGCGGGGCTCCTCGCGGTCGGCCGCGGAATCTATGTCGGCGCATGGGGCGGTGCTACTCTCGACATTTTCCTGCGTGGCCACGGCAACACTGCCCGCCGCAACAGACAGAATTGCTGCAGCTAAGACATCTGTCTTACGAGATTCGATGATCTCATCTGCAGCAGTGGAAACGCTATGGGGTTGCTTAACAACTGGAGTGGCTTCAGCCACCTCCACTACATTCCCACTCTCCTCATCCCGTGGCGCTCGAAGCGCCCACGAGGGAACAAACACCGTGAAAACGTTGGCGTCCTCTTCGAGGCCACCAATCTTGCGAAGCTTCGCTTTTTCATACGCGATCTCCGCTCGCCCTTGGGCTAATTGAGCGCTAAGCTCTTCAGCTGTCCATGCGGACGGGCTACCCGCGCCCCGGCTACCCGCTAGCCTTGCTTTTGCTAAAGCGTGCTGGGCATTTTTGAGAGCTAACTCCGCTCTCAACTCCTCAATCTCGAGCACAATGGCGCTAACCTTTCGGTCGGTGCCGCGACATCCCGTTAGCATAGTGGCCATGGTAAACCCGGAGAAAGTAAGTCAGGGCCCACCTGTGCCCGCTCCGGGTTCGGCCTGGTCGCAGTGTCGCTGATGCAGCAGCTCGTCGACCCGATGCGCCGCCCTCGCCGCTGGGATGGGGCCGTGCTCCCTGGGCCGGAGCCCGCGAGGCCTCCCACTGAGGTGTCGCCCCGTTGAACTGCGGCTTACGCCGCCCTGGGCCGAAGCCCACGAGGCCTCCCGCTGAGGTGTCGCCCCGTTGAACCGCGGCTTTCGCCGCCCTGGGCCAGAGCCCACGAGGCCTCCCGCTGAGGTGTCGCCCCGTTGAACCGCGGCTTACGCCGCCCTGGGCCCGGGGCCCGCGAGGCCTCCCACTGAGGTGTCGCCCCGTTGAACCGCGGCTTACGCCGCCCTGGGCCGAAGCCCCCGAGGCCTCCCGCTGAGGTGTCGCCCCGTTGAACCGCGGCTTACGCCGCCCTGGGCCGAAGCCCCCGAGGCCTCCCGCTGAGGTGTCGCCTCGTTGAACCGCGGCTTACGCCGCCCTGGGCCAGAGCCCACGAGGCCTCCCGCTGAGGTGTCGCCCCGTTGAACCGCGGCTTACGCCGCCCTGGGCCAGAGCCCCCGAGGCCTCCCGCTGAGGTGTCGCCCCGTTGAACCGCGGCTTACGCCGCCCTGGGCCAGAGCCCACGAGGCCTCCCGCTGAGGTGTCGCCCCGTTGAACCGCGGCTTACGCCGCCCTGGGCCGGAGCCCCCGAGGCCTCCCGCTGAGGTGTCGCCCCGTTGCCGTTGAATCGCGGCTGCTGCCGCACTGAGCCGAAACTCACGAGGCCTCCCGCTGAGGTGTCGCCCCGTCGATGCTTGGAGTCTGGCTCGTCGTTGGTCGGAGCCGAACCTTGCGTTGAAGGAGTCTCTCCGCAATGCCCCACCAGCTCCAGCCGATGGTCGTGGTCATCCTGTCGACTGCGCCAGTTAAATTTCGCCTCTCCATCTTCTTGGCGAACTGATGGAGGCGAAATAGGGATGTTCTTTTGATGCGCGAGCCGAGAGGACGATCTCGACTCGCTCCGATGACCGACGACCGATGCTTGGAGCGGGTGAGGGATGAGGACTGCCTTCCTTGCTGGATATTAGGTTTATTTACATTATTTACACTACTCCAAGTTTACATCAGGTCAGAGTGACGGTTACATTGTCACTCTGACAGCAGCAGCCTGTTCGGCCGAGATCTATACTAAACTAGATCCCCTCTCGACCGACCCTCGACAAAACCCAACACTCCGGTTTTGATAGCAAAAACCCCGCCTCCAAAAAGGGGGCGTTCAAGAAAGAGAGAAAAACCTTTCAAAACAATTATACAAACCATTGATTGGCCACAGTAACCAGCCAATCACACACATGTCCTCACCTGCGGTCACGTGACCTAACCCTCTCTCTTATGCACTCAAAGTGCGTTTCCTACGCACGCTGTTACACCCGGCCAGAAAATACAGGACATCTGCGGCCTTAAGTGAACCATCCATTACGTTAAGCGGGCGGCATCTGCACAAACAACAGCCAAGCCGAGGGCCCGGAGCGGTCCTCGCGCGGCGCCTCCCGCGACGCCCCCATTGTCCCGCGACGCGCGGGCAATGAGGGTTGCTAATTCCCTCCCAGACGAAGGGGCGCCGCCGCCCACCTGGACAGACCACGGGGAGAGACGCTGCCAGCCGAGGCGACCATCGTCGAGGCGAACGACCCGTCGACGAAGAGCGCCCGCCGCCGGAGTCGAAGATTTTCCAAACTTACACGGCGCGCGCTTTCAACACTAAGAGATACGATAACCTGGCTTCCCGTCAGCCTGTTATGCCGGAGGACCCAGCCACCCGCGACGCAGGCTAATCGCCCCCGTCCTTTGACACACAAAAGGAGGGGCATAACACACGCTCTCCGCGTCTCCGAACTTGGCGTCCGTGCGGCTACATGAAAGGGACACGGGAAAGTAGCCACCAGCGGAGGCGACGCCAATACATGGGCCACCGGCGGCCTTCATTATTTACATGCGGAGCCCGAACTTAACAAGCACTACCTAAAACAAACGGCTCATTTCCCATGCCTTCTTTCCGTTCTCCGTCAGCGTTATATGTGGTTGCCGGACTCCTAACCACGGTGGTGTTTCTGCCATTGTATCAGCCTCTTTTGTGTTCTCATTTTTTTCTTCTTTTTATTGTCGAGCTGTTGGGTATGTCAGGCTGCTTGCGCTGACGAAGCTCCATTGCGGCCCCACAGAAAGCGCGAACACGTTATCCTGCTCCGTGTCGGTAAAGGAGATATCAGACCTGTATTTACTTCGGCGGCGAAAACTTCGAAGATGAGCAAGTTGTGCCGCCGAAAAGTACATCGCGTCGCCTTTTCATTCGTGGCGACACAAAGATGAGCGACGGCGGTCGTGGCGACCGCCGCCGTGGGGAAATCAATTAACCCCGCACCGAGGAGTACATGCGCTATTGAAATCGCTCTCTTCGTTCCCGCAGGGGGATCCGTGTACTTGTCGCGCTATGGGTGCTTCGCAAAGAATTAAAGAAGGCGAACAAGCGGCATTGTGCGTTTCGCAATGTATTCTTTATGAAGCTGCTTTGACGGATGGCCGGAGGTCTAAAGACATGACTGCTTGGATATGCAACCAAAATTGAATTTGTACAAGATTAAACACACCCAATACTACGAAGAGCGGCGTTTCAAATGCGGCCAAGAATAAACAGCAAGCACTGAACCTAAAAATTTCTTGCATCAATCTTGCTACCCGAGCAAAGGCGAAGCAGACGGGGAGGCCAGCTGGCCTTTTTTTTTTTTCTTTTTTGCAACGCCTTGCGGAAACCATGGCGCACTTGTCTTGGATTGGGTACCGTAAGTCACGGGACACACTGCAGCCGATTCAATGTATAGGCAGCGAATGCTACACGGTCACAATCTTCTGTGTTGAGCCCTCTGTGCTACTACGATCCTTTCCTCTACGCTAGTTCTAAACCTACACTGACATATTTGTTGTTGCTATTTTCTTTAAAAAAAAAAGGCCAGCGTATGGGATTTTTCTGTTATTTTCCCATTTATCTTCTTCGTTTGCCTAGAAGGACAAGCACTTGTAAAGCAAACCACCCCCCACCCTCCCCTTCCACCTTTTTTTTTCCAGGCTTCATGCAAAAAACGTACGGAATGCAATCGCTTCGCTTCACAGTCAAAACAATGATTTCGCAGCTCAATCGCACGCCCCTCAGGCTCGGTATCTTGTCGTCGCCGGATGCAGCAGTTCATTTGCCGTTTCCCCACCGGCCGCGCCCCCTGAGCTCTCCAGCCAAGCGACGCAGGTCTCTGACACGGCGGCCATGATCCGGTCTCTACTCCTCCATGCCGGAAATATTTTTTGTTTTTCCTCCACGACTCCTCCCCGTCGGATTCCTCCTCCGCCAGTGTGCGCCTTTGACCCAGCCGCTCCGGGGCCACTACCTTTCGCGAGGCGCTCTTTTGATCCAAGGAAGCCACGTGCGCGTCGCCTTAAAATAGCGCATCGCTATTTCGCCGCCTGCTCAGATTTTGATCGCTGGGACGCGCGCATGCATAACATCCCTCGCGAACGCTGAACTCGTCACTTTTAGACGCGCACCTAACGACGTGCCGGTGCAGCGAACGCCGTATATATTCCTCAGCGCAGAAGCACGCCGTGGTTTAATTTTTCATTTTTGTTTTAGCCTACGCGTAAGGTTCAAACTCGGCCAATTTTCCTTGCCTTTAATAACGCGGTTGCAGTCGCCAAGAAAGATTCGGTGAGCGAACCTATGCGAGGGACGATTGATTGATTGATTGATTGATTGATTGTAGGGTTTAACGCGCCGACGCAACGCAGGCGATGAGGCGCGCCGTAGTGGAGGGCTCCGGATTAATTTCAACACCTGGGGATCTTTAACGTGCGCCGAAAGCTCGTACACACGGGCCGTTTTTGCTTTCGCCTCCATCAGAAAAGAGCAGCCGCCGCGGCCGGGAATCGAACCCGCGACCTCGTCTTAGCCACTGAGCCACCGCGGCGGGTCATGCGAGGGACGCAAGAATCGAAGAACAAACGCGCTGAGGACACACCTAACGTGTTTTAAGTGCGCAACACTTTAAACACGGGGGCCCGGCCCGGCTTGTCGTCGCAGCTCGTCCAGGGTCACGGTATCCAGCCGCCGTAGTAGCGCGTAATGCGGCGTCACGCACCTAAACGGAGACTTCGAAAAGTTCAACGCTCCCCTGTTGGGGATCGAACCTGCGACCCTCGCGTTACGAAGCCGATGTCGATCCCATTGGACCACACAGGCACACGTTACTGATATGCAAGGTGTTGGGGTGATCTTTGCGCTGCGCCGTTGCCACGGACGCTACCGTTTCTAGGCCGCAAATAAGTGCACAATAGCGCAAAATAAGGAAAAACATCACGAAATAACGCATCAATTACCCCGAATTAATGAAACTCAATTCAGTGACTCTGTACAGGCTTTTTTTCAGGGGCTGCGGCGCCCTCTCTTGACTACTTTCAGTATCAACGCCAGGCTGGTGCTGAAACTAGTCCAGAGAGGGCGCCACGGCCCCTTTGACGAATTACTGCTCCGCATCTGACAGTGGAACTGCTTTATATTTGTTCCGATGCATTCTTTGCCGGGTACCCCCGCAGGCCCAACCGCCTAATGCCCTGCGTTTGCCCGAAGATGCATAGTTGAGGTTCACACATTCAATCGTTGTAATAGTGTAAATAGAGATAACTCGCCGAAGGGAACTTTAAAGAACCAGAAACAAAAAACCCAGAATAAATCGAGCAATTAACTGAGGAGCGTGGTGGGAGAACTCAGTCTGATTCAATCATTTCGACAATAAGCGGTTTTTTTCGCCCCAAACATAACTTGATGTTTTTATTTAAAAAATCCCGGGCCATCTCCGCTAGCATGAAACCTGGGGAGGGGCGATGCATGCAGTGTATAAGTGTATTCAAAGATTGTAAGTCTCTCTCTTGCCACACGGCGCGCGCTGATTGGGCGCAGGAGAAGCGCCGGTGGGAGGAGCAATCGCACGCTTGCTGAGGCGGTGGCGCCCTCTCTTGCGCTGAACCGGTTTGAAGCAATTTGCATACCCCATCTGCCCCAGTTTGGGGTAGTGGCAAGGGTCAGCGCGAGCGCAGTGCAATGCCAGCGCCTCTCCCTGGGGCTCATTCTCGGTGATCAACGACCGCCCCGGCACCAGGTACAGTCAAACCCGTTTATAGCGAACTGCAATATGCACCGCGATTAGTTCGATATATCCAATAGTTCGATATAGCCGAACCCACCTATAACGAGCCTATTGTTACGAGTTCGCATTGCGCGGGAGCCCCCCCCGCCCCCCCTCCCCAACTCCATCATCCCCGCATGCAGAAACGAACACAGTAAAGTAGCCATTAACCATACCCAAAATAATCCATTTATTGCAATTAATAAAGCTACTTTCCGACTTAACTGCATACTTAGCAAAAAAAGCGGTGATTTTTGTTTTCACTTTTGCTTTGGCGGCTACCACTAGCGTAGCATTCTTTACACGAAACATTGTTTGCAGCAGTTCGAGTCCGCGTTCTCCAAAATCGAATAAGCATTGGCCGAGCACATCGACGGCCGAAAGCGCTTCATTGTAAGCATCGGACGGCTTTCACTCGCGACATCATCGGCAACGTTGGCGAGCTCTTTCCTCTTTCCACAGTTCAGCGATGCTGCTGTCTTGGTCCGGACTCGCTGACTGGGCGGGTTCCGTCGTAAGTCCTATACTAATACTACTACTATGTGGTTCGGGTGAAAAGGAAAGGAAGTGCACTGGGGATATTATTGAGCCCAACTGGGGACTCACCTGCATACAACCCAGTGCGGTGGGGAGGGGGAGGAGGGGGATATAAAGATTAGAGAGGAGAAAGGGGGGTGATAAAGAGATAGGTGGGCGTAAGTCCAACGCGTCGTAAATAGTTACGGAAAGTGTCGGCCGTCGCTCCGTGCACGGCGCAATGTTCCAGTCGTGGCTCTTGCTCCGTGGTCGCGGCCAATCCACATCTCAATCGCCGCTCCGAGACCACGCATTTCGGCGGCCATTTTAGGCGCGCAGAGTTCGATATATCGGATGTGAACATCGTTATAAGGAATATGCAGAGTCCTTCAATGCTTTTCTGGTCACGAAACTCCGCCGTAACGCTAGGGGAGCAGTTTGCTATGTCGCCGAAGCCGCCGCGGGGCGGCGCTGAGTGCATAGTGGGGGACAGACGAAACCTGCGCGCTGCGTCGGCGAGGCTGCACTCCCACGGAATCCGGTAGCATCGGCGCGTTGTTTTCTGAGTTTTAAGTTACCAGTTGATGTGACGCCTTTGGTGATATTGTGCGAGGACACTGGGCGGAAATGCCCGAGACTTGTTGCGTACCGGGATGCCGCTCCGGCTACAGAGGTACGAGCGAAAAGGTCTCGTTGTTTTGCTTGCCAAGTGACGCCGATAAGCGCGTGCTGTGGAAACGTGCAATACCGCGACAGGAAGCCGGCGGCTTTTCTTTTGACTCGCAGCATGTCCGTGTCTGCGAAAAACATTTTGACACTGCGGACGTTGTTTGGAACGACACTTTTTTGGTGAAAGGAGACGTCGTCTCTTTGCGACGTGAGAAACCCAAGCTGCGGCCCGACGCCGTTTCAAGGCGCTTCGACGGGCTGCCGGCGGTGCGGCTGCCGGCACATTTTGCTTCAAAAGTTTGCGTGGTTTTTAGTAGTTTTGTTACCTTCATGTGTCGGCCTTGTACATAGTTTTTCAGTGCCTTTATATACTTTGCATTCTTACTTCGTTTACATTAGGTTTGTTGTGCAATAGTGCCATGTCCGCGAACATTCGCCGCGATGCGTGCCTTGGATTTGTTTGTTTTGTTACTAGTGCATGAATGCACCCTGCTGTCTGATCTTGTGTTACGAGCTGAGCGCTAATTTACTTTTTTCTGTCGTAAGCAACGCTCGGCAGTTTTGTTTAATAAGTAAAAGATGTATGTTGGGTTCGAAAACATCCGCAACCACTTGAAGAATGTGCGGTTTCATCATTGCCTGTACATTGCACCCTGCTCGACCAAGCGGCGGCGACCACGAGGCGGAGATCAGAGCCGAACCACGCTGAACCTGGCATCACATGAAGTGTTTTCGCTCTGCGAGGAACTCGTGCGAGCGGCCGTGGACATACGATATCCCAACGGATCGCGCGGAGCTACGTGGCCGACAATGCCAGCGCACGCACGTGTGTGTTATGACGCCTTCGCAGGTGGCGTGATGGTGGCGTGATGTTTGCACCACAATGGGAAAGCGCACCACATTGCGGAGGATTCATTGAACTCGAGGTGACCCTGTGAATTACGAAGAATGAGGCAAGGACCGTGCAAGACCACAGGCGACGAATGATCGCCTTGAGAGAGGCGGTTGTGCACCGGATAATTGGCCGGAAGGAACACGGGCCGGACATTTCGTCTGCAGCCAATGGGAAGTTCACGAAAGGGAAAGTGCTGTTCTTTGATTGGACTGCAGGGAATCCTTTGTGTTTAGAAAGCCTATATAACCTCTTGTAAATACACTCTAAATAGAGCAGGAGACGCATTAAACACTCTCTTCTCTCAGATGTCGTGGTTGTCTGATCCTCAAGGTGCCAGCAGATAACGAGTTCGTCTTCATTCCCCATGTCAGCGGCATCCATCTGCCGCTCAACCAGCAAGGCGAACGTAAAGAAGAAAAGGGAAGAACTTGACTATGTAACCTTGTCGTCACTAACCCAGACTTCCTATCTCATTAGCAATGTTCTCGGTCTGTACAAATGTTTCTCGAAAGAAAAGCATTTCCACACAAAAGAATGCATAGCAAACTTTGAGGCATTCAATTCGCTAACACTCGTCTGTGCAAGTCACTTTGCTGACTGTTTCTTCGACGCTTATGCTTTCTAGCTTATTGCGGAACACAAGTTCGCTCCTTCCTTTCAGAACTTTAAGTTGCCCTTGAGTACGTGACATCGCTGCGCTGTCTGTTGTTAATGCTTTTATAGTAGCTTATTGTGTGAAAATGTTTTCTGCTATAAACCGTATTGTTTTAGGAACACTCCAGCATCATTGAGGACATGACGTATGTATTGAAATATTCCCTTCGTAGCATTATTGACTCGTTAGCTTGACAACATGTAGTGTATTTTGACCAATGTGAAGTAGTCAGCTGAATAAATCAGTGGTGGAGCAGCAGCATCATGCTCATAAACAGGTGTGCTTTTTTTAGAGACTTTGAAACACTGCTTCATTTCAGTAGGTCAAGCATCCCCGGTCAAGTATTTTCATAGCTATGCCTTGCGAGTACAGTCGATCATAGCAAAACGCCCTGTTAAACTGAAGCATGCAACATCGAAGTGGTAGTTGGATTTGGCTCGGAGGGTGGGACATTTCTGGGAAAGCAACTCATTCGGAAATTGGAGCTTCCCGAATGACCTTGAGTGGCTGCACAATATTGCGCGAGACGCACTTTTCCTCGTTCTGTGCCTATGTAACGTTACTCTGTTGAATGAACCAACTAGCCCAACAGCAAGTTTTATTACCCTGTTGAAGTTCCATGAAAACGAACACAAGGTAGCTGCGAACTCGAACTTAAACTTGGTTAGAATCCTAGAGATGGGCATGTATTAATGCGACGAAAGCTTCATCGCTCGCACTTTGAAGCTTTGCTGAAGCTCTATGTAATGAGCGCACAGGAATGAGGTCAACTGTAACAAACTAAACACACGAAATTTATAGCTTTAGCTTCGGTACCTCAGCCGCGGCGATCATCGGCGGCGTAGACGGTCGGATTGCATAGCGCGATCGGCGTCGCCGCGGGGGCTCACTGCGCGTATCATATTTGCGAATTTCTAAATCTGAGGCTTCGCCAGAGTCGCAAAACCAACGAGATAACCTTCGCTTAAACTAAGCACAATTTTACGCTGCCCTGCACGAGATGAAAGAACTGTCGCAACAACAGGTACATTCATAACTGCTGCGGCACGAATGGCTCCATCAAAGCGTTGATATCATGCAAAGGTAAGCGAAGAAAACCTTTTCACGCGCGAGTGCAGCAACCACATTGCACGTCAAGCTAAATATGAATGATAGGCAGAATATTTTATGAGCTATCAACAACTGCCTCGAACGGGTACCAGCTTCGGCAGAATGCTTGCGCGCGGGTGGCGCGGGCATGAAATGCCCCCGCGCTGACAGCGGCGACCCTAGCGGCAACTTTTGTCCCTGTATGAAACGGGAGCCGGAGTTTCGTGACCAGAAAAGCATTGAAGGACTCTGGAATATGTTTCCCATGTATTTCTGTAACTGAATTATTTTTGTTCGATATATAGCATATTTCGCTCTATCCGGGTTCGTTATAGCCGGGTTTGACTGTAAGTATGCCTTTTCTTGCTTCGACCCACCACCCGACCCGATCAGGCCGTCCAGAGCGGGTGGGTAGTGAGCGTAACACAAATTATAACCCGTCTACAAACCGCTCCTGCTTGTACTTGGCAATTGCTGAAGCTGGACAGGGAGCGTTCCACAAATCATTAAATCATGTTAGTTTATTTTGAACTAGTTTTATCCATTATACACTTTTCTTTTAGTACGCATTACGTTCTAGCGCGAGGCGTTGGAAAACGAGTGTCGCGGTGTTTTAGTTCCGTGACCACATGAGAATACGACGACATGAGACGCCAACAGTCACAATCCCTAACGGGCTTCGCCCCTGAAAACTCATCGCAGCCTTTGCAAAGACAAAGCCTCCAAGAAAGGACTTCCGATCGCATCAGCCGCCCTTCGCCTGTCGGAAAGAAGCGATCAACTAATTTATAATTTGTTCACCATGATCGAGACTGCAAGCTAGCAGTTTGCGGTTTCAGGGAGTAATGGCCTGCTCCCCGCGGTATCTGGAAGAATGGCGGAGATGTGAAGCGGGGCCCGCAGCGCACTTTATTACACCGACGTCGTTGTTCAGGCTAAGCCAAGTGCGTACAGGTTCCTTTAGGATGACACTGGGTGAATCTGAAATTACTAGGTCACGCTAGGTTAAGTTACGTCGATTAGATCGAGTTAAATTAGTTTGATGAGCATCTCATTATCAAGTTAATTTAAGTTTTAAAGCAAAGAAGACACGCCAAACTTTTAAAAAAAGTCCATCCCCCCCGCGAGGGGCACGATCAAATGCAGAGCATTTCCGGGGGCGCACGACGTTAAGTAGTTTGCGTTACGTTAATGTTGTTGCACTTGTGGCAACTGCTGACGAGAGAGCGCTCGTCAGCAGTAATTTGAATGAGTCAACGATATAAGGGCCGTTCGTAGCGTCCCATTCTGTGTCTGCTTTGTGGCGCAGTGGGTAGAGCACCATGTACATTGCGTTCCGCCCGCAGGGTCGAGGGATCGAAACTTGCCGCCGGATAGTATTTTCTTTTATATAGTGTAGGGGGAGGGGTGCGGACAACGACGCTGCGGACCACGACGGGACAACGCGGGTGACATCGTGAGTTACTGAAATGCTCTGCATTTAAAACGTGCCGTGAACCCCCTGCCGCGGCTATGACGCAACTTGGCGCGGCTAAGACGCAACACAATCCAACACAATCCACTTTAATAATCCAATCCAAACCAATCCAATCCAAGCCAAGCCAATCGAATCCAATCCAATGCCAGACCGACGGGGAGCGATGCGGACAACGACTACGGACGTCAACGCGGGTGACATCGTGAGTTACTGAAATGCTCTGCATTTAATATTCCAAGCACAGAAATTGATAAAAATAGGAAAGCAACGGGTCAAAATAGGCTTCTCCAACCAGGCCAACACACGTCGTTTGACAAACCGGCTCCCTTAAAATGGGATTTCTTTTCCTCTCAAAGGCGTCGCACGAACACAAAAGCGGAAACGTACAGAAGCAACAATGCAGCTAATAGGAATTTTTGGCTAACCCGTGAAGCCTTCAATCACGTCAGCGCCAGCATAAAAGTGACACGAAAGATTAAGGAAGGCATAAGCGACTCTAGCTTCGCCATCAGGCAGAGAACGCAGCTTGTGAACTCGCGTGATAATCAAATGTTTCATGGCACTAGAAAGAACATGAGCAGGCTTTATTTTGTACCGCAAAAGGCTCACGCAACAGTGTACACCCAGACCTGCCTTTGGGGCGATGTCCACACGTCCATGGACCATGTCGATCACTGAGATAGTGACCTCTCACGCTGCACTGCAAGGATGACAAGAGCACTTACCTGCAATGAAAGAAAGAGAAAAAAAAAAACGGAACACGGGTTAGCCACTCGCTGCGCACGGAATCGCACAGCTCACCTAACTATGCATATAACAAAAAACCGCTACGACAAGCGCTTTCGAGCACCCTAATCAGGAAAAAAGAAAAAAAAATGTACCATCCCTTCCTCAAGAAAGTTTAGGGAAATCCAAAAGCTAAAACTGCATCTAATTTCCCTAAAAATGCGTCCAATCGATCGTCAAACCTTCAAAGACTCTAAAATCGCAAACAAAGAACGAACACATGTTGCGATTTCTCGCACACTCAGCAAATGCATCTACGAACGAGCTAAGCGAATGCCGATAAGTAGTTTATGAGATGAAGCTACGCTACTGAACTCCTCCTTCATGATCGAGGCCTGTGTTGTCTTACCTAGAACAGACACATTTCCGCGATTTTCAAGCAACCCTTTTGACACAATAGAAGTCCGGTTTCACGCATGCGCCGTGAGTCAAGAGACCTTATCAGAGCTTTGCGGTCGAATAACTGGTCTATGGGGAAATGCATTGCTATTTGACAGAACGCCATCAGCTCCACTAACAAAGCTTTCGCTTTAGAAAACATTACGCGTACAGAAGCAACTAAGGGTTAAAAATGTTGATACCTTCAGTGAAGCCGCTTTGGAGGTTAATAATACCCCTGAGAAACCAGTCCCGCCTTCGGCTTAGATATACCCCAGAAGGATAGCAATTTCTGAAAGGTATACGTGAGCAACAGCACGCTACGGGCGGACACAGCGACATGCGCCGCCAACACCAAGTTTGCCTTTATACATGCACATACTATATTAACTGCATACCTCCCATTGCTGCACGCTGGGCAATCGACTGGAGTCGAGTCCGGCTGAAATGCTTGTCTTTTCCGTGCAGTTCATCCTTCAGTATACTTCAGCGTTACATAGGCACACGTATACTGCGCATAAGCCCGTTACCCTACAGTGCACCCAAGCCCAGTGTTCTAATGCGCGCGGAAGTTCTAAGCGCAGTGTAAATGCCCCGCCTGTGAAGTCCGCCATAGAGATTAATTCGAAGGCCGCACAGCAGGGACGGGGAAGCAAGCGTCTGAGAAGGAAGACTCCAGGAGGCGGAAAGCAAACGTGTGTTTTAAGCAGTCATATTACGGCAAAGCTGTTGGCCCTTTTTGGTAGAAAAATTTCGTGTCATTGTGAGCAATAAACCCAGGCAGGACGCCGCGGTTCCCGCCCAAGGCGTTGATCGCATGCGTCACAGGCTAGGTAGGAATTTGCCTCCAGAGAAGCGCCGCGCAACGTAATCGGGCATCCAGCATAGAGCTCAATACTCGTTTAAAAAACCCACAACACAAGCATCGAAACCACATGGTGGATTATAAGGCTCATGTCAACAACAACCCCCCCCCCCCCCCCCCCCCCCCCCTCCCGTCATGTGTTCCTGCTAAAGATTAGGTTTGGCTGCCCTCGAAAATGACGGTTGGCGTCATTCAAGGGCGAGCGTATGCGTCAGGCTATAGGCAAGACCTAGCAGTTCTCGCCCAAGACGCCTAGCGCATGCGTACGGCTAGGTAGGACCCATCACTTGCCGCCACGGAAGCCGAGAACAAGCGAAAAGGTCACCGGGACGGCAAGGCACATTTTATACCCTCACCCATCTGCCTGTGCAGTGATTCCAATAGCTTTGCTGGACATCCACTTTCGCAAGCCGGGATGGCGACCATCTTTCTTTCACAGCTCACTGGGGGCAGGCCGAATACCTTCACAGCTGAATCGCGCGCTATCAGATTTACCCCAGGCCCAGCGGTGTTAGAAAGCAGCCAACACAACAGACCGCTTGCTATGGCTGACTATCCGTGTCAGAAGCGTGAAAGAGACACGAACACGCCCCTTTTCCCTCTACTTCTGTGACCACTGGAATGGGGGAACCGGGGTCAGGTCGGCTCGGCCCGAGTGCTCCACAGAGTGCGCGCCGGCGTTTGCCAAGTGTTGGCTCGGCGGAACCGAGGCGCCCTGTGCAAACACTTTTCCTGCATAGCCCCGGTGCCCAGCGGAGAAAGCCACTTTCCCGCGATGCGCAATGGAAATGAGGAACGAAAAGCGCCCCGGTTGCCGCTAACGCGACTGCGGTTAGCCGCAGCCGCTACGGCTGACCACGCATCCCACACCTTGCGCGCTGGAGCCCATTCATTTTAGCGGGCTTATTACTTGCCTCTTCGTGGCAATGCCAATTCCCTCTAGCCAAGAACGCCGTAGTAGTCGTGGGCGTCTGAAAATGTATGATCAACCTATATCATAAACGCCAGTCATGCTGCTGTGAAACACGTTAGAACTTTCTTTAAAGGCAGAGTTCTGATTTTGGTACTTTTTCCTAATAAGAAAAAGAAGGGGGAAGGGGGCGTTGATAATAGGCAACAGTAGCGGTTGCTACGCTGAAGGACTCGAACAGAAATGCGGAACCAGAACCCCCTGGCACCTACTGAATGCCGGGAAGACGAACAGAAAAGCAACTCCTGCTGAGTGATGACTTACCAAGAGTAAAACGTTATACTTTTCGGCACATTCAAATTGAAAAAGAAAAAAAAATCAAGCTTCCTTTTTAAGAGAAAGATTATGGTTAAAGGAGCCATGCAAGCAAAATGCAAGTTTGGTTCATTCCAAATATTGACTTCTTATAATAACATTGACACCACTTTTAACCTCAAATTCACTCAAATAAACTAATAATTAGGAAAAAAAGACAATGGCCATGCAACCCACTAGCTTATTTCCCACACTAGAACCCATGACGTTAATGGTCAGCTGTGCGATTGGCGGCGGCCGGGAAAATCCAACGCAAATTAAACAGGGGTTATAAAGCTTCCAGAACGAGCTATTTTGCGCTTAAATTTAACGAATATTATTTTTATAGCAGTTAGAGTGCTGGGGTAAACAATGGAAGTTACGAACACACAAACATAAACGCACCAGTGCGTACTGCGCCCTATGGCGGTTATAGCTGCACAGCCGTCAGGCGCGTTGAGTCTACACTGGCCAATTGGCAAAGCGACATTGGCTTCTGTGACTCTGTCGAACATACCCAATGTTCCACACAACAAGTACAATCAACCGTAAAAAGCATTATCCAGGCACAAATCCGGTCGAAAAAAAAAATCCCGCGCCTTCCGCGAGGGGAACACGAGTAAATGCAGAGCATTGGGGTCGTTAACGCCGCGTAAGTCGCGTTAGGGTGGGTAGTTGGGTCGTAGTTGCGTTGGTGTTGATTTGGGGTAGAGAGAGGAGAGTAAAGTCGCGTTAGGGTGGAGCGAGCGTCAACCAAGGAAGGAAGGAGCAACGCAGTGACTGAAGCACGAGCGACCGCTAGCCGCTTTATATTTGCAGCGCGCGCAGTAGAGGGAGAGCAGTACGGGGGGGGAGAGCGCGCATTCGCAAGCAGCGCGCGCCCTTCCACGCCCCACCGCGCTGCTACGCACCTGTTACGCCGAGACCGCGACGGAGCGAACGGGCTGACTACGGACGCATGCGCGCGCCAGCTGCTGTTGAGAGAGAGGAGGGAAGGAGGAGGGGCGCACCTGCTGCGGACGCGGAGTTGTGGACGCCGTCCGACGCAGGAAGAGGCGAGGCTAAGAAATGCTCTGCATTTAAAAGCTAGGGTGGACAGCGTTCCCGAGCGGTAGGGTGGCGCCATCTAGGAGGGCTGACAGCAAACAAGGCGTTTCGCCGTTCGCTGCAGCCCTATAGTCCGCATACTTACGTTCGCTTCAGTACTTCCTCTGAATACGTCATCGCAGACGTCACGAAATACACGATTCAGCGGGAGAATCAAAACTATGGCTCAAATTGCTTAGTTTGAGCACTGGCGGCACTGTAAAACACCAAATCTTTCAAATAAAAGAAACCAACATTTTGTCTGCATTGCCCCTTTAAAACGCGAAGCTACTTCGACCGTATCCGAATGGTGCAATAGGATACACGTCCGTTTCATATTCACAGCGTGAGGGACCCAGGTTCGATTCCGACTATGGGGAGCATCTTTTTTTTTGAGACGCTTGATGTGCCTTTGCTCATCATCATCATCATGGTTTGGTAATCCAACGGTGTAAAGTTGGCTTTCCTGCAGAGCGTTCTGGCGCGATATCGAACGCCATCAGTGAGGCAGAGAGAGCTTCACTTTACAACAACAAAAAAAAAGACTAGGTTGCGCCTCATTTGCAGACCATGCACAAATCATTGCAGTCGGAACGGTGTAAGCCCCTGCCGCATCAGTCGCATCTCTGGAAGCGACCGGGCTTGCTTAATTATTTGATAAGTGCTCCAGTTGGGAACGAACTGCTACAAGCCCCGTCGCATGCGGAAATCTAAACGATAATGAGGGGCGCCGAAGCGCGACACCAGGATCGGTGCAATTCCGAACGGCTCGCCGGACGAGCCGGGGAAAATGCGACACAAACAACCCCCAGTAACGGGAGGCGATACGAGCAACGAGGCCTGGCCACAATTATGCACCAGCGGTTCGGGACAGGTTCATCGGCGCTCTGCATTTCAGCGGTTCTAAAACTAGCGGAGAAGAAGGTGGAAGAGGAGAGGCGGAAGAGGAGGATGAGGACCAGTAAATTGCTTACTCCCCCTCCGCGTCATCCCGCTGGATGCAAACGAATGCGTTTCCCTCGGGGGATTGAAGGATCCTCGCCAAAGACAGGGGGCGTACCGCCGTGCCTTAATGAGACGGGCACCACGGGCGCACTTGAACAAAGGGAAGGTACAGTGCATACGGAAGGACACCGTGGAGCCGAGGCGAAAATAGCACGTTTTTAAAAAGGAATAGCAAAACATCGTGTGGAAAATTATTACAAAGTTGGGGCTGCGACACCGAGCGGAAATAAGCGAGCAAGAACGACGGCAATGATATTGGAGTTTTGGAAATTCCGAATGAACGCAGGAGCTAAAAATAAAACCCAGGTGTTTGGCTAATACCAGCTCTCGTGTCTCCTCCAACTTCAAACCCGCTAGGTGGTCAGGTTATTTTAACGCTACCTCACTACCGTGATTACGGAAAGATATATCTCACTATGCGATATAGACCTTGTTACCCGCGAAGAGTTCTCATAACAGCATTGAGTGGGTAGTACACCCCGAAAAATATTGGTACCACCACGAAAAAAAAACAGATTCGTTTGACATGAAGCGTCTGAATCACCCCTGAAAAACTTCAACGTAACTACACGCTTCGAAAACTTAAGTGAAATATAACATATCACGACTACGCCCGGTAACGTCTCAGCAAAACAAAACATAAAAAGGAAAAGGAAAAATCAGTCAAAAGGGGAAAAATTGATATGGAAATTGTGTTTTACAGCTACAACCAACACCGGAAGGAGGGTCAGAGAATAATATTAGGAATGCGCAACGACAAAAGAAAAGTATCAAGGAGTCTGGCCATGACCAACCAGTCGCGTGCACCGACCCCGTCTTCTGAATCATTCACTGACCCCGTATCCGGAATACCCTATCGCCAAGAACGCACGTTGGCTGATTCGGGGTCCCATGCGAGTCACTTCCGGGGTCCCATGCAGGTAACTCTCTCCTATGTGTCGCTGCCGATTTTGGTACGTTGACGCCTCAGAGCAGCGCATTGCGGCTTTCCCCGTAGACAGCAAAGCGTTTTGTGCCGCAAACCGCACCCCACCCAATCCACCCCGCGCGAACATAAAGCAGTTCTCCTCAGCCACTTCTCCACCCGAAGGAGCGCTTTCCTGCTTTGCATGTTTCATCTCGTGCTCCTTCGCTCTCAGCCTTTTTTAAAAGAACGAAAAAAGTCAACGAATCATCAACGCCGCGCGCACTTTCAAGCGTCAGCTTCCTGCGCCCTGGCGTTTAATCACGACTCGCACATGACGCGGAAGCGAGGAGAAACGGCGCTGCTCTTCACAGCGCGAGGCGGGGAGGGGGCCGACAAAAAAAAAAAAAATAACCCAAATAAACGGCCGATGATCCATCAATCTTTCCGCCATACCCTCGACGCGGCTCTCCGTCTTTCAACGACGGACAGCGCCGTTTTTCTTCGTGCTCCCTTCACAAGGGCGGGCACCCAATCCCCGCCATAGCTCTTTTCTGTCGCCCCACGCCTTCAAACACCACGCGAGCTAGAAGGCCGGCACGATGCGCAAACGTCAACCACACAGTTGCATCAGTTCGCCCTTCTGGGCGGTCACGGCGCAGTGACGCCACTGGCGGCAGCGTGAGGTAGCTAATCGTTTCACGAGAAACACAAGGGCCACGCAGACGCACAGAGGCTTTTTGACAATTTCACCGCTCTTGCGTCGTCGTCTGCGGCGTGCTTTGGTGACGACGGGCGGTCGCGACATCGATGCTGGCGATGGCGACGACACGACGGCGACGACGAGCGAAGTGTGGAAACAACACTTGTCAGGGGGGCGCGAAGGAACGAGACACGGAAACGTGTTTACTCAACGGCACGGCGAGGTGCGGGCGCTCGCACGCGGCTCTCGAGCGAAAGCCGCCGAAGAGCACGAGGCGCCGACGGGATGGGATTTTTTTTTGGCGGCGCTACAAAAAACAAACGCCCGCGCTCACGCAAGAAACGAGGCGCCGAGCCGCGGCGCGAGGTTAAGAGGTTTGACTCGGCGCAGGCGGTGCTCGTTACGAGAGGAGCTTGCACACCTCGTCTCTGTGTACAAGACTCTCCGCGTCTGTTCGCAAAGAGGTGGGGGAAAAAAAACTATGGAAGGATAAAGTGAGTGTCACCAAGTGCTAAGGAGAAAGCAACGTGCTACGCTTCCTCTAAAAGGAAAACTTCGCCAAGAGAATAAAAAGTAGAGACGGCCGAGATTTTAATTAGCGAGAGGGAAAAGCGCCGTATTCATTAACGCACGGTATGGCTAAGCCTGATAAGAGCAGCGGGGTGGAAAAAAAAATTAAGGAGGGCCTTTGATCCGCGCCACTTATGTCGGGACTGCTTTTTAGTATGGTCCTTCGGCTCCTTCGGTCACTAGGCGCCACTTCTTTGAAGTTTCTCTTTTTCTTTTTTTTGCATCGCCTGAGAGATACAGTTGAAACAAGAAACGGCGCACTAATCCGATAAAGTGATAGGGTGATATCAAAAACTTTCTACTCGAATATTTTCATTTGTAAGCCATTGCAGAGCTGTTTGCTGCGTCACAAGGAGAAACTGAAATCCCCTTATGAAATCAAACCTTACGAGTACCTCATCCATCCAAACATAAAGCAACGGCTGCTTCTTTCGCAACTGGCAGTTAATAGGCAGCATAGCATGGTGTATGACCAGGTTCCTTAGCATTGAAAGACTCTGGTATGGCCCAACAATGCTAAGGCGTATATCTTTTCAGGCAAAGCGACGACGAATTTTTGACAGGCACCAATGTAAACAGCTTTGAGTAAAGAGGCATCGCCTGAGCCACCTGAGTATAACCGGCCATGTAAACACAAGCAAGAACAAAGAAGCGTGAGTGGCCTTCATTCGCAATGTTTCCGGTTGTATATGCTCTCTCTCTCAATGCACGCCACTCAGCCACTCAAACTCTATGCATGTAAGTTCTTCCCTACCAGCTTATATATATATATATATATATATATATATATATATATATATATATATATATATATATATATATATATATATATATATATAATAAGTAAGAGAAGAGAGAGAGAGAGAGAGAGAAACAAAGTTCTACATTCGACGACCAACGAGCACCAACGGACCGGAGACGTAAGCCTCAGTGACGGACATGTGTCTACGGCGGCCGTGGGCTTTCATGCGTGTATCCGCAGTTGGGTCGTCCGCCGGGGAATTCGAACACTGCTCAGCGAGCGAGCAGAGGCAGGAAGGGCGGAAAGAGCTAGAGAATAACGCGCACGTTCCACTCCGTAACGGCTGTCAGACGGCAGGGGTGTACAAGGCCTGCAGGAAAGCGGGAGACGTGCTTCGACGTTTGAAGAGGCCGTGGCAAGGTCCCGATCCCGCGCATGCGCACGCGAGGCGTAGTACGGCTTGGACTGAGTAAAAACTTGCATTCCGACCTCGCCTTTTACGTACGGCTCGGTGCACGACGACTACCTTGCAAACTGCAACCAAGGCGCGTCAATCCACGCACTCTCTGAACCATAAGGCGCCCTCAGAATATTTAAAGGGACGATAAGCAGAGACGGCGGGCCGTGCCGTATATGAAGTGAAAACACTTCGTGTGCGCGTTCTTGCTTTTTCCCTGTTCACAGAAATAGCTGGAGATAATAGTAAAAATGAGCAAACCAGCCGAGTGCCAAATAATTGGGAATACGTGACCTTGCAACGCCTGGCCAGCGATGGTGGCGCTGAAGCGATGCTTCCTGTCTCTTGATTTGCTGCAACCACGCTTAGGCTCGGAATTGTTTCGCGCGCCTCACAAACAGTTTGCTGAGGGAATTTGGATTATAAAAAAACTGCACTCACTATGTTTCTAATCCACATCAGGCTGAGGAAAACTTAATTCACACTTTTCAACTTAAAGGACAGTTGTAGCTTTAAACTTGAAAATGAGGCTCTTGTCGACTAAAGAAAACAGGAAGCCTATGCCTACGTCAAGTCTGACAAAAATATTCAGCTTTTTCTTTATAAAACAGCGAAGCTGTTTATCTCCCAATAGATACCTGCGGAAAAAAAAAAAAAAAACTCGAACCGACGGCGACTCATCGTTTTCACAGCTGGCTGAAGAGCGGGCGATCCCGCCTCTGCTCACGGGACCTTCTGTTTCGTTTTTCATTACGTGACATAGTCCCCGGACAAGTCCAAACGCCCCTCTTTCCCAGAGATTTCCCCGACTTTCGGCCTAATGTTACGCTTTAAGGTCGAACCGCGCTAATATACACCCGCACTTTGACGCGCAAGGAAGCTCGTTAGGCACAACGTTAGGGCAACCTATTGCTAATCCTATAAGCGAGGGCCGGAGCACATGAACGCAGACACGTATTGGCCTGTGCACTTCCCTCCAGGGTTTCGCATCTCGCGCGAGTCCCAAAGCTTAAACAATGCTACATATCCACAAAGCGGAACGCGCCTGCAGTGCAGTATAGGCCAACGCTTTGTCCGGGAAGTTCCGTTTCGTGCGAGTCCCAAACTCACACAACGTGACCAACAAAGCAATAAGCGTATTTACTCGCTGATGCTGGTTATGAAGACAAAGACAATCGATAGTGCGAGTGTCCGAGCTCGCAATGGTAATCTAGAAAATCCGAAATGGACATCGACACCATCGTGTACAGGCGATTTTCATGGTCGAGACGGGAACGGGGCACACCAGTGGGTCCCCCTGCCCTTCCCCTCCGCTGAGCACTGGGAGAGAGCACTGTCCAGCTCGGACCCTGACGACTAGCTTTGGCTACAAGTGGAGAGAACCAAAAAATCTCCGCGGTCTCAATGGGGACCGGAATAAGGACGCTTACCCAAGACTAACGCTCTGAGAAGACGTTTATTCCTCCTCCTTCCTATCGTCGGCGACTTCAATGTTGACATCCCGACATGCGACAAGGACTGATTCCTTACTTTCTCTTAGGTATCTTCGAACTCGCACGCAACAATGACCCCAATCATCCCAGCCCACCGTAATGATCGTATTTAACCACAAAGCTTAGCTGGGTCGTCCACTTTCGTAGGGTCGGGATAGTGCATAATTTTTTTTTTCCAAGTTTCCAAACCAGCCCTTCCGGAATCTAGCTACTTCAATTAAAGCCAGACCATGAATTTAGATCAAATTCATCTCGAAACAAACGTTACGCCAGCGTGTGGCGTAGCTGATTCTCTGTTTTTTCCGCCACGACGTGCCTCGATGTTTCACCCACGCCAGTCGGGTCCCTGACACGGCGGCCACGACTCCAGTTCCTACTCCTCTACCGAAGATATATACCATCCCGCCTCCCCTGTCTCCATCATTGATCCAACCGCCTCGGGGGCGCCCCATTTCCCGACACGCACTCGCCATCTCTTTTGATGGCTTGGGTCCGCATGCATACCGTCGCTTTCCAGCGCTGAAGCCATAACTTATAGACGCGCACTGTTAGGCGCACATGTGCAGCGCAAAGCCGTGCACGTTCTCAGTGCAGAGGGAGGAAGACGCCGTTGTATTCTCGTACTTGCTTCATGTTCTACGAAATGGTTTAACCAGACCAACCTTCTCTTTTCTAAATGACGTGGTTGCAGCCATCGAGAGCTATTCAGTGGGCTAAAGCGAGCCGTCGGACGCGCAAGACAGAAATACCGCACCAAGGAGAAAATTACGTTGACAAGAAAAGAAAAATGCTGTTTGCGTGTATGCGTCTTCTGCCAGTTTGTTTGTTTGTTCTTTTGCGCCTTTTCCTTCCTGTTAATCACCTGGTTTTTCAAAATCTACAAGGAACGAATAACATATTTTAAACAAGGCTCCTGGGCAGAGCTAAGTCCAACGATACCATTTTGCCAAAAGACTTTCCCAATATTCGTCAAGAGCTCTTCGCAAACCTGGCGAAAGTAAAAGTTCCCGTAGAAAAATCGCAGGACTGCCCCATCCTGCATTTTCTATCAGTAATGAGCAAACGACGCCAAATGGGTCCGAGTCCGGCAGAGCGGACTTCATTCACATCGATGTCATCTGGAAAGGGACACTAACGACTGAAAAACTTTGTATTTTTAACAGCGGATATGTTCAAGTCCCAAACTTCAGCTTGGTCCGGTGGCGTTAGCAAAAAAGTATCAAGAAAAGGCTGCGCCACCTGTAAAGGGTGCACCGCCGCAGATATGGTATTATAACGGTAAAGTTGGCTTTCACGCCAGTTCGAGTGGGAGCACAAGGGGGATATGTGTATGCGCACCCCTTACTATATCATGTTAAAAGTGATAGTGTTCCTTTGGCTTCTAAAACGCGAAAAAAAAAATGGCACAGCTTTCACTAGTGGGACAAGGGGTAGAGAAGCAGCAAAGCTGGGAATAGACCTAGCTTCTTCACCCCCTGAGATCCGCTGTCGGTGCGGGGGACCGACCGGAACGGCCTTGTAAAATCCTGCTAAACTTCGGCCTACCCCTCAAAACTTAGCCTAACCTAGCACGAACATCGCAAAACCTAGCAAAACTTAGCAAAGCCTACCAAAACTCAGCAAACCGGAAGAAACTAGGTCTACCTCAAGCACCGCTGTTTTTCCAGCTTTTACCACTAGTGCAAGCTGCGCCATTTTTTTTTTTTTTTAATTTTCACCTCACAATCGCTCATTTCGTAGCTCTCTTGGTTTTTGTTCGACGGCCAAAAATGCCTTGTGTGTTCGGAAATACATAACTGAAGGTGATACTTCTCTCTTACTTTTTTTTTTCTTTTTTGACGCTTAAGAGCCCGTCACAAAGCGCCCAAAGCGAGCCCAGGCCCGACATTACGCGATCATCGCCATATTCCCGAAAGCCTTTCCTCATTGGCTTTTACTTTCGTTGAAAAGGTTGGAAGCAAATAAGAAAGGGTTTTTTTAACGCCATCTTATTAGTATGGCAGCGTCCTGGCAAAGTCGGCCATGAAGCCCTGCTACCGTATGCCGGCCCTCTGGAAACTTCCCAAAAGGTGCTCCCTAACGAGGACATGAAAAAAACGCACAAGAATACCATAACCAAAAAATGACGATATAATCTCCAAAAACGGGCCAGAGCAGGGCTTTCAAACTAAACGCCCTAATCGTCGTTAAACAGCTGTAATACATTGTAGTTACATGGAATAAGTTGGGAAACCATCTGTAAATAAGTCCTGGACATAAGACCTGACTAGTTAAGCAAGAAAGAAGAAAAAACGGCTAAAGGGACTCTGCAACTTTTTTCAACTTTTTTTGGAATCTTAAATGCTTGCAGAATGTAGTCACCCAACACACCCAGTACTTAGATTAGGGGGTCGCAGAGTACCTCAGCCAAAAATTACTGCTCTATACCCATCAGATAACTTGGAAACTCGCTCAAAAGATTTTTCTCTCTTTCCCGGTCTTAACGTTCTTCGACGGCCCGAATTACGTCACTGAGGCCATGTAGCGGCTGTTGGCCGGTTTTTCTTCAGTTGCAGCAATGAGCGCTTTTCGATAGAAACTTTAAAAATAAATCCACAAAAACAAAGCAGGAACGGAAGGCGTATATGGTGCGGGCGAGCAAATAACGTAGTGCCGCTCCGTGCTGGCGATAACTGTAGCTTTCGCAGAGCTTCCAGACGCGAAGGAAAGAGTTAAAGCGTTTACCAAAAGTGTTGCAGGGTCCCTTTAAGGAACGCTTACGTGCTAGGCTTGTATTTTCTTTCGCTAGCAATCTACGTAAACAAAAGAAACTGCCGCTTTGATGTAATGAACAGCTGACAGCCCGAAGACAGCTTCCGATTCACAGTTCCGCGACACTCTTCAGAGCTGCAATCGCCAAACGAACGACGAAAGACGCAAAGAAACCGCGGAAGCAGCAGCCACGTTAATGCAGCGATCACCTTCCAGTTGATACCTCGCTCATTTCGAGCGTGACTCCCTTTTTTCCCTCCCCACACCCGCTCCCGCGTTCCTTCCGGCAAAACCGCCAGAGGACGCCCGGGGACAACAAACGGCTCTGGAGGCCATCAGCAGCGGACACATACCGCGAGAAAGGACATCCCGGCCCTCGGGCGATCGCGGAAACAAAGACGGCACAACAAATCAACAAGGGGAAAGCGAACGCACACACCAGACGACACCGCCACTCTTTTCTGGCCGGCCAAAAGCGAAAGGAGGGGAAACCGTGCTCTATGGAGAGCGCCGGGCTTCCAGCAACGGATCACCGTCGCGCGGCACGGACAAATGGCAGCAGAAGCAGATGCCATCCACAGCCGCACTGAGCGGAGAGGGAAGCAACGGGCTAAAGGTCAAACACGACGCGACCGAGAAAAAGTGGAAGACGAAGGGAAAGGAAGCAGGGCGACGCTGCTTGTGTCCGTTTTTAGACCAGCAGGCGCCTTGCTCCGAGCAGGAAAGGCGAAACAGCCCTTGGCCGCCGCGCGGACGAGGCCGTGGCGGCCAACAAACGAACTCGCAGCCGTCGGCGGCCAGGCCGTAGCCAGAGACATATGGGAATGTGTCGCGCGGACGATCTACTGCGTCCGGGTGCACGCGCCGCCTCTTCCACGACTTGAGCTCTTCTTTTCCCGCGCGGGGCCCTTCGAATACACGGGGGTGTCGTTCCTGGAAGTACCGCCGCCGTCTGGGCCCGGACCTCTTCTGCAGGACAGCTAGGGGGTGCAGGGCGAGGGAGGTTGCGGCGGGTTAACTATCATTCCAGATGTATCCTCTTTCTTGCCTTCGTCTTCTACGCACGCGCACTGCATTCGCCTGGGGAGAAAAGGACCCAGCCAGCTGCACCGCGCGGCCTGGAAGAGCAGCCTTTGGAAATGCGACGAAGCCTTCCCTGAAAGTGTACAGTTGACTCGGGTACTCTGTAGTTTTAAAAAGAAGCTCGATTTATGGCCAAGTTTTTCAGCGTCAATACAAGCGGCCCCTAAGCGTTTTTGCACAAATATTAGCTAGAAATTTTGATGAACTAATAGATCAAACGCGTCGCTTACGTAGGTCCCAGTCAATGTAGATGTGATTTTCTACATCTGGCCTCCTTTGGAAACTAGGTCACTGGGTATATTGTTGATATCGGTGGAGTCTAACATGGCCTTTTCACACGACCACTGACGAGCGGCCTGAACCATGTCGCTGCGTGGAACTAATTGAACAGACCTTATTTGCCAATCGCGGGCACATTCGTTTCGGGTACAAACGTCGCCGCTGTAATCGGAAAGGCGACGAGGGCTTGTCCGACGAACAAGGGAAGCACGCTCGACAACCTCGGGTTTTTGCTTCCGTCTTCCGCCAATGTCCGCGCGTTGAAAGGATAACGAGTCCTGACGGACGCAGTCTTCGTTTATAGGTGCGCCTTGCTTCGACCGGCACACATTGACACGGCCCTGCTCTGACCACGATACGCCGATCCTTCCGTTTCTACGAAATTCCTTTCCGCAGGCTACGGTAAACATTGATTTAGGCGCGCGCTAACTTAACACTAACGATTGAAAAAGAAAACATAGAAACAAACATGTAAAATCAAATCTCGCACAAAAATGAAGCAACATGTGGTAGCCTCGACAAAATAAGTTATTGAACAAACTAGACAGCACCGACCAACGAGAAGAAAAAAAATATTTTGAGGATTTCTGAACTTTTTCCTATCCAAAAATCCTCTATCGACTTCAGAATGGATTCTCTGGGAATCATTTCTTGCGGGACCATAACCGATAGCGGTACCCAATATATGATAAACCATTTTGTTTCCATCACAACTACAGCTCACTCTGCAGTGGACTTGGTGACACACGCTGATCCACTACTAGCGTGGCACGAACTGCAAAACGCATGCTTCGTTCCGATAACCGCTACTTTTTAAAAAAACGTTTCTGAGATAGCCAACATCGAAACACGCAGAGGTTTTTCAGAAATTTCGCAATCAATTTGAGGGCAGCGTCGCATACTGTCGAAAGTAGATTAGAGCCAGGTTGCTGTGCTATACGTCTTGGGTCCCAAGCCCAGCACACTAAGCGTGTAGGCGCTTTTTATAAAGCTACGACTGCGAACTCAGCAGATGAGCCGGGCGGTTAGGAAGGGAAGCCGAGATGCCATCTCTAGCAGAGTAGCTGCTAGCGGGAAAGTGGAGAGTGGCCTAGTTACGAATATGCAAGTTGGCTTCTCTGCTCAGTAGTTGCTTAGTGAGCTCGAGAGCGCGGCTCGCACTTAGAAGGTAGCACAAAAATTATACATGCGTTTGCGTTCTTTAGCAATAGCATGCCCGACACAAAATAGCCCATTGCCCCACACTGTCTGGTGCGCCCACAGTGGTCTTACTGCCAACTGCACATGTAAGGACCGCTCCCAGTGCCTTGTGGTGAAGCTGACTCTGCTATGCCCCCGCGGTGGCTCAGTCTGCTAAGGGCGTGTGCGCTTGTCGCGAAGGACGCGGGCTCGATTTCCGGCCGCGGCGGCCGCTTCTATGACGGAGCCCTCCACTACGGCGCGCCTCATCGCCTGTGTTGCGTCGGCGCGTTAAACCCTACAATCAAAATGACTCTGCTATAACTGATGCCTTCGGGCACACTTTTCAGGAAAGCTGATTTGAGGGATTTTCCTTATTACCGGAGTTATGCGCGCCGTAGTTACACCTTGGCAATGCGACTCTTTGTAGCCGACACAAACGGAACACACCAAAAAGCTGTCGCAGTGTGAACGCCGTATTTATAAAAAACCTCCGACTGTGTCGACAGAAAAAAAAAATACGCAGACACTATACTGTGCTTAACCTCACGGGACAGATTTGCAGGAAACGGCGAGCTTGGGGTTATTATTAGAACACGAGCACTGCACGATTACAGTGATGAACAAGCAACGCGTTACTCTCCCTCCTTGAGTAATGGCGCCAGCGGTACATTGTGCGACGTTAAACGGAATAAACACAAAACCCCAGGAAACAGGTCGCTCCGTCCGGCAATGCATAAAGGCTCACCCAATAATTCAATTCGTCGACAATGAAGCGTGTTTCGCAGTTGCTTAAGAACGAAAAACTTTCCATTCACGAGTTAGATGCACATACACGGCGGAGCTCACAGCACGCTTACAAATCATAGAGGTGAGAAATCTGCTGACCAGCCAAAACCTAATTTTTTTTATTTGCGATATAAAGCCCGTTGGCATACAAATCTATTTACAGGTAGAGATGGTCACCCGTCTCTAGGAGGAAGGCAAGGCGGTGGTGGGGTCCCCAGAGCCACGCTGAAGGTCGGGGGGTCTTCCAGGATGGAGGCCTGTGCCTCTCAGGTGTCGCTTTCTGGCTGAGTTTAGTGCAGGCACACCCATATTAAGTGGTCCGCATCAGCTTTGCGGCAGGAGCTGTGCAGAAGGGGCAGGTGTCGTCAAACGGGGCATGGTAGCGTGGTGGCCACGCCCGGGCCACAGCAGGTGAAAGCGCCACTCTCAACGCGAAGCCTGCGCAGCAAAACCTCTTCCCAGCGAGCAAGTCTACTGGGGAGGTCCGTTCCACACGGTGGGATGCGGGCACGTGTGGCGCGACGCAGATCTTCCTTCCGCTGGAGAAAGCTTTCTATTGGACCGGTTGTTAACACTGGCAGCGGCCGAGGAATAGACGTAGGGTGACGTCTAATCCTCGGCCACTGCCAATGTTAACAACCGGTCCAACAGAAAACTTGGACCGGTTGTTAACAGAAATGAGGCTGGCTATATAAAAAATATCATCGATACTTCGTTCATCTTCAAATTGCCCAGAGCAATTTTTAGCCAGCTCTTCTTACGTAAGTTAAAAATTTTCCATTTCATCAGCTAATAATTCTTTTCCTCGTGTAAAAGCAGACATATCGGGAGAAGTGCATACAAATTCCGCGACGCGGATAAAGAATGGGCTCGCCTCAGCGTTGCAACACTTTCAGGTCTAAGCGTAGGGAGCTGAAGCGTTCAATCCACTCGTCGCGCCCCCCTGTGAAGCCCCCTTCATTTCGAGTAGACAAAAGCAAAACGCAACGCGGACGTCTTCAAAATCACAAGACGTGCGCAGGAGCCTCAAAAGAAGAAGTTAAAATAACGGCTGCTGCAAACCTTTAAGGCGGGGAAGAACCCAGAGCCCGTATCAGCGACAAAGTTTCCCCGCCGCTCTACGGCGTTTTTGTTTCCTCTTTGAAGATGTTAGAAAGCCGTTTTCACGCCTGAATTACCACCAGGCTCGCTGCGCATTATAAGGCAAGTATCCGGAAGGAGAAAGCAACGCCTTTTAGCCTATATTATTTAAACCCCCACTTTCGCTCCTGTTACTCGCTTTTTTTTCTCTACAATAACATGGGAGCAGGAATCTACCGCACGCACACGGAGCCCATCAACGACTCGACGAGACAATATATATATATATAAAAGCAGTAGGAGATATTTCTCAAGGAGCCAGAAGAAATATTTGAGAAAATGGTTGACTCACGATTAAAAACAAAAACAGTGGTTTACTGACGTTTCAACTGGAGGACCAGTCCTCAGTGCTCCAGTCGAAACGGCAGTAAACCACTATATATATATATATATATATATATATATATATATATATATATATATATATATATATATATATATAGTATATAGTATATATTATATATATTATATATATAGTATCTAATGTATCACAGAAGATAGGTCGGCAGTCTACAACGCCAAAGGAAGCATAGGGGTGTGGTTAGGCTCTTTTTTTTACTACGGTTAATGATGTTAACATTTTTTTTTTAAATGTGCGGAAGAAAGAAAGGAAGAAAAACACGCGCCCAGAGTGGGGACCGAACCCACGCCTTTCGATTAAATCTCGAATGCCTTACCAATTCGGCTATCTGGGCGACTGTGTTCTCCTTCACTTGCTGGCTATTTATATTTACTAAAAGTGTATCTCACTCTTGAGGGTGGTAGCCAGCGCCACTCTGACTACACGGGGAGAAGGGGACCTTCTTTTCAACCCCCGGGGCGTGACTCGAACGTCTACAGCCTGTCATGAGCGGGTAACTGGCGGGAAGCCCTCTTATGCTACCTAGGCATCAAAGCTGCCAGAACCGAGACCCTCGCTAGGCTTTCGCAGAATAATATAGTAAGGAAATGAGGGGCTCGTTGAGGAAATACAGAAAGATAGGTCGGCAGTCTACAACGCCAAAGGAGGCATAGGGGTGTGGTTAGGCTGTTTTTTTTTACTACGGTTAATGAAGTTAACATTTTTTTAAATATACAGAAGAAAGAAAGAAAGAAAAACACGCGCCCAGAGTGGGGACCGAACCCACGCCTTTTGATTAGATCTCTAATGCCTTATCAATGTCTTACCAATATATATGCCTTACCATTGCCTTACCAATATATATATATATATATATATATATATATACGAATATATATTCTTCGTACGAAGCGGCAGAACGTCAGCAGACAATTTCGGAGCTTCGGGAGGCCTCGAGACAAGCCTATGAACGGCTTTCGTGCCCGCGCCGAAGCAAAGAGTGAAAGGCGCAAGCGCGGGGCGTTACGCTCGAGCGAGAACAAAAGGCAATCAAGCTCGGCAGAAGGGTTAACGCCTGAAGACGCCTTAAAAGGAATCAATGGAAATCGCTTGGCCGTAACGGCGCTCATGGCTGCCGCCGCACAAGCGGCCGCAAGAAACACGCGCACACAAAATCCGACCAGGCACACCTCATTTTGGTCCACGTAGCGATTTGCGCGGGCTTCATTTTGGAGGCACGTAGTGCGCCCAAAAAACCGATTAAAGGCGTGAAACTCGGGCTATTGAACGCGCACAACCTCCGTGCCTTCGAAGGGTAAATTCCGTCACGCCACCGCTGACAGCCGTTAAATTAAACCGGAAACTACGAACAACGCCAGGGAGGCACGTGGCTGCGAGTTGCCGTGAGGGGCCTCGAAACTGCTTCCGATGCTCGTAGTTAGTTATGCAGGGTGCTGAAACAATAAACTGGCCTCTTCAAAAAAAATTTACTGGGCAAACCACTCTTTCGTTCGCGCTCACACTTTCACGTGAAGGTCGCACTTTGTGGTATACGTTGTTTAAAGCTACAAACGGTACGGCACTGCCCTGCTTAGTTAGAAATCGGCTACAAACAATTTTCGTCTACAGGAAAGGCGGCAGACATTTTGGTAAAATATCTGACTGATTGATTGTTAGAGGTATTCCCTCTGTAGAGGAGTGATCGAGTGTGTCATCTCACCTAAGGATAGTACCTATATCTGCGTTGTACAGCTGGTTTAATTCTAGCGCTGCTATTGATTGCAGGCACACATAAAATTTTGTCTGTTACTGTTGGACATTTTCTAGGCTGTATCCATGATTGATTGATTGATTGATTGATTGATTGATTGATTGATTGATTGATTGATTGATTGATTGATTGTCGGTTTAACGCGCCGACGCAGCGCAGGCGATGAGGCGCGCCCTGGTGGAGGGCTCCGGGTTAATTTTGACCACCTGGGGATCTTTAACGTGCGCCGAAATCTCGTACACACAGGCGTTTTTGCTTTTCGCCTCCTTCAGAAAAGCGGCGGACGCCGCGGCCGGGAATCGAGCCCGCGTCCTCGGTCTCAGCAGCGCGCAACGCCTTAGCCACTGAGCCAACGCGGGGGGTAGGCATCCCTCCCTCCGCTCTTCTGCCACTATCATTCCTATCTTCTTTTAGTCACCTCTACATTCGTGTACTCTACTGCCTCTGTGTTACCTTTTAACCTTTACAGCTTCGGGAAGGCGAATGTATCCCTCATAAATGCCGTTTATTATTTTGCTGTACCAGACGCCTCCAAAATCAATTCCATGTGAAATCAGTCAAAGAAACTTATCCGGATATTTTTCGAACCGTAAAGCTACGTAACCTCGTGTCTAAGGCATGTGTTGTGTTTAAGATGCTATTAAGTTCGTTATCATATTTTCATTGACTGCGTTTATACACATCCAAAAAATACGAGCGGCTACCTTTTTATCGAGATAGAAAATTTAAAAAAAAACGTTTTTTTAGTTGACGTTCGGTGGCTCACCAGGCAACAGGCACACAGCGATTAGTCGACTGGAAGTTTACCGGTATGCAAACAAATTAAACGGGGGTGCAGTGTTCTTCTTCCGCGAACGGTGGTTTTAGTAACCGATGTTCGAAACTCCTCAAACTCGGTGATACCTCGATATATGGATTTCTCCATAACACAAAGTAGAATAATAAAAAAAAACCTGCGTTCTCTTGATGATGTACACGCAATTTCACGCGAAAATTGCCAAATGAAACTAAGAAAAAGTACGAACACCAAATTCTGAAAGCAATGATGAAAATGTGAACCTGAGCCCGAAAAGCTCGATATGTAAAAAAAAAAAAAAAAAAAAAGAAACTGGAAACTAACAAAGAAGGCAGCGTGCTTTAGGCGTATATCAGAACTTATAGCAGTAACTTTGCGTCAAGCATCCGACCGCGGTTCCTCTTGATACGAATATAGTTAAACGACAAGTGCGCCGGTACGGCGATAAAACTTGATACATACAAAAAAAACGGGGGGGGGGGGGGGGGGGATTCGGAACGTTACGTGCTTCCGGTCGGTCCTTTCCGTGGAAAGCGCCTCTTTTGAAAAATTGCCCTCGTCCGCCACAAGCCGCAGAATTCAAGAAAAAAAAAAAACTCCATGGTCGTAAAGAACAACCAGCAGTGCACTTCGCTGACATGTAGCTTCCTTTCTCTCTCTCTATCTCTCTCTCTTAACCCGGGGCCTTGGTTCCTGCTGCTGCGTCCATTAATGAGCCCTGAGCCCCGAACACGGCCGCAACGCGGTGTACCGCAGGGCTTGCGCTGCGTAGAAGCGCCCCCCCCCCCCCCCCCCCCCCTTACCGAACCGCTTTGCGGCGAACCCAGCGCACAAATGACCCGTAGCCACCGAAA
Source organism: Haemaphysalis longicornis (assembly GCA_013339765.2). Classification (NCBI taxonomy): domain Eukaryota; kingdom Metazoa; phylum Arthropoda; class Arachnida; order Ixodida; family Ixodidae; genus Haemaphysalis; species Haemaphysalis longicornis. Next base: position 123,102,932 of record CM023450.1, read on the forward strand.
GGATCCCCCCTCCCCCCTCTTGCCGCCCTTCATCCACTCTCGTGCGCAGCTCTAACCTTATTTCTGGGCCGATCTCGTCGGCTCTTTGCCTCTCGACCTGCGAAGCAGATTCGGAAAGATTCGGCCAAGCGCTCACTGCAAACGACGCTGATACTTCACGGGGGGGAAAAGGGAAGGGGGGCATTTTGTCTGCCTTCAATGCCCTGTTCACAAAGCAATTACTCCGCGCCACGACCGATACGGGCGATTTGTCAGAAATGAAAGCAAGTTTAATGACAGAGAGAGAGGGGTGGAAAGAGAGGCAAAGAACGAAAAGTGGAAAACAATGTAAATAATACGTGGGAATATACAGCTGCACTAACTTAATTCTTGACATGCATTGTGCTGCTGAGCACGAGGGCGCGGGTTCGCTTCCCGGCCACGGCGGCTGCTTTTCTTATGGAGGGGAAAAGCTAGAACGCCCGTGTGTACCAGATTTTGCGCACGTTAAAGATCCTCAGGTGGTCAAAATTAATCCGGAGCCCTCCACTACGGCGCGCCGCATCGCCTGCGCTGCGTAGGCGTGTTAAACCTCACAATAAATCAATTCTTGACATGCAAAAGTGTTGTTTATTGAACGGGCGCATAAAGTAAAGACAAAAATGAATTCACGTGCCTGGAATCTCGGGTCATCACACCGCTGTCAGTCTAAAGATCTCGATCGGTCTACAAATTTTTCTCCCACGGGTTACCATCAAAAGTGAACCGTTGTTTTGTTTAGTATCGCGTTTAAGAGATGGCTCTGCTTAATTCCAGGGGTATGGTAGGCATCGTGCGTAACTCCAGACACAAGAAATTTTGGCGAGGAGTTCCAGTGGTGGGCACAACCTCTCTCGCTAAGTTAATACTCAAGAGCATAGAGTGCGCCAAATAACGGCGTCTTATAGAGTGGTTCAACGAGTTTCTGAACTCAGCATTCAATGTCCGCGATTGTTGGGTAAGATTACAGTTTTTGTTTAATCTTTATTTGCTTTCCTAAAATTAATTTTCTCTTTTATTTTTGCGCATGGTTGTCCTTTCTATGCACACATGCGCCTAAAAATATTCCTAAACTATTGCTTTCCTAAAACTACTTTTCTCTCTTTTTTCGCGAATGATTGTCCTTTCTATGCACACATGCACCTGAAACTATTCCTAAACTATCGCTTTCCTAAAACTATTTTTCTCTCTTTTTTCGCGAATGATTGCCCTTTCTATGCGCACATGCGCCTAAAAATATTCTTAACTATTGCTTTCCTAAAACTACTTTTCTCTCTTTTTTCGCGAATGATTGTCCTTTCTATGCACACATGCACCTGAAACTATTCCTAAACTATCGCTTTCCTAAAACTATTTTTCTCTCTTTTTTCGCGAATGATTGCCCTTTCTATGCACACATGCACCTAAATCTATTCCTAAACTATTGCTTTCCTAAAACTACTTTTCTCTCTTTTTTCGCGAATGAATGTCGTTTTTATGCACACATGCACCTGAAACTATTCCTAAACTATCGCTTTCCTAAAACTGTTTTTTTTTCTCTCTTTTTTTGCGAATAATTGTCCTTTCTGTGCACCAGCGACGACGGCTAGTCTCTTACAGCATACTATACGCAGCCCACACCGAAACTAGGCAACGTCCGAATGAGGAAGGTATACACTCATTACTGAGTACGCATGCACATTTATCCAAGAGGAAGAGCCTGAGGGAGGAAGAAGGAAGAGCTTACTCCTTCCGAAAGCCATCACACTTACGGCTTCTCTGGTGACGACTAGATTCCAGGGAAGAGCCAGAACATCTCAACCCTGCCCACAGACATCCCCCTCCCGAGATTACACGCAAGCAACACACATATTTCACAGCACGTTACTGCCACTCCTTAGTACCTGATTCGGAAGGTATATCCATCGCGTCATATAAAGCTAGTGCAGCCCTTTCTGGCCACCCTCTGGTAATCGGTTTAAACTGGGGTCACTGAGGTCCGAGATACAGAGCGTGATTTTCCATTGCACCAAGAGTGGATTGGGAAATGTGGGACGGATTGGTTGTTTTGGCAGGCCCATGTAATGTGGCAGAGATCCGTATTCGTAAAGGCATTTGTTTGATGGGAACTGACCCGGGTATGTGCGTGCAATAGGCTTATGTGCGAGTACGTCTCCTGCATATCGTGTTGTCTTCTTGAGTTTTTTTTTTTTTTGAGGTGGTCGGAGCTTTTGGCACGAAAAACGGTAATATTGTAGCATTTCGTGGTACTAGCTGTTGTCGAATGGGAGAACGCTCATTTTCTCATGGCACGGCCGTTCATGGGCATGTTTCATAGGTATACACCCGCGAAGCGAATCAGTGAAGGGTTGGCATACACACTCATGCGAAAGGCACTCCTGTAAGCAGAGAGAGAGAGAGAGAGAGAGAGAGAGAGAGAAAGTGTTTATGAAGCGTTACATTACATTTACAGTAAGCAAAGCCCCGCAGCGAACGCCTTGCATGGTGTCCCTTCACCCTGTGACCTATTTGCCTTATTGCCGCCAAGACCCGGTAAATTCGAGACATTTACTGTCGTTTTCTAACCGGCCCACGACAAATACCGAAGGTCGCCGCCATCAAATGCCAGGGACGGAAGCGTTCGAGCGAAACGCCCTCCCATAAAGTTGCCATATATGTAGCACCGATTCGGAGCAGACGCAGCAGTAAAGCTGTCCCGGTAATGGACGTCGTACGCTACAGCCGGCTGTAAAATACCACGCAAGAAACAAAAAATGCGTCACTACGGACTTAGGAAAACGATATGTAGGTTAAATGAGGCGTGTGTTGTTGTCCCAACAAAAAGAGCACTAAAAATATCGCACCAAGAGCAGAAGGAAGAACGTACTGATGGCAGATGTCTTGTCGGTTCTCGAGGAACATCAATGTCTGCCCGAACGATGTGTGGACAGATGTAAGTGCACCGATCAGCGACCTCGCTGCTAGCGGGTCGAACAGCGAGTGCCTAGAGTGCAGCCTCTGGTGCTTTTTTCGCATTTTTTTGCCAGAAAATGACTTCGCGAAAATGCGTAACGGCATTTCGTAATTTGAATTCCAATACTAAAGTTTTAATGTTGACATAGGACAAATATATAGCAATATAGTACAATAATCTTCCATACCGCGTGTCGGAAACTGCCGTATACGAAGCAATAAGCCCAGAAACGAAGCTATTTTGTGAGTCCCGATATAAACTTGAGCTGTCGCTCGCACGTCCAGCTTACCGACACATCACAATGCTTTTATGACTGATTTCTTGAAAGGTCGCGAATGCGAAGTTATTCCGCACCGTTAATTCACGTAAATTTTCTTTCCGAAACGTCACATTATATAAAATTCTCTATTTCCCCGAGTGAAACCTCCACAATTTCTAAAATATGAAAAACCGCGGGTTTCTAATCAGCTGTTGGCTATTTTAAAGTATTCCCGAAAAGTTCGTGACAAAAACAGAGAAAACACCATTCTACTAGCTTTCCGGGGGCAGCTCCAAATGTGAGAAAAAGCTGGGTATCAGTCGCCGTCCGCGGCATCTCTTTTTAACACACTGAGACTGCTTTCGTGCAGAAAGGACGCAGCGTGTAAAAATTTGACGAATTAATTCTTACTGCCACAAGTACTTTCTTAGCTCCCTGTCTTGCGCACAACGCGCAATATCGTTATTCCTTAAATCACTGAATGATCCATTTGTGTAGAAGCATGACTAGCAGGGTGACCTCACCAGTTAAGAAATTTCAGCCAGAATTAATTCTTATCTCTCCTACAACAGTACTCTTTCTTAGTCTCCTCTGTCTTGCGCACAACCGGCAATATCGTATATTCCTTAATCACTGAAATAGATCCCTCAGTCTCTTGTAGAACACTCACTACGGTACCTCACCAGTGACATTAACACCACAATCTCTCCTCCCATCCTCACTCATCATCTTCACTACACAACACCTACTCAGCACTCACTGCGCGCTCTATCACTAATACTAATATCATTCTACTATAACCTCTTTCTCCAAATATATCATACAATATCATATATATACTTATCTACACACACACACCACAAATCCGGTTCAAAATTTTACGCCGCAATAAAGCTGTTAGAACCTCTTTAGCAGCGAGATTTACCTAATTTACCAGCGTTACCGGAGGGGGGGGGGGGGGTTACGTTGCCGCCACACCCCAATTCCGTTACCGGCTTTCTTCACGTCGTGCAGAGAAATAGAATTTGTTTCAGACATCTTACTTCAGAGCCTACTTCAGACATCTTCGTATTCCGTTAGTTAACGACTTAATAAATTGCGACTGTCTGATGCTGCTTTTGTTTTACACAATAAAGGTGACTGCGATCTGCTGTTTTCAATGTAAAGATCCCCAACGACCTACGTACGATGTAGGAATGTATGAACCTTTTTCGGCGCTTCTTGATTGACTGTTTTTGCTTTCTTTTTTAAATATTTAGACGTTACGGTATAATTGTATACTTACTTATACCTCAGTTACCTTTGTTTGCATTGAACGTGTACCATCGTGATACCTTGAAATACGAACAACGTAACGCGTGGCTCTCAGTACACGTCGCGCATCCTGGCGGCGGGCCACGTATGCGCCGTACGAACAAGTTACGAGAGTTCGTGACCAACCATGTTTTGCAAAGACCATCGTCTTTCCATCGCTTGAAGGGCGCTCGGCACGAAATAAAGAAATAGAGGAGTATGGCTGCAAGCACCGTTGTCCCTCAGCACAGCGACGACGTTAGATAACGCTCGAGTGAGCGGGCGCCGAACGCGGCGGGAAGACAAACCAAAATGCTCCCACGCCGAACGATGGTCTTTCCGTACCAAGGTTGGACAGGAACTCTTGTAAATTGTTCGCACTGCGCATGCGCGGCCCGTCGCCATGATGCGCGGCATGTACTGAAAGCTACGCGCTCCGTTGTTCGTGTTTCAATGCATCACGATGGCACCTTATATTTTAGTATCTGCGCTGCCACTCTGTATTTCAGCCCCCATATGTAATTCCAAACTGCCGTATGCACTATTAGGTGCTAATAGTGGTGACCTCTCTAGTGGTGACCTCTGGTGAGTGGCGACCTCAGTGGTGACCTCTCTAGGCCTCTCTAGGCGCTACGGGCCTAGAGAGGTCACCACAGGTGGCGCCTTTTGCCCCTAAACCACCGCATAATGTTGCACCATTCAGTAAATAGGTAAATAAGCGCAATTAAAATCCATATCGGGATAGAACAAAAAATACGACTACAAAAGCGCAGCCACAAATGCAGGAAGGTAGAGCAACGACGAAAAGTTTACGGACCGGGAAAACGGCAATGTTAGGTTATTTCACTTCCGGTAGCAGCCGGACAAACTGCCGTGTGTATGTGACATGTCGTATAGTTACTGAAGTAATGAAAAATACGGCACATAGTACCCCGGGCTGCCGCGCGGAAGAGAAATAACCCAAAACTGCTGCTTTCGTGGTCCGTAAACTTGTGATCATGGGTGTACGTGCAGACAAAAAAAGAAACAAGCCGCACAACAACCCATCCAACCTCGAACCTCCACGGGGAATATATATATATATATATATATATATATATATATATATATATATATATATATATATATATATATATCGCGTAAGGCGCGAAATTCCACACTCGATGCAGTATGTAGTATGTATACATGAGCTTCTACGGTAAACGGCTTTGACGGCGAGCGAGTATGTGAGCGCAAGCAGCGGCGACAGCAGAGACGCAACGCAGCGGCGTTCCTGCGCGTCGCGCCCGCGCAAGTTAAAGCAGCAGCGCCGGCAGCTCGCCGAGCTGCGAAATCCGATTAGCGTCGCATTGTTTGCCGGCGCGCGCGAGCAATAAAGACCGGCCCGGCGGGCCTTGGCTACCGGCGCGCCCCGCTTCAAAGAGCGTCACGGTGCGTGCCAAGACGGCGGTGTGTACACCTGAGCGGCGACTCCGGCACACTCTTATTGAAACGCGAAGCGCAGCTCCCGAGAAAAAAAAAAAAAAAAAAAAAAAAACAAGGCGTTGTTAGATGCAGGGCTGTCTTGTGCTAACGCAGCTAGCTCGAAGAACTGAGGCCCTGTTCCCGTTACATTCGTATTGTAATAATTCCGAGTTACCCTATTGAAGTAGCTGAGAAAAAATGAAAGCCGTTCCACTCAATGTGAAAGCTGTCGGAAGTGCAGAGCAGTGATTCGCCATAACGGGCTGTGGCGCCGTTCTCCGCTCACTGTTACCACCCCATGGAATTCAAATTTCCCGCCTTCGCAGTGCTCACGCGCCCCCTGCCTGAAACTGCGCCAGCGGGAGTTCTGTTCTCTTTGTGCTTTTCTCCCCGCACGTGCCGGCGTTGCACTACCACATTTTGCGTTTACTGTCGTAAAAAGAAAACAATTGGGCCCATCTCCCCAGCGAGGGGGACTCGAGTAAATGCGTCGCATAGGGGGTGGGTGTATTGCGTTAACGTTTAGTTTTTGGGGAGTTAGTGGTAGTGAATGCGTTGTATCACCAGCTTCTTGACGTAGTTTGAATGAGTCAAGGATATAAGGCGCGTTCGTAGCCTCCCATTCTGTGTCGGCTTTGTGGCGCAGTGGGTAGAGCACCATGTACATTGCGTTCCGCCCGCAGGGTCGAGGGATCGAAACCTGGCGCCGGATAGTATTTTTTTATATATAGTGTAGGGGAGGGGTGCGGACACGACGGTGCGGACTGACGGACGTCAACGCGGTGACATCGTGAGTTACTGAAATGCTCTGCATTTAAAACCAACCCAACGGGCATCCTTAATAACTAAAGGAACGCGGGCGCTGCCGGTTAATTACGTATATTTTTCCTCAAATGTACCTATAGTTTTCTTTGCGCTAAACAACGGAAATATGTATGACAAGCGCCAGCGTTTCACGAGTTTCGAACGCTGATGACCATATAAACCGCTTGGCTTTCGAAGCCTCTGGGGTACGCCGCGAACAGCAGCGTTACTCCGGGACGCCGCCTTGGTGCTCTATATACCTGAGTCGAGCGAGCGAGCTAGGACGACAAGGCGAGCGCCTAAAGTGCTCTGCACTTAAAAAGTGGCCTATAGGCTCGCACTGCGAGAGCGTGAGGAAAATGGTAGGATAGACACCGACAGACCAAGAAAATCGGGTGAAGTACAGTGCAAGGATGCCAACTTCATCAAAATCTACAGGGGTGATGCACAACCTTGAAGCTTAAATGCAACGCTATATCAGTTGGACTCCGTGCCACAAGGCTAATAAGACGATGCGTAAAGATGTCACAGGACGTTTTCGCTGGAACTAAATATCGAGCTGACTATTTGTAGCCGCCAACGTTATTTCTAAAATTTATTTTCTGGCGTAGTGCATTCCATTCTATGCATGCGCGCAGTAATAGTAAACACTTTTGTGAAGCAGTAGTAGCAGAAGAAGTTGTAGAACATTTTATTGCAACCGGATGAGAAAATGGTGTCCCTAAGCGAAAAGGACCCTGATCCCAAAGCTTAAAAGGAGTAGCGGTTATGTATCAGGACGTGGTAAGCGATTGCTACTCCGTGGATGAAATTAAACCTGAGCTCCCCTGCGGATGAGAAGGCAAATATACCCGTAGGCACGGTAAGGGCAAGGTGACCGGGCCGCTCAAAGAAAACAAAACCATTAAAAATGTTCAATTTTCTTGAGCATCGACGCACGCAAAAAGAAAAAAAAAAGAAATCGATACATCGACCCCTCACGTGCTGCCAGCGGTACGAATGAACAGGAAAAGAAACCGCGGGAGAATTGGTGTCTCCCGAAATCCTAAATTAAAACCGAGTGCAGCACACGATTAAAGCCGCGTAGTGTAGGCACAAAGTGAAGGACGGTGACTCATCCTGCCAATATACTCAAGCCTCGAGGCACAGCCTATACTCGAGTACAACTTAAGAACGGCAACGGATGGTGCCTCTGTGCTACATCACCGCAGCCGGATGTTACTCCGCGCCGCGCAAGTAGGGCGTTACTGGGAATATTTTGAACAAGGCACGAGCCGTTTCCGTTATTTTTTGGACCTAATATGCTTATAAACTACTGCAGCGAAGACAAACAAACTACGCGAGAAAAAACAGACGATATCAGGCATTCATAGCAACCTCCTTTCAAAACTCGCGCCCGTTGACATCCGCGCCCGTCGCCTCCCTGCCACGCGTAAAAGGCTGCTGCTCAGGGGATAAACTGGGAGAGGCTCTCAAAATCGAAAGACGATTAACCTTTGTGGGCGCGGGCTACGCACGAAGACAGTACAGCCCATTGCGAGAACGCAGTGCGGAGACGCTGTCCACCTAGTTACACTAGATACGGTTGCACAGTATCGGCCCTCTTTTTCTCCTATTGTTGCGTGCCGACGCCATGATCACTGGTATAGTTTAGTTCGCATCACGTGACAATTGTTTGCACTGCGACGTTCCATGGGCGCCGCCATTTTGTTGCTTCTAATGCGTTTTTGGTCGGTCAACTGTGGTAGGCTTAGCTCGCCCTCCCTGCTCTGCGGCTGGGTCGCGACTTTTAAGTCGTTCCGAATGCGGATCAAAGATAACACGTGTATATGCATTTCAGCAGCGCAAGTGAGTCCGAAATGCCGTTTTGCTGCATCTTCGGCAGTGTTGTTAAGTAGTAGCAGTACGAAACTTTAATGAGCCATACCAAACGACCCTGTATAAGTTAGCAGCGATGCCGTAAATGCGGCAATCTTACAACACTGATAAGCACCAAAATGGCCGCCGTTCCTGATTTGCGTGCCTGAGTGGCGGTGCTCTAATACCTTCTCTAGTGACACTATGTCCACCTATGCACGCTAAGCTGTCCCGTGAGGCAATACTAATTTTCTAAAAAGAAAAGAAAAAAAGAAAAGCCCAGCAATGCAGAAGCAAGAAGAATGCAGCAAGAAAGACAGGCGCTTGAAAGCCAAGGTATTCAGCAATAGTGCACACACTTCTCTTTCATCTTTGTCTGCGTCTTCCTGCATTACTCTGTTTGCTAATGTTCATCGTCGAGGTTATCGGACATAGGCGGTCTGGCCGGTCTAACACGTCACCCCTAGTATAAAATATTTTGCACATCGAACTACGCCACGTTCTATAAAAATTAAGCACATGCTTTCAAGGCTCAATCCAAGACGGTAAAAGCTTGACGTTTGTAATGCTGTCTATACATGTGTTGATCTACGCAACGTTCGGCCCAAAATCAACGTGGTGTGTTTTTTTTTTTCTTTTTTCTTTGCTAAAGCACCACATTTTCCTTTTTTCTTACTTTTTACTTGCCTTTTTTCTCGTAAAAACGACGGTAGACGATGATACGACAGGAATTACTTGACACCAATCCGGGTATCATTACAACTGCTGCTTGAATGTCAGCAATCCATCAGAAATGTTAATGAAGAATCGTGGAGCACGACAAACCAAGAAGAATTTAGAATGAAGCTCCGTAATAGCCTTTTTCAAAGCTTACAAGGACAGAAATACTTTAGCCAAGGAGGCGCGAGTGCTACCAGTAGGCCCAATCCGTGCCCTTACGGAATTAACTGCCCATATACAGTCATAGACGAATGAAATGCGGACACGAAAATATGAATCAGAACATGCAAAAATGAATAATACTGTCATCTTGCACAGCGTAAAAAGGACGGAACACGAGTAAGAAATGGACACCACAAACGCTATCTCTCGACTGGTTTTTATCGGAAACACGAAACATGAGATGAACGTATACCGACTAGCCCAAATTTCCACCCTAACTGAAAAATACTATTCTTGGAAGCCAAATAATGGGAAAGTTGGGAAATGTAAAAAGCAACATTTCCCAACTTTGTCACCGTAATTAAGCCGCGCGTCAATTTGGCTTGCATGGAAAGAAATCGCGCTATTTGTTTGTTATGGTTCATACTTTCGTGTTCGCGTTTAATTTGTTCATGACTGTATGCATGTATTCATGTACAGCCACGAGCAAAAGTTTACGGACCAGGAAAATGGCAATTTTAGGTTATTTCCATTCCGCTAGCAGCCCGAAAAACTGCCGTGTGCATGCGAGATGTCGTATAGTTACTAAAGTAATGAAAAATACCGCACACTGTACCCCGGGCAGCCGTGCGGCCGAGAAATGACCCAAAATTGCTGCTTTCGTGGTCCGTAAACTTTTGCACTTGAGTGTAAATGACTGTATGCATGTTCAAGTACGTGTGCATGTGCATGCGTGCGTGTGGGCGTGTTTCACACCCTGGCTATACACTATCGCAAGCGTCAAACGAAACGCGTTCAAATATCTCTTGGTTGAAAATCGACCCCCGCACCTGACTTTAGTTTAGCGCCACCCCGAGCAGCAGCAGGAAATGGAGGGTGGCGGCACCACGCGCGATATTTCACTTTGCCCACTCTCAGCAGACAGTGAGCCCAGCTTTAACCAACGCGCGCGGTGCCCGCGGTCATAAATCCGTACCGTTCGGCAATGCCTTGCAGGTCGTCTAAGCTGGGCAGGACACACCGAAGGGAAAAGCACGAAAAAAAAAAAAAAAACTGCCGATGCAGCAACCGCGCGGCTCGCTGCTTACCTCGGCCAGAAGCGATGTCGAGGCACTATAAACTCGAGGCAAGCAAACAGCTCAAAGTCGGACGCAGGGCGACAAGGAAACGGGGCAAGGAGACATCGAGAGGCATCGACCGAACGGCGACAGCACGACGACAAAAGCGCTCTTTGGCAGGAGATACAGGGGCAATAAATACCCGATATCGAAACGTCTGTCCTTAATTTGCTTCTTTTTTTCTCTCACCATAGGCGTTTTCTTTTATTTTTTTTTAGATTCTGCCGTCGGCAGTTTTGGAAGTTTCGGTCCCCCCCGATGCAAGTGTCCACAATAATTCTCGGTAGGATGGTCAGCGCACTTTCAATTTTTTCCTTTTTTCAACGGAATCGAAAAGGGTGGACGGCCGGGAAAAATGTAAGGGGCTCCGGAACGACGGAGGGAGGTGCCGGGAAGGATAGGGATCTACACAGAGAAAAAAAGGCTGGGTGTTTGGGCCACGTTGCAGGAAGGGAGGCTTGATATTGTGGTCTTTATTTGGACGTGACAGTGTTTGTGTAACTGGAAGGTACAGAGAAATGAAGAAAACAGAGGCGTTCGCATGAGGTTGCTACGATAGGTTGTGATTGTATATCCTGGTGAGCCACCCTATGACATGCTTGTGTTGATTAGGTTTGTAGTCTGTGGCGATGTTGCTTATGTGATAGGCATGCTGAGCCACCAAGATCAACAGTCATGTTTCCGAGAAACTGGCATTTGTACATAGTGTGTATAATTCGCTTGACCAACCACCCGAGTGGTTCCCTCTTTTGAACGCTTGTGTGTGTTTGCCTGAGTTTTGATGCACATGTGCTTCCCGTAACTTCAGTGTATTCTTTTGTTTGCTTGAATATGCATTCCTCGTACTGCCACGTCTGAACGTGTTCTCCCATGTAATAAAGAAAAAAAAGAGCTGGCCGGAAAAAAGCAGTGATGTTAAAATGCGCGGTTTTGTTATCACAGCGCCCCAACCCGAAAAAGGCAGCGTTCGTAATCCTAGCAGCTGAAATTTTATTGTTTTTGCGAAAACTATCTTCGCGGTAAAACATTAATTACGCGAGAAGCATTCGCTACCCTCGTAAGAACGCGGGATATTTACGGCCCCATTAGGAAACACATAGTATCTACCGTTATGTGTATAGTTCTGAAAGAACCGTGCAGTTTGTTGAAGCTTATTTCAACCTTAAACCGCTAACTGACAACAAAAATGACCTTTTCACTGATCTGTTTAGCGCCTAAGGTGCATGAAAATGTCAGCGCGCTTAATCATGCTAATCGCAAAAGTCGCTGAAAGCAGAAAATTAAGAGACGATCGCTCTAAAGCATAAGGATAACGACGCTACAACACAAATTTGGTTCTGTTGTGATGGGGGCGAATATGACCTTAACGAGGGACACGCTATTTAGAGCAGCTTCTCTTAAAGTCCTGTCAGTGAAACAAAGTACTCTGCACAGAAAATTTATTGAAATTTGGCAGGCGCTCTTCCTACTGGAAATTACGTTGGTAAGAAAGACCGTACATACCGCTGCGCTAAAATGGGGAGTCGGAGAAGCGTTTTAACTAATGCCATGAAGGCCGAAAGTATCCACATTTGCTGTCGAATTTGGAAAGAAATGTAGTGAAGATTTCTGTTTCTGCCATTACAGCAGCCAATTAAGCCAATGGCAAAAACCTCATTGACGGAACTAGTGAACTCGAAAACCAGTGCAGTACCAGTCCATCTTTAAGACCATGGAGAGCGCCGGACTGGGCTAGCGTAAGACTTCCAGGGAACGCGTGCAAAAAACGTGTGGGCCTCATAATTCCTCGTGAGAAGAATAAGGAGCCCCATTCAAATAGGGTCAGACAAGGTGACAAAACCTTTCCGAAATTATTCGCAACATTTTTTTATCTCACTAAGCTTTGCTGTCATATAAAGTTTATTTCACTTCCACTCCACGTATTATAGGAAATTTTAACGTGGGGACGCTGAGGATGTATTTTATCTCGCGGTACGACAAAAAGGCGCACGCCAAGGCACAACGCAGTGGTCGCACAGGCATCAGGATTGTCCCCCTCCATAATGTTAAATCCCGTTGACTTGTCGGTAAACTTATTAGCATCACGACATCCCTAATAGATAAAACGAATGAAAAGGCAATGTCAACTTCGTAGCAATACAAACAACATCGAGTGTGCGTAAAAGATTGGGTCGCACTTTGAAGGGAAACTGCATCTTGGTCCGTGCCAGGACTCGCTCACATCCACGATGGTCCAACAGATTTGTTTTATTCTCTTTTTTCCATGTCCTGCATTCCGGTTCAATAAAAAAAGAATCCCGGGCCATCTCCACATGCGTCAAACCTGGGGAGGCGCGAAGCATGCCGTGTGCGCCGGTGTTCCCCACAGCAAAATCGCTGATAATGGGCAAGCGTCCATCGCAGAAAATAGCGTTTCTGGAGCCAACGCCCGCCGTTGCCACGCAGCGCGCGCTGATTGGACGCCGGAGAAGCGCCGGTGGGAGGAGCAATCGCACGCTTGCTAAGGCGGTGGCGCCCTCTCTTGAGTTGAACCGGATTTAAGCAATTAAATTAGACAGACTGACCGCAAGTTGTCTTTGTGTCACACGCCGCAGCATGCTAAGAAGTATGCTTTACAGGAGAAAACCTGGCGTCTGAAACCGATTTCGAGACGGAATTTAACACATTTCGGTAATTAATTCTATTAAAACCTGTATTTTCCTTTATTTTAAATTAGTTTATATTGTGATAGTTTGTTTTGAACCAGTTTTATCCGTTGTACACTTGTTTTCAGACCATCGTTTGGCAACTTGATTTACCGTTACGACAGGAGAAGACCACTACAGGAGACGCCGACAGCGCGAGCTCCTAGGGTGCTTCGCTGCTAAAACCAGCAATTGAAAGGGAACCTCGAGGCACTACTAAACGTTAGGGCTATCTCTCCTGCTCAAACTTGCGTTTTTGTCCACCCCCTCCCCTCCTCACTGTTCCGCACGTAAGGAAAACAAGGGAGATAGCACCCAAAGCAGCGTGCGGTAAAGTAAGAACTCGTTCTTGTCCTGGGAGGCGACGGACGAGCCTTTTAACGATAACAACAACGCAGGGACGACCATGATGGCCGCTCAGTACGGTCATGACAGTATACGAGCCGGCAGAAGGCGCTACCTAGAGGGGCGATAAAGAACCCGCTTTAGTGCCAGCAGTCGCCCTGCAGCGTGGCTCGAAATGACCAGAACGGCAAGACAGGCGGTGAACGGCGTCGTGTAGACGCCCATAAAAGCGGAATGTTGCCGCCACTGTGCTCATTAGCTATGGCATTCTGCTTCTGCTGCTGCTGCTGCTGCTGCTGCTGCTGCTGCTCCTACTGCTGCTGAGCACCACTGCGCTGGCTTTATTTCGAAGTCGCGTGGCACCCTTGCTTAAATAGATGCGGAACGCCGAAACATTCGTGCGTGCACTCCAGCTTCAGTCATCTCAAGAAAAGTAAAGCGAAACAAAACATCCGCGACGTAAATGAGTTTCGAGCACTCGTATAGCGGTTTTTTCCACAGAGTACATATAAAACCTGAGAAGAGAAAAAACAAGAGCGTCAGAAACTTGAACGCTACGGGATCTAACCTTTTCCGTTATCGCGTAGATTTCCGGGATGTAGCTGTATTCCTTAGCGCGACTACTTCAATACCAGTTGCCGGACGCGTTAGTACGTATTTGCTCCCTGTTAGGATTCATAGTATACATTAGGCCGCGCAGCAGAACACAGTCGTCGCGCAGCCCGGGAAGCCGCCAGCAGACGGCACGGAACTACGAATATATCCTGGTGGCTGCAAAGATGTTGTGTACAGGACAGCGCCAAGGCGATAAAACTGTAAGACATTACAAAATGTGTAGAGTGATTGCCGCGTGGGGCACAATGTGACTACGCTGGCCGTGTGAACGGTCGGCCTTTCGGGGTAATTGCTGCCTTGTAATTGTTTTCATCCAGCGCCCAGCAAAACGTGGATTAGCGGGGTCCTATGTGCACTTTCCTTTTGTTTTTTAGTGCCGTCCTTATAAGACTTGCCCTTATAAAATGTATTCACAATACCTGTTCTTGCTACACATCCAGCAACTTCGCCCATCCCCTTGGAGTGCGTACGCCCCGTCACTGTTCCATATCACGAACAACCCTACCCGCTAGTTTTCGTGATGACATTTTCTCAATGGATTTGCCTTTGTTTCGCATACAGCCCTGTTACGCCTTCCTTCATGAGATTGGCTTTCCATAATGAAGCATATCCCTGCAACAAAGCCCCCTTTACAGACGCGCAATGGCTGTGTAAGTGCGCATGTATGAGTTGATTGATTGATTGTAGGGTTTAACGCGCCGACGCAACGCAGGCGATGAGGCGCGCCGTAGTGGAGCGCTCCGGATTAATTTTGACCACCTGGGGATCTTTAACGTGCGCCGGAAGCTCGTACACACAGGCGTTCTTGCTTTTCGCCTCCATCAGAAAAGCGGCCGCCGCGGCCGGGAATCGAACCCGCGACCTTGTGCTCAGCAGCGCAACGCCTTAGCCACTGAGCCACCGCGGCGGGTGCATGTATGAGTTGCATGACTGCGCATGGGCACTCATGCAAAGAGCGCTTCCGTATCCGACGGTGCGTACATATGTAACAGAAATAAGTAGCGAAGGGGAAGACGGAGTAGAGTTCCAGGTTTCAGACAAGAGGGCGAACCCCACAAAACCCCGGTAACCGGCCTTCGTGCTCACTTTAGCCTTGTCCGGGTCAGGGTGGGGCGAACGAGGGGCAAGAGAAGCACAGTACTAATATGAGGTCATTGCATGGGTCGTGGCATACTGCGGCCAACCTGCCCGAGCACCAAAGGAGGCCGAGAGCTGTGAAATTCCCTGCTGTAAGCTATAAACAAAGGCACGCCAAAGCCAAGGGAACAAGTGCACCACGAATATGCACATTCAATGCTTGACTGGGACGATTGCAATTTTACAGGTTAAAAACAACGCCAAAGCTCCACCTGGGCACGATTTCATTCGACTTTAAATTTTGTACGACACGCGGATTGGTTGCTTATAAAATGTCTCTCCACTTCACTTAAAATAAGACGGTAGTAGAAACAACTGGATAATGTTCTATTGCCTCCTACGGGTACGCGGCAATAAATGCCCCATCTAAGGAGCACGATTTTTTTAGATAAAAAGAACTTACCAAATAAGCTTCTCTAACGGCAACATTAACCTGCTTTTCCACTGTTATACAGCTGGCCAAAGAAAAGACAAGATAGTGCGAAATAGCGTAACTATTCAGTACTGCATTTTTCAAGTGTCAACAATAATTTCCTTCAGTTCAATTAAGTTTATTTCAGACAAAAATAACGCGCGCTGATGCCCCAGAATTCCACCTTCGACGATTGGTCGAGGCAGTTATGCCCGGACGTGAAGTGGTGCATCTCTTAATGCGCATCCTAGTGCAAAAGAAAAAGAAGAAAAAATAGAAAGAAAAAGCCGGCCACAATGGTTCTCCGGGCACGCCTACAAAAAGAAAGTCAGTGTCCCGAAGAAAAGATTTCCCAGCCCAGAGCGGGTACAGCCAAGCTCCCACGGAGAACCAATAGAAGCCGTAGTAGGCTGAGGACGCCGGCCGGCCAACCTCTCCCCGTCCTCATCTTTTTCCCCGGAGGAGCGACCAGTTCCGTTTTCCGGTTGCGTAAGCTTCTGTTTCCCTCGGCTGCCCCAATCGGCGCATCAATTCCTCGCCGGGGGAAGAAGTGGGGGACACGGGTTTGGGGGGCGGAGGCGAGCCCCGCGCGGACGACGGCAGACCACGGGCCGCTGTCACGCAACCAGCGAAGCGTGAGTCGGCCGAGCGGCCCTTCTTCGCCGAAAGACTTTCGCCAAAGGATGAAGGGGCAAGGGGGAGGAGCGTACAAATGGACTGCCGCCGAGAGTGCACAAGCCCGGCCGCAGTTATTACAACACGGGGAAAGGCGACCGCCTACTCCCTCGGCCACGAGAGAAGACAAAGCGGCACTCGGCGCATCACTCTTGGCCCACTGTCACGGAGGCATCGCCGCAGTGCGATGGACGGGCAGGCTTGCTCGCAGAGCCAAGTTGCAGTTAAAAATTGTCAAAAAAAAAAGAAGAAGGGGAAAGCATGCGACTGCAGACCAAAAGAAAATGAGACAGGAAGAAGATTCACTTACGACTGAATTTTGTTAAAAGGCACGCGACGTATTCAAAAAGAGCGCAGAAAGGCTGTGCTGACCAGAGAGAGAGAGAGAACGTTAACCTGGTCCGTGCCATTCAAGTCGCGCTTGTAGCCGGTGTCATCCTCGGCTCACCGACGACTTCCACAGCCTTATCGATTAACCGGGCCTGAAAGTCCAGATAGGAGTTGCGAAGCGCGGCCTCCCAGTCACCCGCACATACGCGGCCACACACACATGCACATTAGCACGCACGCAAGACTTCCCTACCAACAAAAGCAGATACCATGAGAAGAAATTGCGTCCGGATAACTATAAATAAAATAACAACCGGCAAACATCTCGGTGGGAAGACAATTAAAAAAAAAGAAAAGACGCGAAAAAATGGTCATCTCAGACCTAAGCAAAAAAATAATAATAATAAGGACAGCCAAGGTTGCTCGCAACAGTTTTGATGTCATAGATATATGTATACATAAAGGAAGGCCACGGAAAAAGACGCCCCAGAGAAAGCCATCGCACAAATTCACTTTAGAAAAAAAAAAAAACACTGACGTTCGATGTTAGCAGTATCGACATTACACGTACAAGAGCCGATTGGAATCGCCTCGCTGCTGGCCCCAATACGACCTGGTTAGCATTCGTGGAACATTCGAAACGAAGGCCCGTTCGCTGCTCGCAAGGGAAATTGAGAACTCGGAGCGGCTAATTTCAGAGGGTTCACCCCTCTGTCGGCGCTTTTGTTTCCTCATACTCTTGACATTAGGGCACTAGCTGATATGACTCTCTGCTGCAAGCCCCGCATCCCGGTTCCCTCTCCTTCTGTCCCCTTCCCTTCCCTCCCCTCCCTGCCTCCTTCCCTCCTCTCTCTCCCTCTTTCTCTCTCTCTCTCTTTCTATGATTTCTGTCTTTTCTTTCTTCTTGCCGTCATTCCCTTGTCCAGGCGCTCACTTTCCATTTCCTGTCCTGCCTGGGCAAAAGCAATTGGCGTACGTTTTGCGCCGATGTGTACCGAAAAAAAAAAAAAAACTGCCACTCAATTATTCTGCCGAAGTTCTGAAACAACGCCTGGGCAAACGAGTTTTCGGCACGAAAAAAAAAAAAAATCAGCGACGAATGCGACGCTCCTAAATGCGAAATTTGAGCGGGGCTGTTTAGGTGTTTTGATCTTTCGATATATTGAGGCACGTAATCAGAAAATTGTGTCTTATGATTATTAAAAGAACGCTGTGAGTAGCACGGCTGGCGCGGACAATGCGCTCTGCACAACATTGCAAACCGAGAGGGGCGTGACGCGACTGCTCAAATGATAATCCAGATGTCGCGGGAGGAAGCACATTGGCGATGAGCGCGCGCGTTTCACAGCAGTCGCCGTGGACAGAACTCCGCTCACTGAGAAGTTGAGTGGGATGCGACGATTGTAAAACGCCGACCATGCGGGGATGAGTTAGCAGGTTCACACTATAACAAGGTTCGCGAAGTAAACGAAAGAAGAGGGAAATCTAAGGGTGAAGAAACAAGCACAGAAGGAACGACGCCAAAAGGTGCCCGCAAAGCAAAGGTGCACGAAAAGGAATGAGCCCGACCCGACGACCCCCGGCACTCGTGCATCTTCGTTACCGCCGGGGTCCCCATTTATTAAAAGCCGGGACAGCCGCTTCCGAAATAAGCTGATACCTTTTTTCTCCCTTGAGGCTTAACGAGCTCTGACCTGCTGCGAATTACGTGCCCACTTACTCTGGATACTGCGGGTATACTCGTACAGTGTACTGCAGGAAGTAGTTGATGGAAAAAAAAAAAAAAACATGGAGTGGGGCAAGATATTTATTCTACGCGTCAGTTTGACAAGCAGATTAACGCCAGCGTTCGCTTCTTGAACGCTTCGAATGTAAACCGGAGAGAAACACGAGGAGGAAAGAATAACTGGGTCTAGACGCGGGATTTTCAAAAGGGTGAAACGAGGAGCGCCGCGATCTGAAGGGTGGTATACCGGGGGCGGTAGCACGAGTTGGACAGCAGCGTTATCATACGATCATTGGTTGCAAAATTAGTTACGTAGTGTGAATTCGTTAGGTAACATTTATTTTGCAAAGCTCTTCACGGGCGGTTTCACTGTAAAAAGAAAAAAAAAATGTCGCTAACCTTTTCCCGAGAAAGATCGGTCGTCGAGTGCAGATGAAACGTCCGGGTAAGAAAAGTAAAAAAAAAAAAAAAATGTTCCTTAGGTTACCAAGCTGAAACACTTAGAAACACTGAAACACCTAGAAGTGAACGCGATATCGCACGCAAGCCTCCGCATGCTAAGAACCTGTCGCTGTTGCGTAATTTACAGTCATCAAAATTTTCGCAAAAACTTGCTCGTCTCTTCGCAGGCTTTTTGAAACGTCGCACTGATTCCAAGCTGATGTACGTTCACCCAAAGAGACGAATTCGGGGCGCTGAGTAAGTTTGACAACAGTTAGTAAATACATGTCGATTTCTCATTAACAAAAAAACCAAGGTGACTCCGCCGATATCAGCAATAAACCTTGAACATTGGGGATCCTGTTAGGCCGCATTACGGAATCACGCTCGACAGAAATCACTTCAGGCGTTACTGAAACTTAAACTGCAGCTGCAAGCCAATATCTATTGTAATCAGGTCCAACTTGAAGCGCAGTATATGAAGAAAAAAAATGTTACGAAGGCTGCAACATGCAGCGCACGATAGCTAAGCGGGAAAATCAGCAAATTTTAGCTGTACGACCTTAAAATACTTCTCTAAACATTGTTGGTTCGTGGCAAACATATCGCACATCTCAGATGCCGTAAGCGACAAAAAGATCGCGAAAGCACTGGCTTAAAACCGCATCTGTACAAAGGTTAAGTGCCTCACCCTAAAAGCACCAAGAGTCGTCGTTCTGAAAGACAATCTCAAGAGATGTGACAAGCTTGCAAATCTGAAAGACAATCTCAAGAGATGTGACAAGCTTGCAATCAGTGTTTGTTTACCATTCCGATTCGTCCCGTTTCCTGATTTCCCAGCCAGAGTCAGCGTGCCATTTCCGGTAATCTTAAAGACCGTAATCACGAACGCCTTAGCCTTTTATCGCCAAAGGGACGCTCCAAAATGGCTGGACGGGAAGATTTCTTCAGGGGGGCAAATAAGTGCGCAGCGACTCGGTTTCCGGGCGGGTGTGTTCCTCCTCACACCCCCCGTCCAGCCATCCAACGAGATCCACTCAGTCCACATAGACTCCCGATCAGCGGACGCGACAGCCGCTATACAGCTCCCTTTGTGCGTGCAAGCCCGACAAAGGGAGCGGCGCAGCCTCCGAAAAGAACCGGTGGAGAGAAAGGCCCCGTTCGGGCCGACTACGTTCATCCACTGTTGACGACGACGACTTCCCGCGAAGAGCAGCTCATCGCCGAACGCGCTGCACGCGCCGAAGACGAACGCCCTCTAGATAAGGAAGGGCCTTCTAGATGATAAGCTAGCCTATGCACAGCTCTCACAGCCGGGTGCCCGTTTAATCAAGGCGCCTGCCAAACACTGACCAGCTTTAGAGGTTTTTTCTCAGTTACGCCATCGTGAAAAAAGGGAAGTTTATTTGGTTGACAGGGACTTCTCTACTTGAACGGTGAGCCCTGGATGCTGATGAGCGCAGACGCAGTCGTCGTCACGCGAAGGAGCGCTTTCGAGTCGAGTGGGTACGCGAGCACCGCGCCATTAACATGCGCCTTCGCATCGGTCGCTGTGACACCGCGCTCGACAAAAGGCTGAGGGACCACCGAAGCTGCGTGAATGAGCGAGCGGTCTTTGTGGAACGCAAGTAGCCGTTCCTCTTAGCGGTGCAGCGCTATTTGTAAGCCACAATAGAGCGACTCAGACTCATAGAACCTTCCCTCCTTCCTCATTTCTGTCTGTCTTCACTTGACCGCTGTGACAGCACCAGCTTCACCGTTCCCACGCAGCCCTTCAATTCAACCCCCAACAGACTACAGAGATTTCTCTCGACTACACCGCAGATTTAAATGGTCATTACAAATTTACCCTTAGCTAAACTTCAAACCACCTCACCCTCCCTTCGATGTCCTACGTAAATATTTTGTTTCAGCTGTAAAGCCACCGTTTTACTAGCGCTTATAACACTCCCGGGGCCAAGTTATCATTTGAAAAATATTTTATTATTTGCCATGTAGTCATACAAAAGTTATGGTGATTAACAACTAAGTAAATAAGTGCAGCACATGAAGCTCCGTGTTTTTCCCGGTTTTCCTAAGACGAGAGAGAGACAATAAATATTTTTATTTATACAGCAGAGGCTGATGTGTGGGCCCCGCCCCGTGGAAGGCATCCCTAGTCCCGGATGCCTTGACCTCGGCTGGCAGTCCGTGCTCGGGTCGCCAGTTTCAGCTGGATATCTGGGTCCGGGATGGCATTCACCATGATATGGCCGATGGCGCTCCAGAACACAAATCCGAAATTAGCTTCCAGCTTTGATGACGATGACGACGACGATGAGAGCGTCTATTTCGTAATTTGAATGGTAGCTCGTCGATGCATGACGACCGGTGGATTGCCAGCTTGAACGACTAGAAAGTACACGGGACGAAGCCAAAAACGGGGCGATTCTTCGTTTTACAGAGTACTTATTGGAGCCTGTTTAGGCCAACGACGCATCAAGTCTCTCTAAAAATGACCAAGAATATTTAACTCGAGCTCCCGGTCCAAATTACTACGCAGCTCCACACTATCGAGGGCTGCATCTTCGTAACGCAAAAACAAACAAACAAATTTTATCTTTTCAAAATTCAGCGCACTTCCACTCTGAACAAGGGTGACCAAGGAAGTTGGGCTCAGTCCAAAGAAGTTAACACTGCTTCGCCCGTGCCGCCGCCACCGCCCCAGGTCGCCGTTGTTGCTTGAGCTGTTTCACGCAGTAGCTCGCTGCGAGCGCGCTCTGCTGCGAGACAGGCCCTTTTTCGCTCCTTCCAATACGCCGTTCCACTTACCAGTACCGGTAGATCGCAGTCATCTGTAAGCCCAGCCGACCTCACTACCCTTACCCCTCTCCAACTTGGTTGTTTCACGCATGCGCATAGAGTTGCGCCGGAGGAGTTTTCTGCGTGCACCGGACCGTGGATTTCATTTCACCTAGCCATATAAAGCTTATCTTTAAAACAAAAATTGGCGCAGCTGGCACGAGTGGCGCAAGACTGGAGAAACCGCAGAGCTGGTAGGCCCCTCTCCCTTCGTCGGAGACCCGGCTCTTGCACCTCACATGGGTTTCCGAACTTGCCGCTGAAAGTCCTCCACGACTGGCAGGCCCGGACCGCTTTGTCCGCAGTCTTTCACACCTCACCCAAAGTAGAACGCGTTAGCACGCGCTCGAACCCGCGGCAACCGGCTTCGCGAACTCAGGCGTCTGTGCTCCCCAATTCAGGCGCGAACGCACGTGAACTGGCGAGTCGAAGAGCACGCGAGCGATCACGCAACGAACGCTGGGCAGAGTGTTCTCTAGAAGGTCGAGCTGGCCGACGCCGGGCGCTCCTCACGAGGCGCACGCTCACGTGCGCTCGGTATTTTTCTTGGTATTTTTTTCCCGGAACGATGGAAGGCGGAACTAGAAGCTTGAACAGCTCTGTGTTAAAACGCGAAAGGCGACAACAAACAGCAGCGACATATCGCTAACCATTTATTCCCCCAAATACACGAAAGAAGCGCGTCTCACGACCCAAAAATAAGTGCGGCTGCGTGCACGCGAGAGTAGCTGAAGAAAAACTGCGCGAATCGAGTGACGACTAGCGCAAGTCAGAACGACCGCCCGAAACAACGCCAAAGCCACCAAAGCTGAGGCGTACGTAGAAGTCAGCCGGAGCTTCGGGGCGGATCAGTTTTCGGTGCCGATGCATATAAGAGACGAGGCACCGCCGGCGGCGGCGAGACAATTCGGCACCGAGCCTCGGCACGTCGTGGGAGGGCGTGGCGTTCCGCGCCGCGTCGCGTGAAGACGAAACCCTTCTCGACGGGAGGGGAGGGGGGAAGACACTTCTCTTCCGAGACGATGGGCCGAGACAGCGGCGGGTAAAACTAGACGACTGCAAATATCCCGCCCCGGGAAGCCAGCCAAAGAGGTGCCTCAATCCGCGAGTGACGACGACCAGGCAGGGTGTAGTCAGCTAGAGGAAAAGCGAAGCGAAGGAAGAAAACGGGACCATTCTCCTATTACTTAGGGCATAGGGGGCTTCGGGTCGCCGGCGTCGAGGCTAGGGCACAACCATCTGCCGACGCACGTACCAGGCGGGAAAGAAAGGGGACGGGGTCCAACGCAGCGCCCGTGGGAGCGAAGGAGTCAGGGATATACGGAGAGGGAAAGAAAAAAACAAACGGCGGAAAGTCCCATAAATAGCGAAGTAAGTGGGATAAACCAGGAGGAAAAAGAGGCCTCCCCCCCCCCCCCCCTTCCCTACACCACCACCATAGCGTGTCTTCCATCGCGAGGACGCCGCTGTCGTGACGTCCAATATCCCCTGCGCGCAGCTGACGCGCGCGCGGGGCGCTCACAGCCGGCTGGGGGTGCAAGGAGAGCGGACAATGGCAAAAGGTCTAAGATAAAGCGGCTCAAAAACGACGCGGACAAACAAATAAACGATCCACTAACAACGGAAACACGTCAAGAAGCGCACGCCAGGATGAGGCGATGTGCCGCGCTGCTTTCGTCGTGGTAAAGGCTTAGGCGCGTGGGATCCCCTGATGTAAAAAAAAAGAAAAGTTCAGGAGCTCGAGAGACGCAGGGCAGCTTCTTTTCTGCGGTACACGTCCGACAGCTCTCGAGAGCGGCGCTTAATTGGCTAGCGTGGCGAGACAAGGCGGTGCGCGCACAATCTCGGGTCTTTTCTCTCTCTCTCTCGGGGCGAAAGTCTCTTCGCGACATTTGCTCGGGGGGCTGGGTGCTCGAAATGCTGTGCGCTTGACCCTTAGTGCGCTTGTCCGAGGCCGCAGACTTTCATTATCGGGTTCACAGGAAGAGGAGGAGAGGGCGATGCGCGAAACACCGAAGTGACAGTGCACGGCGCACTCGTCGCTGTGCTTCGTTTCCTTGCGTCTTAGTATTTATTTTTTAAAAGATGTGTCAGTGGTGGCTCAAAATCCTAGACACCATTCACACGTCTGACAATGCAACGAGTTTCTTCAAGCAAAAACAGATCTCGTACCGCAACCGATGGGGAGTAAGTTGCCTCTATACATTCTTTCCCTCGGCCTTTTATTGTAGAATTATTACGAAATTATCCTCGCAAAAAAAATCATTGCCATTGCACTCCGTTAATGTGGATGACCAGCGGCGCTGTTTGTCGGTTACCGGTTGACCACGACCTCCCGTTGAAACTGCTCCGACGCGCCGGGAAGGCGGGAAGCCACGGCGACGTCTTGCGTTTTCCGCCTCGCGCAATTCAGGTTACCTCCGGGAATCGCGCTTACGCTTGGAGTTCGAGGCCCGATCGTCGTCGGTAGTCTGCTTCCGCCGCGTTCGCGTCCATTGCCGCCTTATTGTTCTCTATAAGTAGGCTTCACTACGCAACACAAAATGAGGGAAAGACAGCTTACAAGGACTAAGCTGACACCCACCTTCGTAAACTCGGCTTCACTACTAAGCACAAGTGCACTGATGGGAAGTTATGTTTCCAGGGCAAAATATGAAGCTCCGGAGGCGGACAGTTGCCCGAAGGGAGAGGGTGTGCCGAAGTGAGGAGGAGGG